>JAODLD010000046.1:4953785-4972899 GCA_026781065.1 Mormyrops boulengeri
CAATATGGGCCAACATTTCTAAAGAATGCTTTCAGCACCTTGTTGAATCAATGCCACGTAGAATTAAGGCAGTTCTGGAGGCGAAAGGGGGTCAAACACCGTATTAGTATGGTGTTCCTAATAATCCTTTAGGTGAGTGTACATATATAGAGGTGAGAACAAAGTATTGGGTTCTGATTGTAGGGTCAGGTGTCCATCCAGGGTCCTTGGAGCATAAAGCAAAGAAGGGATCACAAGTCTTTCACAGAGGACGGTTTTGGTCTATGGACCTCGGGGTTATGGGTCCAGCATGCTTCCACTGTGCCACTCTGGTCCAGGCGGCTTGTGAAAGCTATTTGAGGTGTAATACTGAATGCCACCAGCCCCATTCTTACAGACCACTGAATTAAGCACCAATCTGTCTCTAACACTGTTTGCAGTTGCTGTTTTTTTTTTGGGTTCAGAAACATGACTTCTCTCCCTTAGCCATAACCTTAGAGCTCAGAAGGCTAATTCTTAAAACTACAAACACGTCTCGTGTGGCCTGTATTTCTCAAAGCCTATCCGGTTACGGAATTCTGCGCTGGGAGTACCTGGGGGGCGGGTGGAAGGTGGTGGGGGAACTGGGAAAAGGAAAGCCAACTGAGAACCTCTGTGGTTTGACGGAGCTCCAAATCCTTTCAGACTTGCTTGGCCGGGGGCCAAATGTAAGTACAACTGTTTCCTTTAGTAATGTAGCACAGACGATGGCTTTTACATTTTTTATATGCTGGAGCCGGAGGGGTAAAGGAAAAAATGCGTGCGCGGGTCGATGGTATGCACAATGCCAGGTCATGTGACTGTCTAACGTCACAACACTGTTATTCTCATGTATTTTCCTAGGTAATCCTTGAATATTAAGTGGTGTTTTTTGGCCAATATAATATTAATTGTAACAGCTCGTAATAATAACAATGACAGCAACAACAACAACAATAATAATAATAATAATAATAATAATAATAATAATAATAATAATAATAATAATGCCAAGACAGTAGTATCAAAGAAAATGTTTTAGTATTGTGTGGAATAACTAACTTCATAACAACATAATGGCAACGTTTTGCATGATCATACATTTCTACAAATTATGCAAATGTTCAAATATCTGCAAATAACTAATAATAATAATAGTAATAACAATAATAATAATAAAACTTGAATTATTGAGTCATTATAAAAATTCAGTTCATGAAATACAAATTCCTGATATTTCGCCGAGAGCTTCTGACAGAGGGTGTACAACCAAAGCGACAACTATTGTCTCTTTCCTGTCCCCCCCCCCTCCACCCCAACCCATCCACCTTTCATGATGGTGGGCTGGGGGGACAGGGGGTACATTAGCAGGAAGGCTAAATTAGTTAAGAGTGTACCATGCTGATGAGAAAGGAAGCCAAGAATCAACAAGGAAGGAAGCCTGGGTCGCCTTTCAGACTCAAAATACAAAGATATTTGGAATGGGAAGGTAGAATCATATTGGGACTGATAAGCCATCTCTGACGTCCTCCGCGAGAATCAGCCGGTGCCACACAAGTTGAGGCAGGCCCTGGACACTGCGGCCAGGCTGAGGGAACACGGGGAGGGGGGCCAGTAAGACTCTGGGCGCTGAGAATGGTTTGGGACGGTGGCTGCGTTTGTTTTGTTTGCTAAACGTCGATACTAATCTGCCGCTGAGTTTACCGCCGCGCGTCGCTTTCATGTGGGAACCAGCTAAGGACATTCCTCTTGAGTCTCGCTGCTCGCGGCACATGCGGTCCAGTCGATGTTTGGTTTGCTCACGTGAATCCTCGCTGTGTAAACGCTGAAGGATTCCGGGAATGCTCTCAGAGCCCTGCAAATGTGCAAGCCGTAAATAATTTACATTACTTAAACAAAGTCAGGCTTCATTCGCACAAGTACATTGGAATGCTTTTCACACGTCACATCAGGCTCTCCTTTGAAACATGTGCACACATATATACGCTGTTAGCAAAGCTAGGGGGTCTGAATGCAGGCATTTCTCCAACAATCCTTAGAGCATTTCAGGGGTTTAGGGCCTTGTAACTATTCTTCCAAGGACAGAATTTGAGCTGGCAGCCTTCCAACCTCATGCACAGAGACTGAAGTCACTGAGCCACACACCACATCCTGATCAGACAGGCCTTTTACTGTATAGGATTTGTGGTATTTCACACTTAAGAACACCATGCCAATGATCTTCATTACAAAAACAAAGTACATTATTAGTAGCTATCCGACTATGAGCCACATATCCAGCAGAGTTGTGGGGTGGCCTTGAGCCCATCCCAACAGGCACTGTTCCATCACAGGTGCATCCGCATGCAGACTCACGTGCTATGGGCAGACTGGAGATGTGCACGTAACTGCATGTCATTGGAGGAAACCAGAGTAGCCAGTAGATCCCCCCACAGTGGCAAACGGGGTAGAGATGCAACCCTTTGACCGTGGAGGCATGAAGCAACACCGCTGATCAGCAGGCCACCTCCTTATCATAACTTCTTAATGGATTCAACTGACAAGCATTTGAGTGTTAAGAAAAGCTCCTATATTTGAATTGAGGCCTAGTTTGGGAACGGCACAGACACTATGCTGTAATTCCAGTGACACGCCACGACACGGCTAGCGCTCATCGAGACAGGTAGTTCATCGGAGCCAGGCCCCCAACAGCTAACGCAAGCCCCCGACAGCTAAAGCTGACCTTCATCTGGGTCGCCTGAGGCCTGCGTAACAATGGCTGCTTCTCACTTACGGGGATTTTCAGTGAAAAAGCCACCGTGCCACAATTTATGGCTTCTGAAGAAAGAGCATTTTCCTAAGCAAATTTTCCAAGTCATGTCTGGGCCTCAACGCTCCCTCACTCTCTCCACTCTCTCTCTGTCTCTCTCTATTTCACTACATCTCCATCCGTTGCTGGTTTAAAGCTCAGTACCATAAATGTAGAAATGCAAAACACAGAGCACAGTTACAGGCACTTACAGTGTCTTTTCATCTGCATATAGCAGATCCACGGTCTGGCCAGATCTTGAAGTCTTTTCATGTTTTCGATTGCTATGCATTAAGTGGTGACCCTTTAATCAGCACAGACCCTGGAATGCTTTGATGGGCACCTCAGATGCGCAGGGCCTCTGCATTCTTCCTCATTATCTGGGCTTTCTGTTGTACCCAGAGCTGTTCACTGTACAGTGCATGCGCAGCTCCGCACATCGTCATGGCATGGAGCACGACGCGCAGACGAACATGACCGAGTGTCTGTCATCATTTTGCATTTTCAATTATTTCATCTAATAAATAAAATAAAACTAAAACCTGCACATCTGCAATCTTGGGTTCTGGCATACATCAAATTTCTTAAAATGTTTCATTTCTGTTATTATTAGCTTATTAAGACTTATAACATCATATGTCTTATGAATTGTCTTTACTCCCAAGTACACCAATGTCAAAATGACATTTTTATGTATACATTTTAATGCATTTAAGGAAATGTGTCAACAATTCAAATCAATTCAATTTATTTTTATATAGCGCCTTTCACAACAGAGTCGCCCCAAGGCGCTTTACATGGGTGTGTTGTGATATGTTGCAACATCATTAAGAGAGAGTTATACAAAAATGTAAGGCAAATTAAGGAAAGGAAGCCAGATGACAATGGAGAAAATTAGACAGAATCACCATAAGGCAATTGACAAGAGTGTGTGGCAATACATTATAGCACCATTTATATGAAATAATGCATGTAAAAGATTAAAGCAAAGAGGGAAAGACAGAATGCTAGAAGAAAATGGAAGTGAGGGACCAAAAACTCCCAAGTAGGGAGGAAGAAAACCTCTGGGGGTCCAGAGTCAACCCCCTCCCCACCCCCACTGTCCATGCTAACATTATTATAACAACTGATGGATGAAAACATCTCAAGCACTTTTGAAGGATCTTTCTCATTCTGACACGCTTGACTGACTGAACACTGTGAGTAGGCCCCATGCATGAAGATGAAAATACTAAGATTAGGCAGGTGCACTTGGCAGTATTAAACATGCTGTTTAATACATTTCACCACCACCGAAAGACTTGCTCTATCCATCCTGTATAACCTACAGTATGATCGGCATCAGTGATAGACACATAACTGATAGTGTTACAAACTTATATTTAGTAATAATGCAATGAACAGTTCATAAATAATTTTGAGGTACACAGTTGGCCAGTGTTCCAAAGTGGAAAGGTAGGATTAAACTGTACACAGGGTCATAATTGCAATTTTCTATTATTAAAAAAAAAAACTCACTAATAGACTTCTAAAATGTGTCATAGCCTGAGAACATGGAGTTCCTGAGTGGAAAGTTCTGGCCTAGTTAAAGTTTGGAGATGTGGTGATGACACGCTCTCAACGGTGACTTCTTATTAAGCCGGGGCTTCAAATCTAATCAGCTGGCAGGTCGCTGAGATGCGTGATGAGGATCTAGAAGTGCTGTCATATGACAGGAGAAGAGGAAAAAAATAGATCATAAGCCAAGATGTGGATCGTTTGGACAATTTTAAGAAAAACGCCTAGCAAATGCTGCTCTGCTTCATTGCTGTGATGCTTTGGTCCTGGAAATGTAATCTACAGATTAGACATGAAGCATTTTCATTTTACTGACTGCATTTATCGACTGCAACAGACAATATGTAATTTTTTTGAAGTATCACATACAACACAACTTCAGTATGGTACTTACTATAGTATTTCACTCGGGAAAAAAACAATAAATTTATTCTCCAACAGTCACTCACACAGATGCTAACTCGATGGCTTTGAAGGGGCTGAATCGCGAGCTGCGTCAAGCAGCTGTGTGCAGTACCAGTGTGTTGAATCGGCCCTTCACGCAGGATAACAGACGCGTCTTATCCTTCGGGTTTGGCGGCTGCTTGAAGGCCGTGTTTAGACTGCCTTTGAGGACTGGCTGTTTACCGAGAGCACTGTCTGCACCTCAGTTTATGTGGAGGAGAATGGCTTTGTCTTCACTGAGAAAACACTGCAGGATACGGAGTGCTGCAGATTTTTCATACAATAGTGTTAAAATACTTCTACGCTGCTGTTTTTTAGCAAATTGCTTGAAGAAGAAGATTTCTCTTGTATTGTATAAGTTTAATATGCATACTTCCTCAATTTCACACATGCAGCACGAATTATTTAGCCCCTTACTTTAAAGGGAAATGACGTTCAGTTCATACTAATTCTGAAATACATTAAGAATATGGATATTGCATCGTTTTAGCTGTGGAGTTGCGGTGCAAAAAGGCTAAATGCAAATAACCTCAAGCCCTTTAAAACAAGCGCGAGCAGTGTTTGCTCTGAGGAAGGACACAGATCCAGATAAGTGTGATTGCTGTTCCCCCGCCGCTTTCAAAGATTTCATTATCTCAGGAAGTTTTCACAAGGCTGCTTGATAGACACGCTCATGAGTGTGTTAGTCCCTCGTTACAGCCGGAGAGGCTGGCTGAGGAAACGCTGACATTTTCCCAGTTTACCAATCTCATGCTCTAACCGTTCACTACGGATTTTGCTGGTAACCATGTCAGTGGATGTTTTGTGTTACGTTCCATGTTTCCATCTCCAATTACATTTTCTTTTAAATGACTAAACAATGGAATAGATATGCAAAGGCAATGAGTCGATTGACATTATTGCTCTTCGTTCAAATCTGTATTCAAATTACACAATAGTTACATCTACTGGTTCGCAACAAATTCTGCTTTCAGTTCTATCAATCTGCGTAGAAGCAAGGATCTATGAATATGAATTTTTTTCTTTTGATGCATTTTTCAGTGTCATGTTCTCCCCACAAATTACGATTGAACTGACCTGTATTGCCTGATTCATCAGTGTTATTTATTGTAGTAAACTTTTGTTTTTCAATGAGACTGTTCCTTTTTTATTACATAAATCCACAAATCATCAAATCAAGTATTACCTAACCTAAAAATGACAGGTTTGCGCTAAATCTGATGGGATTGGAAATGCACGACACATTTCTCTTTTCCTTGCAGATTTAACACTTCTCTGGAGTTCCATGTTATCGGCCAAGTTGCTACCTGTCATATTGCATATCCCGGCTTCTTGCTGAGAAACTTCAGCTCATTTTCCTGCAGTAATATCAGCTGGATGAGGCACCATCCTGGTTCCATTCAGCTTCTCTCTTTATGTGGGTCCTATCAGTTATGGGTTTTTACGATTTCCAAGACTAACCTCAGTCTCTCCTTTCAATGTCAATGGAACTGAAACATCTCTACTGTCTCAATGATAGTCTCTCTTTAAAAGATTAACTCAACCAGATGTGCCTTTGAGGCAGTGAAATTCAACAATATTGTTACTTTTTAAAAACTCGCAGTCTGTAAGTAGCGATACATCTGGCTTGGCAGAAACAGATCAAGCTACTTTGAGGTTGTTAAGATTCGAGCCACTTATCTCCTTCCCTCTCTTGCAGAACTCAGCTTTAGCCTTAGAATAAACTGAATTCTAATCATATCAAAACAATTTGGCCCGGACTACACAAAGGGGAAACCCTGACTCATAGGGAACGTCGCTAATCGCGTTAGCCTAATGCTAAGCTACCTGTCCCACCAGCATCTGTACCTTTCTGCTGATAGCTACCTTCCTTTGTCCCTCTCTGTATCCCTATAGTTCTACTCACTTTCTCATTCCTAATTTCTATACACTAGGACAAAGTTCCCTGATACATCAAAACTGTACGTTGATGTTCTGTCATCAACTCAGAACCCACTTTTGAAGTGAACAACATGGACACAGTCCTAACTCGCTAAGCCGCCCACAGATCAGACACTCGTGCTATGTGTTTAACAGCTATTTAAATACTGAATAATACTCATTGGTACTGTTAAGGATATCTGTGCTTTATCTATTGAATCATTGTATTGTCATAATAGTTTGTGTGAAGTTTCGGTTTTCCCATGGCTGCATGTGTTATTGTTGATCTTGAATGCTTTTGAATGCTACAACTTTAAGACATGTCCACACTACCAAGCTGAAGTGACTCAAATCAGATTTTTTGTGCCTGAATGTGATTCAGGTCTGATTTTTTTCAGGGCTGTGTGGACACACAAATTCAATCGTTTGAAATCAGATTTGAGAGTCACTTTTACATGCGGTCCTAGATTGGATACGTATCACATTTGTGGCCTCGCAACATGAATATGTACGGTCAGATTGGAATTCATGCATTTTTTTGCCTGTATACATGTGCTGAGCGTTTTTCTGTTGTTGGTGATACTGGCAAAAAGTGTACCAAGGTGCGCATTTCGGAAGAGAGATTACCGATCCATATTACCGATAGACACAGGTCACTTGTGAGAATGAATGTGAATTGTCAAAATAGGCAAATAAGTTCTGAGCAAAAAATCGGAATTGCACAATGCAGCTTGTAATACGAACGCAGACAAAGTAAGCTATCCCCTTTCAGCTGAGAGAATGCATAGTTATGTGCGTATTCCAGGCGATAAGGCCGACCTTTGTGTTGCCGTGCAGCGGCTGATCCTGGGCCCGCAAACAAATTCGGCCAGACACCATTCAGATATCTGCGCTTACTGTGGCCAGATGACGGAATGAGACAACGATTCTGGGAGTGCCTCTGAGACGTTTTTACGAGGCCAGGTTACGAGTATTAGAATGAACATTTCAGGAAACACCCTGTCATTGGCTCAGCAGCCATCTAGACATGTTTGAGATCCAAGCACCTATGACCATGCATCATTGTTCCACTTCATTCCTGGTAGAAATATTTTTCGACACTACTGAGACTGTCATGCAAACCCTTCCCAGCTTTCAGTCACGGAGGGCTACGCACTCAGGGGCTCGATATTCTGTCTTCTGCCGTCTTTCCTGTTTCTTACCTGGAAAGGTACGTTAGCATCTAGCTGCAGTAGGAAACTACACGAAGCTTTCATAGCAGTACAGTTTATGAGGATTTTATCTCAGACTTCCTACTTGCAGTGGAAAGAAGACGTGCCCTGTCACCACATGGCGGCATGCAACCTTGCGGCGCAGGTTCATTTCTGGCCCCAGTCTGGGATTCCTGCACGAGGGTTCATTAAAAACTCAAACATGACAGACAATTACCAGAATATGAAAATTCTTTAATTTAGTTTAATTCTTCCTTAATTTTATTGCTGCGTTTGATAAGACTGAACACTCTCTGCTCTTAAATAGACTTGATTCCTATGGTGGTCCATCGTGTCCCTTTTAAGCAGGTTTCTTGTTAGTTATGGAACTGATTAAATGACAGTAAGCAGTAATATCGCTACATTAGCCTCACCAATGTTTCACAGATATATGATCTTGGGACCATAATGCAAAAACATAAAGTTAATCTTCAGTTGTTTGCCATTTAAACAGAAATGTATCTTTCACTCAGAGCTGTTAATGATGTGCATATGGCCTCTCTACCAAACCTCTCCAATTAAGGCAAAATAAATCTGAGTTCTGAATCTCTGCTTCCTGGATATAACAAAATTGATAAAAAATATATTGAGCTTAAACTTTTAGGAAAATTCTTATTTGGCCCAAATCAGCTCAGAATCGAGGCCTGCAGATTTTTTCTGTCACTCGTTAATATTGTAAAACCAGGGTGAGTTCATAAAGTTTGAAATACAGTCAGAATTATACAGTAATTTGTCTGCAGCAGACAACACTCTTGCAGTGGCTCCCGGAAAGCCCAGGGCACGACAACATTAACGCAAACAAAAAATGCAAAGAAATGCAAAAACAAAACGATGACACAAAAACATCAAGACAAAAAAATTAAACAAATTTAATTTTTAAATGTGTTATGTTTCTTTAATGGTGTTGTGTTCTCCTAACGTGTTGTGTTTCTTTAATGTGTTGCAGTTTTTAAAACGGAAGAGCTCTGTACCACAGGGGGCAATATTCAACTCCCGATATCGTGCCTCTGATACCAATATCTACAGTAGCTGATTAGTGTCGACAGCCTACACATTCAGAAAACCCTTACCCACGAGTAAAATAGTGTGAAATAGTGTTTTTGTGTCGTCTGTTTCTTTTTGCGTCTTCTTGATGTTTTTGCGTTGTGTAAATGTTGACGTGCTCTGGGCTTACAGGGCCACCATAAAAACACCTAAAATGTAAAAAGAGCTAGAAAATGCAGTCCCATTCCACTTGTCCACATCTATGCTTCCTGTTAAGTTCAGGCCAGTCTTTAAAATTCTTCTACTTAATTCTCAGACCTTGAAAAATCTGGACCATTCTTATGTAATTCAGCTGATTAATGTCTATTGCATGCATAATGTGTGAGTTATCAGCACTGCGCTGTCAGATTGAATGGAGATCTTCTTGTAATTTCTAGAATAAATTAATAAATAAGGAGTCTCCTCAGCCTTAGGGATTCCGGCCAATGCAACTGATGCAATGGGTGTCCTTCAGTCTAAGTCATTTTAATACAGACCTAGACCTCCTGATAACCTCTTTCCTTCGGCATGTACATGGCCTCTGAGAGACCCGTGAGACACGTTCTGTCAGTTTCAATTGAATCTTCTGCTGAAATGAAAGATGTTCTGTAATGGTGCCTCGTTCTGTTGTGCCTAACCGTGATTTGTTCTTCTGAACACATTTCACTAATAAGAATCACTGTCAGGTCTGTTGTCTGTTAGAGTTCATGATTCCATAAATCTCACACAGACCCAAGATGTGCGGACGTAGAGCAATCCCAAAACAAGAGCTGCATGGGGAGTGATGTATGGCCCTCAAATTAGGGCCCCTGTGCCGGGCCCTTAGCTCCCAGCTGCTCCAGGGGTTGCCTGACATTGCTTTGGATATAAGTGCCAAATAATGTAATACTTCATGAAAATCTTTTCACACCAAGCCAGCTCCTGCTACCACTGTCATCATCAACTCTCTTCACCGACTGTTATTCCCCATTTTGTATATCACACTCAGACTTCCCACTATAGATTTTCATGGCTGATATATAGTTTTACAGCTTTGCTAAAGTCAGCCTCAGAGCAGTGTTCCTGTAGCTCTTGTTCCCCCGATTATTCAGCACTTGTTACTTGTCACTCACTGGAGTCTGATCCTCAGTGCACTAGCACCCATGCTGGCTCCTCGCCATCTGCCTTATATCTACAAAAGCCTCTGCCAAATAAATAAGTGTTAAAATATGTTAAAATGATGATGAAATTTTTCTGATATGAAACCAGATGCTGGTGTGCATAATGATTTATTGATTCCTGTTGGGAAAATCTCTTTCTACATACCCCATCCTGCTCTCCACGACACATGTGTACATGAGAACAGTGAAGGGCAGCCACCTGCAGTGGCACCCATGGAGCTGGGGGGAGCTAAAGGCCTCGCTCAAGGGCCCACAGATGTGATTGTTCTACTGAAGCTTGAACGGGCGACTTTCCAATCACAGGCACAGAGGCTTAGCCCACTGAGCGACACACTGCCCCCCATGCAGCCAAATGCTAAAGTTTAATTGTAGAAACTGTATTCATAACAGATGCAGTGGTTCTGAAAAACATGTGATGCAACGTGCTTTCTCCTTTAATTTGTCTCTCTTTCCTGATCCATAGAGGTTGATAATACTTTGCCTGTCCCTTCACCATGGTTATAGCTGAGTGTGAATTTGTATGACCTCATGTCTATATCTGGGAATAGGGCATTAGTGGAGTTTTAAGTTTCCTAACCTTTCAATGCACTTCTAAACTTATCCCAACCATGCCAACTTAGGGAGAATATTTGTAATCCCGCTGCTTATTCAAGAAAACATATTCCATTTTGAATTGCACGTTGCCTCACACCTCCTGGGTTTGAATACTTCCTCTGGTCCATGTTTTTGCAGTTTGCATGTTCACCCTGTGTCGCACGGGTTTCCTATGGGTAGTCCAGTTTCGTCCCGCAGTCCAAAGACATGCATATTATAACAAGTGGCAATTGTAAATTATGCCTAGTGCATGATTCTGGGTGTTTGGGTGTCCTGTGATGGATTGGCACCCCATTCAGGATGTTCCCCTACCTTGTGCTCTATGCTGCCTGCTACAGGCGACAGACAAACAGACAGACAGATAGATAGATAGATTTGTTTGTTTGTTTGTTCATTAGAAAACAACCCGAAAGCCAATTCAGTAATTATGGGCTGACCTGGGAAGCCCCAATGGCCATGTGACTCTGTTGCCGTTTATGTTTTACCTGTTGTCTGACTATAACTGCCCATGTTTTATCACTTCCGCTTTTACTTCCATACACATAAAGCCGGACGCCCAGCATGTCCAACGAAACCATGAGCTTTGAAAGGTATTGCCAGCTTTTGCTGGTATTGTCCTTCAAGAGGTTCTTCAAGCTATTTAAGGTAACAAATTTTTGGGAATCTCATCGCCGCATGCATTTGAATAAAGTGGCACAGCAGGTAGCACAGGGCCATTGTCCCAAGTTCTTGTCAGTATAGCAAAATTAAGCAATTACCATCGCCTTGCATGCTCCAACAGGCAGTTATCCTGCATGAAAATACATTTTGTGCTAATGTGCTACAGACAGTCATTACTTTGTGTCAGTAGGAGGAAATATATTTTTAAAGTTTGTTTTTAATCAGATTGAATTATTTTTAATTCCAGTTTTATTTGGAGCAGATTCCAAACCTGATCCAGATACTGCTGTAACAGATATAGACACTAATTCTTTCTCAAAGTAGGCTACAATCCAAGCTGTAAACCAGATCCAGATTTATTTTATGAGAAGCATATTATGACATTGTAAAAGTGAAACCGAAATGTTCATCTATCTATCTATCTATCTATCTATCTATCTGTCAACATATTAGGACTATATTTTGTTCTTAAACTTCTTTTTAGCACTGAAAAATATAAATCAAATAAAAATTTTAAATAAAAATCAAAAACAGTATTCCCATATGATTAAAATGATTATCTCTGAAGTATCATAACGCTATGTGACAGACAGCTGGAAAGTTGAATTAATATCCATCCATCCATCCATCCATCCATCCTCTATAGCTGCTTATCCTGAAAAGGGTGACAGGGTCCATTATAAATATGCATGGTTTCAATAAACGGAAATGCACTGTACGTGTAAAGTATGGCACCACTTAGCACAGGCGTCTCGATTTTGCACTGTAGCACTCCACAGTGAAATATCTACACAGGCAGGCCAGCAATTTGTGTTTTGCCTGTAAATCAGGGCTAAAGATATGTCACAAATGGGTGCTGGGAATCCCAGCAAGCTGCAACATGGCCAAGTCTTGCACATTTTTTTTTTGTTGGAACCATGAGTCGTGCATCAGCTACAGTACTCTGTGGCTGAAGTTCTTTTCTTTTCTTTTTTTTTTAAATATCAAGCATGGTTCTGTAATGGTCGGGGCGTCCCATCTATAATCCCCCCTTTCGTACCCAAGTCGGCATGAGAAGCCGGGATTGTCTGTTTCTTGGCGCATGGCGGTGCGGACAGATTTAAGCGAAGGTGAAGAATGGAGGTTTTCAGTCTCCGTTTCACAGGCTCTGGGATTCCGAGCCAGGGGGCAGAGGGCCGAGACAGGTCCTTCAGGTGAACAAATTACGCTGTGAAACCAAACCTGAATTTGCAGAGGTGTGCTTACTTGAGCGTGATGAATAGTATAGACTATATGCAACATGAAGGGTATGGTTTTCTTTGCTATCCTCTTGTTTTCAGTGCTGGTTAAAGCCGTATACATTAAGTTTAAAGAGCATGGGATTCAACTCAATGTGAAATACGTGGAAGAAGTTGGAGCAGAAAGAAAAGGGCTTTTTGTGGGATAGCGTGTCACTGACAAGAATTTGGAACAGTCGCCACAGGGATGATAATAATCAGAGACAAGTAACAATCGGTGTATTTTAAAATTCCTCTAACCTTAAATTTATTTTCAAAAGGGATTTAGGAAAACAAAATGGAATGTATCAAAAGACAATGGTTTTATAGAGCTGGAATTTCAAATTACGCCTCTATCACCTTACAGTACATACTGACCGGTCTATCGGGGGGTTGGCAGGGCCTAGTGTGAGACTTGTAAAATTATATCTCACCTTTAGAGTAGATTGCAATGGCCCTCTGCACCTTATTAAAGCTGAGGCTTCCAGCAGAAGGCCGGGTCTGAACTCCAGTGCAGAAAAATAATTACTTAAAGATAAACTTGGAAATGTATTTTCCGAGAGTGCGTCGCCTATACAGTACGAGTAGTAGAGATTGTGTCAGTGCTTTCTGATCCTAATTAAATCGATTCATTCCAACTGTGTGTCAAGCCCTTTTCAAGTAGAAGATTTAATTGCAGCTGAAATGCTGGTTATAACAGATTACAATGAGACAGTGAGTGTTTCCAATGTGCAGCTTTATTTAACATCTGAGTGCAGTGAGACTCGTTTTGTACCATATTGTTCATCATCCCAAATATTAAGCCTATCTATCTATCTATCTATCTATCTATCTATCTATCTATCTATCTATCTATCCATCTATCTATCTATCTATCTGTAGTCAGGATTGGTCCCCGCCTTGCTGAGTTCTGTGTAATTTCCCTGTTTGGCCAACAGGTGTCGCTGGCCATCCTGTTTTCCAGACTGTTCCCAGTATTTTGTATTTCTATTCCTAGTGTGTTCCTCTATTCCCGAGGCTACTATGTGACTGAAGGGGCTGAGCATGCAGCTGCTTGTGAGGCATCACCTTTGTCATGGGTTCAAGGCTGGCCAGAGGCCTTATCTTGTTAAACATTTTGTGCTTTGTGCTCTAAGTCAAATCTGTATACCTTTTTAATCATGTTTCCTTGTATTTCTGTAGGGCTCCTTCTTTGGTACCTTTGTTAATTACCCTTTTAGTTTACCTGTAGTTATGTCCTGTCTCACATATGTTCTTTGTACCTGCTGGTGATTGATTCTTGAGTCCTTAGTACTTTTTAAGAACCCTCACCTGTTCCCTGTAGTTCCATATCATTTGTTTGTAATTAGTAAATAGCCCACAGCTGGGTCCTGCTGAATCCCTGTCATGTGAGTATATAAGTGGCTGCCCATACCCTTCTCCTTTGTCGGTCTTTGTTAGTGTTGTTGTGGTACCTGTGTTTTAAGCCCCAGTTAATGTTCTTTGTTACTGTCTCCCCGCTGTTTCCCTGAGTGTTGATGTCCACGTTCATCTTTCTAAGAAGACTCCATGCAATCTCATTTTGGTTTCCATTATATGGCTATTGATCCTGAATAAAACACTTTGCCCCACCCTGTGATTAGTTTCTCCCTCTTCATCAAACGTGATATATATAAAATAAAAAATAATACAGAATAAGAATAAAAAGAACTCAAGCCATCTGAGTTCAGATCTAATCTTTGTTGTTTCAATTACTAAGAAAAGGAATAAAATGAGAAAAAAATGTTTCCTGTTATAAGAACCATTGAATGCCTGATAAAATGCTTACCTAAAACAACTCTGGGGGTTTTTTGGGAAAAATGTCAAAGTGAGTTGGGGGGGGCACCTTTATGTAGCCTATGTGCCATTTATCCACATTTAACATAGCGCTGCGGAGTCGGCAGGTCCAATCTCGTTGTATACAGTGCTTTGATTAAAAGGCATTTAAGGAATTCTTCCACTTCAGGGTTTCAGCTGCCAGATGTGAAATAAAAGGCTGCTATTGTAGCAAGTGTAATCTTAAGGACTTCGGAATTCCCTTCATGTTGGCTCACAGACGCACCGCATTTCTACAAAATACTCCATTGCCTGTGGTTACTGTTAATTCCTGCCGCACAATGAAATCAAATTGAGTGATAATCTGGGTGGATAAGCAGAAATGGCACCTCATCCTGAGTTGTTCCCTGCCTTGTACCCATAGCCTCCAGGATTGGCTCTGGACCCCCTGTGACCATGAATAGGACAAGCAGTTACAGAAAATGGATGGATGGATAGTTGATAGGTTAATTGTTTATAGTTCATTTAAAGTTTACAAGCTTTTTGAATGGGATTATTCAGAGATATTGCCAGCTTGGCCAAATGTCTTTGAAAATAAAACTTCTTGCTTTATTTTATTGCTGAATCCTTGATTCATTCTGCCCGAATATTTTAAAGCCTTTACACTATTCATTTTATTGCTAACGGTATCCACCTGGAATTGTAAATCATGGCAACATTAAAAACCATGTAAATTAAATTATTAGACCGGAGTAAACAGATAAATGTGATATTTACTTATTGAAAAATATACACATACCATTTGCGTTCTAGTACAAATAATTATATTTGCGACGAACTGTGAGAATGCAATGTGCAAATATCAAGCCAGATTTTCTATAACCTAAAACATTAAAGATCCCATCAGTCTGATTGTCCTGTTTATTTACCGTGAAAGTCTAGTGGAAGTGAGATTTTGATTTAATTGCTGTTTCGTTCCAGGAAACAATCAGAAAGCTTGATGATAAGCAATAGATGTGTTTTCAGATATGAGTTATGAGCTTGCAAGTGATTTATTTAGGGATGAAATTAAATCAAGAGGCCTCAGCTATGACCGGCAAATATTATAAGTTCACTGCCTATGGACAGTTTAAGGTACCATATGTTTGTTCCATTATATAATACAGAATAAAGACACTAAAAAGTGAAACAAAAGCAACTGTTTGTAAACTAACAAAGAATAACAAACATAGAATCTAACAGGCACATTTGGTCCATATAATGCTATGAAGTTGTTATATAACTAATAATTCTATACTGCTAGAATTTAGAGTATAATGATATGAAATATATTTCTTCACTGCTTTAAAGCTAGCAAGTGGTTAAACTGAACAGTGGGATTAAACAGGATTGAGACACGTCAAAAGAGATAAAATGCCATACATTCAGTGCCATTCTTACCTCTCTATCCCATTGTTTTTAATTGTTACATTACATTCCAGTTCTTACCTTTTGATAAGCAGTTTTTTGATAGTACAACTGTGCGTACTATCTCTGGCATGCTGGGCTATTATCTACACCTGTTCTACATGGAAAACCACATATCAGGCTGCAGGTTTGGAATTTTACCCACAGATGGAGAACGTCCCCACAGTTTGTTCAGCCCAAGTCTGACCCCTTATCTCCCAAAGGCACCTGCTTCAGTCTACAGCATCATCGCTAACCGTGCCAACCTTCTTGTTATCTCACATGTGAGAAAATTCCCCCCTAATAGAGCACGTTTGAGAAAAATGCCTGTCCCTTTTGTGAATCTCTGTGATTTTCCGAGTGGCAGCAGTGATGGTTCACTTTATTGTGTGTCAGGGCACAGTGGATCAAGCATATCTGTGAAATGTTCAATGTTTTGTGACATGTAAAGCAGCATGTAATGTGATGGATCAAACTCAATATATGCAATAATGTACTTGGGCATTAAATCAAGATTCAACTAACGTAAATGTATGTGGTTTAGCAGAACACTGTTATGTGGTGAAAATCATATAATAATAATAATAATTATTATTATTATTATTATTATTAGTAGTAGTAGTATCATATCATTATTACCCATCCATCTGCCCTATTCAGGGTTACAGGGGGCCCAGAGCCTATGGGCTTCTTATTATTATTGTTGTTGCTGCTGCTGTCGTTGCTGCTGTCGCTGTTGTTATTGTTGCTGTCGTTGTTATTGTTGCTGTCGTTGCTGCTGCTGTCGTTGTTATTGCTGCTGTCGTTGTTATTGCTGCTGTCGTTGCTGCTGCTGTCGTTGTTGCTGCTGCTGTCGTTGTTATTGCTGCTGTCGTTGTTGCTGTTGCTGTCATTGTTATAGTTGCTGCCGTTGCTGCTGTTATTGCTGCTGTCGTTGTTGCTGTTGCTGTCATTGTTATAGTTGCTGTCGTTGTTGCTGCTGCTGCTGTTGTTGTACCACACAGTGCCAGTCAAAGCTCATGTGGCAGCCAGTGCAGGATTCACTGCCTAATTTCACTTGTCTTGCGTGGAGCTCTAGCACTGCCGTCACCCCTTGCATATAGCTGGATGTTTAACAATTCAAATGTATGCTGGTTCACTGGGGTTCTAGTGATGCTGAACAGGGCATTTCTGGGCCTTATGTGCCAGGGGCTGTGTGACTGAGGAAATATTATTACAGATCCAATATAATTGCATTTTAACAACAAGTTATCCCCCCCATTTACACAACATTTCTATTAACATGACAAAAAATGTCAAAATGGTGACAAATATGCTCTTTGAGACAGCTATTTATCTAGTGTGTGGAATATTTACAGGCTCATGAGCTTAAAATGGGAACATTCAAGACACATTATTCTCATCTCAGTGTTAAAACATATGGATGGTGCTACAGTTTTTAGATGAAGCTGGATATCGACTGGTGAGGAAGATGCTGATACGCAGTCTTAGCCACTGGTGTCACTATAATCTCCTACTTTTTGCATCCAGAAAAATACATAAATGGGAAAAATGTGAAACAGCATTACTGATAAACAGATCACATAATCAGGAATGGATGAAATATCAGCCAGAATGGTGATCGCTCCCTGCGGTCGCTTTGTTAATCATATGCTACTTCATGGAATTTCTCAGACATTACTGGCGTACCAGAACTTTTGTGTGGGACGAAGTGGTGCATTATGGGAAAAAAACTTTATTCTAATCATGGCCTGATATGCAGGAATCTGTTACAAAGAACAGCAAAATTTCACACGGGACCTTTGCCAAAAATTCTCCCGTATACTTGTTAGCTGAAATTGCAGATTTAGTTTAAGATCACGTAACAGCACCACTGAAAGAAGAGTGTTCAGTTTAAAAAAAAATAAACCAAAGTCAAAACTGAAGTGTCAAAATGTTGTGCTTGTAGCAACATGGTTACATACCTGGATTTATTTAGTGCCAAAGCTACAACAATGATGGGTAATTTGTTTTATGTGAGGGTTTGATTTATCACACACATTTCACAATTAGCTTTTCACACTATGCTGACAAACAGAACCTTTACTTATCCACAAACAAGTGATGTGATTCACTGAAGCAGCACATACACTCTAAAGTGAAGGGGGCTGGTTTTTCACTCACCGCAACCTTCACACAGATAGTTGTGAAAAATAGGTAATGCTGCACCTAACTTTCTGACATTGTAGTTTAATCAGGCCACAGAGCCAAGTTCACAGCTGTTTTGGGACAAGACTTTAGGTACTTTGCCACATTCATTCTGTGCAAATGATCTTGGAGCGGGTTCTGTGATCACACTACCCACCCCCCACCCGAGTGAACTGTAAACATCCTGACCTGGTGAACTGTACTCAGAAATTATACATTTGCCCTTTACACTGAGGAAATTAAATTGTGAATCTTATTTTTATTGCCGTAATGCAATCACACTCACACGTAAGGACTGTTAAGGAGCAGCAACACTGCGCTTTGGTCTGATTGATAATGGAAATCCTGCCTTAATTAATATGCAAATAAGCACTGTAGCACACTGTGCATGAACTACACTCTGACTGGCAAGATCAGAGGTGACCGAACCTGTGGAAAGGAAAATACCTGCTTAAAGTTGCTAGATGTAACCAGCATTTATTATACCACTATATATCAATGCGTGTGGTACAAATATATAATTATATGGTTGATGGGATAAGAAGTGTGGGCGGCAGGTTCATCCTGTGGTCAACTGAACGTCCTTAGGAGGCTAGCAGATCAGCGACCCAGACCTGGAATTTATGGAATGGGTTCAAAGGGACCATCGTCTGTACTTTATCAAAGTTGACTCACATTCTTTAATGAGCACAGGAACAAACCTAGGAAGACAGAGGGATGTCTACTCAGAAACTAATGCATGAATCATGCAGATATTTGGTCAATATGGAAGGAACACACTGTGGAAAATAAAAAGGATTTAGGGAAGCCTGGCTACAAGCCTAGAGATCACTTATTCATATCGGGGAGACCAGGGATGATGCGTACATGGTTGTTACATAGTAGTAACAAAGTTTATTTCTCCAGTCAGGAACGAGGTATAAATCACATGTATTTTGTTTATTCTGTTGCTAACATTATTATGTCATTATTTGCAGTATTATTTGTAACAGGTTTAATTTAGAGTGTTTTTGGTAACAGTACCTCCTACTGTCCAGC
>JAODLD010000046.1:4975710-4999525 GCA_026781065.1 Mormyrops boulengeri
CCATACATACTAATTTCATACATGCCATACTTACTATTCCCATACATCCCATACACACTATTCCCATACATCCCATATACACTATAATAGAAAACATATGTTGCATACAAAGGAAGACCTGTTGCTATACTTGAAGAGTCAAACAGAAAGTATATAAGAAACCTAGGAGTGTGTTTTGTTATTTTACCATAAAATCATTACCACAGATTGAGAAATAAAAAGGGAAAGGTCAAATTTTACATTTTTATTCGTCAATATACGTTGGTGATTGAAATAACTAAATATTTCTACAAGAAATGTTTACAGAGCAACGTAGACGTGTCAGATGACTGAAAAGGCAAATATTTAGAAATAACTTCTCAAAACAGAGTAAAATATATACAAGAGAGAACCAAAGGGTTAAATCTACAGGCAGGAATATAAAATTTCTACAAAATAAGGCTTCAATAAATATCACATTATATGCAGATATTTTTACTTACATCAAAACATTTCACCAATAGGTTGAGCAGTATGTGAATCCTCTTCATACCCCTGCCAACACCTTTTCCTTAACATTAAGGAATGACTGCTTCTTTTGTTTTAAATCAACACATATCTGAAGCCCTGACCCACAGCTTGAAAGAAACCCCCAAATATTTCAATGTATACATATTATACAGTCTGAATTTGTTTTAAACACATGATGTTTCACATTTTTTAGAGGTATGTGAACAAAGTTAATGTACAGGATGTACAATCAGAATAATTCAGAGTGCCAACATTCATGTGTTTATGAATCTCATGAGCCTTGGGTTCTGAGAAAAAAAAAAACACAGATTTTTTTCCGCTTTTTCATTCTTTCAAAGCCCTGCTTTCGAAAGCTTATAAAACACCACTTAGCTTATTTAGCACAGTAAAAATACCTGGAAGGAGTTATTTACTGAGTGCTGAAAGAAACATTCTCAATAGCATTTAATGTCTTCTGCTTAGTTTATGGCAGTGTAACACACTCATACATAATAAACGGAAGTTAAAATTAACAGGATTCTAATCATTGTATATATGCATATATATATATATGAGTCAAATATTCTATACCATTTAGTTTTCATCTTATTATGCATATGGTTTAAAAACATACGCTTTAACCCGATTGGTTAAAGTAAAGTGTCTGTGTGAATCTATACAGGAAGTACATATCTACAGAGGGGCGTGGCCAATCTCTCAGGAGCACAAGGGGGGAGAGCCCAAGCTCAGACACAGGCATATCCTCTTGGTTCCAGCGACATCCTGTCCATCCTCTTTTCAACACATATCTAGCACTCAAACAACATGTATTAAGACACCATACGCTGTTACTGCGAATGTTTAATCCACTGTCCAGCAACGGTACCCAAGTTTTATTAATGGATTAATGGCAGAATATAACATGAGTGTTATATCTCATCAATAGATTTGTTTTCTGAGGGGGTCTGGGTAATGTGGTTGTATGGAACCCCACATGGAAAAGTAAAATATTTTGGTTTGAGGGCAATTTGTAAAAGTGAGACATTTATGACACTAAGACTAGCTAATTAAAACAAAGACAGTATGTGTTACTATTGTGAAGGCAAGACTGAAATATATTTCTGTATAAATGCAATGCAAATTCACTATATACTTCATAACTTAATACACATTGATTTATATTGTTAACTGTTGTTACATATTTTCAGATGTTAATATGCTAATATATTTCATTAAATATTTTCTGACAAAATACATTTTTAAATTTTAGGCACTATATAGCTCTCTTTCATGGTTCCCGCTATTTATTTTTAACATTTTGGAGCTAGAATGTGTAGGTTAAGAACCTGTGTCAGCACATTTCCTGTTTTTTTATTAATCGGTATCGTAAAATTCATATATCTATCCACATTCTAACCACTTAACATGTGCAGGGTTGCAGGGATTACCGGCAAATGCTTGCAAGGAATAACCAATATTTTTTTTTAGCTCTCTGAAAATATTGAAAATGCAAATAGCAAATATTTCCAACAGTATGGATAGAAAAATGGAAATAACTGCACTCCAAATGACAGGCATTACACATGTCCCTGTTTGAGAATAAAGTGCTGAATTATGATACTTGCACAGATGAAAAAAAAGGAGAAAATAAACAGGAACAGGTGAAATTGAAAAGGAAAATGTGCACATTAAATCATTCTGCGTGATTCTAGATTTTCATTTGAAAGTAAGACTATGGTTTTTGGATAAGGAACAGATGAATCGCAGAAGAAAGACAATTTGTTCCAAGTACGTAGTAACACTACAAAACTGAAGTGAGTTCTAAAGGGTGACCTTAACCATGTCAGATTAAATCATTTTCATTCTCAGAAGAATCAGGCCCGCATTGGGACAAATGCCTCTTTTGTTTATAAAGAGCCAGGCTTCACTAAACAGATTTAGAACGATAATGTTACTGAAATTTCATTCAACGTTGTGTCATTTGAAAGCCTGGGCTCTGGATACCAAAATGCTAGGATATTCCATATTAAAAAGCTTCGGAAAATGTATTTACCTTATGTAAGACATGCAATGACTGCTTCTCTGTGTTCAGCCCAACTTCAATCTTGCCAGCTCAATTTTGGCAGGTAAAATTTTTCATGTTATTATTTTTCCAACTGACACTACACCCCCCCCCCCCTCATAAAAAAAGAAAGTCTTCTGAAACATAAAATAAATCAGCCAAAAATCTAGCCCTCCTAATTTGCTCTGGCATATAACAAAAAATGTCCCTTTGTAGACGGTCAAAATTGACTCTGTGGGGAAAGTGGAAACAGTCAGGAAGCTGAAATAATGGGCGTTATTGTTACATCAATATCATCCGATATACGTCTCCTCTCGAAACGACTGGATGTGTTTCCGTCTATACTCCTGCCAGAGGAGGGACGTGCGCGCCCTTTCATTCCACGCCTCGTACCACGAGGGCCAAAAACACCGGAACTTGGAACTCAATGAGCGAGGAGAGGAATTCACTGGTGTCCCACTAAGTGGAGACATCAAAGGTAGCGTCATGGGCGCCGTGCCTTACAAACTCACCGCACTGCTGTGAGCAGCTGTCACTCTTTAATGTTATATCTTTAATGGTAATAAAGTCTCTATAAAGCTTCAGTTCCGTTTTGAGACTTTCTATCCGCCGTCAAATAAGCCACATACTCCGGCATGACTATGAAACGGAAATGAAAAGGACCATGCTAACTCAATTTGAAAACAGATAGCAAAGAGGCAATATTTAACACGCAACTTCCATAAGTCATCGCCTTCTGAGTTAAATGATTGCATCTAATTGACAATTTACTGCTTTTTAAGACAAATTAGAAGAAAAAGCTGGAGGTACAAAATACCAGTATGTATCACACAGTTATTCACGCATTTTCTTCAAATATATAAATACTGGATTTTTGATTTCATAAACCGTTCATGATTTCATGAATCGTTTCCTTGCTTGGTGAGTAACTCCAAACTTCCAATGAAAAACAAGGTGAATTTTGATTTTTTCTTTTTTTTTTTTTAAAAAGAAAAGCTATACCCGGTGCTAGGACTACATTCCATAAAACAATGTAGGACAAGAAAATAATTTTCAACATACAAAATATTCAACTATTCTTCTCTTTTAATACAAAAACCAGGTGAAAAATAAGGTTTCCATTAAAAATGTATTAGGGCCATAACAATCACTTTATTGAGCATAATCTGAAAAAAATTCAAATCTTGTTTGAAGATTTAAAAAGCATGCCTGAGATAAATAAAACTATATTTTAACTCTGACATGCTTAAATTATGTGCCATTTCCCTTAAAATACTAATTACACAACCCAATCTTGGGACGCCCAGCTCCTATTCAGTTCTTGCATTTCTAGGTAATTTAGGAGTTAAAATCACAAATACACCATTTGTCCCAAGACTCCAATTATCAGTACAGGATGCCTTCACTGTGGCATAACGGCATGCAGACAGTGTTATACACACATGGACCGCATACCAGAATGCTGTGTACAGCACTTCACTGCTGTGTTAAAATTCCACCATGGCTCACAGAAAGACGTACCTTCCTTTGTCAAAAGTCCTCCACCATGTAGATGTTCTGGTATTTATAAATGTTTGCGAATGACCTGGATAATATAAGCCTTTGGTAGAATGAGGGATGTTCCAGTTACTCACTTTAACCCAATGGGTGTGAAATGCATTTATTTAGCAACGTTACTCTGAGAGAGTGATGCCCTTTCCAGACATTGTGTGTGTGTGTGTGTGTGTGTGTGTGTGTCTTTGTACTTAACATCCGCCCACTCCTGACCTTAATGTAGATACTGGCCTTCTGATCATGAAGATATAAAGCCCCTACAGAATTCGAATGCATCCTCCTCTTGTTCTCTAAACAAGCGTAATGCCTTGCAAAGCAGCACCACGCAAATGGTACAACTTTCCTGAGTTTATGAAAGTCAAATGAATAGAGCTTAAAAAAAATAATAACAACACTACAGTATGTTTTTAAATAACAGGAGTCCCTTCGACCGGCTTGGAGAGTCTTTGGTCACATTCCGTGGCGGTTCCCTGGCAGGGGCGCCCCCTGCAGCGCGGGGAGCTCTACGCCGCGGAGAAGTTGGACCTGATGGAGTCTTCCCGCAATTGACGGTGCTTCCCAATGTTGCAATCCTCGCGCTGGGTCCGCCGCTCAATAGTTATCCTGTAATTCTTTCTGTGGAAAAACACGGGAGAAAGTGTGTGTGAGAGAATTCCAGAGAGTTCCAGATATTATCATCTTACAACAGGTGTCACTGGGGAATCACACGCCATTAATAACACAGACGGTTTCCTCTGCTTCTCTTCATTTTCTCTCAGGCGTTCCGATGACAAGACACCAGACATATTAGATGGTAGGAAAAGGGGATCGTCTGCCAAAACCAAGAAAGTTAAAGGAACTCACCCAGAGAATGGAAACTCATTACGCTTGTTCAGTTCCCTGGCTGTGACCCAAACCTGAGCTTTACATATCTCCAGTGGTCTTGCTTTCATGTACAGCAAATCCTAACTATTTTATTCCAAACATTACTTACTATTTTATTTATTAACACTTGGAATCTGCCTCTGAAGAAATACCTGATGGAATTACAATCAATGAACTACCATCTTTAAAATTATTTCCCGTGACCATGCATATATTACTTAAGCCATGCCAAAACGCCAGCACAGTACTACTGAAATGAACAATTATTACAGAAGTACATAAAAGCTTAAGCTGACTATACAGCACTGAACCATATATTTCAGAAAGTCCATATTTAAACTTCAGAGCCTTTCATAAGGATTACATTTTTCTTAGAAAAAACAGCTATACTAAATTAAAATTAAATACAAGTATATAATTTTATAAATATTAAAAGGCCCAGAGCCCAGAGCATTTCACAATAATAACCACAATAATATTCAAGACGACTTAATTTTTTAATAATCAGAGTGTTTTGTGTTAATAACGCTGTACGTCCTATAAAGATAACTAGTTATTATATGCCAATAAATTAAAGTGATGACAGTAAGACTGCAGTCAGTTTAAGAAGGTGTGGTACCCTGTTCATGGTGACCTTTGACCTCTCGTTGTGGCGCCCTGGCTTTCCTGTCTAGGAAACAGCTGGCTGCACATGCAGAATTTTGTCTTAGCCAATATCTGTCCATAACCATTTACCCAGTTCATAACAGGCCTGGAACCAATGTCAGTATTCTAATCTTTAAGCTGCTCTTTTATTGATTCAGAAGACTTCTCATGGAAGATTCTTCAGTCCTAGCTCATAGTGTCCTCCCTGACATAGACTATCTGACATAGACTGGATGATCTGGTCACCCTAACTCTATCTAGATATTAACTTTGCTGTAAATGTCAGTTTGGGCCCAAGTCATTCATTTAGTTTTGTTGGTAAAAATGAGGTATATAAAATAAATTTGGGCCTACATGAAGTGTTATTTTTAGGCTGTTATTTTGCTCTGAGATCTTCGGTCATAAATAAGAAAGAACATCTGAGAGAGGAACAAAAGTTTGAGATAAGCTAACGTAAGCCTCAGCCTGAATCCAGCAGAAGAGTTTTCTGGTTACCATAACAAGAGGGATCTGTAAGAGAGCTTAAATCACAACTAACCTGAAAAAGTAGAATGATATTAGCATTGCTGTGCCCAGAAGTGCTCCAACAATGATCCCTGTCACTGCAGATACCCCTAGTCCACCTGCTTGGGAGAGAAAGGAGGGTTGTTAGTTAGGAGAAAGGAACACCCGTCCCTGATGGAGATACCACTGCACTGCAGGCTGAGGGCTCTTTGGAAGAATCACTCTGATTGTGGTACTGTTAACATTTTTTACACCAACCTCTTTAAAATCGTTATTTAAGAAATTATGCACTACCACAACCTCCCTTGTGAACCTTGGATACAATGAAAGCATTTTTAAAGAGCCAAGAGTGAATTTCTTTCTGTTGCAAAGGCCAGCAGTTAAACGTGTTGGTTACCCATGAAGGAGAGTAAGCCAGCGAAACCTACAAATGGACTTAGGGTAGGAATCAGCTTATGTCACATGAACCAGGGGGAGGGACAGTAGGGAAGGTTTACATGATTTGTTGGGGTGCTCCGGGAAAGGGTTTCGGTGTCTGTCCTTCAAGGTGAAGCGCTCTCTGCTGAATCCTGGCAGTATCTGAATACTGCCGTTGATACCGAAGTAGTTCATGACCACCTGAAATGACAGCACAACAGGGAGCTAAACCCAAATACTCACCCCCTGATCTTACAAAAGTAGTACGACCCATTTGGTTAATTTATTAGTGTCTTCAGTCCATACCTGGGCATTCACTGAACTAACTGAACAGATCAGTGTAATATATTTGTATGATACATACAGAACACATTTTTATGGCAGAGAACATATAAAGGATATAGAATATACCTCAAAGGTGCCTGCCTCATGGTCTGTCATGGCCATCACGGAGAAATCTCCGCTTCTGTCTCCATTGGCATCTATGGACACCTGGCCAGCAATTCCTGTTCGACGGCATGCGAGGAATGAGAAAATTAATTAGCTACAAAAGTTGCGCACTCCAACGAAAACGGGGGGGAGTCAACACATTCCGGACATCCAATACGACAGGAAATCTCATCAGTCTCCCTGCATTTTCGTTGGCAAAACCTCCACAAAATTGAAATTTCATCCATGTGTCTACATTCCCAAATTCTTGACATTTTTAAAATATTATTTCTTTTAACAACAGAATATGAGCCTGTTTTCTGTTGAACAAAACATTGTCTTTTGCAGTGCGCTCTGGAAATACAGCAGCTTGACTGGCTTCAGCAGGCCTCGTTCATTTTGCAACTATCTAATGGACTAGGGCAATACCGGGAATTCTGGGAAAGCCTTGGCCTCTTAAATATTTTTCTGCGTGTTTCTGACCTCACCAGCAAGAAACAAATCATGTTCTCCTCTCAGTGTGTTTTTTTTTTACTTCCCTCAGTTTCCTCTTGTGGTTTGCGGCACTGTGTGAATTGTATGCCCAAAAATGACATCAGTGTCACCTGACTTCATGTTGGCTATTGTGACTCTGTTGTGGCTTTTAGATGGTCCTCTACTTCAGCGTTTTTACTCCCGCATTTCACAGCGGTCCAGCCATCATACTTTCTGCATCCAAAGCATGCAGATCTCCTATGCTTTTGTTTTTACATTTGTACATCATGGCAGGTAAAAACTGTGATAATAAGTCCATTCATTCATAAGTTAAAGACTTGAACTTATCTCATGCTGTTAGTATTATCTAGTCCCATGCTATAGTTATTTGTCATGAATAAGCGGTAAGCATCCTGTATTTACAGGCTTGGTTTTAGCTAAATGTAGATTCCTTTCAACATAATTTGTTTCCAGAAACTTACTACACCAGGACATCTGCTACCTTAACTAACCAGAAACAGGAGAGCTATTTTTGTGAAATGCTTCCTAATCAATGTGTTAAATTCAACATTGTCAGGTACATCATTTCACAGCTTGGGTCTATAACTGTCCTGTGGGTGACGTGGTGTGTATTCCCAGAAGACGGACCGGTAAACGGAGAGACCTGGAGCCCTGAGTCAGTGCAGAAATACAGGCGTTCATGTTGTGATATAGGACATCGGAACTTTGCAACATTTCTGAGCATATTATGCAGTGTTCTGATAAAAATAAAATGTGTCTTTTATGAACATATATAGAACATCATCTAGCCACATCAGCTAATCAAAAAGTGTCAAATGGAAAATACTGCAGAAAATCTAACTTTCAACTGTGATCAAGGAAAAAAAATTGGGTTGATTTTTTGAAGACTACTGGTGATTAATTAAAAAAAAAACTTAAAGTCATTAGACATTAAAGGGCATCTCCGATTGTCTCATATCTCTTTCATTCTGCTTGGCATTTTAAAAGCCTGTGAAATTACTGGTGAAGTCCACACTAAAGGTAAAGAGTCTTAAGAGAACAGACAGGAATGCGGTTTGCTGGCTTGGCAAGAAAAGGGACGCCAAGGAGAGTACACTAATATCTGACTATGGAACACTACCTGGTCAAGGAAAACCATGGTGGAAAAAGGACGGACTGCTCCAGACTCCACGTTTATGGCCTTGAAACATTAAACTTCATCTACCCAATAATTTCAGCCTCTTACTACGACCAAACAAATCTCATTAACATGATGTGCATCCTAATGATACTGTAATATGAAACGATTTAACCCAGTAATTTTGACCATGTACTACAAAACAGTAATTATCTGTACTAGGACAAGAAAGTGATACTTAGAAGAATCATAGACCCAGATTCCCCAAGAGGAAAGATTCAGCCCAAAGTACTTTAGCCGGCTCTGAAGATTAGGGCCGCTGAGAAATTAAATCTCTTGTACAGGATTTACGATCATATTATACATTAAAGATGAATAAGTATAATGCGTGTGTAAGTCGCATAGAAAATTGAAAAACTGAGGGTGTCTTACAAGCTCAAAGCTGCACGTTTCAGAATGCTGAGTATTTTTAAACACAGGGCAGTGTGTGATTCTGCTGCAGACCAACAGCTCTGGCTGTTACCTGGACACTTATGTATGCAGGAGAACTTTCTGGTGGGAAAGTAGCAGCGTAGAAACCGGAGAGGTTGAGGAGTGGGAAAGACGAAAGTCATGCAATGGAAGATGAAGCAGACTTTGCATAATGCAATGCACAGGAGACTTCTCCACTAAAAACAGTCATCTATAAGCTTGCTAATTAGGCACAGCTTTCAACTTTTAATAGGAGAACTAACCTGGTATGTCACTGTTAAGTTTTGTTGGGTCAGTGATGATCAACCACATATCTAACCAAATATATAGTTGCAACATAGATGAGAGAGAACACTGTGTTAATGGAGGTCAGTAACAAATGGCCTCACATTCAGAGTGTTACATCACTGCAATTATCCCATATCCGAGACCGGTGCTCAGGTCAGTGCCATTTTCCTCAGCGACCGCCAAAGGCCGTGATCCAGCACACCAGGGTAAGTCCATTAGACTTACCAACCCGTTGCCATGGCAAACGGTAAAACGGCAGCCTTGCTGTGTGCCTCAGTACCTGCAGTGAAGCAGTTATACATGTCCTCAGACTACAGGAGCTGAGCGTGGAAATGAGGCCGTGAGCAACTACAAGCATTCAGGCTCCAAGAATCGCAGCCACTGCAGCTCCCAGTGCCTCTTACATATCAGCATGGTCTTAGACAGGCTTCCTAGCATGGGTGACCTCTCTCATTTACAAGCATTAACTGCGACCTGGCACCTTTTCCTCTGACAATAGTCCTGCTCAAATTTATCATAATCATATCCCAGATGTGCAACGGCTCCTGGGATTCTGAAGGTCAGGTCTTTCATATCTCCTACAGATTTTATTCCAGCCAGTAATGGATCAAATGTCATGCGATCAGGTCCTCTGCAAAGATATAGGTTTAACAAAGAGGATACGGATAAATTATCAATCACACACGCGACACAACATTCTCACACCCCCCACCGGCTTTAGGATGATGAGGTTTTACCTTCAAAGGTTCTGTTCCACATGCGGTGTGTAATCTGTGCTCCGTCTTTCTTGTTGGATCCATTCTTCATCACCTCCCCCAGCGCCAGTGCATACAGGAGCAGAGCATCGTGAAACCCTTCCACAAACATATTCACCTGGAACGAATCCCAAAAGCCAAGCTGGTCAAGCACAGAGTTTCACTTCACCCTACATCCTTTATCCCAGGGGCGGCAAAGCAGATCCATCGAGAGCAGCTGTGGGTCCGGGATTATACGATGACCTCTCATTCAGCCAATAATAAAGCAGTCATTCTCAACTCCAGTCCTGGGGACCCTCAGTTATTGGCTGACTGAGATGCCATCCCAAAAAGCCCCACCCACTCCGGCCCTCGGCGAATCAGCTTCCCCACTCCTGCTTTATCCCATTACTGAGTTCAACATTTCTGATGCAACAGATTTCACTAAGGAGTTACTGAACACTCCTATAGCATTTGATAACATAGACACTAGTCTCTATGTAACTATGTGTCCCAGAATGCTCCGCTAAGGACAATACAGAATAACACTACACTGTCAAGTCAATTCATTTTCAATCATGCAATGCACTGACATGCATATTTCAGTCACTTCATTTATATACCATGACAGCTTCCTGTATGACGTCTAGTGACACATACAGTAAACATACCGACACCCATGTATCATTTTGTACATAGTGATGTATAGACATTGTACCAATGTAAAAGTTTGCTAATCATGTATAATAACATTTCCCAATATGACAGAATTTTGGTCTGCTCGCTTTGCATGTCTGGAGAGATGTCGGTGATCAAAATTAGGGCTGAAGATTAGTTTTCCTACAACCAATTCCAAAAAGGAAAAGGACCAAGGCAGCAGAGACCCTAAATGCCGATCCCCCCCCCCCACACACACACACTTGCAGTTTATATACACAGATCCACATAAAATATACATCTTTGACTAGGTTATAGAAACTGGAGGCCCCCAAGCAATCGCCACACACAGAGTTGAAGGCAGCTATAAAACCACAACCCTGGAGGCACAAGACCACAGCACATCCTGCATGGATCCACCACACCAACCCCCGGAGCGACCTTGCCAGAGGTAAATCACCACGGGGTGATGTAATGCCCAAACCTTTAAGGATAATGGGTTGCCAGACCCAGATCCATGTACAATGCATTATTCTGTTCCAGGCACCAAGTCTTAGTACAGTCCTGGATGATGCCGTTAAAACGTCTGTACAGCAAACACTAGCGGCTGGTCGAGTTTAGTCCCTCTCTGTTGTGCTAAAGTGTCATCATGGAAGAATGGAACGATTCACTGTGACAAATTCATCCCTCTGAAATGTTTCCTCCGCTTTGGTAAAAAGGCGAGAAAAGTTTAGGAAACTGCCAAGCCTACATTACAACATGTGAAGCCTGGGTTCTAGTTTCTGGGGGAGGAAGGAAGGAAATAAGTGAAAAGTAATGCATTAGATATTAAAAAACCAGACGTAAATCGATAGGAACTGGTTAAGTAGCAGGCAAGACATGAAGACCACACAAGGGTCTCCTGTGAAAACATGTCATTAAGAATTTCTGCTGTTGTCTCATGAGGTCAGCTATAACCCCTCTTCTTCTCTGCATGCGCCAGGAAACATTGAAGGGAAAGAATGTGTCCAATTCCTCCTTCTAGCCAGAGGGTATCTCTCACGACACGAGTCACTCGGACGTCCACTAGGGGAGTCCGGCCCTAACACGGCCGTTTCCAGCACCAGGCTGGCGGATGGCCACTACACACGTGGCAGGTCACGTGACCTCACACTACTAGAAAGCTGTGACCCATGTAGTCCCTAAAATGGATACATTGATAGTACAGCCAGCTGAGATATTCACACTGAGCACCCTGCTGGTTCACAGCTACAGAACTGACCTTAAATAACGATGCCCCCAGTTTCTATGAAATGGCTTTATGTTTCATCACAACAGACTTCTAAGGCATAATCCATCACAGAAGGACAGATTCCGATGGATGGCAGCCGTAGGTGGATGAATTTATGGATTCCTCTTTTAACTTAATCATCTTCAGCAGGACTGAGCTGGAATTTACTGCCTTTATTTTTAATTTTATTCTTTTTTTTTTTTAGGAAAAGCGGAGGGTATTGCGCTGCCAATCCCAGCATGATTGAAAAATGTTGCCAAAAATGTCAGCATCATTATGGAATTCGTGACTTGCCAGAGACCTTTTATACAGCGTTTCTTGCCTCTGCAGACCCACTGTGGACTGTGTTTGCTGGCGAGTTTTGGCCCTGTCTTCTCCCCTGATTAGTCTTAGGGAATGGCACTAAAATGAGTTAGGAGCAGTTGCTGCATGATGGGAAATCAACAGCTGTGAGCAGAGCAGCAAATAGCTGGATAACAATCATCCCATGTGGCAAAAAGTCACCTGCCTCAACCTAATAACTGAAAAAGTGGAAACAATGCTTGTTTTAAATTAAGACTGTTAGAAGTCACTGCTATTTAACCCAAGAAAATATTTCCAAGAAGCACTGAATATGTACTTTCACCACAGGTGATATTGTGGAAGTGCCTCGCTGAATCCAAGCGTCTCTGTCAGTGAGGACAATCACCATTCCCCAGCCTGAGGGGAACTGAACTGAATGACGAGTCTGGACAATGAATGTACTAAACAGAATGAGGAATTCAGACAATGGGTGAATGTAACAGAATGAAGGATTTGTACAATGGGCAAACAAAACCATATGATTGACAGACAAAACAGAAAAGAGGGAATGCAGGAGACAGAAGGAACCTGCTGTGATTCCCACCTATCTCAATTACCAGAATGATTTATTTATCAGGAACAAGACCTAAGGCGACATAAGGAGCCTTTACAAGGAGGACAAAAAGCTCTGTGTGGTCACACACAGCAAAACAAACTTGGGGACACAGGATCCTGTGGCCATTCAGGTGTTTCATCTTTGCTGCCTTAAAAGTAAAAGTCATTCCACTGAGTGAAATCAGTATCAATATCAGACACTTTTCAATTTGTACAAGAAGCGTCAGTTTCACGTCTTGACATTGTATGCAGTCGCACACCTTAAAAAAATGAAAAGTGCATTCAAATATGCAAGAGCTAAATCAATTAGGAAACTTTCCATTACTTAAAAAATTACTTCCCATAGTTCAAATCCCTTCGTGTGCAATTAAACGCTTATACGCCAATCAGTGTGTATGCTGGGAAACGAGTTGTAATGGGCGTAATTACTGGAAAGTCGTTCGGCCTCCGGAAGGTTTATTTTTTAAGCGGCAATCTCGCTCTCTGTCATGACACAGGTTAATGTTCATACGGGCTTTGCCAGAACAGCAGCAACATTCAGACAAACGTCTGTTACCGCAAAGGAGTAGCCTGATACAGCCCCTGGGCTACAAGGACCAGCCACAGAATGCTGCATGATCAATGTATGAATCGTCCACGATAATCAATTTGTTTCACTATAATCCAAAATAAATGATTATCACTTTGCATATTAACTGTTTACAGAGGGTATTTTTTCGCTTGAAAGGTACAACAGCAGCTTCAGTGGATCTTCTGGCCACAAGCAGTGTTTGTGAGCCACCGCATTCCCGGGGGGGGGAGGGGCATTCAACTCATTTGTTTTGTTTCCACTCTTTCAGTTTCATGTTAAAAGCACCAGCAGTCCAGAAGTAACTCCAGTTCAGGGGGGCTCACATTTCTGAAAAGTGAGATCTAAAACTTACTTGGGGACGGTGAGAGACCCCTTTTCTTTCCTCACTTTGCATGCGGCAGAAAACTCTCTGCCCGAGATGAAATCCTGGACCTCTCCAGAACTTCTGTACAACTGGCCCTGAATGGAGCGCGCATCTACAAGTGCTAATCCAACACACCCACCTACTGGTTGTCGTTGCGTATAAATATTTTGGGTAGGGGAAATCGACTGCTGAAATATTAAATGTTCCTGGCAAGATGTCTGGGATTACGCCTGCTTTCGGGTTTTTCCTCTTCAGAGGGAAAGGCTAAAGTGAGCAGCAGCATGCCAAAGATATTATCCGCCCCAGACAGTCATCCCGTTGTGATCTGCTGGCCATAGGCATTGTCTGAATGAGTCTTTGTCCCATATCTTTACCTCTCTTGCTCCAGCTCGCTTTCTAATGTCATATTTAAACACAGCGGCTCACAGAGATGAAAATGATAAGCCGATTCCTTCATCCGTCAGATTCTTATTTGTCATGGCCGCTGTGTGGTGGGCTTTTAATAAACCATCCATTCATTGTCTGATCGTCTAGGTCACAATGTTTCCCAGTCCAGTCCTTGGGGACCCCCAGCCGGTCCACATTTTTGCTCCCTCCCAGCTCCCTGCCAGACAGTCCACATTTTTGCTCCCTCAAAGCTCCCAGTGAGACACTCCACATTTTTGCTCTCTCCCAGCTCCCCAGGAGGAAGCGAAAACATGGACTGTCTGTGGATCCCCAAGGACCAGATTGGGAAATACTGGTGTAGGAGTCATACGACCCCCCTCCCATTAAACTGTTATATAAAATGCTTCAGAAAGCATAGACCTTCCTGACCTGTTATACATCTGAATGGAATACTTGCATTCTGATCGCACTGTGCACAGGAAGACCATACTGTGTGCTACACAATAAATGAATTGCATGACAAATGATCCTTTGCGTTCTGTTCTGAAATGAGACCCCCCTCCCCCAAGTCACTGGTCCGCTGGACATCATTTTTTCACCATTCCCTAAGATCCCAACCAGCAGCTCCCAGTTTGGGCACAACCCCTGGCCTTTTTCCGCATCCCCACTTTAGGCTGGTCCCACCTTCCACACCCCGCTGAGGCCGTTAATCTTGGCCGCTCTATTCATCGACAGCCATTTGTTTCAGCATAATGGCTCCCATTGGCCCTGCTTGTGAGCTCGCCATAGTCACTGACGAGCGCTGACGCAATGGCGGTGACCAGCCCATCTGTATCTCCCCAGGCACGTGCTTCCAAACCACGCAGAATCCTACATCTCCGCCATCGTCCTCAACACTATGACAACACCTATGAATCCATGACGTCCATTAGACTGTACAAATAATCAAGTAATAAGCAAAAGTGACTGTTATACTTAATCTTTCTTAGTTTCAGGGTTGGGAGGCACTGAATTTGCATGCTACCGTGACAATTAATCCCTGGTGTTCTCACCAGAGATCCTCAAAATGCATATACCACACAGAGCATATTTTACCATGTAAGTACCTCATGTAATAGTGTCATTTGAACAGTAACAAGCACATCTTCAAGTCTGACAACACGAAAAAGGTTCAGACATAGGGGAAAGGACACATCACTTTTATATAACATTGTACTACAGGGAACATTTGTGCTTAATATACAGACAGCAGGTCCAGCGAGGTTAATGGGTTTGCATGCATGAGGAAGCGAAGCTGACATACATTGTCGCCATCCTCGTAGCCGTAAACTCCTGCCTTCTGCGTGGCCTTCTTCACCTCCATGGAGAAGTTCTCGAACTCCTCCTTGATGGAGCGCAGGAGTGTCACTGTGTTGAGGGCGGCGTACGCCTGCTGGGCCTCTGCGTCGTATTTGTCTCCCCTCTTCCAAGACCCGTTCCCTGGAACAAAGCACTCACACATAAACACCCAAAGAGGGACAATATCCCGGAAGCTAAAACCAAAAACTTTAAATATAATATACAGTAACAGGCTTATTACAGATCTGAACAACTGACCTTGCTTTTTTTGGCGATCTTTACAGCTTGGTTTCAGAATATATAAATGTAAATCGTAAACAAAATGAAAGGAATAGCGCAAATGTAGCCGTGTGTAGTTACAACTTGGATATTTTATTGATTATGCCCTGCCTGCGGCCCTCACATCTTGTTCTAAAGCACCTCCTCGTTGATGGTCTACATAGTTGCTACAGAAGCTCCTATGATGGTTGCTATGGTTGTGACACAGAGGTTTTCTGGGTCAAACAGCTCGGCAAACATCAGGGAACAAGAGAAGAGCACAAGTGAGAGACGACAGCAGGCATGAGAAAGGCCCTTGAGTGTCTGCATTATTTTTTTCCCCTTTTTTCTCAGGTCCAGGGAAATTGTGTCATCTTTTGGTTTTTTTGTGTTACCCAATAAAAAGCACTGAAGCAGGACTGTGGCAGAACAGCAGTGTGCTTCAGGAGTTGGGCTCTTTTGACTGAGAAATTTACTAGGTACTTTAATGAGAACGTGAACTTGTACTGGTCATTTTGAGGGTACATACTGCAACTAGTAAGAAGTGCAGTGTCAAGAGGGTGAAACATTTTGCACCCAGTAAAATGCATCTAGAAACATTGCTGATTTTGCACCTACTGCTAATATTACTAATTCAAATTTTTTCTCCCTACATTTGTAAAACTAGTCTATATTCTTCCTGGATCTCAAAGCAACCACCATTATTTTTTATTCACGTCTTATTTCATATTTTTTTTGTAGAATTCAGAAAGTTTTGAAAGGCAGGTCACAGGGCCAGCAAACGTGTCGAGGCGAGAGATGGCACCGCGGGTCGTGTTACCATACGATGAGGAGTTGAAGAGCTCGATGTTGAAGAAGACGTTGGTGCCGGACGTGAGCATCCGTCGATGGGCCGCCAGCATGATGTCTCTGATGACATTAGCGCCCGCACACATTATGACGACTGTCAAAGGAATGGCGTACAGCAGGTCAGTCACAGCACGGAGAATAAAGGAAGCACTGTTAAAGATGCTTACTGCTGTGGGCCGACATTGGTCGACTTGGAGAGGGACACCTGCTTACAGACTGGATTACATCTAATCGGTGCTGGTCTTTACAGCCAGCGCCCCCCGGCTGAGAAAAATTGAAATTGGCTTGCTAAGCTGGCACCGCTAGAGACGGCACTCTAAGTGGTCGCGTATGTCACTTAACGGGCAGTGGACAGTGGTGTCTTAATGGTTAGGGAAGCACACTTGCAATTGAAAGATTGTTGGTTGGAATCCCTGACCAGCAAGGCACCACTGAGGTACCCTGAGCAAGGTACCGCCCCCAAGCACTGCTCCCCGGGTGCTGAATTAGCTGCCCCCTGCTATGTCATGATGTGACATATGGGTTAAATGCAGAGAACACATCTCGTTGTTGTGCACTGTGTGCTGTGGTGTGTCAACAATGACCACTGGTCACCTAATTCTAAAATCTAATTCTAATTCAGTATCTAAGGCAGACATCCCCAATTCCAATCCTGAAGGGCAAGAATCCAACACAGATTTCCTTGCTCAAACACATCTTAATCAGATAATTGCCAGGTTTAGTAGGAGAGTCTGAGCAGGGAAATCTGCAGACTGTGTTGCAAACTGGCGCTCCAGGACTGGAATTGGGGATCCCTGATCTAATGCATCAGGTGGGAAGGGGTTGCATGCGATATTATATGGGAATTTCAACACCGAACATCACAGTTTGGCACCTTATTCCTATGAAAGGTTCTTCACGTTTACTGATAATGAGATCCTCTTTATACGATTGTTTTATAGTTTTGTAACAAGTAAATGCAAAAAGTCCAGCCCAGTGAACTAATGATAAACACCAAACTGGAGATATGTTCTAAACTTCATCATCTGCAAAGACAAACATAAACTGTTTATGTATTTTAAAAAACTAATTTATAGGGCTCTGTTTATTTCCGAAATGTAATAAAATAATAAATTTCAGCATGTCATACAATTATATAAATCAGCTTAATGTACTTTTCAGTAAACACAATTACACAAAGAAACTATAAAATAATATAATTCTGCTCCCCCCGAGTTTCCCCTGAAAGGCAAATTTATTTAGCAGTCAGAACCATGTCAAGGCTGATTAATTGCTTTAATCATCAACAAAGACTATACTGTTTCCATATCAAACACTGAATTAGTGAGGGTCTTTTTCTGTGTGATGAATGTAAATATTATGTTAATAATTTAACAGCAATAAAAGTCAGAGTCAATAAAAATATTTCACCCTTCGATTTTGCTCCACCTCAGGTCAGAAGAGAAGTATGTAACTACCTCAAATGCTAATTATAATTACAGAACCTCCTAAACAAATTCCCTTCACAGGAGAGCAAATCGCCCCTGTAAAACATCCAGGTAATGTAGATATGTAAAACAGTAAATGTTTTTTAAATGAAGTAGCAACAATATGACGGAATTGATATTCCCCTGGTGCATACGAGCAGTAATGATGACTTTACTGTAGCAATATGTCTGTGTTGCTAATGAGTAAGAGTCAGTAAGGGCTGGTGGCAGAGATCCAGGCTGACTCATAAGCGAGGTTTGTGTTTAAGAAGCACCTTAGGTGGCTTCGGCCATAAAACCAGCGCACTTAGGTGATTGATTCAAAGCCCCCCTGTTTTAGGGTCACCCCATAGGCCAATACACACTATACTGCACATCGACGATAAATCGGGCCAAAGCGTCTGATTATAGTGAGCAGTCAACCCCTGTCCTCAGTCTCATTCCCTGGCACACAGAAGTCATGCATCTACCAGGAACTTAATGAATTTTCCTACTTTTGTTACTATTTATCTGTCTAAAGAAGTCTTGTAACAAGCATAATTTTAAGAAAAAAAAATATTGCATTTGTTTGTGCAGATCGGTTTTGCCATTTAAGGTAAGTATTGTAGCTAATAGGAAACAGGTAATTATGACATAATACACATTATTTTACGTAAGTTAACAGCGTGCGAGGCAGATAAAGCTGAGTGTGTCTGTACGAGCTAAAGAATAAAAATAACGAATGGTTAATTTTAAACCTTTCAATGGGAAAAAGTACATCCAAGCCTAAAACCAATCAAAGTGAGAAGAAGCCGTGAATCCCTGAGACGTTACTTTCCAGGTTAAATAATCGGGGGGAAAGTTCATAAAACAGAAAATACAGCGTCGGCATTGAGATCTCTCAGAGGTAATATGTGTTATAAATAAATAAATAAACAAACAAACAAGGATATTTTGAAATAAAGCGGTCCATAAAGGACGGTTGAGGCTCTGGAACATTCCCCACAACTTTGTCACTGTAGCGAGTCTCCCAAAAATACCCTGAAGCCGAGTGGGACAAGCTTCACCTCAGTAGTCCTTCACTATGGCAGCCTTTAATTGCGGAGCGTACTACACACTACCGGTCCTGTGTCGACTCCCCAGTGAATCGGCTCCGGCCAGCAATATTTCACAAATCTGAATTTTCCCTCCCCAGTCTGGAATAAGAGGCGTCCCTCATGGAGCATTTATCACGTGTGTTTTATATTTGTTTTTTTTCATCGGAACAACACTTTACTATAAGGCATATTGTGCGCATTCTGAACTGAGTCCACACAGCCGGCCCATCCACGGACTTTCAGCTCAGAGCGCCGAACAAGATGGAAATTTAAGGTCTCCAGCAGAACAAAATCAACACTCAAATTATTCTACAAATATAAATAAGGCTTTTAAGGTGTTGCATAACATCAACATTTTGTTTACTTCAGCTGGGATTCTTCTCAAGGGTAAAGTACATTATAAATCCACTCAAATAAGAATCCAGTCTACTTTACTTGGATTGCTTTGGCCTCCTCAGGCTGAAAAATCCAAGGGCACAGTTTTAATCATCTTGTAGTTCTCAAGGTAATTACACTCCATTCAATAAATAAAAGCTTCTTTCTTTATTAGGAGACTCCCCAATGTAGAAAATGGGTTTTTGCTGTCTACTCGTTGAACTGAAAAGAAGGTTATACAAACTTAAAAAAATATGACCATCTTCTTAAATTTACTACTGAACCCGATGACCATAAAAGTTTAATCCTTCTTCCTTCTATGACACACCCTTTCTGCTTTAAGGGAAATTGTTTCGCGGTACTCTAAGCTTGCAAACTTTTCAGGATTCCTTATATGTTACCCATACAAACAGATAAATAAATAAAATCTTGGTTTGTTGGAAGGCATGGCAGTATGCATGCAAAATCCTTGGAGATGATCTAGAAATGTATCTCTGTTTTTTGACCCTTTGACGACATCATCGCAGGACCCTGACTGTGGTCTAGAAATTGTGCTACGTCTCGAAACCATCATGCCAACGCCACAGAGCGATTTATTGACCACAGAGGATCAGATAGAGCAGCTGAGGGTTACAACTCAGCCACAAAGGGCCTTTTCAGGGCCTAGACATACGCCCAGCCCACGCACCCCCAATGGCTCATCTTGAACAATTAACTTACAGATACCATGTAACTCCTTTCAAAAGATTTAACGACTAATTGTGAACATGCTCTGTGTTTTAACAAATGAGAAATTTTTAACAGCGCTTCAGCTGCATTTAAATGAATCGAAAGGCATAATTCAAAATCTGAGTGCAAGATGAGTCAACTGTACAGTTGACTAAGTGAATACATTTAATGTGTTGACCTTTCAGCGGGAGACCCAAATTCAAACTTGTGTGTGTTTACTGGTCCTTTTCCCTTCAGACATCAAATATTGAAGAGCCTACGAATAAAACCCCCCTTTTTTAAGACATCGCTGTAACTCTGTGACATTTGGTGATCGTTAATCATACAAATAATAATTATGTAACATTCATGTTGGTGCCACTATGGATACACGTCATGTGAGATGGATTCCATGCCCTCCTCCAGGAGGTGTACATTGTATAACTTCCAGTTTTGGCAGGGCAGTGGCAATTCTGGGATGTTTTAGGGTGGGGGGAATAAAAGGGGCCATAATTCATGCATAGAGGCCAACCTTATCATTTGAATCAGTGAGTCCCCCTGTGGCTCCACCCCATATATGCCCTGGGGCCAGTGGGGCAGGACCTTGCGATGATTGCTCTTACTCCCCTGCTTGACCCCATGCTAGAGGCGCAGTCTGGATGTTTCTGATGGCCCAAAACTTGCCGTATTGAGTCACTGCTTCAGTGTAGCGGACCTAACCTGAGCTACCGAGCTAACAGTGCGAGCATTCTTGAAATGTTTCCAGCCCGTTGGTATGCAAGCCAGTGTGGGCTGCCGATACAGGCTCGAGGAAAGAGATAAGCTTGGAATCAGACATGGGAGGGAAAATAGGGCTTCCCATTTTGTAAAGGGCCCCTTTCAGACCATGCAGCACACAACCTCCTATAAATTCATTATAATTACCATCATTAATATTAACTTGAGATGTTATGTAGTGCAATATTATTTGCTGCTGTCCTTTGTAATAAAATCCCCCCTGATTCCACCACATATATTACAAATCCAGTTAAAATCAGTAGACCTTGCCCAGTGGTCACAGTTGATATGAAGTGGCCAGCATGACTTACTAGTAAATCACCAGACGATCTAGTGCCGCAGATGTTTGCAAACCATACCTTGCGCTTTGAACCTGTTTCTTAGAACATATGTTGTGATTTAAACCCAGCTGTCTAAAGGTCCATCTGAAACCTGCAATTTGAAAGTACATTTTTGGTTTGAGTCCCACCTGGGGCTTTACTGTTGTACCCTGACTGTGTAAATATAAATCTGTATTTATGGGCCAAATAGATTAAAGCGCTTTATACCAAACCATCCATCCATCCATCCTCCATAGCCACATATTCAGTGCAGGATTACAGGAAGCCTGAATGCTATCCCAGGAAACACAGGGTATAAGGCAGGGACCATCCAGCAGCATATCGCATCTGCCTAAATTCATTAATCCTGGAAGCGAAGTTTAGCAATACCACTGATTTTATGCAATAGCACTTTTGGGTTATGATCCCAAACTCTATTTGCAATTCATTTTCATGCCGTTTTAAGACAGCTGGCAGCTTGGCTGCCGTCTCTACAAAGTGGATTTTACCAGGCTTCACTGGTTGCCTAGCGACCGATCACATGCATTGATTGAGGCACATCGCCAGAATATCCTCAAGCCAGATGCAACAGTGAAACACGCTTAGAAAGATACACCATTGTGTAATCAATATGCTGAGTGTAATTCAAATGGACTGCAGGGGGCGCAGTGACTAAGGACGGGAAAAAACCAAGGAGCCAGACCTGACTTGTAGTAAAATAGCTGGTGGCTAAACAATAAGACTTTAGGTCATAATTACCATAGGCAAATAAATTAGCAATTAAAAAAGGATTTATATACGAACGGCTAATTAATCCTTTAAAAAAAAAATTCTAAGATTAATACATTTTGAGTAAAATTGACTCAAGTTTGTTGACATAGGAATTACATAATTGTATATGCCCAAATTATACCTGCCAGGTCCCACCTTCTGCATCGTGCAAGTAACTGATCTAACTGCTCAACACCCCCTTTTTAAACATTACTGAATGTTAAAATGCTGCACGGTCACACTGGGTCACACTGGGTCACACTGGGTCATATTCAGGTAGTTCACACTGACAAAAATAATCTCATCTGCATGCCCCCCCCCCAAAAATGGGGCATGACAAATTAAAAAAATTAAGTTTCAGTAGCACACCTGACAGTGGCGTGGGAACTTATTTTTGCAAATATGGTGCGTGGGCCGGTTTCATCCATGAATCTTCAAACTCGAAGCATTGACAATAATAGGTAAAAATTAACTGACATGATGATCTGGGAACAACCATAAGTAAGGTACGCGTAAAGTTAATGTGACTCTCAAGTTAATGTGACTGTAATGAACTGTAGCATCAAAAGCTGGACTTCAGTGTTTGTATCAGTGTTCAAGCTTGTCAGTCTCTAAGCAACCAGTTTTTTGATGTGAACAAAGAGACCAAAAGCTTTCCTCCACAGCCAGTTAGACACTGTGTAGTGCTATTCAGATTTAACACTTTTAAGGATTCAGTTTTTAATGCGCATCTCCGTTCTCTGTGCGGGGGGGTTTGAATGTCCTCCACATGTGACATGAGCTTCCCCCACAGTGCAAAGACTTGCCGTTAGGCTAATCAGTGTCTCAAAATTGTCAGTGAAACACAATCGACAATAAAATATCACCATGTCCCTATGAGTACTGTTGTCACTAAATGGAAAGAGCACCATACACCACCAATCAGACTCCCCCTCCAAAACCTAGCACTCTGGCATTTAACATTTAACATTATTTGGGGCATTATGCAAACACAGAAGAGAATCATTCCAAAGACCAGGTTGAGCTTGCAACAAAACACGCTATTAATCTTGCAGACAACATGAAGACATAGTTCATCGTCAGATTATATAAAACGACTTTGTAAAATCCAGACTCAACACAGATGGCAGTGACAGCATCAGGCTGCTGGGATCGCAAAGATGTACGGGACTTAGTGGAGAGCAGAAGGAGAGATAAGCAGGTATTGTGTCAAGAAGAACCAGCTTTAGTCTGCTAAAGATCTTCAGAAGGGCTAAGACCCAGAGTATCAGAGGAAACCTTGAACGGCTGAAAAATGAAAAAGTAAATCTTCAATTACATGTTTTCTCTAAGGGAAGAGATGTATCAGGTTCTGACCTCCAGCGAGGAGGCTCTGAGTATTTGCCAGTTGTCAGTAAGTGATCCCCAGGAGAGCTCAGCATGGCAGAAACAGCAGGACATGATTCAAAGTTGGGGGATTCTTACCCAAGAAGACTATAAGCTGTAGTTGATGGAAATAATAAATTCATGACACTAGGCAAATATGCCAAAGGACAACAACATAAAATGACTTTGTGTCAATTCCTTCACTCTCATAGTCATCTACTTTTCTTGGGGGGGGGGGGGGGGGGGGGGGGGGGGGGGGGGGGGGGGGGGGGGGGGGGGGGGGGGGGGGGGGGGGGG
>JAODLD010000046.1:4999567-5011659 GCA_026781065.1 Mormyrops boulengeri
CCATCACACACCATGTCATATACTTTAATTCCCCCCCCCCCCCCCCTCCCCCAAGAACATCAGTCATAGTGCAATGGACATGCAGAGGGCTGTGACCCGCCATACCCAGACCAGCGCCTGGTAGCCTTCTCAAGAATGTCCTACTCCAGGCCACCTCAAAATTCTGTCTGGCCAGATCCAGCAACTCTGTCCGGAAGATCTTGTGAGAACTCCCCCCAGTCTTTCTCTTTGTTATTAGCTCCACTGCTTGTGTGTTGTCATGTATTTTATGCATGAGCGTCTCGGGATGGATAATTAGATGCTACAGTGGGACATAGCAGTTTAAGACCTGGATCCATATGTCTGGAAGGTTGCCATGTCACACCCCGGGATTGGCCTCATTCCTCCCCGTTAAGGCATCTAACCTAATTGCATTTGTAATTGTCATGTAGCATGAATGGGTTATTATATGGTTTTGAGCTATTTATATTGGTTAGCATAAATACAGACATTCCCTATACATAAATAATCTGTGAATTATTACATGCATTAACTTAACAGTATCTTGTCATGGAAATCAAGTATCCGAATCTCTGAACGTATTTTTCTCGTAAATATAATAACTCTACCAACCGTAATGGTCAGAGATAGCTGACAAAGTGAGCAGGTCACCGATTTGTGTTTTGAGTTTTATTAATTACTTTCTTATACATTCACAGCAATTATCTATCTGCCATTGCTGCAACCTTAGATCCAACCATGAAAATCTTCTCTGCACCGTTTAATTTGGCAGATACAGGATGCGTTCGTCAGACTACACCAGCCCCAGGGTAAAAGACCCTGAGGAAAACCGCGGGACACAAAGCTTTCATCGGCGGATGCCGTGGACGGGAGGGCTTTAGGATCCCGGAGAAGCGGGGTTTCTGGAGAAGCTGGCCAATCACAGTCGCGCTGGAGATAACAGCAGTATGTGGTATGAGCCGGTAGCTCAACTCATTAGAACACCAGCCGACCTGTGCCTCAAGGGTCAGATGTTTAAGACATCAGCTACCCACTAAGGTTTACAGATCACAGTTCTGATAATACCCAGCTACTTACCCCACAGGCGGGTTTGTATTGTAAACTCGGCAGTCTTTTTTTGTGAAAGCTTATATAGATACCCAAAGAGGCAGTTGTAGAAACAAAGTTCTGAATATGCCCTTTGGCAAGACGATTGCTAATAATATGAGACAGAACCAGCCCATCCTGAAAGAGAGCATGACCATGCGGTGGCCTGGGAGAGATTGAAGGGCTCGACACTCCTCGGATTCCTGGGAGGTGAGAGGCGTTCAGTTTCAAAAATGTTTGCTCAATGAGTGACATCTCAAACAAAATAAATAAAAACTAAATTAAACTGCGCTTAAACTCATCTTCAGTTTCCAATTGCTTTTTTTTTTTATTGCATCGACTGCCTGTCAACTCACTTTCTAAGTCAGAGTTTTTGGAAAAACATAAAAGTTATTCATTAAACGATCCTAGGAGCTCGATGCTATCTGTACATATATGGGGTTTAATATGCACCTGTTACCAAGAGCCGCTACACGTATTTCTATCCTTAGTAATTATACAAGCTCGAAGTAGCTCAGTAGCGCTCCAATATGTAGTAGATAAATCAAAGCTTTTAGACATGAAACCCCAAATGGCAGTTTTGAGCACATGATCATCTACTTACATTATACTTTTATCGGGGGGAAAAAAATCACATTTCAAGCGAGGGCGTTGAGAAAACGCTGTCCAAACATGAACGTTAAGTCCAGCAGCGTCTGTCTTAAGCACTTACGTGAAGCAGATTCATTAACCATCCTGGTAACTTTTTCAGGTCAGTTATATGATCTACCTTTCCTTACACGATTACCCCCGAGCGACGCATTCCCAGTTCTCCCAGTTAATTACTTTAATTAAACAGGTAAGCTTTCGCATCTGCAAATTAATATGAGACAACAAATCTGTCTGCAAAAATCACTGATGCCCCATTAGTGCTGATCTGACTCAGATCAATAGCAACTGCATGTGTTTTGCTAGTCACACTCATTTGCTGCCACCTGCCACTAAACTTTCAGATAAGAAACATCAGCGTCACTCGCAACTTTGCGAACTTATGGAGAACAAACCTTCGCTTTCGTAGATGTACTTTATGATCTCCTCGATATCCACTCTGTAATCTTTGGGGTGAATTTCAAAGATGTCTATTTTGTAATCTTCCGAGTGCAGGATGTTGTGGACGCCCTCCAAGGTGAAGAAGCAGTTCCTTTCCTCCTTGTCATCGTCGAAGATGAAAAGCGCCGTCTTCCACCCGAAGTGATGGAACATCGCGGAGAAGGTCTCCGCCATCTTCAGGTAAGAAGGAGCGACCCTCGTTAGATGCGAGTACTCCTTTTCCTTGTTGCTGAAACCCGTAGCTAAAGCACCTGCTGAAATAACGGGGATATTCCAGTGCGACGCCATCCTCACCACCTGCGCGGCGGCGTACTCGCAGACGGGTCCGAGAATCAGGTCTGGCTTCTTCTTGCACGACCTGTCCACTAGATTGAACAGTGCCTCGTTGCCGCAATCGGAATTGTCATAGTGGACATTGAAATTGAATCCTGAGTAGAGTCCTACATCGGATCTCATTTTTCTCCGTGCATACTCTATAGCTGGTGTGACTCTCGAAATTGAGAACAAGTAGGAGTTGTTTTTTGGCAGAATGACCAACACATCGATGTCTTCATTGAATGCACTTGTCCACACAGGTAACAGGAGGAGCGAGACGTAGACACAGCATTGCAACAGACATGACAGGTTTGCACTTAGAAAACTCATTTTATTAGTTAGCTATGGTTCAGTGCTGTACTAAATTTATATAATATTTAGTTTGTTTTGCAATTTAAAAATATTTTACATTAGAGAACAGGCAATTAAAAATTTTTTTTAGAAATGTTTCTTCTTTAAACTTTTAGTTTTTCCCTCTATTTTTAAGTTTTAAGATTTAAAGGATGTGATGTGTGGGATCCTGCCTCCCGAGTCTGCCGAAACCTTCCCGGTTTGTTAAAAATCCCTTCTATTCCCCTTAGTAGCGCTCCCGTTTCCCTAGTAATTCCTCTTGTTTAAATAAGGTTACTGCCCTGCCTGCTGCCACACACGCTGGCTCCGGGCTGCTATTTTGAAGCATCCTCCTCATTATTATTCCTACGTCATAGCACAAGCGCCGCCTCCTTCTTAAAGGCATAACGCCTCATTTCGGCATCTGCGCAAGACGAGCGGCCGCAGAATTTCAACTTTCCCTTCCTTTAAATGCTGCTCGTTGCGAAGTACTGGGTGCCGTTCTACTGTTGTTGGAAAATAAATATAATATTGGGGATCTTGTGAAAGATGCATGAGCATTAATCCCGAACAAAAATCAACAAAAGACAGAAGTATGTTAATTTTCTTAATAAGATTAAAGGGGTTAATGGACGTCTTTAATTTAATATTTGCTGTTTGAAACCGAGTCTGTAAAATGCAACCATCAAAACATTGTCCGGAAAACAACAAAAGCACGAACATCCATAGATTTATATGTTTTAATCATTTAAAATATAATTGTTCATATGTGTGGCTGAAATATGATCCATGTTCATGTCGGGCATACATTTTAATTACACTCTCATGTACGAGGTAAGATTCAGAAATAACCTGAAAAATAAAAATCTCGAGCCCCATTACGCGAAAATGCTTTGCAAAAGACATACCGAAAGCCTTTTGTGTAGCACCCTCAAGTGGTGGAATACCATACTTCCATACGCTACTGTAAGGTGGCGTATTGTTGCTTAACAGTTCGTGCTTGTTATTTGAGTAGCTGAATGATTGAGACGCACAGAAAACATCTTTGTTAATTGATGGTTTCTGTATGCGTATGTATTCGCGTATGAAGAAACGCCCCATGTTTACAACAAACAGACGTGTTCTTTTCTGTTTGTAACTGATGCGATACCATGAAAAACGTATTATCATATTACTCGGTACTGACTGGATGGGGTCGCTAACATAAATAAATGTTAGAAAACACAGTTAAGAAGGCCAGCCTGTATTTATTCTGGCTCATTAACGTAACGGAGGGAAAATGACTCACCCAGCAACTTCTACAGACAAGTAACAATGTCTTATTCATGTTAGTTTTAAAGGACTGCTTAGTTTGCGGCTGGTATAATTTACGTATATATGCGTGAGCTAACATGCTGCCTACAGTTAAAAACCTTAATTTGCCAGACGTCATAAGCATCAATTTTTGTCCAATCTCTTAGACAGATCTTTTCTCTGTGTTTTTGTTTATTTCTGCGTATATCAAATTCTTGATTGTACCAACTGGGGCAATTTTACATTGCAGAAGTCACACATGAGACATGAGAAATGATTTTTTTATTCGGACGTACGGACAGAAGGTATACGCAACATTTCTGTTATTGCCTGTAAATATTCCTGTGTATTGCACCACTCTCCATTGCTCAGGCTAAAGGTCTGATAAATTTGTGTATTTATATAATTCTTTTTTTTCACAAAACAGGTTGTTTTTTCGTTAATCCAATAAAATGGGCTGGTTTATGGATACTGCTCTTTTAAATCTATTAAAGTGTTCACGTAATTGGAGCCATCTGTCAGGTTCATCGAGAGTAGTGTGTTTCACATTAATGCTCCTTATACTAATTTAATGTCTCCTGCCCGTGGTTTGCAACGTCATGCTTTCCAGCAGACGGATTAGTATCAGTCAGCAGCTCCTGTTCCTTCACCCGACTTCTCTCCCCCCCCCCCCAAAAACACAATCACAGTAACCTCGATGAGACAATATATGTTATTTAGCACCCTGTCTTTGTAATGTTCCCCCAGGACCACAGTGTGACATACAGACAGCAAGTGGCAGGGCCGGCTTTTCAGCAGTATGGTGACATTGATAGGCTGTGAAGTAATATGTGTTTGTGGATCAAAATCATATGCAAGAGAGTAAGTAAACATCTTAGATCTTGGAAAAGTAACAATTCAGAGATTGGAAGTGGAGTAGGGGATTGAAGTCTTCTCAAAACCAAGCTGTCATTTGACATGATATATCAAAGTGTTTTTCATTTGGCAGTGTTGACTAAAACCCTCCAGCAAACAGGAATATAGGGAAATATATTTGGAATTCATGTTTTGAAACAATTTTTTGGCTATTGCTGACGAAAGGCACACTCCCTGTAAATGTTGCTCAACATCAATTAAAGTTCTCATGAGTAACAGCTATGGTATCTCCATGTTTCTGACAAATGACTTCAAATTATTAACTAATCACAAGTGCTGAATTGCTTATTTAAGTTTGCAGTTGGCTTACTTATACATTGAGTCCAAAACAAACATCGCTACAATGTGACAAGTGTTATTGTATACAGTCTGTAAGAGAATTGGAGGGGGTTCAAAGGTCCTAGAAATTTTATTTTAATTTTATCAGGCACCGGTGAGAGGCAAGAATGGTTAATACTTTATGCTCACGGACATTCAGGGGTTTAAATACTTTGGGCCATAAACAATTTGATTGTTCGCTTGTTGGCTTTTTACATTCAGATATTGGATGTAAATCATTTTCATCTGCAGTTGATTTTTTCTGGGATGCTGTGATAATCAGACAGGGATTAGACTCAAGGTGAAAGACTCAAGGAAAGCAGGGTTAATCCTCAAAGATGGCCGTCGCCTGAAGCACAGACTATTCACACTGCTGCTGTCAGGCAGGCGGCACTGTAGCATTACAGCCTGAAGCAGCAACCTTCTACCAAAGTATCAGAATGATCAATAAACCCACTCACTTCATATTACTGTATTGTCGTCAATTTTATTTATTGTATTTATTTGTCTGTAAAGTTCCACACTATTTTTTGTCACTGTGTTGTATATTTTCTCCTTTTGTACTTTTCCAGCCGCACTGTGACACAGGTGTTTCACTCAGCCGCACTCTGCAACGTGTCAAGTGATGTGACAGATAATGGACTGATTTGAGGTGCCATGACACCACCAGGGTGTCAACCTCCTCAAATATCCACATATAACTCGCACACACCTGTGAAAGACCATATGTGGTAGTGTATGCGAGGTGAGTACTGACTGTGTAACAAACTGTGAAAGTACAGAATCTCAACTCAACTGACTAACAATGAGCTCACTAGTATAAGCAAACCACTCAAAACGCTTAATAAAGATATTCATCTGGCCTGCACATTTTCTGCAATTTCATTAAGTTAAGTTAATACGTCAGACTTTAAAAAAAAAACACTGTGTTTATCTGAAGGTAAATAAGAAACTTTATTGATGTGTGTGTTCTGGGGTTTACTGTGAAGCAAATGAGTCACTCAGTGATGAATGTGAGAGGAAAAGGAATAAAAGTAATTGAAAATTTCATTACGTCTCCCATTAAAAACTGCATAACTTCTGCAAACACAAACATGTTGGCCAATTGTTTCATGGAAAATTGATACTGATGAGCTGTTTACACTGAACACTAAACTTCTCACAACGAGCAGTAAGCTGATTTTTCAGACAATTTGCTGTATTTAAATGACAATGCCTTACCCGACTTAATGATTACGTCATTTCGCAGTTTCCTCATGCAACATATCTGAATGCTGTTACTCTGAGATGGGTTTCATCAAAATAATACATTCTTTTAAAAATCGTGAAATCATACTTGTTTGTTAGTGACACCTAGCGGTGGCTTAATTTTGCAGCTGGCCAATTCATATACCACCTTCACATTCGCGAATTTGACATTCGCGGTTTCGGTTATTCGCAAGCTGACTGTGGAAAATGATGTGTTTTAATTGTAGGCCAACACCTCTGAAACTAACGGAGTATTTAATGCTGCTGAAAACTTACAGTAGTTATATATTACCCAGGACACAGCCATTTAATTAGTCAAGCGTCACTGCCTGAATACCTGATTTGTATTATAGACACAAAGGACCATCTTAATAGACAACAATCAGCATATTGGGCTACTGAGTGATATTTCTCATAATTTCTCCTGGGTTTTTATTGTAGTTTGTCACAATAGTACTGACATGTCACATTAACAAAATTAATTGTGAACTCTTCAGTTTTTTGTTTGTTTATTTTATGGATGAGTGACAAAAATGTTCAAAACATGCGAGTGCTGAGTGACATGCAACCAGAATACTGGGTTAAAGTTTTGCATGCTGAAATCTGCCTAAAGTGATATTTAGCCTCATCACCCTCCGGGGGGTTTGGGGAGGCGTGAACAGCCGATTCCGTTAGTTTGTTATGTTTCAAAAAAGGCATATGACTGCACATGGAAACCAGCTTCGGTGTCTATTAAAAAATGAGTCACGGGCCCCCGGAGCTCCTTTCACAACAAACACACTGCAATGCACTATTGACCCACTGCACTGGAGATGAACACTCCAGTTTCTTGGAAATACGGAAACAATGAAGAATGCGCATGATAGCCTGTAGGCCTATGTCCCATTGTGTTTTACATAAACCCTTAGCTATAACATGAGAAGCTATATGATTGTGCGAACACATTTTCGTTGTCACACACAAAGATGTGCAAATCTCTGACACTGATATGTATTAACACATTAGTGGGTATTGTACAAGAAATAAAACTATTTTACCACAAGTGACAAATATTGATATGTTGCATATTTGGTACATATTTTTATGCATGTACTGCCATGTAATGCTAAGATTTAAAATGAGCAGAGATCAGTAAATATACCAGTTTAGTCTTCTGAATAAAACTGTTGTATGTGCTATTTATTGATAGACGTTAAGAAAAATGCACCATGATGACATAACGTTATCAAGGTCTGTTGACCCAGGTCTCCTGCTGAACCAAGGTTCCCCAGAACCGGAGGCCGGAGAAACTCTTCTGCAGGGAAATGCTTAATTGCTGTCAGACACACGCCGTTTACTGCTGCCTGACACGCAAACGTTCACTGGTCAGTCCCCCACGCTCTTTCGCCAGATGCCTGGTCGAGCTCATCTGCTCCTCTGCGTGCTTCGGAGGGCGCCTGCCAGAGAGCTCCGCACGTCTGCCCTATATATCACAAATTACACGCAGAAAGGGAGACCTCGCCGTGATCGTGCATGACTGTAATGTATGATCAATGCATGAGCGCTGAAATAAGGGGCATTTGTGTTTATGATGCATTTTGGTTTAATGAAATGTATTAGTGCAAGCTCTAGAAAAGTAACTGTCATACTGTTACAGATTATCAAAGTTACACAGATTCTGCTACATGTGCGCTTGTGTGTTTTGGACACCCTGCGGGATAATCAGCCCATTATCAGCGAAACGCCTTGCCACAGCCAGCAAATCTACGCCTATTTTGCATTTGCTGGAAGAATAATTAACAGGGGAGAAAGTCCTGTGATTTTTTTTTTATTCTAGACTGACCAGTTTCAAACCTGAATACAATGATACTTTGCATTCAGTATACTATGCATTTTCATAGGTATGAACTTAGAAGTCTCATGGTTTTTAGCCAATTTTGCCGTCCATTTTGATTGACAGCTCACTATTTTCAGTGAATTTTACAGTTCTTCTATCGCCCACCTGTTTTTTTTACAGCAACTTGGATGACATGTATGCATCTTATACATGCATGTGTTTGAAATATGAAATATAGAATACACACTTACAGTTTGTAGATGTTTGAGAATTTATTTTCAAGATAAACATTGTATTGACTTGTATGTATACTGTCATACACCAGGTTTAAATATAATTTGCAAGATATTAGTTCCTTGCATTAATAGCATACACAATAAGTGTGCTTCTTAAATGTAGGGCCTGTAGAAGATGGAGCCGGTGGACAGGAGATCTGTTAAAAGGTAGCAGCCCCAATTTTAAATTTTAACATATGTTTCAAATATATACTGGAAATTAACCAGTTTCCACTTTTCACTGTAATCAGTAACATGAGCGTCGTTAGGTCCAATCACTCAGGCTATAGCCCCGAGTCTTTTAGCCTTGAGTATTTTAGCCCCGAGTATTTTAGCCTTGAGTATTTTAGCCCCAAGTATTTTAGCCCTGAGTATTTTAGCCTCAAGTATTTTATCCCTGAGTATTTTAGCCCCGAGTATTTTATCCCTGAGTATTTTAGCCCGGAGTATTTTATCCCTGAGTATTTTAGCCTCAAGTATTTTAGCCTTGAGTATTTTAGCCTCAAGTATTTTATCCCTGAGTATTTTAGCCCGGAGTATTTTATCCCTGAGTATTTTAGCCCGGAGTATTTTATCCCTGAGTATTTTAGCCCTATGCCAGTCTTCCTTCAGAAAAACAAACCCCAGGTAAACTTGACTTAGCCCCTGATCTTTTCAATAGCTAGAAACTCCCCTGGCCTGTCATATTACCCTTTGACAGAAAAAAAAGATAACGAAAAAAGATAAATAAAAGAGCTTAATTCTACTTGAAATGAAACTATTTCTTTAAAACCATGTTTCTGTGCTATTGCTGGACAGTGGGTGTTGAAAACAGAGGGAGAGCGTCAAGCAAATGTTTCCTAAAATAACATAAATTATACAAAAAGTTACTGAATAAAAAAGTATCAACATCCACAATATCAGCTGTCAGAAAACTGAGTAAAGGTGAAGGAAACATTTAAAAGACACATTTAAAAGTTGACTTTGTCTCTGCGGGTAGTTTACATTTTGTGTAATGCTTTATCCAGAGCAGACATTACCGATCGTATAACACAAGGTCTTCCTTTTTTTAAAGAAAAACAAAAACAAGATTTAATGGTCATCAAGTCCTTGAAAACAGAAGCGATATATTCCAGGCTGTCATTAAATGTTAAACTCAATCATCAGAACCCACCTTAGGTCACTGAAATTATTTATTGAAATAATTATAATACATTCATGTTGTATTAGGTTTTCTTTGTTCTTGTTTAATCATCCTTCTGAGAAATTGCAGACGTTTAAAAGTAAGTGCTAAAAATAAGATATCTGTGTCATACGTGTGGCTTCCCAGTGAAGTGAGGGCACTAACTCTTTCAGTCAACATTAATCATACATGAGGTCTTTTGGTGGGTCTCAAGAGCAGCTTAGCAATACACACGCTACGTCTTTAGGTTTTGTTCTGTCAGCTAGCAAAATTTGTTGAATTGGTTTAATTCCCTATTTTTTTTTATAGAAACTTTAAGTTTGCAAATGTCTACAGTAGTTTGCATATTTGTGACTGGTGACTTTCCCCAGAACCCTGTTTCTATAGAACATTACAGTAGTTTGTGGAGGTTTGTGAGTGTGTCAGAAAATGTACATTTATGTTAAAAAAATAATCTTCATAGCAACAATGAGTATTAATATTAATGAAAAATTCAGCTCACAAGACACCAACGTGCAACGTGTTTGACAAACCGGGACTGGAACCAGACAGACCTGTAGTGTGGCATCATGTGACAATGTGATAACAGTGAAATACTATAATTTCCATGTATATTCAAAATAGTGCATTACCCAGAACTCCTTTTTGCATAAGGAACCATTTAACACTTTAGCAGAACAGCTTGATTGATTTTTTCTTGTACCCATTGCCAAATGATGTTCTTCCTTTTCTGATACTGACTTTTTGCTACAGTTAAGCTGTTTCTTTTTATTCTTCATATCTGTTACATGTGTCTACAGTACCCCTTTTGCTTGCCTCTCCATGTGACGCAGTACCCCTTTTGTTTGCCGCTCCATGTGACGCAGTACCCCTTTTGTTTGCCGCTCCATGTGACGCAGTACCCCTTTTGTTTTGCCGCTCCATGTGATGCAGTTCCCCTTTATTCCATAAGATGCTGGTCATATCTATTCCTCAGGATGATCCACTTGAAACAGCTGGGCTTACTGGTGGGTGACTCCTTCAAGAGGCATTCCACATCGGAATGCCAAGAACGTAGCCTTATTCCCATCTTTCCATATTCTAAGAATGTCTGCTAACATGTGAGAATGAAGCACCAAAGATCTGATGGAAACCTCATCAACAACTCAAGTTGTGAGCCCTGCAATATGCTTTTAGGCCTTCGCCCCTTTTGGCCCTTTGGCCAACTTGTGAGCTGTGCTCTTCACAGGCCAAGCTTGGCTACCCCATATGAAGTAGGCACACCGATGACAGCACAGGTTATATAATAGCAGATACCTTGATGTAGATTCCCAACATGAAGGTGTTTTGTGTAGTCTGGTTTTGCAACATAAATGTACTGTTGAGGGTGGAAGACAATTTGGTCAGTTTGCTAGCTATCTACAGGGAATAGTTTGGGACAAGCTGTTTTAGATACGAACCAAAAACACCACTGATTTGGCTAATCTTATATTTAATGTATTTCACAGCCCTTTGATAAAATGACTTATACACTATCAGAACAAAAAGTACTTTTGAGGGTACAATTACTTGTTAGAGGGGCTATACCCTCAAAGGCCTGCCAGCTAATGAAGGCTTTGTGAACCACTTGCTGTATTTTCTGACCCCACTAGATGGCGTTGCCTGTTCAAAAAAAAGAAGTCTCAAAACATGCCCCTAAGGAAGCCAAAAGCACCATCTAATGGGGTAAAAAAATATAGCAAATGGTTCATGAGGTTTCATTTGGACATCACTACTGCCTGCTCTACCTTACTTGTAGATAAATGCACCTTTTAGGGTGTAAAAATTGACTCTGAGTAGATTAAGCGAAAATGAATCAAAACTGACATTCAGGACCGCTAATCGACATAATCTTGCCTCCATAGTTGCCTACACAGTTACCTCGGCTTTTAAAAGAATTCTTTTAATACTTAAAAAATAACGTATTAACAGATTTTTAAAAAATAATCTGTTAATGCTTTCCTCAGTGTGTGTTCCTCCACTATCCCCTTAAAAACCTAATATCTGTAATTCTATGTTTTGTACTTTAAACGGACACAGTACAGTTATTATTGGTAATGGAAAAGTATTGCGAAGGAATGCAAAATTATTTAAAAAAAATATTTTCCCACCCTGACCTCTTAGGGGCTCCGTATTTTATACATAACACCATATCCTCCTGAGACCCAAGGAAAATTTCAGGTTATTTATGATTTTCTATGTCTTTGGAGGAAATAAAACATCTTAC
>JAODLD010000046.1:5025043-5044382 GCA_026781065.1 Mormyrops boulengeri
TCCCAGTGAGAGCCGAAGGTCACAGTCCGATGAAGCCAACAGAACCACATCATCTGCAAAAAGCAGAGACCTGATCCATTTCCCTGTTAAAACGACACATTTTAGGTCCATTTTAATTCAGGCTCTTAAATGATCTGTGAACTTCCCAAGAGGCAGTCGACTTACTGCTTATTGGTTCATTATTTATTTATAATAGACACTAGCAATGTTATTATTGAAAAGAACCGATGTTGTACAGTTAATCCATTGCAAGTGGAGGCCTTTTGCAGTGTAAATATTCTTAAATAAGAATTATTATGTAATTTACATCTTTATTTAGTAATACATTGTATATGATTTACAGCAGTTTTTCCACAATCCAGTCCTCCGGGATCCCGAGACAGTCCATGTTTTTGCTCCCTCCCAGCTCCTGGCAGGACTTACTGGACTGCCTGGTAGGGAGCTGGGAGGGAGCAAAAACATGGACCGTCTGTGGGTCCCCGAGGACCGGGTTGGGAAACACTGGTTAACAGTTAAGAGTCCTTCACATCCCTGCCACAGCCGCGTGTGTTTGCATACGATGCTATAGTATGGTGGTAAAATTCAGAGCCACACCATCTTGGTGGAACTTTTGTTCAGGGGGGCAGAGTGTGGGCCTGCTGGTTGACACTGTGATCGGTAGGTCACTAAGTCAAATCCCGTGGTCAGCAGAGTGATTGCACCATTGGGCCCTTGAGCAAGTCCCTTAACCCCAGTTACTCTAGGGCAGTGTTTCCTAATCAAATCCTTGGGGCCCCCCAGACAGTCCATATCTTTGCTCCCTCCCAGTTCCCTGCCAGTCAGTCCACATTCGATCGGGAATTGGGAGGGAGCAAAAACGTGGACTGTCTGGGGGGCCCCGAGGATTGGATTGGGAAAGACTGCTCTAGGGACCAGCTGATCCTGGTTTCTCAACTGTACATCACTTTGGAAGAAAGCTTCTTCTAAACATAAACCACACCAGTACAGGTGCTAAGGGCACCAGCATTTTTGCTTTCATAGCCTTTATCCGTAACAATTCTGTCATCAGCAATTTGGCTTTTCGGTATCACGGTGTTGAAGGACATTTCCCATGTCACCGACGGCGTGTAAATGACACAAGAGGCCATGTTTGCAATGTGGTGACTGGCCAAGTTGGGGAGTGAAGGTAAAATCTGTCTGAAAGGATGTTTGTGTCATCAGTAATTTTACTTTATTGTGATTTAACCTCAGTTAACTTCACCTGCAATAATTACAATTAAGATTAACTCTAAACTCAACATAAAGCACACTAATCTACAACAAACCCAATTAGTAAAAGAAACCAAAGAGGTGATAATCTGTAACAAATTGTTCTCCAAGTTGTTTAAACTGTTATTTAAAATGACACTATCCTTCCTGTTGGGAAATGGGAAAAAGATCTGATAACATATTACAATAATGACATGGTACATCCTCCTTTTCAATGACTAAAAATACTAATATATAATAATAACTAATAATAATAATTAATAACTAATATAGTATAAGGTCAATCAAAGAGTACATTTAACCAATTGTGTAAGATAGTGTCTCCTAATCCGGTACTCGGGGACTCAGAGACGGTTCATGTTTTTGCTCCCTCCCAGCTTCCTGCCAGACAGTCCACATTTTTGCAAAAACGCGGCCTGTCTGCGGGTCCCAGAGAACTGGGTTGGGAAACACTAGTGTGAGATGGATAGCAGACTCCAGCACATGAATTCACTGTACAGAGAAGACGCCAGAAATATGTCATCTGCCTGGTTATGGCCGTCCACCCTTCAGCAGTCATAAGTTTCAGCAGCTTATTGTCCTCGTCACTCTGCATATTTGGTGACCTTAGAGCAATTAATCTTCCGTCCAAAAATATTGCACTACTACTAGTTGTCATGACAACTTTACTTTTAAACTGGGAAATACACAAGAAGCATTATACAATGATCAAGCCTTTACGTATGAATACATATCAATGGAAATCTTAACTACCTTATTCGGAATCCGTATTGCAGCCTCTGTGGAAGCCTGGGAACCATTTATCAAAAGTTTTAATCTTACAGCTCCTTAAAATTCAGGTTTTACTGCCAGTTAAAAAAAAATCTCAATCTTCTCACCATCTCCCTCCTAATCACGATCTGGGTCAACTGAATGTCGTTATCATCCGCTATATGTGAAAAGTTTTCTTTTCAATGTTCTGTGAAGCTGTTGAATATTTTTATAGCTGCGATTCACTGCCGAGAATCTGCTGACCTCTTATTGCAAGGTCACCACAAGTACAGAAACGCAACAAAGATGGGCTGCTTGATCACTGCTGTTAGCTCATATCTGTCGCCATCTTGGCTGTAGTAAACATGGCTTCCCTGCCTCCTAAACCAGGGCTGGTAAATATAGTTTGTAGTAAGAGATTGTAGATCCTTTGTGTGTTTGTGTGTTTCCCCCGAGCAACATTCGGAAAGGGGTGGATGAAGCCGCACCAATACACATGTGCGCATAGAAATGGCAAACACAGATAAACCAGTATCTGAAAGCTAAATTATTTTTTTAAATGTGCTCCTTAATGGATATTTATTTAATTTTTATTTACTTGAGAGAATATTTATTTACTTTTAAGTAATTCAACTTTTTTATTAGTATGTTACAGCAGTATTTACAGAGACTTTCTATTTAAGACAGTCATATTTTGTTCAGAGAACCACTGTTTAGTAAAGCAATTTAAGTTTTGTTAATCATATAATCATATACTGTTTGTTACTAATGTATATTAAAGCTCTTAAGGTATTTGAGGATGTTAAGGTATACTTACATGCTGCTTGTGAATGTTCTATGAATGTGTTATGAAGGTGCACTGAATGTTCTACGTATGCATTATAAAGGCATTATGAAGGTGCGTTTAATGTAAAGCATTACTGAAATATGACTTAAATTCTTTGATAATGGGGATTATATGCATGTATTTGTCTTGTTTAGAATTTTGGCAGAACTAAGAAAGGATTGTGTTGTTATTTGTATAACTTTTCTCTTCAACAGTGTTTCCCAGTCCAGTCCTCGGGGACCCACAGCCAGTCCATGTTTTTGCTCTCTCTGAGCTCTCTGCCAGACAATCCACATTTTTTGCTCTGGGAGCTGGGAGGGAGCAAAAATGTGGACTGTCTATGAGTCCCCAAGGATCGAATTGGGAAGCACTTCCCTTTTGGAATACTAACAATGGATTGTACTGTACTTTGTGGTGGGAGGTCCTTCAGAAAAGACTGGTGACTTTTTGAGATTTAGACCGTGTCCAAATTCAGGGGCTGCATCTTTCTAAGGACGTGGTCTACATAGCCTTTGTAGGCCGTGTCCTTCGAAGGTTTGCGCAATGAATCTTGGGATATGTCGGGCCGCAAAGGATCCAACGGGGGATCCTTCGCAACTGGGCAAAAGAAGCACGTATTTGTAGACCACATGTCAAGGAGCCTTTGAAATAGGACAGCCTGATTGTGTTGCTGTGTCACTCCGACACACAGACCTTCACCAGCACTGGTTTTACTCTTGAAATAACAAGGATCTTCTACTGAAACGTATAGGTGTGAAGTTACAGAATGAAACATGCACTTTAACAAACTGTTTTCATTTGCACCACGTGTATTACTCGTTTAAACATATGTGGCTGCAAACTTGCGCCCAAAAAGCAGACACGTGTGAAACCGGCGTTTGCAGGCAGACCGCAGGGCAGTAACTTGGCTTAGCCTTTCACTGCGTGACGACGCGACACAGGAGCCCTGCCCAATTAAGACGGCGTCGTGTGTAACCCGATTCCCCGCAATCGGTGTTGGTCCGTTCGGGTGTTTCGCGCGGGCTCGCATGCACTCCTGCTTGTGTTTGCCCGTCGCTTGAGGGCTCCTCACGGAGTTCATCGCTGGGATAAGGCAGTAAAGCCAAAAAAATTAACGACAGTCCGCAGCGGGGCCTCGCAACGTTTATGCAGCCCTTCATACTGGAAACATATTAAAGCTGTGAATCAGCAATGATGAGCAAACAGTTCATTTCAGTCAGCGAGAGGCAAAAGGGAATTCCTTTATGGAGAATAAATGTATGTTTAGAGCTTACTATCCTGTAGCAGCAGAGTAGTACTGCAGCATGTTACTGCCCAGCAACTCTGAAATCCAGCAGTCCCCTTCAAACGTGAACTCGTCCACTCTGCCGGTTCATCTCATTCTTTTAACTTCCGTTTGTTTGCTCTTTAAAAGTTTTTGGGAAAAACGAAATAGCAGGAGAAGACGTAAGGTAGCATTGTATAGTTGTACAAGTGCAAGGAATGATTCGCTTTAAGATCTCTGCATGATGTTTTGGGTAGAAATCGGTCTGGTGATACTTAACCGAAGGGAAAGTTAGAAGCATAACATGTAATTTATGGTCTGGTGTGTTTCAGCCTTAAAGTGGGCTGTTTGCTTTACCTATTATCAATTTCATTGTAGCAATACAACAAATTCACCAAAGCTCATAATCATTTAGGCATATTGTTCAGTCTGCAGGTCTAATCTAAATTTTTGGTTTAGTATTATGAGCAATGATGTAGAAGAGCACCGTGCATTTTAGCAGACTGTCAGAAACGTCGATGGCTTTCGTCAACACAAGTCAAGACCACACATAATCTGGAATGTTCTTCCCCATTTGAGGCTTTGACTTTTTTCTGTTTGTGCTTTGACAGGAAATGCAATCCCTCACAGATAATGTGGCCGTTTCAAATTTTAACAGTCCCCTCAAGCATTTTTATCTACACCACCCCCCTCTTAGATTGCCGTTCCTCCAATTAATTCTGGCACTTCCTGTTAGCCCCCTTAAATCCTCACTTAGCGGTCTTCCTAATTATTATCTAAGCAAACGAGTCAGCAAATGGCCCTTGAAATCCTAAGGCTCCATCTTGATCAGACAAAATAATTGCGAAATAACTCAAATCAAACAGATTCATTTTTTTCCCCAGTAGGTAATGCTGTTTTTTTATTATCTATAAACCAACAGAAATCTGTGTGAAAATCTGGCAGTAATTTGATCCTTTTATGGTGGAAACCACTAATGAAACAACATTGTCATTTCCTATAGAGCAAAGGCCCCTCTCCTGCTTTTTTTTTTCTTTGAACTGTGACCCCATAACATACTTCAAAGATATTTCTAGAACAGTGCGTAATGATATCCTCAAGACCATAATTATGGTTCTCGGTGCTGGTCATGCTCTGTTTTTTTTATTCTTTTGCTAGGAATAATTTTATATATTTAATTTCTATTAGAAAAACAAAACAAACCTTTAGCTACTTTTAATGGATATACTTCTATCTGTATGTCGTACTGGCAAAATTGAGCGTAGCCAGTGCTACACTGAATCCTCAATGACAGCATGTGCGGTAAGTGCTTCAGTGTTTGATCCCATCTCTGACGCATCTGCCCTGCAGAGCCGCACCTGGAGCTTCTAGAAATTACTCTATTTAGACCTTTGAAGAGCCTGCTTCGTTATGGAGCTCCGCGCATTTTCCCGAGATGGCTGTGTCACATGACTGATCTGCCCCTCACGCTTGTGGCCTGCTGACCTATCTGGCAGTTTTCTCCTGGCTTGAGTCCAGCTGGCTCCTGTACAAACGGATTCCCCTCTCAGGCCTGAAAGCGGAGGGAGACTCCCAGCAGTGACTCACAGGAACGCCGCATCCCCCAAATGCTGTGTGCGCAGACTGCTTAGCTGATAACCCTAACCCTAGACGCATGCCCTCAAATGTACGCAGGCAGCTTCACCAAATGCATTCCGAACATTTTTCACCCTCCCGCCCTCATCGTCTTATTGGCTTAATTCCACATGTAATTTTTTAAATTTCTTCTCAAATTAAACTCCTGCCTCATATTGCAGTGGAAAAAAAAGCAGTGATATGTATGTGTTCCACCCGAAAACATCGGAGGCCCAACCTGGCTGTGCATGGGCGCCCAGAGCAGGGCGGCGGTCTTAAAGGAACTCCGCCCGCCCACCCCAGCTCCACCCTTCCACTCGCTCTCTCTGTCCAGTCCTGTTTTTCCACTAAAACTGAACAAACCCAGCTAATCTTTACAGCTCATGTCTTCTAAAAGGGACCAGCTCAGGACATAATTACCTGGGTTTGGGCTGGACAGTACAAACAGCTGCACCGTTTTACACACAAAAACAGTTGTTCTTTTCTGGTGGCCACATATTATTTAAATATGCCAATGTAGACACCATGCAAAAGTACACTGTGGTTTGAGCAGCACTCTGGCCTCACACCTCCAGGATAGAGGGGTTCCCATCCCGCATGTTCTTCCCCATAACATCCCGGGGTCTCCACTTTCCTCCTGCATGCAGTGAGGTGAACTGGCACCTCTGCATTGCCCGTCATCCATATGTGTGCGTATGCGCCCTGCTTATTCTACTACAACATGAATCGGGAAATAGTAAATATATTTAATATAAAAAATATAAATAGTAAATATATTTTATCCATCCATATTTTAGCCTGGATGTGATGCACTGGCACTGGCATTACATCCAGGCTAAAATATGGATGGATAAAATATAATTGCCAATTATAATTATATTATTTATATTAAATATATTTACTATTTCCCGATTCATCTTCTTCTAAAAAACAAAGGGTAAAAACTGCATTTGACACTATCGACGGTCAAGTTTTAAGGAGATCCATCTGCCCGTCTTCCAAGTCCCATGGTGGCCGCTGGCGCTCATGCCAGCTAGCATAGGGTGCCAGGCATACAGATATATACAGATGTAGAAAATAAAATCAGAACCTTCCATACGGTATGGACTAAAAAGCAGGCTAACCTATTTTTTTTTTTTTAACCTGTTATGAATGAGAAAATCAATTTGCCCGGAAGCTGTCCCCTGGACAGAAGTGCAGTGTTTGAACTTTCAGAAAGTGTTTGTCACTGTATGAAATGTTTTCACAACACGTTGCCCCACTTTTGAAATATCGTTGATGTCTTTGATTTTTAATTAATACATGATGTTAAAGAGACAAAGGGGAAATTAGACAGGGCCAGAACCGAAAATCAGAAGTTATTTCAATATTGAATCGTATTGCTGTTAAAGGCACAGTAGTGAGGAGGCCACTCCGATAGTCTTCTCTGCAAAGTATTGCCAGTCAGCGTGTTTTTAGACTGTGCACAAACACGGAGGTAACCTCTAAGAAATCCGATATCTAACACCTGGACAGGATGCTAAGCTCCACCCAGCAGGAGTTAGACATAAAGATGGCGTGTTAAAAAAAAAAAACCCCGAATGATCCGGTCCCCTCCACTCATGACACTTTCATTATAATCTGTCTGTGAAGCTCTTCATTAAAGTCCAGCCAAGCGTGCAGTTTGAATCCAATTCAGTTGGAGACTTTAAGCCATACACACCCTGTCTTGACGCCTGCGCTTGTGTGTGTGTCAGTATTTTTGGATTTTCGATAAGCATTCCGGCGCTATAATTACAGACCGCGGCGCTGAGAATGCTGATCGGCTGATTAAGAATAAAAACAGCAGCGCCCGTCCTGCTTTTTAGGCGACGTGATAGAAGTTCACTGGCCCCGTATTATCTGCAGCTCAGATGAGGGTTTGCCCCGTGAAGGGGAGGGATTTTCTGACGCTTCATTAATTTTTAGGCTCGGGTTTTATTTTGTTGTTCTCATTTGACGTGCGTTTGCAACGTTCCGTGAAAACACTCCCGGCAACAGTCGCCATGGATCCGCCGATGCCAGCCCAGACAACACAGTGCACCCAGTCAGGGAGCCAGTGCCCTCTAATTCATCCGCCTTCATTAATATCCTGCGTCGGTGACACAAAACAAATAAACCCCAAATATTTATTTGCCCTCTTTCTTCGCAATGCCCTTTTTCAGTGATGGATGACATTCTTGGCCTTTATTTACCTATGACCAGCTATCAGGCTTTGTGTGGAGTTAACGCAAGCATAGCACAAAGCTTGACTTTGATGCAGTGTTTTCTTGAGCAAAACCAGTTAAGTAAGATTAAGTAACAGAAGCTGTATTAGTACTGTGCGTAAGTTTAACCGGTGTGATCAGCATAGTGTGATAGGGCAGTGCGATATTAAATTGAGGAAGAAAGTCAAATGAAAAGGTGGTATGTCCATTATATCAGTTTACCTTTTAAAATGAACAGGTAATCGTGGTGATGATGATGATGATGATAAAGGTTGGAGGCGGTACGGGACTCACACTGCCCAGTTAAGTTGAAAATGACAGCTCACTGCTATTTATCGACGGCTTTCACCTTTGCTCAGCTGATGAATATTACACAGCGCTTTCCATGCGCTCCTTTGAATAATTACTTGCACACTTACAGTGATGACACACTCTCTGCACTAGGAGGTTAAAGCTGTCTTAACGAAAAACAAAAAACCGAACCCTATACCATATTCTCCGATATTGAAGTCCCTAGATCCCAGCCAAATATCGTTTATGAAGTCGCCGGTTCCTGTAGCGGTACTGCGGCGCCCCCGCTGCCGCGCACAGCGCACCGCAGCCCCGCACGTTCCGCCCTGACACAGCGATCCCGCCTGGTTTTCATCTCCCACCCCGCAGCAGAAAGCATTTTCTCATCCGCTTTTCCTGGGACTGTCAAAGTTTGTGTGGAAAAGGAATATGGTATCGAAGTGCGTTATCGAAACTTTAAATACATCACATGTTTACTTTTAACGTGCAGAAATGATGTTTTAGTGCATATATCCTGGCCGAGAGCATGCGATCCGGCGCATTGCGGATACTTTTATCATCACCATTATTATAACCTTTCTCTGTTTTGTTAGCATACTGTTGTTATGAGATTTTCTTAATTATACTCGCAGTAAATGCCTCACTTTAGAATTAAATACCGCCTCCAGGACCTTGGCTATCTTGAATCTTATCTTAAGTTGTTCAGTCAAGAATTCAAGGAAGCGTTTTTAATCCCTTATTATTATAAGCAGCAGGACTAAGTATGCCACACGTAGACTTTGAGTGGATTTAGTTAGGAAGGGAGGAGCTGATGGTGTAATCATGAACTCCTCAGAATATTCTAGAAGTCTGTCTTATTTGCAGGCACTGGCCACTACATCTCTGTGAAACAGGCGGTAGATTTCTGACAGGCTGGCGTGTAATTAAGATGCTAGCCACCTGGTTTGCCCCTTCTGATCTGTCATTATGTGGCTGGTGTAGATCAGTCTGACTGGAGGACGTCAGACCAAGATGACAACCAGGAATCGTGCAACTCACCCATTTTAGCTGCTTCCAACCGAGGAGGATATCACAGTCAGGGGACATATACGGGCACTCTGGGTGAAAACGCTGCACATCGAGCTCCAGATATGAGTGAAAATCGCCTCCCTTCTGGTCATATGTGCTTCTGTGTCGTTCTAATTCTACAACTTAAGACCCACATTCCACGGTTATTCTGTGAAGATTATTTTTCAGCCATTTGTAGAGGATCGTGATCTTTCTATTACTTTGATTCCACTAAAGTTAGTTGTTGAATGAAATGCTGCATGATTTTTAAACATTACTGTTAAAGGCTGCTTCTGAAAAATATGAAAAATAAGTTTATCTTGCCACAGTCACAGGCGGACATTTCAAGTCCAGAAAGTAAAAATCCAAACCAGGATATTGCTTCAACCAACCAGCTGAGTACTGTGACTGTGATTCTCTATGCTCAACTAGTTTGTTGAAACAAAATCCTGGTTTGAATTTTTACTTTCTGGACCTGAAATGTCTGCCTCTGACCCACAATTACCCATTAACACTAATGTCAATGTTCATGACTGCAATATACTTACAACTAAAGGGTAAAAATGTGTACCTTTGCTTGTCACTGGAGCTGCCTCAAGGATCTGACAATTGTACCCTTAGCTGTAGGTAATTGTACCTTTTAAGGTACAGAAATGGACTCTGAGGAACATTTCTGTACTATTGATGGTACATTAATGCTGTTTGTACCTTCGGGGTGTTCCTCAGAGTCCATTTCTGTACCTTAAAAGGTACAATTACAAGGGTACAGCCCCAGTGACAAATAAAGGCACAAATGTTTACCTTTTTTCTGAGAGTGTATCTGTCATTGTTATGAAAATATATGACAACATTAATATTTGATCTAATTATGAATCTGAGCAAAAATTTAAACAACTTATACAGATTTAAAGATTATTCGCACCTTAAGGCTATGTAAATTAAATCATGTTTTCCATTAAAGAACATTACCTTTCCTCTTCTGAAGACCTCTGGTGGAGCTACAGTCAATGCAGCCATGGCACCTGCTCTGGGGCCCACCGAAATGGGGCCCCTTCATGAGGAGGATCAGGAAGCTGTTGATATATTAGTCTAGAAGCCAAACGATATATATATACCCTTTGCTTGGCTCGCTCACTGTCCATTTTGTAATTTTTCTTTTTTTTTTTTATAAAAGTTCAGCGTGTACTTTTGTATACTTTAAGGATATTTCACAAAGATACATGGTAAATGTGTAACATTTAACTGTTATGGGTCAGAGGCTTTGTTGACTGATTTTGGCTTTATATAAAACCTTTAAAAACATTTACCATAGAAGGACTGGGCCCCCAAAGGTCTTATACTGTGGCCCATTATAAGAAGCTTAGACCACTGCTGAAGACCATACATATAATAGACCATCATAAAAATGTGCACTATTCATAGTATTTCCCAGAAATTTATCTCCTCCCTGGCACTGCAGATTTTTGATATCATTGTTTTCGCAACAACTTGCTTGAAGGTGAGTAGGAAGGTTACACACATTGTGTCTCTTTTTTGATCTAGTCTTTCAAATTCCTTGGTAAAATACCTTCTGCAGAATTTCATGACTGCTCACATCCCATCGAGTCCCGTTTGCTTTCCTTTCCATTTTACCTGTTAGTCTAAAAGCAAAATATTGCTGTATTCCTGAAATAAAACATGCACTTCTCAGAATATTCCAGAATATTCTAGAACTCTGTCTTATTTGCAGACATTAGCCACCACGTGGAAGAAGTGGTGGCTTTCTGAATTTTGACCTGAAATAAGACCGGGCGCTTTAGAACTGTGGATCCCCCGGATCCCCCTGCGATGCTGAAGAGGACAAGCAGTTGCAGAAAATGGATAGATGGGTGATTTAAGCCCCTTGTAGAATTTTTCCAACACAAAAGTATTTTTTTTTTATCATGTGGGGTTAATGTTTGAGTTGAATTCTGTGTATTGTTGGGTAGACCTTAGAGGTCACTCTGTACCTGGCACTCAGCACACCAGAGGCAGATCAAGTTTAATTGGCGGCGTTTGTTAAGCCTGCATTTTGAATACTTTGCCACTTTGTTGCATTCATCTGCATTCCTGACCAGAACAGTTAAGCATCAGGCACAGTGTGGGATCTCAGATCCGGAAGCAGGGAAGCCGTCCTTAATCAGAGTCACTATTTTCATTTCAGTTTTTTAAAAAAATGTTTTGTGGAATATAAAATGTGTTAAAAACATTGTGCGGAATATAACATTCCGAGGTTGTTTTCTGTAAGCAGTTTCTAGCTGTTAGTAAGGCTTATGCAAAATCTGAATTTATATTAAAGGTTCTGAAGCTGAGTCTGGTGGCACAGTGGTTTGCACCATTTCTTTGCACCTCTAGGACTTGGGTTCAAGTCTCTGTAAAGCACTTCCTGTGAGATGTCCTCTTGTTCTCCCCAAAACATGCTGGTGATCTGGAGCTGCCTGATTGTCCCTTGGTTCTGTGATGGGTTGATGCTGCCTCCTGGGTTGCTTCCTGCTTAGTGCCCTACGCTCGGATGGTTTACAAGACAAACATGGCAACTAATTTGAGTGTGTCAAGTACTAGTCTTTGTGGAGTGACGAGGGTGATTCGAGTGAAGTCCGGAACATTCTGGGCTGCTACACTTGTGTGTAAATGCAGAGAAATGGCAGAACTTCCCTGGTTCTTCAGCGACTGGTTCCATTCAGTTCTGATTGTCAGGGATGGGGGACGATCAGTGAACATTAATTGACAATGTCACGATATAGAGAAGCTCTGTTGGAATGTTCACAGATAGGCTGTTGTTACAGTATAGGGTTATATCCTAACCATTAACAATGGTGCATTTTTATCTGTTTAAGTTGCCTTTTATTATTAATATCTTGTTACAGTGGAAAAAACGATCTAGTTGGTGTTGGTTTTAAGACAGTTTAATTAGCATAACAGAATGAAAGAGTGAAAACTGGAGCCATTCCCTTAGCACAGCGAAGTGCATGTTGGAGCACAGTAACAGAAACAAACGTGACTGCAGATTCAGTACTTTTGGCCAAAAATATGCCAGATGATAAAGTCTTACAACTTATCAACCTGCGAAGGCTCCATCTGAACAAGCAGGACTCATGGTGGTATATTAATGAAGGGGCAATACCCACATGCCAGGCTGTTGTACCCTGGACACCAGGGGGCCTGGGGGTAGTCCTCTTCTACTTGTACACTGGATGCCCAGTGGCCTGGGGGCAGTCCTCCTGTGTCTGGCTGCTGCATGCCATTGAGCAGGGGAATTGGACCTGTAGCTTTTGCAGAGGGTACATGCCGCCAGCAGAGAGAAGGGGAAAAAAACTAACTCAAATGGCAACACCTGTTTGTAGCTTTGCAGGCCCGCAGAACAACCGTGCGTTTAATGGCCGTGCCTGCATTCCCGATTTCACCAGGGGGCAATTAGAGACTAAGCCCTTGGGGTTTTCACAGGATCAGCAGTGCACCATTACAAAAGAGCCGAGACAATAAAAAAGACTCATGTGGGTGAGTTATGCTGACCAGGGCAGAGCTGCTGTACGCTGTCTTTACGTTGTCTTTACGTTGTCTTTTTTTCAATGTTTAAGTAACAAAAAATATGCAGGTCAAGTGCTGTTATGAAACAGAGCAATCAATAAATGCATTCGTGCAACATCCGGCATAACTGCAAATCAAAATAAAACGGAGGACACTCCTGATACGCATGTTATATGGCGATGACTCATGTCAGTGGTCCGTTCCACTGAGATGTTGTGGTTTTTTTCTTGTGTTATTTCTTTCACTCTTTTTGTGAGCTGATATTTGGGAGACATGTTTAACATTTCCTGAAATCACGAATCCTAAGTACAATAGTAAGAAAAAACCTTTTAACAATAAGTGGTGAAGACCAAAAATAAATCCAAGCATGTTTTTTTTATTTGTTCGTTATATATCTTCTTTCATCATGCCATTGAATTAAACGTACATCAGAGGAGCTATACTAAAAAAACTATTTAAAACTGGTAAAAAGTTAAAATAAGACATTCGCTGTAGCAAATATCTGTGTGTTCTTCTCTCGAAATTTAGGAAGTGTAGGCTCACTTTACTATTCAAATAATATATTACACTTTTATTAAATTGAACTAAATGATGTCTATAAATATGTTTGTGAAACAGTTTCATTTACATGCCTCATTCATCTTACATTATGGAATGCAGAGAGGACAATCATTATCATTGTGATACATGGTTATGGATTTACATACCCACATATTTATTTTTATCTTCATACAGTGCATTATGTATAACAGTGTCAAGTGTTTTGTGTTATATACATGTCTGTATATATGAATGTGTGTGGAGCTATGGGCTGGATGGTATTATACTTATAAAAATAAGCTGAACTGAACAAGGTTAGATGATACAATTTGTTCTTGCAGTCCTAAAAACGAATTGTGTACTTGCCCATTGTGGGTGACGCATGGGCCATCAGGAAGCACCAGTGATCTTTCAGGGACCATCATGGTAGAGATTCAGCATGCAACTAAAATTTGTGTGCAAGTTCGTTTGTGGCTAAGAAAACAAAAACGACAAAAACCTACACTGGCGATGAATGATACGCTTATTTAAGCTTTTAAAAGCAACAGTGATGATGATGGCACTGAGAAGAATGCAGGGGAGCCTCTCGCACAAGCGAAGCCCTAAGAGTGACCTTCTATCACTGCTAGGCACCCAGTGCTGATTGCCTGTTAATTATCTGAGGAAGTGAATTCGGGCTTGGGCACATCTATATAGCTGTAGCTTTAAATTATACATGTTTACTTAATAATGCGTGCAAATAAAAGTTCAGACTGAGTCCCCACCCAAGTCAGACCGCAAGCTTATCAATCAAGATTAGATAGTCTTATTACAGGTAACACCAGACGGCTGGGATGATATGCAGTAAAGCTGGTTTCACAATAGCGTGAGTCATCTGTCCTGCTGTGAGTCTGGATGGTAGTTTCACTCTTAATTATCACTAAACACGAGAACCTCGTGTTTAGAGGCATGGCTACCCACGCTACCGGTGGTGATTTATCGGCCGGGAGTGCAGGTGACTTGGACACTAAGGCTTTGAAGTAGCCCGAGATGAAGGTTCCTGTCATTTCGGTCGGACATTTGAAGACATGTAATACTAGGTGGTTCCATTGTATGCAAACAGAACAAAGAAAGTCACACAACAGGAGATCATTCTTTTTTTTGTCTGTCAGCCTACACAGATGTGTTACTCACACATACCCACACGCACATCAGGTATAGATGTGTTTGTTCCGGATTCTCACTGACTCACAATCTCATGTAATTAATGGTCCTAACCTCAAACCCTTGCAACTCTAAAACCAATTGAGAAACGAGTTGTTTTTGAGTAAAATTTAGAAATAAACAGACGAAGTTGGGGAAAAAAATCATACAGCATATTTTCTTTTCCCCTCGTTCTGCTCTCTCGTCTCAACATTAGTCCACGTAAGACGTGGCCAGTCTGCGTGTACGAACATAATGTCTGAAGAGAAAAACTGTCTACTGTCTTCTATAAAAAGGCTACACTGGTTTTTTCTGGTTTGGCAAACAGGTGTCCGCAGATTAGATTTAAAGGTCAACGTGTGTCTATCTGAATCATCACTACTAATGTAACCTCAGGCTCTGTGATATAGCAGGTGTTAATGTCCCTCTACACAGATACTAAGGCTTTTTTTTCATGAAGTACTCAGATGACATGGCTGCCGTTGACATATCTAATTTAAGCATGTGTCATCAAGCGATGCAGTGTACATTCACACAACAGTGCAGTGAAAATCATCTCAATTTAAATTGTAGCCGTACGTCTATCGCTGGTCCCGAGAGAGTATTATTAATCACTGTATGAATTGCTAAAAGGGCGGGATTAGGGAAATCGCCCAGAGGCACACAGTTAAGAGTAAAACATTTCTCGCAATTACTTTAACAATTATAGCCTAAAAGCATGATTGCTGACCTGAACCTGTCGATTTTTGTAGACTCTAGAGTGTTTATTTCCCCGAATGACAAGTTTTTACTTGTCCGGTCATTAGGTACCGAGAAAACCTACATTAATGTTTACATTCCCCCTTGTTCTGCTGTGCAAGAAATGTCGTCGGCGTTTGCTGAGAAAGCGGCGTGCTATTTCACTGTTTGCTGAGAATTATGGGATATTAAATGTAGATCTGGTACATTCCAGTGGAGGGAGAAAAAAAAACAAAGGACTGGCAGACTGTGGACACTGCTTCAGTCTCTTAATAAGGAATGGAATGTTTATGGCAGCCATATTAAATTCGGGTCTTAATGGATAACCTTGCTCCCCCTTCTAACGCAGGGTCAGGTTATAATAAGCAAGGGTGAATTTTTGAGGATTGGGACAGCCCCGATATGTGACTGTGATCAAGTTCTTGGTTGTTTCTTGACTATCATAAGCCTTGCTGGAAAAAAACAGTTTATAAAAAAAAGAAATCAGATCGCACATGTATCATTTGACTTGTCACTCTTTTGGTATATGGTATGCAGACTTCTGTATTCTGGGGCTGTATTTTGCATTATTTAACCAGATTTTCCCGGCTTGAGGTATATTGTGCGAATAACATCACCAACTAAGGAGGAGAGAACCTTTTTAAAAACATCCACAGTCGGCTTTAAAGATGACAAACCTTTGGTGTGGGAACGTGATCGTTTATGGTGATGAATGAAATCTGTAATTTAAGGTCCTCATCAATAACTCAGACCAGGAGGATTTGTTACCCTGGTGACATCCCAGGAGATCTGCTACTCAGGGATTTAACTTTACTGGGAAAAAAACCTATGGCTGTCAAGCAACCCACACCTTCTTGGCACCTGACTGTAACTGAGCAACCTTCTGTGAGTCAGATAGGGAATAGACAAAATGATTATGTTTTTATTACACATCTACACATTTCCATGAATTAGGTGGCTCACTGATGTTTGCCCCCCCCCCCGTCTGTGGAGTTTGCTTGTTCTCCCTGCATCAGGTTTCTTCCAGGTATTCCCGTTGTCCAAAGTCCTGCATTCAGGCTAATCAGCATCTGTATATTGGCCATGCGATGCGTGTGCACACCCTGAAATACTGTGGCACCCTGCTCTGTGCCCTGAGATCCCTAGAACCTCTGTAGTAGTTGAAAATTAAAGAATGGATGGAGGTATTAAGTAAAGAAGTAAGTGAAGGGATGGATGGATGGTTGAGTAATGATCTATGATAATGTGATAAACTTCATCACACGTTCTTTTGCAGTAGTGAAGAAACCAGCCCCCATCCCTCACCCCTCCCCCCCCCCCCCCCAACTTCCACCACACGCCCACCAGTTCTGCTTTCCTGCTATGGCGTTTCCCCTTCCATCACAGAGGCTGCAGTGATCGTCAGCATCACCATCAGCCAGTTGCTGCTCTTTGACAAGGTGGTGGAACATTCCGCCCAGTCTAGGCACTCAGCCCTGGCGGTAGCCCCCCCCTCCCCCCAACCTCACCTCATCGCCTCATCAACACCGGTACTCACTTAGCTCACATATGAGAGACCTCCATTCCGCATCGTTTTTGCACCTGTGTGTGTGACACGTCTCTCCTAATGTCACATGGGTCTGAGGAGCCAATGGGGGCCAACAGAGAAGAAAAGGGAAGGAACATAATGGAGGCAGATGGATAGAAGACCTGTCTGAGCTCTTCTGAAGCGAACCCTTTCCCACATGAGGCTTCCATCCTCTCAATTACTCATCCATGTTTCTGCTTTCCGTCTGGAGCACCCAGACGTGTGTTCTAATCGCCTCTTAACACGTCTTTTAGCAGAAGAGACCACCTTGATAGAATCTGCCGGCAGCCAGACTGGAGGCGTTCAGTCCCTCGCAGGTCAGGACATGTCTGTCTGGACAAGTAAACATACGATCATTGCTTAATTACATAAACGTGATGGAAGAACTCCCTCGTATCGACATTGTAGCGCAACACGCAGCAGGTTGCGTAATGTCAGTAGACCGCGGTGTGCTTTGTTAGGCAGGGCAAACAGCCATAACCCATCACCTTGCTGAAAACTGCACTGGAGCACCCTTTTCGAATCTCGTGTCCTTTGTTTAGGACAGGAAACGTGAAACATCCCCCACTCTGATATTTACTATAAAAGGTAGGGTGTCCCTCACACATCTTGGTTCCCAGTGTTTCCCTTCTCATGAATCTTTGGTTAGTTACAGTAAATCGCTCACTGGGAATTATATCAAACTGACAATTACCGGTGATGATTCACATGCCAGGAAACTAAAAGAAAACACTCATTTCATCACCTAGGAAAACAAAGTAAGCATTATCTTGTGTACATTCCTATGACAAACATGAGAATCAACTTGATGTTATTGAATTCCCCTGTAATTATGCAGAGGTTTGTGAATAATCTATGTATCATCATTTGAGTGAATGTAAAAAGGTGGATGATTTGTTCAGTAGCCATGCGTTTTTGTAGCTGTGAGCGAGTTTGGAAACACTGGAGCCAGCAGTTAAATCAGTTTCATTCTGTCAGTTAGTCCCGGTGCCTTTATTGTCAACCCTCCCTGTAATGTTGCAAAATAAACAAAAGTTGTATTTATGTGAACACCACAATGATTACTCATGGGCTGTCCATCACCATCTTATCATTCTTTAACATGCTCTTTATGTGTTATTTTTTTTTCTCCTCTGCAAATAGGCAGCCATATAATGGATCTTCTCATAAGTCATATTTCATGCATGAGCACCCACTCTGTCATGCAAGGGGCTTGTAAGCTACTTGAAATGTTTGTGTGACATCACGTCCGGGGTAAACCATATTTCTTAAGCTTGGACTAGTTTAATGCAGGATGTGGTCATTTTAAACTACTTAATATTGTTTCATATCTGTGCTTTTGAACTTCAAGGGTCAGGGCTCTACAATATGTTAGTCCGTCTCTTTTTGACCTCTTGCTGAAGATTGTTCTTTTTAACATGTTCGTCTGAAAAGGTTTCACACTCCCTGCAGATATAACACACTTTCCTGAGATTGTTCATTCACAAAGGTGTCATTTCTTGTCTTTGTGTCATGCAAGGAAAACTGCGAGTTCTGTTTCCTGAGACGTAGATACTTCATCTGAGAAAAACAGTGGTTGTGGGAAAATGGCAGGCACCTTAAGGAACTGTTCCTCACCTTAGCCAGTTGGATCTCAAAGAATGTTAGAAACGCTCTTCCTTAGTGGGCATAATTTATGTTTGGATGCGTATGAACATTGACTGACGTATACAAATCTGAAGAAGATAGGTGACAATATGGAAAGTGTAGCTTACGTTCCTGTTTTATCTGCAAAAAAAAATAGGTTAAACGTAATTTCCCCTTCGCGCAGACACTTAAAATGTGGAACTATGTTGAAGTCTCTTCCTTGGATGCATCCTCTCATACAACATTTTTTATTTATGCATATGAGAGTCATATAATCATTATTAATGTATGTAAGTGCAAAACCATGCCAAAATAATGGCAAGACAAACATATCAAATACTCAATGTTCAACCTTGTTTACCATTTTATTTTGGTTTTACCTTGTTATGAGAATTGTAAGTTAGGATGTAATTGCTAATAACAAAATGTTACGTGTGATTGATGGATGTGTCGATGCCCTAAAGTCTTGTAAGGTTTGATGTGTCTGTAGTGCTGCGAGGGAGTGCAGGTCACGCATGTCACGTCATCCTCTGTCTCATACTTTCTCATTTCAGCTGTATGAGCTGGATGATGACGAGAAGCGGAAGGAGTTCCTCGATGATCTCTTCAGCTTCATGCAGAAGCGAGGTGAGCTCCTTTTGTCCCGGGCTGAGGGACCTATACACATCTCACTGACAAACACCCCACTATTCCAATAACAATAAAAAAACATCTAGCATTGTCACAGTTACAGGGTTGCTATATAACCTTGTCTTTGTTTTTACACACCACAAACCTTTCAGTCTTCACTCTGCAGATGATCAGTAGACATAGTATGTAGAAGTGAAGAACAAGGAAAATTACAATAATAATAATAATTATATATATATATATAT
>JAODLD010000046.1:5055694-5100887 GCA_026781065.1 Mormyrops boulengeri
CCCCCCCCCCCCCCACCCCCTCCCCCCCCCCGCCGCTTCCCCCCAACCCCGCCCCCCCCCCCCCCCCCCCCACCCCCCCCCCCCCCCCGGGGGGGGGGGGGCCCCCGCCAGGGGTAAGGACCCTCCCCTCCCAAAAATACAAATATAGACTTAAGAAATATATTTAGTATCATAATATTAAGACAGGCAATACATCATAGAAGTAGCAATTATCCAACGGTTCCACTGCAGTGATAATGCATCCTCATTCTCAGTCTCCCCCCTTGTTTAATAAAGCACCCCCAGTCTCCCTAACTACCACTCCTCTTCTCCCCCATCCCTCTCTTTGTGTTGATATTGAGTCTGACTTCTCTGTTTTTCACCTCTCTCCGGTTCCTGACAGATGACAGGCAGGGAAACGCATTGAGCCTGTCTACCAACGGCATTAGTAGCATCAACATGTCAATAGAAATAAATGGAGTTGTCTACACAGGTAAATAGTGGGCCGTTTGCTGATGTAATTGCGGGCAGGAAATTCAATAAGTTATAGCCATATCCACACACTTAGTCCTCCATACAATTTGATGTCTTTTCTATAAAATCCATTGTACAGAAGTGGCAGACCAACAGAGTAAAAAAAAATTTAAATATCGTAAAATCGAGCACACTAGGTTCAGAGTCGATGGGGCTTATTGTCTTATGTGCTGGGTGAAAGAGAGCATGTTCCGGCAAAATCCGCGTTGAGCCACTGAGCCAGGGACAGTAATTACCTGCCGACAGACAATGCTCCTTGGCCTGTAGGTCTGAAGGACATCTTTGATGGTAAACCTTGTTGAAGAGGCCTTCATATCTGAATGGAGGATTCACTTAATACCCCCTCTGTATGCCTGCTCGGCCAGCACCTATACGGCTGCTACTAATGTGATTTCCACCCAGTTGCAGACTAAACAAGCACATCCTCCACACCGTCACTGTAATCGTTTCATTCTTCCAATGTTCTTCTGCCAAACTCTATTTAACTGTAATACATTATAATGCTTAAAGCCTGAAAGTGAACTACAGCAGAGTACTACAAAATTTTGCAGGAGTGGAAAGTTCAGGTTCAGAAGGTACATCCAGATCAAGTAAATCCAGACCAAGATTTTGCTTCAACCAACCAGTTGCATACTCTTTGAATTTGACTCTTTATAAGCAACTGGCTGGCTGAAGCAAAATCTTGGTCTGGATTTGTACTTTCTGAACCTGAACTTTCCACCTCTGAAATTTCCCACAGTATATTTCAAATGTATGCCCAAGCTTGGTAAGATATTTATATGTACAGTGACTGAAAACAAGAAACCGTACTGTGACATTTTTGATATCCCTGGATTGTACGGCATTACACTGTGTTTGTTTACTGGAGTTCCTGGGAAGAAGGTACCTGTTTACTCCAGCCCAGTGACCCTTATCCTTCTGCTTCCCTCAGGTGTCCTGTTTGCTCGGAAGTCAGCCACTGCAGGGCTTCCAAACCGGAGCAGGAACGTTCGCCAGGAATCTCAGGGAAAGTCCATCCTGGTTCCGGCAGCACACAGCCAGTCCCCCGCCTCCCCATGTTCATCAGGGGGCAGCGGTTCTGCCTCTGGGGGCCCCGTACCCTGAATATTGAAATGCTCATCCAGTCAACAGAACTGTCCCACTAAGTCCTCCGTCTGTTTGTGATTTTTCCAGGAAGGAAACATAGAATAACTAAGGGAAAAACTAAAGGGATGAATGAAAGGTTTTACTAGGGTTATATCAGGAGTGATCTTTATTTATGTGAAATATATATATATACATATACATATTTGAATCTCACCTTGCAAATATTGTGATCAGTTGTGGTCAATCATACATAGTTTGTCTCATACATTTTCTCCATAGGCATGGGAGAACATTTATGTGATGAATTCAGTCATGTAAAACAACACTGTCATTGAGAATGAAAAAGCAGGAAGCTACCGCTCAAAGCTGATACCAAAGACAAACAGAAATTACATGTTGATGTACTCTAGCTCATCGTATGAGATTTTGTAGGTCACGTCTTTTGACGGTAAGATCAAACTGCGGCACACGTATTGACAAGTGGTCGACTCCAACTGCAAAAACTGAGGGTCTGCTGTATTTTGTACCCTCTGTCGCAACGAAACAAACTACAGCCATGCTGAATCTCCAGTGAATGGGTGGCACCTGCTTGGAATGGACTTTATCCAGTAGAAGAAGAACTCTTTGACCCCAATGGTGATCAGGCCCACACAATGTTATCGTTTTACTACGCTTTCTGATCTCCCCAGTCATTTCAGGCTGAGACGGTGGAGATGCTGTAGGAACGGCCACTCGTGTTTTATCAAGTGAGACTGTGAAATCTGTCTGAAAACATCCCCTCTGTGACGTGAAGAGCATCATCGTAAGTAGCCTGGTTGGGACACAATGTGGACAGCCTGGAACTACAGTGATTATGGGCCAAAGATCATGCATAACCCTGTGGCTTTATGATGGACCTTCTTATGACGTTTACCCTTGAGTTTTTGTTACCACGGTTTCCAGTTCCACATGGGCATAGGATGGAGTTGCATGATGCACCTTGGGCTTTACATGTAATGGACCCAGCAACTCAGATCTGAAGGAGCGAGTGCAAATTGGTGGCTCTGCACACCGTATCTGAAAGGGGTCCCATCGTACGAGAGCTGGTGTTGGACGTATTCTGCTGTTCTCACGGAAAGCCGTTTCCGTGATTGAGGACCAGTTGTGTTGAACTAACTTGAACCACACTGGATTTCTGTTATTATTGGCAAGGCGGGTGGCACTGACGTTTAATATGACTATTTATTGCAGTGCCTTCCCCTACATCAGGTTAAGAGGTTTAATGGTCCGTTGGATGCTTAGTTTTATTACTGGTGGTTGGCAGAAACTGTTACATTTTTTTTTAGCCTTTTACTGTAATGTGATTCTTGAAATATTACACACCTGATCATTTTTAAAGTATAAATAACTACTTGTTGATCAAACTCATTCAGCTAATTCAGTTTGTGCCTGTGTCACAGTCCAGAAATCTCCAAGGGTGTGTCAGAGTCTAAAATGAAATATAAGCTGTTAACGGTACAAGCTTCGCAGGAAGTCCCGCCTCCTCACGGAGTCCCGCTGACGTTCCCTTTGCCGGGACTCTACGGCCGTTTTACCCAGTTTGTTTGGCTCCTTTACGTCCCATGTTTTGATTTTAAATGTGAACAATGAAGTTTTAAGTTCTGTATTTAATAATATAGGTTATATATTTTCAGCATAATAATGTGATACTGAAGTCGTCAAAAAACATTTCCCGGAACAACACTACTTCACAATAGCTTGTTTTGTCCCTTTTTATGTGTTTGCAGCATCTCTAAAATTTATATTTGGGGTTCCATTTTAGTAAATTTAGTATAATTTCACAGAGTAGCTACATTTGACAACACATCATTATAAACTCGTTTGGTAGCTGGGGTCGTCTTAATGGCATCTCCACTCGGTGTCCCTGATAATCAATGGCAGAGACAGAACACATGAATGGTGCGTGGGAAACAAGAGGATCAAATTCTGCAAAATATAGAATTGTGATCTGGGGGTGTCTTTGACATCAGTGAGAGGCCTTGTGAGCGTCATTTATTTGTTTGCTATTGTGACAAAAAAAAAAACAAGGGAAACAAGTAAACGTTTTATATTCTTATGTGCTTTTTTTTATTAGTATTTGTATCGTTCAACCTGTTTTGTATTTTTTTTTTATTTATTTTAGTTTTTTTAAGGTTCATACTGGGACTGTAAAGAAGAACGTTATATTTGTCTGTAGGTTTGTGTACAGCCTGATACCTCATATCTGTATATGCATAATAGATTCTAAATACCAAATATACCTCATAATTTTATTTCCATTATTTTAAAAACATCCTGTCCATTTGGAAAGCAACATTTGTGTCAAGAAATCACTGGATGCTGTCATATTTGAAATGTTATATGTTATACCAAAGAGGGGAATATTTTATAATATCGTCTACCTCATTTGTATGGGCTGTGCCAAAAAGCTTGATCACAATCTTATCTGCCAGTTTGAAATGTAGATTTGAGGCTGTCACATAGAACCTGCTGAACACATACACAAAAATGTTGGAAAATTGTGTGAGAATTCTTTTTTTACAATGTATTCCACTGCCTGAAATGTTTGTCCACAGTGTCATGTTAAAAATAATCAGATACTCTTATAAGGGTAAAAGTAAATATTTAAAAAAAGGTTTGTACAATAAAAATAAGAATTAAAAAAATAGGCATTAAGTTTACTAGAATATTGGGTACATATTCTTTTTAGAGTTATGATGTGTTTGTTTTGTTTGTTAAGTGTTGACCACAGTACATTACACTCCATATATTTAAATGACCATAAATAAGGTAAAAGGCTTATCTTATGCAGGGTCATGGAGGGCCTGGACCCTACCTCAGGAAACATAGGCCACATGGCTGGGAAAACCCTGGATGGGATACATGTCCATTGTATAGAACACACACACACACACACATACCGTGAGCAATTTTGAGACAGAAGTCCAGCTGAGGACATATTTCCAGTTATAAGCAGACACCCATGCAGACGTCCAAACGCAGAGCTGAGGCGGGAAATCTAACCCACAAGCCCTTGGACTTTCAGTGACCTTAAATGGATAAGGACACTGTGCATCAGTGTAAATACAATGTGCCCTTAACATGTACTGTATCATAAATATAAGCATTTACATCATGCAGAGCCATTCAAGTCAAGCTAAAAAAAAAGAGATGGTTCCTGATATTTCATCATGATGATATACTGCTATCCACAGTTTCCAAAGATTCTCCAAATGATTTTCAAAAGTTCATTACATTTTGTGTATTGTGCTAATATTTTACCCTGAATGAATGTTGATCTTTCATTGTTTGATTAGAGAAATCATTCATTTGCAGTTCAATACTAGTACTTCTTAATTTTCTGAACTGTTAAGGAAGTTAAATATGACATGTTTTCAGTAAAGCAGGCACATTCCAATCAATGTTTTCTTAGAACGGATGCCTGAAGATCCAGACAAGTAGATAAATCAATCAGCATTGTTGAACAAAAAGTGTTTCATACTGTGCGTAAATAGGTAGTCATTTTATAATGCCCTGAAAGTATAACAGAAATACAAAGCAGGGTGTTCAAGTTGGTGCTGTTTTTAGCTGTAAAAACATGAATAACGATATCCCACATTTTGAAACACACATACACTTGTGCCCTGTAACGGCGCATGATTAATGTTTTCAGAATTGTTCACAGACAGCAAATGCATGAACAATGATACCACCCTTAAAATTGAGCAATTCTAAAACTTGGTGTCCTACAATAACATTAAATGCATTAAAAACGAAAGCCAAAATTGCATCAAAAATAAGATGAATAAGAAGCATTAAAAATAGGAATTCTTTATGGAGGTAGCACCATTCAGTTGCAATACATTTTCGAAGCCAAAAGGTGTCACATATGCACGTGAGTCACGCATGCGCCGCCGTCGAAAGGCCAAATACAAAGGCAACTAAAAACTAAGAAAATAACAAAGTAGAAGCTAGGAAATACAAAAAAAAACGTGTATGTTCCGTTCCTGCGAGGGGGTTTGTCAGTATCAAACCAGACAATTAAGTAGTAAGGTAATCAGCCATTTTATGAAAATTTATGCAAATAGATGAACTGGGCCTTATTTTCTATAATTGGTAAGGGTGCAGGTTTGATAGATGGTCTGAAGTCCCTTATTACTTGAATAGTTTAATACTTTAATAGTTGAACACAACGTACTCCAGGCCTGTGCAGCTGCTCAAAGGTTTACAAGGGGCATTCAGCACGTCTATGCTTAAAGCTAACGCACAAGTTAACATTAACGGGCAGGTGCTCTGCCACCCCCCGTGCACGTGCCTGGTTCAATCAGATCGGCAGCGCATGCGCGGCTGAATTCCACGGTGGACTCGGTTCCTGTAGTGACAGTAATCAGACGCTGCATTCCCAGCGTAGACGTGCTGCATTGCATTGCTAATCTATGCTGTACAATCAGGGTGGTACGCGCAATTCCTGCGTGATAACATCTACATACACACCTCATCCTTATCAACCGTCACACTGGCGCTGTATCACGAAGCCGGATTTCTTGATTAGCCGGTTAAGTTGTCGGATTTAAGGAGGAGTTCGGTTTCATGATACAGGTCACAAATCTACTCCAAATATAAATACATTTGGAAAATAAATAGTAAACACATACTTGCACCATATGTTTAAATTGTCAATTTCCTACATAATGTTTTATTCATACATTAACGGCAAACGCAATAAAGCCGATTAGACGCGTTAAGACGTTATAATCACTACAGATGGTCAAACACTTAAGCACAGGTGCTCGAATCGGGGAAATTAAACTATTAAACGGCGGCAGAAAAAAGTGACTATTTAGCCGATCAGACTCGCAAACGCCGGCAATTAGACTAATGGTGCAGCTGCGCAGCATTAAACTGCTGAAACTTAGCGAGGGCGACTTAATTACGGGCGAGGGACTGATGCAATTAGGTCCGCGGTCTTGCTAAGATTTGCAGGTAAAATGGGTTGTTATTGAGCTCAAGAAGTGTTACATTAAACTTCTGCATAAACAAATTACATCCGGTTGTTCAATAATATGTTGTCTTGTCGGCGGCGGACAGAATTCCTTGTTTTATAACCTAGTGTTAATTTTCTGCTTGGCTGCGTAGAATACGTCCCATCGATATATACGTAGGTATTACTGGAAGAAGAAATGCCATCGGATTACTTTTTGATAAGTGTGGATGTGCGTGTGCGTCTATGACCGAACTCACTTTGGAGTCTTATTGGGATAGTTTGGTCCGTAGAATGCTTATTTCTCGCATGAAATGTATTGGGCCTGAATGGATAAACTGTGTTGATGGGTCATGTTATGAAAGAGCTTATTGATCATAATATAAATAACATATTGTGAGCGTGTCCTGCCTCGGACTGGCATCTCATCCAGGATGTGCCCGTGTTTGCCTTTGCCTCCTGAAACGGCTTCCATGTGAACCACCAACCCCTACTGGTGCGATCGATGGATGGATGGATGGATGGATGGACGGACGGACGGACAAAATCTGTGACCTTCATTTTAGGTTTAGGTGAAAGTATTAATTCTAACACGACTCCCCCAGACGTAATAGTGTATAAAAACCACCACAGTTTCTCTTGTTAGTTCCACCTACAGCAGATTCTGTAGCAGTTTTAGGTCAATTTCCCACAAATTCTCTTTGTTTACTGGGTTTCTCTGGCTTTACATTTTTAAAAACATTCCCCTCCCCTACCAGAAGTGTCAGTGGGATCGTCTGCCCTGAGCTGTGCTGGCATCCTGCCAGTGGAGCCCCCGGATTTGTGCTTCCGGGGGGGGGGGCTTCAGACTTGCCCCTCTGCCCAAGTACTAAATAAGCAATATCGACAACTGATGGGTCCATGGAATATACCAAAGTAAGACATCTACCAAATTCTTCTTAAATTTAATATTATTGAAGAATTCAAACCATTCAATTCAGTTTTGAAATCATAGACCAGTGACACTTCCTTCATCACATCGTTTTCAGCTTTCCAATCTCACTCTCCATGGCACACATTGGTGTATTTACTGGTGGGCGCAAGCCTGGGGTCACAGTGCAGGGTTGGTCAGTGGGTGGTCTGGCGCAGTGTTGCCACCCCAAAAACATCACTGACCCCCCCAGTCAGACTTTGCTGCCAATCCCACATTGTCACAAGCCAGTACTGGAGAAGCAGCTGGACATAGAGTTAAGTCAAGGACAAGCAAATGCTGTTATAAATGCAAAAAAACTATTCTAATGTTCAAGAGAAACCTGCTGACCCACAAAGATGGTGTCTTCCACCTTAAAATGTGGGGACACTTACCATTTCATCTGCTTCAGAAACACAACAATATCATTCTTTTAATACTTACAATATCACCTAAATATTTAGATCACAATAATTAACAATATCTCTTACTCATAAAGTACTGCTTTGAGTAGCACTGCATACTGGAAACCATTAACAGAACACACACCAGAGGGCCCGTGTCCGGATTTATTCCTCATTGTTCTGCTCTCATCCTTCACTTTCCTGATTAGTGGATCATCAATAACTTCAGCCAATATGGATGCTGCAGGCCGGCCTATCTGCTTGTTCAAGTAGGCATTGATTTTCTGCAGACCTTTCACCTTTATCGCAGAGCGCTCCACACCCAAATCACCCCATCGCCATCAAGGGGGATTTGTGTGGCTAATTTGAACGACCGGCTCCCAGTGTGTCGATACTAATTAACAACACTGGCGTATCAACCACAACCTCCAAACGAAGGCACATCTGTTCATGTACATCTTTTTTCCTCCTAAAAACATAAAACTATTTTTCAAATTACCGATGGGATTTATAAAACCCAGTGTCGGCGCACTGACAGAAAGGCATATAGTACTGACCGTGTATGAGGATTGCTGTTGGATCACTGCTTTCATTTGAATTAATTAGTCTCGGGAGATTTTATTTTGGGAACTCCTCCTGGATCATTGACTGAGTTGTTTTTCAGTGATGCAACTTCTTTTTTTGGTTCATAGAAAATAATGATCATTGGACTTTAGCTTTATTTTGTGGCTTCATCGTTACATAGGCATTATAAAAATATGAAAATATGTGTCCAAAAATCATGATAGTTCTGTACCTAAATACCTCTTTGCAGTAATGGAAAACAGAACAGGAATACAGTAAACTGCCCCGGACTGGGGCTTTGGAGGAGAAAAACAGTGAGCAAAATATTAAAATGCCTTCTTTAAGACTGCATTTTCAGAGTGGCTGAAATGCATGTTTTCCCAGAAATACTAAGGGCAGAAGATATTCCTAGTGATTGATTTTTTTTAAAAGTTGAGTTCTTCAGAATGAGCAGAAAATTGATTTGTGTGTGTTTCAAGGCTGGTAATAAGAGTTTGCCATGGTAATAAAATGTTTTAAAAGCTCTATAAAGCTTTTTTTCCCATAGACAAGTGAGCAGGAATGTGCCATTCATGCCGTGTTTATGTACAATATGTTTCAGCAAACCTCAAACCTCCAGTAGCAAAATAATCCCTTAATATTATCCTGCTAAAATCAGCTGTGTTGTTTTAACTAAGATGGCTGTTTTATAGTGGCAGAATACCTGTTAGGTTGTTTTGACAACAATATCCAATACATAAGCAGTAACTGATATATGTCAGTCCACACTCATAATATAGAACTGGCTTTACTGTTCTGGGAGGGGGGGGGGGTGTTGATCTTCATTACTGGCATCTTGTTACGTTGCCCATGTTTTGCAGATCTGTCCATCCCTCCCAATACATTCTGCTTGCTGTGGAAAGAGAAACCCTCAAACTCACTACCTGAACCACGTGTCCATCTCCGCACACTTTGTTCGGCAGGCACTGGCACCACAGTCCCCGGATTGGTGAAGCCTATGAAGGCTTTCACAGCGCATGTTTAAAACTGCCTGATAGCGAGTTTAAACCGTTTCATTCGTGTGTTTTAGCCACTAACTCTAGGTGGCTTGACTGCCCTCTGGTGGTCACTTCAATGTGGGCTTATTTTTCATTTTTTTTGTACCGGATCCTCAGTAACCGGAATTGTATATTACCCTCTTTCATGTAAGATGTGCACAAAAATTAAAATTAATTATAAGAATTTATTTGTTAGTTTACCTGACATATTATGCAAACATACAAATTTGTAAAAATTTAGTAACATTCAGCGTTGGAATTAATGGAATCTTTTTGCATAAAGGTCAACACAGTTGTGAAACCTGCTTTAGTATTTGTTATAGTTATTTAGAATAGTGATATTTTATTGATCCCCATGGGAATCTGGGAAACTATCTTTTCACTTACCCCATCTTGCTCTCCATAGCTGGGGGGGCGGTCACATCACAGGGTGAGCTAACGTGCAGCATCCCTGGAGCTGGAGCTGGGGGTTAAGGGCCTCGCTCAAGGGCCCATGACCATGTGACTATTCCGCTGAGGCTGGGGCTCAAACTGGCGACTTTCCAGTCACAGGCACTGAGGCTTAGCGCACTGAGGCTTAACGCACTACCCAACACAGTCTTCTCATCGTGTCTTTAACTTTAACTTGCAGTTTAATTCAGTACAAGATGCACAGGTTAATTTCTTTCTATAAGCATTCATTACAGCTATTTTTTTCCTTTTAATAATGCTAGTAAGGGAATATGATTTCTAGAATGGGGGTATCTTGTATTAATTAGTAAAGGATTTAACCAGGCCTACAGAATTCTGATTGGATCCTTTAGCAACTACCCACCTCACTATCTGCATCCTAGCTAAACATCACAATAAGAAATATTCTTTCTGTAGTATTCTTAGATTGTGCAGTTTATGTCAATGTCCTGCATGTGATCTTCTTCAAATGGTACTGTAACCAGGGCTGCACCCTCAAGGTACTTTTGCCGGCTCCTTCACGTCCCTCTCGGCTCCCACATTAGCGATTTAGTTTAACGCGTGCGGGGGAGTACATGTAATAACGGCCATTTCACTTTTTTGATTTGTGCACCAAAATCTTTGCGATTTATGACTGATGATCGAACTAATAATGCACACTGATACTTTCTGAATAAACTACCTGCACACAGACCCTTTGCTAGTTACGAACGCGCTTTAATCGACCGAATGAAAATTGCACCGGAATTTCTCTGGAGGGTTGAAATGTAAAGGTTTTAAATACCGCTGTCTGATTGTGGTCTGCAGATTTTGACCATTTAAAATGCCTGAATCATTTTTCAGTATTAATTATGAACTTCATTAGCAAATTACATTCGATATCGAGTGAACCGCCCCCTCTAACACCACCCTTCGTAAAACGCAACGATGCATCGTTAGTAAAGGAATTAAACACAAGCCGAATAACCATCACAAACTTAAATATTACGCCTGATAGTTGGAAACAGTTCTTGGGTCAAGATTTGTTACACAGCTCAGTATTGCAACCCGGGTATACTGACATTTTACAAAATCTCACTGGGCACAGAGCAGCTGAGCTGCAGCGGCAGACATGTTCACTGTGTTTCAAAACTCACTGACTGATATTCACTGTGCACATTCACTGCGGATGTGTCTACGGTCACTGGCTATCTACACTCATTAACCAATGTTCAGTATTTAGTACTGTCACTGTACCTATTACTAATTCTGCTTCTGCTTGGACTCCTACAGTACAGTTTGCTTAAGCCAGTGGAGGTAAAATACACTAGCATGTTACTTTAACCCGATTCTAAAGGATTACCAAGTAACTCAAAGCAGTTTGACAAGTATTTGTATTTACAGCACCTACTGATAAGTTTGACAGATGTCAAACAGCAAACTTACACTGTTAATACAGGATAATGCAGCAATGGTCAATCACAGAAAATAAGTTTGCTTTTATATTTAATCATAAGATGATTAAATGACATGAGTTGAAAGCGCCCTTTTTACAATTTCTGATTGGACATTTACTCTGTTCCTATCTGGGTTTCCTGGGGTTTTTTTGCGATGCAGCGGCATGGAGGACATGGCGGGTCGTCATGGCGATCACAGCTTGTCCAGGAAGTTGTCGAGAGCTGGGATGCCCTCCTTCAGACCCTTGCGCTTACGGGTTTCCGCCACCACCTGGCTCGGTCGGCTGTTCTCGTCATACGGGTCGCCCGGGAGGATCTGCCAGTGGTCGAATACGCACTGCGGGAAAGCCTGGCCCCCAGTGTTGGACCGCAAGTCTGCCGTGAAGCCTGTGTGCAGGAAGAGCATCCACTTTCTCAGAATTTATTTTCCTATAATTAAAGACTGATGTATACTTTTCTGTAGAATCTACGCCGTAGGAAGCCACATAGCTGACGCTGTGGCCCAGGGTTCTCAAATTTTGTCTGAGCAAAGATCCGTGTCAGATTTTCATTCAAAGTTAGAGGTCCAGAACAATTTTCAATAGCAAAACAGCATTTCATGAACTTTTCTGAGTTAACAATAACATTCCACATAGACATAAATATAAAGCAAAAATGAGAACTTCTTAACACTCCCTGATCTTTTTGACTCTTTGTCATGGGGGGGGGGGGGAATTGTGTGTTTGGTGGTTCTTCATTGTGTTTTTGTACTTCAAACCACGTTAAGCCTTTTCACTTTAACCATATTGATTCATAAGGTGCATTATCGGCTGGGTCCGGATTAACTTGTGGTTCGGTCCACGACAACCCCGGCTGTGGCCCGACACCTGCAGTTTCTGGGGAGTCAAGCTACAACACGAGGTATGTGACTACGCAGTTACCTACGACATAGATTCTACGCAAAAGTGTAAATCAGCCTTTACTCAACACTCCTTTATTCCTTCCTCAGCTGACATCACTTCATGGTTTAAATGCTTCGGAATAACTTACCGAAGGATTCGTTTACCGGAAGATACGCCTTCACCACGAATATAGGTGTTCCTGCCACCTGGGACTCCTCAAAAACATGGCCTCGTTTCCTGTTCAGGACACCGTAGATACCCCCGACGACGTGCTCCGGACACTGTGGAGGATACCGTCAGCCTTTTATTAGAGCATGCGCGAGAAATGTAAACATCCCCTGCTACTCTAAGGGGATTTTCGCCCCCTGAAATAGAAAACGTGTTCCATTTAATTTCTGTTTCAGTTCATGATCTACTTATGTCCTGTCTTCAGTACTCATTCAGTACTCTGTGTACTCATTGTGCTAAAATAGTAAATTCTGCCTATCAATGCAATGGTATTACACTATAAATATTAATTCCCATAATATTCCTATTTTGTACTTTTAAGTGATTTGAACCAGTGGCTTTAAGTACTTTCTTTAAACCAGAGGTGGAAAGTTCAGGTCGAGAAAGGACAAATCCAGAACAAGGTTTTGTTAGAGCTACTTCACGGGTACTGAGCCATACAAAGGGCTACCAGTTTGAAACGCCCTCCTAAACTATATATATATAAATGCAAATGTGATTAAAGAAGAATAGCAACAGGATAAAATTTATTTTTAGACGCTGCTCATTGGTGAGTTGTGCTATTTTTAGAACAGGTCCGCCGGCGACTCATGTGGTCCTTGGGGGCATCCTGGTGCCCGCGTGCACCATGTTGGTGACCCCTGTTCTAGAGAGCTTAACGAAGCAATGTAATGCAAGACATGATACAAATGATTGATGGCATCAAATAACATTACTGGCGAGTTTATACAGCAGTATTATAACATGGAGAAGGAGCAGAAATGGATGCTAGTAAAGGTCTGGGAAAGTCACCTGTATCTCCACCAGGTAGATGGGCTCCATGATCTTGGGCTTGGCTGTGAGCACAGAGGCGTAAAGCACTCGCCGTGTGGTGGGGATGATCTGGCCCCCGCCTCTGTGGATGGCGTCGGCATGAAGCGTGACGTCGTGGATGTCGAACCGCACGCCCCTCATGTTCTCCTCGCACAGGACGCCCTGGTACACGACAGCAGAGGCGTCACTCGCCTTTGCGTTTTTAACTTGTAGGTCACCTATACTTGACTTAAACACTCATGATATAAAACCCACATGCCTGTATGGTCTTAAACTTCCCTAGATATGAATTTATATTTAATGAATGTGATCAATCAACAGGCTAATGTGTGGTTCCGCCAGTTAGTGACTGTGATTGGAAGGTCGCTGGTTCAAATCCCGCGATCAGCAGCATGTCTTCACCGTTGGGCCCTTGAGCAAGGCCCTTAACTGCAATTACTCCAGGACTCGCTGGCCCTACTGTGCCTAATGAATAAAATACACCAAAATATAACCTCTAAAATCCGAACTGCTTTACCTCTTTGGTTGCCCACTGGAAGCCAGCCACGACGCTGTCTTTAATTTCATTCAGGTACTGGACCCCCTTGGTGATATCCACTAGGATGTTAGGTCCACTTCCATCAGGCCCAAAGCACCAAATCTTGCGGGCCTCGGTCACCTCCCATTCGTACTTCTCGGCCAAGTAACGAGCGCGCTGCTTGAGCTCCTGTCGCGAGCTAACATCCCCCCGGTCAATGTCCTCCGCCAGACCGTCCGGGAAGGGCCGTGCTTTCATGTACAGCCGGTTGTGCTTGTTGGGGGACTTGGACAGGCAGACTTGGTCGGAGTCGTCGCTCACTGTCTCGCGGTAGGAGACCACGGGATCCGATTTCTGTGGGTACGGAACATTCCGCAGTCCATTTGCAGTCCGTAAATACAGGGCATGGCTGTCCAGATTTATCCGACGGTCGCAGCGGCCCTTACTTTCAGTGGGATGCAGGCATGGTCTTCCTCCAAGTCTTTCAGGCAAATCTCCAGATGCAGCTCCCCAGCACCTGCCACGATGTGTTCGCCCGATTCTTCAATGATGCACTGATGACACAGACAGGACAGATAGGAACAGAGAAACATGCTGATCCACAACACGCCTATGGCTACATTTCAGTTTCCCCTAAACAATAACGATTAACCACATTTCTTTCCTTGGCTGATGTTTTCCTCCAAAGTGACTCAGACTCTTACTCATTCATGTAGCTGGATATTTTCCTAGAGCAATTTATTCATGGGGACAACGGCAGGTCCTCTACAGGAACTATACCCATCAGTGTCGAGGTCACGGGGTCACATCATGACCCCGGAGACCCACCTGAACCATGGGGTCAGACTTGGCTAGTCGTTTGAGCCCCTCCACCAGTTTGGGCAGGTCAGCGGGGTTCTTTGCCTCCACGGCGACGCGCACCACGGGACTGACACTGAACTTCATCACTCGCATGTTGTGGGCATTTTCGAAGGTGGTGATGGTGCCCGTCTTCACCAGAAACTGGTCCACGCCCACCAGGCCCACGATGTTGCCACAGGGCACATCCTCAATAGGCTCCACATATCGGCCCATCATCAGGATGGTCCTGTCACAGAAAGGCTTGCGGGTTTGTCCAGTCATCTCCAGCAAATGGTCAGAAACCTCTGAAGTAATTTAATTCAGTGAAAAATCAAAACACTGGTGGACAACTGGTTTTAATCCATGACTAAAGGCGTCCGAAACTGTCTGCAGTGGGACTAATAATAGTCCCAACGAACGATTGACTTCAGTGCCACCAATAATATCCTTACACCCTCCCACTTCCTTTCTGTAGGTGAAAAGAGCAGAAACCCATAGCAGGACCCACATACGTGCTAAGGGCAGCCTCGAACCCACAACCTACCCCCCATAAGTGCAGAAGCTTAGCCCACTGAGCCAAATGCTGCAGTGGAGTATTTTCAAACAATTTTCTGGAAGCTGCAACTGGAAAATACAGTATATTCTGATATCATCTGCAAAAGTGATACTTCTTTATAAACATCAGAGTCCAATATAGTCCAATCATAAATCTTAGGCACTGGTTTACGAAACCAGTGAAGTCATACCCCATGTACTGCATAGATAATTCATTAAAAAGGTCATTCACTGTTTTTTTTATCCTTCTCCTTTTTAGCTGTGGCTTGTAACCCTGAAGCTGTAAGCATCGTCTCTCACCCACAACGATGGAGGAATCGACGTGTCACATGGTTGTGAGTGTAACTCACCTTTGAATGGGCTTCAAGTACAGGTCCTCCTTCTTTCCAGGCGTGTAGTTGGGTCCCATGATGCGCACCTTCTGGCCGGTGGCTACCGTGCCTGAGAAGACCCGGCCGAAAGCGTAGAATCGGCCCTTGTCCGAGGTGGGTACCATTTTGGAGATGTACATCATAAGGGGAGCCTTGGGATCACAGTTCTTTATACCTGCAGCGAAAAAAATCACACAATCTTGCTGAAATGGACAGAACAGAAAAGGGGGGGGGGCACTGTGAAGTAATGCCATCTTCTCACCCATGGCTGACTCGTCGTCTCCCGGGCCCTCGTATAGCAGCTCACAGCGATACCGCTGCGCGGTGACAGGTGACGGTAGGTGGATGGTTATCATCTGAAGAAGGGCGTCCCCTGCTGGTAGCCATCGCCGCATGACTGCCTGAGTGGCACAGGAAGTGATGCGGTGTCTCTAGAACACTCTCAGCAGATAAGAGAGTGTGGACCATGTGACCTCCATGTCATGGTTTCCTGGGTCTGTCTATGGTGGCCGGAGCCGAAATCAGCTGTGCGTTACTGGGCAGTCAGCTGTGCTCCGTAGGTTAATCTACCAGCAGAGTCAATTCCAAAAGGTATTTTTGTCTGTGATGGGTTAATAAGACATCTAAAAGATATTAACGTACCAAATATAATTTACAAACATGCCCATACCTACCATTCAGGACACCGAGGTCAAGTCCTCAATATTTTTTTTCTACAACTTGAATAACCATGATCCATTACAGGACACACCTAGGACACCTAGCGCTTCTGACCTCGGTATTTAAAAAAATCTTGCTACGGCCCTGTTTATGAACTTCGATAATTTATAATAACTGAGTATCTGAATGTCTAATTTATACCTAAATAGTATTTAGTGCTGTTGGAGATTAATCAAGTCAGGATATGTATCATATAATCAACCGTGTAACAGTAATTTTCTTCTTATATCAGCCGTACCGAGTAATTAGTGGTAGATGCACCATCTGGATAATTACTTCATAACAATGAGGCTTTGTTAATTAAGACATCTTGCTGGAAGAACGACGACATAAACAAAGGACCAGAACCAGAATAAAGCAGGTCTCGAAGCAGATCCTGGGGAAATGTTATGCTGGTTTTGTTCCAATTAACCTCTTAATAACTGGGTTTCAAAATGTTTACAGGTAATTTAACAGTTAAAGCTGTAGTTTTTGAATTATAATGACTCATTAATATAAAAATTAATTTCCATAATAATCTAAAAATAAAAATCTGAATGAATGCTTCGAAGCGTTGTGTGATTAAAACACCTTGAGTAGTGGCTTCCCCTCCTTCTCCTTGTCTTCTGCGTCTAACTTCACGTCGAGTTTCTCAATCAGTTTCTGGGTCTCCTCCTTCTTGAAATTCATGATGGCATCAAAAACCTGTTGCCCAAAACGTCAAAAAAAAAACTGATCATGCATTTCACAAAGGCTCCGCAGCTTGCAACTATGCACAAATCAGTACCACAAAGGCCAAATCACTCCTAAATGTCTACAGAACTGATCCCTGACCAATAATTCACTATAAATAATCTACTAAATAACTTGGATGTAGTTACTTTAAATATAGGATCCAAGACGAGTTGGCAGAAAGTTCTTGGAAGCTTCTTGCCCTCTGCATTAGTTGCTGTTTTGCTGAATTTTCCAACTTCAGGGTCAAAGTACCTAGAAAAAGGCATACCTTGATTGGAGCTGCCTTTGTCCCCTTAAACACTAAATATCAAAGCAGTATAGTGCAGCTCTCAAATCCCAAAGTCATGTGGCGACACCTTCCTCAGCAGGAACCACAGACTTCTCAGATGACCCCATGAGCACCATGTCCTGACTCACTTGTCTCCCCAGAGCTTCTTCATCATGTCTTCTACTTTCTTGGCACGGTCTGCTAGTGACATCTCTGCCTTCTTGTCCCCCTTGGCAGTAAATTTGGCCACGTACATCTCAGCAAACTGCTTCAGCGTGAAAGCCCAACCATGGAGACCTGACCCAAATCCTACCGTTCCAACAACTGGGTCGACCTGTGATACACACAAAACAAACCATGTTCAGAAGACATTGTAATGTTCATTTACAGATAACTTCTGCACTTAGCATTTATGCAGAGCTGCTTCTCGATCAAAACCAACCATAATGTTGCCCATCGGCCCATGCTCTCCCTCTCCATAGGTTGAGATGATGACGTTGACATTCTCTACAATACGCTGGAACGTTTGAAAGAGCTCATCTGTTTCAAGCTGCAGCTCCAGCAAGGCTCGGTCCATCTTGTTCATCATAAGAACCGGTTTTATCCGCTCTGCGATGGCTTGCCTGAGCACGGTCTCTGTCTGTACACAGACACCTGTAGGAAAAGTCCCCATTCAGGACAACCCTTTGTTCAACCCCTGACACACATACCCACACAACTTAACCCTCGATTTCATGTTAACTTTGGTAAAATAAAGTAAAACATCGCAGACACAAAGTTCGGGCTTGTACTCTAAAAACTGCGGCCAGTTTATACACATGAGAACTACAAATGTTCCCAAAAAAATCCTATCAAATCAGGCTTTCAAGCTCAAAGCAACTCTCCAATGAATAATCAAATGGTAAAAGTTCAAGAGCAGAAACACTTAAAAGTACAATAAATCATAAAAGTGTACCTCTCTGTATATCAGTCTAGTCCCAACGTACCTGAAACACAGTCGACAACTACAAGTGCACCATCGGTAACTCTGAGTGCGGCTGTCACTTCAGAAGAGAAATCGACATGACCAGGGGAGTCAATGAGGTTTATCAGGAAACCAGAGCCATCCTTGCACTGTTTAATGAAGGCCATGTCATTTTCCTGGAGCTCATAATACAACGAAATAGCGCTGAAAGGGAAACGATTGACTTCAGTGCCACCAAATACGATCAGATGTGATGAGATCTAGACAGCAATAATAAATGACATAATAATAATTCCAATCAGAAGCACTTAAAAGATGAAATGCTGCTGTTTTACAAACAAACCTTTTGGATAAGCATACCGGGGAAATGAATAAATAAGATCACAGGAAATATGCCTACATATGCAGTCAGTAAGTTACAGGGCTAACTAGTTAGGAAGTTTAAGCTGTTTAGATTACTTGCTAAAGTCTACAACAGCCGGACGCCTTTTGAAATGTGAAGTAGCTATTTTGTTTATAAAGCTATGATCTTAACCATTGTGGTACCTCAGCGGTTTAAATCAGAAAAATGTGGCCTTGTCTTAGATGGTGAAACCTACGTTGATTTTATGGTGATACATCTCTCTTGCTCATCTTTCCGCGTATCTGTGAACCTGGTTTCCCCAGCCCGCGCCGAGGCGATGATGCCTGCCTTGCAGACCAACGAGTCAGTCAGCGTAGATTTTCCATGGTCTACGTGGGCAATCACAGACATGTTCCTGATATTGGACTTCTTGTCCATGATTGCCCGGATCTGGTCTACAGTGAAGTTCACCTGTTAACCAAGGAAACGAAATTCATTTTATCTCTTATATTAGATATGGTACAGGAGTTATTTTTACAAACAGATCTTCACAATAGCCTTTACAATTCCTCCAAGAGAAAGTAAAAAACCTAAAAAGTTTTGTTTTTCTTTATCGGGAATATTGGGCCTGTAACAATCTTTAAGTCTCAAAAATATAATTCGATTGAGTGCCGTGGTTAGTAATTGCACGTGTTCTCTACAAACCGCCATTTCAGTTTTTTTGTATAGATTGAGGGAAACACTGAGGGGCTGCTATATATGGAATACGTAACTTCCAAACTAACATTTGCCGCATTCTCGCAGCACAGTGCGCACTTCCCAGAAATATACCGGGGTGCATACCGACCACTGTAACGCAGCCTGCGGCACAACGCAGGCAATCATCAAGAATATAGTCAATTACTTCATAAACGTCCACCATGCTTCCAGAACCTTCCCTAAACCAGCCTCTGATTACATGCCAAGAGACTGCTGCAGCCGCAGATAAAATGGGCGTTAACTCGCTATTAATAACAAGGGGTAACGTTATTCCAACAGTATTTATACTTGTTCGTGGGCAGATGGTGTTCCATAATCAACAGCAGTCAAAGAGTAAAGATTACATTACAAAAGATCTTTTAAAAGAGCCAAAATCGTTTATGCATTAATGCCAGTTTGTTAATACAAAATATTAATGTGGCGCATAAACAGTAGGCTAAATCTCCTATTAGCAAGGTCCTCAATAGTACGGCACGAAATCCAAATATATATTATTTTTTCCATAACATTGTAATATTGTTAATGTATAAAAATTTAGATCGTAGTCGCTAAATGAAATATAGGCTGTATATTATTTCGTGACATGTACGTATCGTTGCCTTTTCGAAAATAAAACCTACAGATTCGAAAAGCACAACTGAAGACAACTGACAAGTTAGAGGATAATTACTGAGAGACAGTGGAGCGATTATTTAAAACATGCCAGCCTACGAAATCAGAATGAAAATCCGTACCATTTTGCGTTTTATTCCCCAACCTCAGACTCGGCCGGACGGACTGACGGGCGAAGCGTCTCCGCTGGGCGACTTCGGGGAAAGAGGGAGAATATGACGCAGTTTCTTAGTTTATGCTGCAGCACCCTGCATATAGGGTCATGTGGAACAAGTCATATGCGACGGATCGACCCCAAAACCTGAACAAAACGGCGATCTATCCCCGTTAATTTACCAAAAACCGCAAATAACACCGTAGCTACGCTGCTTTTCTATAGGAGCAGATGCGCAGGTCAAATTACCGCAACTCAGGGTTCCTGCTACGTGACAAGAAAACCGCATGTGGATGCATTTGTATGTGAGATGACCGATATTATTATTGTTGTTTCTCATATTATCGTTGCTTGTGATTAATAACAATGAGCAGAAACTCTCATTCAGATATTACCAGTTAACGGTATATGAACAGTTGTGAGAAAAAGTTTGTGAACCCTTTGTAATTATATGGATTTCTGCACTGATGGCTCCTAAATGTGATGTGACCTTCATATAAGTCATTATAATAAATAAAGACAGTCACATTTGACAAACACTTGCATACAACATTAGCTAAGGCAGGCTGCAGTATCTGTTTGCATTCTGGGATTAGCCGCATATCTGAATAATCAAACTGAAGCAGAAATGTCAAAAATCTTAATGTAAGAATAAAACACAGACTGTCACGTTTTTATCCAGATTTTATTTTTGCAGCACCCTGCATATAGGGTCACGTGGTACAAGTCATATGTCATATGTCATATATATATAATTTTACATTGTACGTTATGCGCACCCAGAATATCATTGTAATTCACAATGCTTTTCTTTCTGCGTTTGTTCTCTTAGTTTTCTCTTATGTAAAACTGCTGCTTTTATACTTTACACTTCAGAACGACAGGAAGTAGGCTGGACGTGCGCCGCTTTCTGCCTGCTCGTCATTAAAGAATAAAAGTACCACAGCTGCGAGTGTCGGAATCCGGTTATTTCCCTACGTACAGGGTCACATCTACAGTCGCATTTCAGAAGTTTCCTTTAGTTTCCTTTAGGTGTATGTACGTCTATGCTTAAAATGCAGCGTCCAGACTCACGTCATGATAAAGGTAGTTAAGGAATAGTTTTGTCAGTCAACTAGCTGCAGTCAGATCTGTGCTTTAATGTCCACAAGTCAGCAGTGGGTTTCTAAAACCAACTTTTTAGAACCAGTCAGATGAGAAGATCCGACCTTCCGTTTTTAATTAATACGTAGTTGTTGTAATATGTTACGTAATTCTGGATTGTGCGCTGCAGCATAATTTGGGCCATATCCACCAATAGGAAATTATAATAGACCTACAAAAAGAGGGAATCAGTTTTAGCTAGCATCAATTTCGCTTTGTGAAAACTGGCGCAACCTTACACAAAAATATTAATCCATCCTGGCCGGATCTGCTGTTGAATATCGCTTTTAATAACATGGTGGGATTTCAGTCTTTCCCAGGGCTGAATATCATTCGGCGTTTTCGTTTCTGGTTTGTATATTCACGTGTACGTTTGTATCTCTTTCGTAGGTTGAATATTTCACGAATATAAAGCAACCTGCAGACAACATGTTTTAATTAAAAAATATTAAAATATTAAAGTGAAATAATTAGATGAATGCAATAACAAAACATTTGACAAATACTTGGATTGAAACAGATAACTAAACATATCTTTTTTAAAACGTCTGTTAGGCCTAACAATGAGAAGTTTACTTGGCCCATACAGTTTATGGTCATATATATATATGTTACAATTTTTAGCAAGTTTGTAACTTCGTATACTTTCAAGCTTTTATTTTGAAAATTGTAGCTCCTTGCGTCACCGGAAGTACTTCATTCGAACTCAAATGCCGCTTATTCCGAGTTATGAATCCGCCTGGTCGAAAGATGTTCTGAGTCTTACTGGAAGGGTTATTTAAACCTACCATTATTTTAGGGATTCTTTGATTGTGGTTCTTACCAGCAGTTCACGATAGTGTATTTGAGATCATGGCATGTTTGTTTCGCTTGTGACAGAAACTCTGTGCTGCGTAGAATGTCCCCGAGCGATTGCCTGGCCATTTGGACCGAACAAAACAACGACATTGTCAAAAAGTGGAAGGTACTTGAATGGTCCTCTTGGGTACAATACCGAACAACATTTTTTGTACTGTGGTTGGTGACTGCGATTTGCTGTCGATAGGTGGCGTAGTGGTTCGGCACGTACAGGTGTTTATTTTGAGTCGCTTCAGTGAAATATCCAGCTGTATTAACGGGTTGGAAAGGTTGTTTTGCATCAGATTATGATGAGTACCATTAAGGTTTTTTATGTTTTAGTGCTCAGAGAGAAAACATAACGCAAACGGACAAGATGTACGCCGTCAGTACTACAACGAACTGCGCCGCCTGCTTCACATAATACAAGGTACGTCGGGGGGAAATGTCAGGGCTGTATGTGTTTTGGCACGGGTGTGTGTCCGCATGCAATCTGTCGGCCTTTTTCGCCTTTTGCAGGAGCTCCGTCTGTTGCTGCGAGCTTTGAGCTTGAACTGACGGTGCTTTACAATACTTTGCTGTTTTCACTGAGCCTCTCAAAGTTTGGTGAAGCGGGAGACATACTGACCCAAGGGATCATCAGAGGTACTGCCGCTGATACCCAGCTATTTATTACACTTTACTTGACGAGGCACAAATAATATAGTATATTATACTATCACCTCCGTATTACTTAACCACAAACTAAGTCAAACATTACGTGCCTTATATATTTTCTCATTGATTTAAACAAATGTCTAGTTAAGTCATGGTGAGTGCTTCTTAAACCTTGGTTGGTATACAGCTATCAGTTATTCATGATTAGATGTCCAGGTACAGTCTCTTAGTTTGTGGCACACTTTTCCAAAGTTTTGGAAGCCTTTGGATGTCAGCCCCCCAGTTCAGACCTTCTGGTGCTCTGGCGTGAGTTTCTGGAGAAGTTCCAGAGCCCCAGGCTCGTCCCCAGCGCCCACGCGCTCCTGTGTGTGCAGTGGACCCTATGGCTGGCTACACAACAGCTGGACTGTATCCAGAAGCTGCTTCTGCCAGACTCTCTGGTACGATGGTGGGGTGACGGGCAGCATTACTTTGTGTTTGTTCCAGGCAGATTGTCATAGTAAATCAGTTACTCAGCCATGTAGCTGATTGATCACCCTTTAAGATCCAAATTTAAAATCTGATGACAGCTTGCAGCTTTAGGATCTAGATTCTACTTAAGCTCTAGGCAGTTCTTCCAAAACAAATACACCATAAATCCTATAGGTCTAGATTCAAAAGGAATGTCCACGTTTTTGCTACCTGTCAGCTCCCAGCACACCTGTACCAGGTATTCGGTGTTCCTGATTGGCTGGGAGCAGGGAGGGAGCAAAAACATGGACTGTCCGGGAATGTAAGGATATGCTCCTGGGACAGCCCCCTTGCATTTTATTGGTTATCTCAAGATTCTCTGCCTTTCAGGATGGGATCGCGTCACTGTCTCCAGTAATTCAAAACATCCGGGTTAGCCCTGAAGAGAACCCCTCCCTTCTGCTAATAATGGCCCCCAGGGCATTGATGGAGTTGGCTCACATCTGCACTGTTGTCACACGAGGTCATTACCTGTTTTCTTTGTTGTTCTCCAAGACCAATGTCACCTCCATGGTGATTCTCTGCCGTAGTAGAGTGATATATAAATTACGAATTCCCCCCAAGATGAATATTTATTCATGTACGGGCAGTAAGTTGTATATTCAGTGCAATGCGTATATTTTTATATATTTTTATTAGTCTTATGCCTCACATTGAATCGATTGCATTTTCAATTTCGTTGTTCAAGTAACAATGACAATAAAGATTTATCTTATCTCTTAATCGACTTACTTAAAACCAACTTAATCTGAGTTACACAGAGCGTACAGAAGCTCTAACACAGAAAGGCAACCTGTGTCTGTAAATAAATTTACACTTTCATTTGTGTAATATGCATTCTTCAGTATGTATTATTAGTATGTTTTTGCCTTGTTATAAGGCATCTTGAATGACACAGGAAAGTAAATCCGACTCAGCTAAAAATTCACTTACGCGGAGGTTTGTGAAATGGATTTCTTCTGTCAGTCGAGAACTGCCTGTATTGCAAATAATTTGTTTATTTTCTTACCTCTGCCCAATGGAAATAGGCTGCATCGGAATCCTTAGCGTGAAAACCTCATGACCCTTGGATTCTGTCGGGTCTCAGTGTCTCTCACCTTTCAGGTGTAGGAAAGATGAAAGAGGGCAAAGACTCTGAGGCTGTCCAGATCCTTCAGGATGCCTCCGTGCTGCCCGCTCCCACGTCACTCCTGGCAGAGATCCACATGCTGACTGGCATCTGTTTGGCCAGGCTGGTGAGGGCCACTGCATTAACTCTTTGAATGATATTTTTAATCTTTTTTTATTCTTCAGCATTCCGTGCTGTTTTGATGGATGTTATAGATAATACTGTATAAAACAGTGGTTTTCATTGAGTGTTTGGGTGCGCTATCCTTGTAGGATCGACCTTGAGCCTGCCTGTCCATCTGGCTCATCGCTTGACACTTCCTGTTCACAGGGCAGACCTCAGAGCTCCCTGCAGTGTTACAGGAGAGCACTGGAGATGGGCGCCAGCTCCAGGACCGTCCTCTACCAGGGATCCCTGATACACAGGCAGCTGGAGAATGGCCCGGCCGAAATCGAGACGCTCCGTCTCCTTTGCACCGTAAGCGATTCCTTGCCCTTAAGCCCATCTGGAAGCCTGGGCGTTCCCCTGACTCCCACGGGTCGTGTAACGTGATGCCCTTATCACGGGCGGACTCTCCTGTCTTACTGTGTGCAGGCCGCCCACTCGCCAGTTTCGTGTGACCCATCCAGCACCTGGGTGCCTCTGCTTACCCCGGATACGCTGCTGGGCGGCCGACTATGTGACTCGGTCTTCGCGATGCCTCCTCTACTTGAGATACAGCACACCCTGGCACACAGGTGTCTGCATTGTGGAAGGTGACTGTCTGATATTCAGAGATACTTCGATCATATTCCTCTGAATCTTCATATTATAATTTACGGTTGCTGTATAAATGTACTTCCTTTAGGATTTCGGAGGCAGCAGAAAACTATCTTGATCTCCTTGCTACATTGCAGTGCGACCTAAAACAATTGGTAATATTCTCTTTAGCCTTTTTACTAAAACTCTTTTAATGTACTCTTTAAATAAAGTGCTCATTAACTAATCACAAATTTTGGCGTGTAGATTGTGAAGATTCTAGTACAGGGGTCACCAACATGGTGCCCGCGGGCACCAGGATGCCCCCAAGGAGCACACGAGTCGCCCGCGGACCTGTTATAAAAATAGCACAACTCGCCAGTGAGCAGCGTCTAAAATTTAATTTTATCCTGTCACTATTCTTCTTTAATCACATTTGCATTCATATAGATTTGAAAATGACAATATCTAAAAAAAAAAAAAGCATTTAAAACATGTTTATCATACATGAAGTTTAGATAAGTTTAGGAGGGCGTTTCAAACTGGTAGCCCTTCGTATGGTTCTGTACCCATGAAGTAGCTCTCAGTTTCAAAAAGGTTGGTGACCCCTGTTCTAGTAGTACTCAATTACATGTTAAACATTTATTGAGTTGCAAACATCAATACACTCCGGGCCTCTGTTAAGCATAAGTTTTCTATATGAATATTTTAGGTAAACACAGATGCCAAATCAAGGCTGCCCAGAGTTCCTGATATCTACCTGGAGGCTGCGGTCACCCTCCTCAAGGCTGAGAGATACTGGGATTCCATAGCGATCTGTGAAGAAGTCATTATGAAAACTGCGGAGCTCATCCCAGACAGACTTGTGTTGGAAACGCCGCTTAGGGAAGAGCAGGAGGAGGATGGCTCTTTGGCGCCATTCTCTCCTGAGATGAGGGGACTGTTTGCAAAGAGTACAAAGGCAGAGGAAACGCTGAACTACATCTTGTGGGCGGGGGCAGCTTTCCTCATCGAGGGCCAGGCCTATGGCTGGCTGAAGGAGAGTAAGGGAGAGATAACTGCTTTAACTAGGTAGGGCTTACAGTACATGGTGCTCTGATGCTTTCAGAAAGCTTGTGTTTCTGGCTTCTGGGACGTGACATAATGGCTATTTTTATTACTTAGTGAATTAGCTAAAAGTGGTATAAACTCAGACTCAGGTTTCTAACCTTACTTCTTTATAGTTTATGTAAAAATGCTACTCTTTCTGCTTGGACTTTTTTGGATATTTTAGGTCCATCAATCTCCTGGTGAAGGTGCGTCTTAAAAACGAAGGTCAGCGTCAGTCCAGAGCATTTCTTGGTTTGAAATGATGGCTGTAATGATTAGTTGGATGTAAAAAAACCATGGTTGTGTGTCTCAGAGTGGCAGCAGCAAGACCCTGGAGACAGCGCTGTGAGTAAGGTGGCAGCTTTACAGAGGCTGAAGGCTCTGGCGCTAGCTAGCCGTGGCGTCGGGTTTATGGACAGGAAGCAAGAAGGCGCAGCGCTGCAGGACTTCCAACTCAGTCTTCAGGCTTCTCCAGGTATGGTGGGACTTCGAAGGCTGAGATTAGAATGCAATGGTGGGGCTTCATTTTCCCTTCTGGGGAAATTCTCTTCTCCTTGTCTCTCATCTTGCTCCCCATGAGATGCACAGACATACGTATGGAGCAAACAAGGTTAAGAGCCTTGCTCAAGGGCCCCACAGTGAGGTCTGTCTGCCAGCCATGGGATTTGAAGCAGTAACCTTCCAGTTACAGGATCACAGCCCTAACTTGCTGAGCCACTCACTACCCCCAAAATACTTAAACACACATTTGCTTTTCAGCTGCCATAATGGGCATTTTATATTAATTTCTTAGTAACACTGTATAATTAAATGACTGACTTTTGAGGTGTTGATCTGAAGCCAGAGGCTGCTGTTCTGTCTATACTCACAGGGACTGAAGTGGTGGAACTTTGGCTGACACAGGTTCTTTGGAGCATGGGGCGTGAAGAAGAAGCCATCACCTTCTGGAAAAGCACCCGGAGAACCAGTCAGGTACCTGAACTAGTGCCAAACTGCTCAAGGTGAGGAGTCTCACTGCTATAAACAGTAGATAATGGTCACAATCATTTCATTACTGGCTTTTGCGTTATTAATAATCTGAATCCCATTGTTTGTTATGTGATATTCAGCTCATTAATAATAATAATTAATATAAATGTATCAGGTTTTGAACAACACAGCAGTGACCTAATGAGAATTTTTTTTAAAAAAAGAACTCTTTTACGGACATTACGATAATGCTGTTTGCAGGAATGCTGCAGTTTTCCTGCATTTACAGTCCTACCTTCAGGAGAAGATGCAGGCAGATTGCGAGAGGCTGAAGAAAATGAAACTTAGCAGTGAAGCTGCAGTGTGACTCGGACTTTCTTGGACAACATCTGGATCTGTTATTACAGCTTATTTATTTTAATTATATGAATGTGTAAGACATGCATTATAGCAACAGGAGAAAGTCTGGAAGTAAAAAGTAAAGCAGAAAGATTAAATAGTTGTACATTGGTAACCTTATATTACACTGTGTGGTTGTGTCTACATATTGCACTTAAATTGCAGTTTGTTTTTATTTATAGCAACAGTGTACACATTTTGTGTGTTAACTTTGTCTCAAGGTTTATTTTGGTGCATAAATATGGAATATTTTATAAACATCATTATCGTAAAGGTTTTACATCAGTTAGCCATGAATGTTTTACACCACAGATTTTTAAGACCAAAAAGCCAACTTTACTTTGGCATAATTGTTCTGGTAGTTATCCTGTTTAATCTCTGATGTCCGTGGAAGTTACTAAATGTTTTAAAGCAAGAGGGTTTTGCTATTAGAACATTTTTATGCAGCCTTACTAACTGAAACATGCCATTAATCAGTATTTTTTTAATCACAATCAAAAACAAAAGGGCGTAAGAGCAAGGAAGTGTGTTTAAATATTCCTTCCCCCATTAAATAATCGTTGTAAGGCATCTTGTTCCTACTGTAGTGTTTTGAGGTGAATAAGGACTTATAGCAAGTGTATAGGTGTTTTTTTACCTGGAAGATTTTCCAGGTCGCCAAGACGTTTTAATGACAAAATGTATTATTTAAAATAATTCTTGTCAACAAATTATTTGTAAAGTTCAACACAAGGTGATTTTTAGGAGTTAGGGTTACTGTCCAACGTTGTCATGAACCCTGTATTATTGTCTTTATAGTGAATGAAACCGTAAAACTGCATTGCTAATTAAAAAGTTACAAAATATCCGAAATACTTAAATTACACAGTTTTACACATATTGTGTTAAATTATTTGGCTACATCAAAAAAAATTTGGATGGACCTATCTGTCAAAAAGGGAGTATTTCTATATGGATCACCGTATCTTTAAACTATCCATTTCAGTCTCTAGTCCTGCTTCGCTTGACTGATAAGGGTACAATGACACAATACAGTTCCCGTGCACTTCAGGGCGAATTTGACCCATATAACAAGTCATACTGACAGGTTACTAAACCAATTAAGAGCAGCCATGTCGCTTACGCCAGCCTATAAGAGCAGAAACGTCCTCCGGTTCGGCAGCAACTTGGGTTTCGGCGACCTTACTGTTAATCATCCCATTGGTCATTCGGCATGTATTTTTCGGTTGCGACCAGTTACAAAGCAGTTGCTAGGCAAAAGACAGCAAAAACAATATTCTGATTGGCGGGTTCCCGAGCCCTGCGTCTGCTCATAGTTTCTCTACATCTTCGGGGTGAGGGAACAGAGCGGCCTTGGAATTAGTTGCTGAGGGGGAAGTTGAAAGAAAGGCTAACGAAGAATAACAAAGTACTAAGATAAAACGTTAAAAATCCGAAACAAATCCACAGCCTGCTGTAAACGGCCAAGGAGAAGCAGAATGGCTTCAGGAGGAGAGTAAGTATGCTCTAGTCAGATAGTCACCGCGATGGAAACCGTATTTTCCCGTTTTTTCAGCCGTGACATTTTTAATGAATCATCACCGTCGTCGCTAAAGCACCCGGCGAGTGGGAAATTTACCAATACTCTCGATAGTTTCTGTTATAATTAATATACTGATTAAATTTGTGTATAACATAGTATTAAAAATTGGTCTTACTTGCGATTGATAGCGAAAAATGTAGAATTATAAGGCAAATAGCTAAATTCTGCTAATCACTGCCTTGTACGTGTATCAAAGAGGCTTACACAGTCTAGTTAACTTATGGAATGGGTTCTTTAGTTTTATTCGACAAAAGAGAAAACATTTATTTTCTTTTATTTCTGATCTTCTGGAAAAATAAACGCGTGTTTTTGACTGGCAGGGCTTTGGCCTATCGAGTTTAACCTGAAATTGTGGGTATTTTCTGCTAATTTTCTGCTAACTTCTACCAAACGTGGCCGTGAAACATCCGTTTCTGTGTTTAGTGCAAGTTATTTAAAAGGCCAGTTTTAAAGTATATTTAAAAGGTCCGTCGGTCCCCCGTTTCACGAAGTGCTGAGTTGTTCCCCTGTTTCAGCAGTGTGTTCTACCGGCTCCAGCATCCAGTACTACCTCCCTTATTATAAACCAAGAACGCAGATTGCACGTTTAATAAATAGGTGACACGTTTAAATTAAAGATACTGCCCTCCTTGAAAGTTAAAATATTAAAAGAATTAAAGGTTTCCTAGTGACGGTTGATCAAATGGGCAGTGAGCATGCGCAGAACTCAGAGGGAGCACGCGCAGAACGAACGGTAACGGGCTTCCACGAGGGACACCGGTGCGAATCTGAGCGTAGCGCGTCACCCAGTTAGGTAATGGCAGTCATAATGTTATCCGGTGTCCTGTTAAATGGAGCGGACGGGGATATTCTGGTATATCGTTGAATAGAGAAGACCTTCCTGGTGTCTTTAAAAGACATCTGGCTAACCCATTACCTGTCTCTGTGGCCCAGTATCTGCCTGGCCAGCTTTATCATGGCCCGTCCCTGGCTTGCCCCCTAAAACCCGGCTTTTCATCATAATACGCATGTTTCTGCTTTATTAGATTTCCCGTAGTTTTTGTTTGATTATCTCTTAGTAGATCGTCATGTTTAAGCTGCGTGTTTTTCTTGCTGTGTCATTGGGGCCTGGTCTGTCTGAGCAGTATATAGTTTGTTTACCAAATCGGTGATCTACCCACCTGAGGGACAAAACAGCGCCATAACTAGGAAAAGTGCTATTCGAAAGGCATGATTAGTGTAAATACATTTAAACTAGGAAACTAGTCTTTTCTTCAATGCCAAAATGACTGGTAAATTGTATATATTCAATAGTAATTGGTTATTTATTGATTGGTGTCAGTATATCCTGAAGTTTCAAAATGACTCATCATTGTTTGCAATAAGCACATTAGATGTTGTCCCCACCCCCAAATATTTTCGTAGTTTAAGTAGTTATAGACACTTGTGTTATGGAAGCATTTTATTAAAGGAAAAAACGCCCTAGCTAGTAATTCATGTCAAATACAGGGTAGAAAGCTAATGCTGGTTTTGTCTTTATTGAAATGCAGAAATATGTTGACAAAGATGGTCAGTTTTAAATCCTAGGTGCTTTAAACTTGTTTGCTTGGTATGCTTTTGTATAAAAAATAAACTCTTTATAAACGCTTCCCTTTTTATTTTTAACAGATCCAAGAATGATGATCTTTCCACTGCAATTCTAAAGCAGAAGAACAGACCCAATCGGCTGATTGTTGATGAGTCCATAAATGAGGACAACAGTGTGGTCTCGCTCTCTCAGGTGTGGGATCGTTTAAGTGGCTTTTTGAGCATCTCACTCAAATGCTTGCACAGGGTCCGGCTGCCTGTCTCAATCTTTTCATCGTTGAGGCTCCATTCAAAGCTTTTTAGAAAGTACTTCCAGTAAGAACTGGACTGGAAGCCCAGCTGGCAGATATCCGCTCCATTTCCTGTGCAATACAAAAAAAAATGTACCATTGTGAAAGTGAAATTACATGTTAAGCCTTGTGTCTCTGGTGCATAGATTTTGTATTATAACCTACAACCACACCTCGGAATGGATATTTTTAAACTTTTTTTTTTTTTTTAAAACATCTGCGCCAATTCAGTTGTGCTGAGAATAACCATCTGGTCTCACTTTGCTCAGATTGAACACCAAGAATCTGGGGACCAGTGAATCTGTTTGCTCTAATGTGGCACACCCGTCAAAGTAGCGGTACTCTAATTTTGTTCAGTGATTAAAAAAAAAAATGTCTTAATCTGCTGGCAGGCTAAGATGGATGAGCTGCAGCTCTTCAGAGGGGACACAGTGCTGCTGAAGGGGAAGAAGAGGAGGGAGACGGTGTGCATCGTGCTTTCTGACGACAGCTGCTCTGATGAGAAAGTGCGCATGAACAGAGTTGTCCGCAACAACCTCAGGGTTCGCCTGGGTGATGTTATAAGGTAAACAGCTGCTCTCCACCTTCTCTTTCGGTACCTCTCTTGGAAATGGTCTAGAGATGATGGAGAGCTTATCTACACTCACATCTTTGGAATCTTAATGCTTGCTGTCCTGCTACAGCATTCAGCCTTGTCCGGATGTGAAGTATGGAAAGCGCATCCATGTTCTGCCCATCGATGACACAGTGGAGGGCATCACAGGCAATCTGTTTGAGGTCTACCTAAAGCCATATTTCTTGGAAGCCTACCGACCGATCCGGAAAGGTAATGTCAAAATGCTGATTCTTAGGTTTGAATGATACTTCTTTTCTGTAGAAGACTTGTGAGCTCCCTCCAAGTTATTTTGACTTGATTTCGCTTTGTGTCCTTGATTGCTGAAAAGATCAGTGTGGACTCATTGTTAGCCTTTTCTGATGCCGTACTTGGCCTTTTTTGATTACATAAATACATGCCGTCTAACAGTAGCTATCCAAAGAGGGCCTGTAAGCATCACTTGTAGCCGGGGGGCGGGGGCACATCTCAGGTACTGAATGGGACACCATACCTTTGTTATGGCATGGGGGGAAACCCCTGCTCTGATTGTCCTGCAGGGTGGAGCCTGAAAGAATTGTCCTGTTCTGTTACGTTTTGTGCTTTTTGGAGTAACTAGCTGTCTGTTTTCACAGGTGATATTTTCCTGGTAAGAGGTGGGATGCGCGCTGTCGAGTTCAAGGTGGTGGAGACTGACCCCAGCCCGTACTGTATTGTGGCCCCAGACACAGTCATCCACTGCGAGGGAGAGCCCATCAAACGAGAGGTGGGTTGGCCAGGGAGGCCAGAGCACTTGTCATCTGTCCTTTTTCTGACAAACTGTAGAATAACAGTCTCAAAGAGCTGAAAATGTGTGGTGTGTGGGTACACAAAACAAGCTGCATGTTTGTGGGTCTAGGATGAGGAAGAATCCCTCAATGAAGTTGGCTATGATGACATTGGGGGCGTAAGGAAGCAGTTGGCTCAAATTAAGGAGATGGTGGAATTGCCCCTGCGTCATCCTGCTCTCTTTAAGGCCATCGGTGTTAAGGTGGGTGACGTGTCTTCTGTTCGATGTATCAGTCGACCGGACTGGTTAGATACCAGGGGTATCTCTCACAAATTAAACAGGCAGTTATGGGCACCGCTCTCATATCTCTGAACTCTTTCTAGCCCCCGCGTGGTATCCTGCTGTACGGACCTCCTGGAACTGGGAAGACTCTTATTGCCCGGGCTGTTGCAAATGAGACTGGAGCTTTTTTCTTCCTTATAAATGGTGAGGGAAAATCTGTAAACGTAACGTATGCCAAAAGCTGGCTGGCATAATGTTTTATTTATTTTTAAATTTCATCATTTTAATTTGCATGTTTTGTCACTGGACGTTAGGACCTGAGATTATGAGTAAACTTGCTGGCGAATCTGAGAGCAATTTGAGAAAGGCGTTTGAAGAGGCTGAGAAGAATGCCCCTGCCATTATCTTCATCGATGAGCTGGATGCTATTGCACCAAAAAGAGAGAAGGTGAGGCGAACAAGTCCCTCATGAAGGAACCGGGTGGTGGGTAATACTGAAACTGGAGTGCTGGGCCTTGAATAGATCTGGTTACGTAGTCATGTTGATCTCCAACAGACTCACGGAGAGGTGGAGAGGCGTATTGTCTCTCAGCTGCTGACTTTGATGGATGGGCTGAAGCAGAGGGCACACGTCATTGTCATGGCAGCTACCAACAGGCCCAACAGCATCGACCCTGCGCTCCGGCGGTTTGGTATGTTTTTGCTGCCTCATAAATACTGGGTGACTATGTTGAGCTACATTGCCAGTGCATTATGAAGATGATGATAATGATGATGAATTATATATACAAAGGCAATTTAGGCCAAAAAGGCATCAGGATCTTTAAAAACTAAAAATGTTAGCTGTCTAGCTATCTGAAATATTTGCTGGTTAGGTAGTACAGCTACTGGTAACAGGACTGTAGGCATAGATATGAGCTGCTGAGGTGAATTTGCACCCTATTTAAACCCTAAGATTGTCTTGTCCAGGCCGTTTTGACAGGGAAGTGGACATTGGCATTCCGGATGCTACCGGGCGTCTTGAAATCCTCCAGATTCACACCAAGAACATGAAGCTTGCTGATGATGTTGATCTCGAGCAGGTCTGTGTAATGAGGCCTAATCCCACTTAAATATGGGCTGGATTTGCTGTCTCATCCTATACACAGGTTTTCTTTTTGTGAAATTTCATTGATTTTTACTGAAATCATTGAGTAACATCCCTAGATGGTCTAGATGAACATCCTTTTAGGATGCCTGTTTCTTGCATTGAAATAGCTATTCCTGGGATTTTTTTTTCCTTGACTCATTGAAGAATCCAACACTTAAGCTTGCTGCAACTTGCATGTTGACAGTTCTGTGTACTGTGATCAGATGTTTCCTGTCATCTTTAAGGCTGATGCTATGCTTGTTTTGTTTGTATTTGTGCTTTTAAGCTTTGAATTAGTGCAAGTGTTTCTGTAGAGCTCCTTAAATTTTTAAATGTTATTGGTGGTTTGCACATATGGGGGTTAAACCTTTTTTTTTTTTCCTGTTAGCTATAATTAATTTGCATGGGCTGATCCACATTTTATCAGTTCTAATCTGATTCTTATACACAACTCCCGAAATAATAGACACAGATTCCGATACAGGAGTTCTTTTCCCTTTAATATTAATCATTAGAGCTGCACCAATCCCACTTCTACCGTGCCGGTACCGATACCTGAACAGAGTGTATCAGCCGATATGAGTACTGATCTGATACCCGAGCTCTTTATTTGTATTTACTAGTTAAAAAAAAAAAAAGAAAAAGCTTTGTTATTTAGGCTGCTAGAAACGTACATAACATACTATTTCGTCTCGTTTGTCCTTTTTTAAGTTTTTGACACATTTGCAGTTCCGTTTGAATATCTTCCAAACGAGTAATATGCAAGTGGCGAATGCTTAAAATGGCCCATAATTTTCTTATGCTTTGCTGCAATCACAGCCCCTCGTCTATCACAAGCTGTAGCGAGTCCACAAAACAGCCCAAGCTAACGACTCCCAAATCGCCCATTGCGATTTCCGCCTCTCAAAACTTTTTTTTTTACGAAGATGGCAAATTGCTGTGTTAGTGTTTCAAGCGTAAAATACTTAGATTGCCACCCTCTTATCTGATGTTCTTAGGCTCCTCCTTCTACAAAGGGTATGCACATGATGTCACAGCAGGTGGAAGAAAAAACCGAGTGGCAGTGTTAGCATTTGGCTTTAATGTCGCAAAAAACACATCCAAATGGGAAAGATCTATTGTGTGATTGTACAAATTGATTTAACAAGAAATAGGAGCTGTCTTTTTCCAGACTGCTGAAAACTAAGTATCAGACATGTATCGGTCACATATCACCTAATCTGTGATCTGTCTTATAGGTATGGATCGGTGCCAAAACCGATCGCAGATCTCTGATCGGTGCACCTCTGATAATTAACTTTCTAATGCATATCTGAGTTTGAACTTTAATTTCTCATTGCAGAGTAATGTGTAGGAATGTGCGGAAGTTCTCGGCTTATTTGTTAAATCTGCTGTTCTAGGTTGCTAACGAGACTCATGGCCATGTGGGTGCTGACCTGGCAGCCCTGTGCTCCGAAGCGGCCCTCCAGGCCATCAGGAAGAAGATGGACCTCATTGACCTGGAGGATGAGACTATTGATGCTGAAGTCATGAACTCCTTGGCTGTCACTATGGATGACTTTAGGGTGAGGGCGCATCCCATGGAAATATGGGACAAAAATCCATTTATTCACCAAGATGGATTCATACTTAATTGTATTCTCTGTCTGAAATGGTTTTTAATGGTTTCTCGTCACGGTGGGTTCCCTTTTGCAGTTGATAAATTTGACCTGTTCCTCGTCCCTTGTTGTAGTGGGCTCTTAGCCAGAGTAACCCCTCAGCCCTCCGGGAGACTGTGGTGGAGGTACCCAATATCACCTGGGATGACATTGGTGGACTAGAAGATGTGAAGCGAGAACTGCAGGAACTTGTTCAGGTAAGTGATGACAAATGTAAAAAAAATTTACAATTATTATTTAGCAGACATTTTTGCCCAAAGCGATGTTCAAGTGAGGCACGTAATACCCGTCAAGGAGCCAACTAGGCGGTAGTGCAGCTGGGCCGAGCTTCCAGTGAATGCCCAGAGAATGTGGTCATCATAGAAGAAACATGTTGGTTTCTGTGACCCGATATTAATTGTTTGCATGTCTGTTAAGCATTTTGAACATCTTGTTTTTATAGTATCCAGTGGAGCACCCAGATAAATTCTTGAAGTTTGGCATGACCCCATCCAAAGGGGTTCTGTTCTACGGACCACCTGGCTGTGGTAAAACGCTTCTGGCAAAGGCTATTGCCAACGAATGTCAGGCAAACTTCATTTCCATTAAAGGCCCGGAGCTGCTTACCATGTGGTTTGGCGAGTCTGAAGCCAACGTGCGGGAGATCTTCGACAAGGTCTGAGTGGCTTATGTGATAATGATGAAATTCTAATCAGAGTATCCCTTTTGGACTCTATCTAAACAACTAATCTGATCAAGTTAAATAGCCTGAATTGTAAGATTACTTTGATCTGAGCTTGTGGAAAATATGCAGTTATGAATAGGTGTTGTGATCAAGTATTAGGTTAAGAAATTACTATACATTATGCATTGGACACCTGGTGAAAATGTTCATACAAAATGTATCTGGGCAAATTTAAAAAGGAAGCGTTGATCTTGACTGTAAATAATCATTAGGTGGTGCTGCTGACTTTAACAGATCCACCACTATTAATAATATTCAGTATGTGTCCCCACCTATATACAGGTTTTTTTTTTGTCTCATGTATTTTTCTGCAAATAACTGTAAATTCACTACGAAAAAATTTTGACGGGGAGGTAATTGATTAGTCTGATATTAAACAAGCCGCATTCTGTTCACAGGCCCGTCAGGCCGCGCCGTGTGTTCTCTTCTTCGATGAGCTTGACTCCATCGCGAAGGCCCGTGGTGGAAATGTGGGCGATGGCGGCGGGGCAGCAGACAGGGTCATCAACCAGATCCTGACTGAGATGGACGGCATGTCAAGCAAGAAGAACGTTTTCATCATTGGTGCCACCAACAGGCCGGACATCATTGACCCTGCCATTCTCCGGCCTGGCCGACTCGACCAGCTCATCTACATTCCCTTGCCAGATGAGAAGTCCCGCATGGCCATTCTTAAAGCCAACCTCAGGAAGTCTCCCATCTCAAAGGCAAGGTTTCACTGCCAAAATGAGCCTGCTCCCTTTCCTTTAAATGCCTGTTCACACCAATTGCAGATGTTTATTATTGGTCTTATATTTGGTGTAGGATGTTGATTTGGACTTCCTGGCCAAGATGACCAATGGTTTCTCTGGAGCTGACTTGACTGAGATCTGCCAGCGAGCATGCAAGCTGGCCATCAGGGAGTCCATAGAGAACGAAATCAGGCGGGAGCGTGAGAGGCAGACCAACCCTTCAGCCATGGTGAGCAGCCTGGCACCTGGCGTCAGACGGTTTAGTTACAATCAGTGTATGAATTTGCATAGGGATTGTAAAAAATTCCGTGCCTCAAATTGCATAACAAAAATGAAACGGCAGCTCAGCTCTCATTCCCACAGGAGGTTGAGGAGGACGACCCAGTTCCTGAGATTCGCAAAGACCACTTTGAAGAGGCCATGCGTTTTGCCCGCCGCTCTGTCAGCGACAACGACATCCGTAAATACGAGATGTTCGCTCAGACGCTACAACAGAGCAGGGGGTTTGGCAGCTTCAGGTAAGAAGCCCAGAGTCCAGCCTGGAAACATCACCTCTTCTGCTAGATGCTACCAGATGCTCCACATTGTCATTGTTTGTTCAGCTGTTCTTGTACAGTGTTCTCATAATTCAAAAAATCTGTGCCTGAGTTCTAGAAGTTAAGTCCTTGTTTGTCCCCACCCCCACCCCAAATTAGGTTTCCATCCAGTAACCAAGGTGGCAGTGGACCAAGCCAGGGCTCTGCTGGTGGTACTGGGGGCAACATCTTCAACGAGGACAACGATGACGACCTCTATGGTTAAACTGGGTGGCAGGCATCCTCACGGTGCTCCAAATCAATCCATCCAACTTGGGCAGAAATGTACAAACCCTACCAACAAAATTCCATATTTACAGACTTTATGCTTCTGAAGTGTTTATTTTTTAAAATGTACCAATTTTTCTCCCCTTCTGCTTTGGAGAAAGCATGTAGCGTTCTGTTTGTCCTTGTTCTGGTTTGTAAAGGGATCTTCCTGACAGCACTGGTCATTAGCTCACAGGGAATGGGCATAATGTGTGGGTACATGTGCAGAGTAGTGGCTTTGACCTTAAATTTACAACATTTGGTGTGCAGTTGTAGTAATGGGCTCAGCAAATAGCGAGTAAGAGAGCAGAAAGGAACCTGCTGACTTTTTTTATGGAAGCGCTGCATAATGTATTACAGGTTTGAGAAATAAATTAAGTTGTCATAGTGTCTGTAAGACCATTGTGTCGTATTAGTATTGCAACCACACTGAAATCTATGTAGCAACTGGGTATTTTCCACCAAAAACCTGCAACTCTGAAACCTTTTTGTTACTTTTATTCATAAGCCAATAACTTTTTTTTTTTTTTTTTTTGAAGTGATACCGTAGTATGAATTCCTGAAGGGTGGATGTGAGACCTGTGGAAGTACCACTATTTCCCAGGTGTCTGACCAAAAGCAATAAAAAAAGTTTAAAAAAAGTTCCAAATGGGTCCCAAAACTACATTGAGCGTCTACCAGCACCTGGCAGTTTTACCTCAAAATGAAGTTTGCATTAGTATCCCTCTTACTTGGAGTTGGAAGCCACATGCTCACTCTCTCTTGCTTCTCTTATCACGTCTGTTCAGCTTTGAGTGCCAAGCGCTGTCATATCTGAGAATTTGTGTTATGCCTTGCTTGTTTGACATTCACAGTTTCCCCAGTAATCTTTAGTACTGTCACCACGAGCGTTGCCACCGCCCATGTGCCCATGGTGCAGGTTTAGGGGACCTTTGGTTTAGTAGTACCTGAAATGTCATTGCATAACTGCAGTGTGATTATGATTTGTACCCCCCCTTTGATTACAAGAACAATAATAAATGGGGCTGCAAATGGGCCCCTTCGTGATGCCATTAAAGTTCATTGACGATGGATGCATGTTATATAGGATGTTGGATGTCTTTGGGAGCTTGAGCCTTGCCTCACCTTCACCTGGGGGTGGCGGCTGTGGGACGTGGCTGGGGCCTTCTGGTCTCCTTAAAAGCAGACGAGGTGGTGATTAGGCACAGGGGACCGTGTTACTGTATCTGACTGCCACGCTCTTGGTTTAGCGAGGCAGCAAGTAAATTAAACACATGCCGATACTGCAGTTTTTAAAATGTCAGGATGTGGTATGCCTTACTGGTGCATCAGATTTGTTATGTTTGCTAATGAACGTCTTGAGTTTGAAGTAGTTTTCATTCATTTCCATTCTTAAATTCAGTCTTTATGATGATAACGGGTTTCAACATGAGTAATACAAAAAGTTTTTTTTTTGTTTTTTTTTTTAAATGATTAAACATGGATAGATATGTAAGGTTTAGCGTAATCATTTTTTAAACCTCAAGAGAAAAGGGGTTAGGAAGGGTATGTTCATAGTGCACTAAATTGAATAAAGCCATATAGCTATTTGGATGTGACGGTGCTCATACGGGGCCCATATACTGTACGTACATTTGATTTGGTGCTATTTATTTCCCTCCTGAATCTATGAATTGCTTTTAAAGAATACTGGAGTAAAAATTGCAAATTTTTCATTGGTAAATAAAGGTTAGAACGCATGGCAGATTTGACGCATTGTCCATTTTCAAATACTTCCGAAGAGATCTGCGTGGATTTGGTCTGTGCGGCAGGTAAAGGCTTCAGCCTGGTAGCAAAATCTTGGTTTCGCTGGAATAGATGGTGTTTCAGTAGGGGTCGTGAAAGGGAAAGTGAGGATGCAGTCCATCTCTATATATTTTTCTTCCTCCTTTCTGTAAAAAGAATGGAAACCACATACCATCTGCTTTCTGTTTTTCGAACCACAATTGTTTTTAAAGAGGGCAGCACTTAGCCTACATGAAGCAGTTAAGAAAACCTGTATTCGTCATGAAAAAACAGTTCCTTGTTTCATATATTTCAACTATTGCAAATATTTTTTTAAGTGTGTTGGAGGTCAAAAATATTGTAGCACTTGCCTCCACTGTTGGTATTATAAGCCTCTCATTTCGGTTGAAGGATTCAATGAGTTTCATGTCTTCATCTGTCAGCTGGAAGTCAAATACCTGTAATTTTTACAACGGAGTTGATGAGTTCATAGATTTTCAAAGCACAAAACGGGAGCTATATCTGAATGGAAGTGCATCTTTTAAAACTGTTACAGGTTAAGTAACCGTTCTACTCAGATTACATTTAAATAACAAAAATTATCAATAATGTCTCTTTATCCGATAAGCCTAGTCAGAGAACTTTTAATATTTTATTTTATGGGGCTTTTATCGAGTAACAAAGAAAATGATAGTAATAGTGTTTTTAAGTGTACTAGAATTCATTTGCGCGTGTACTCAGGTAAAATAGAGTACTTGCGTAATACTTTTAATTAAAAAAAAATAATGGTGTTCGTATTGTGTAGTTTTATTTGAAACCTCTGAATAGTAAAAACTCAGATGGCTTTTTATGTATCTGAATCAGTCTTCAGACAGAAACTGTTAAAAGTGAATTTTTAATTAAAAAGTTTAGCCAAAACCTATAGGGATGTAATTATGATATACACCTATCAGCTACAGTATAAAGAGCAAAAAATAATAGTTATGTCTGACATTTTTAATCATAGATAAATTGTAATGGATAATATCGTTTCCGTTGGAAATGGCGCAACATCTTTGCCGCATTTTATAATAGCGTCCCCGAAGAAAGTATATTAGCCCCCAAAACTTCGCATCTTGGCTGAGTTTTACGATTAAGTTCATAAGTATTTCTGTTTGTTTGTTTCAAAACCTCTTAACATGTGATAGATTGATCGGTGATGTTAGTGTGCAACTGAACCTGCAGGTTTTGCTGAATTCTCGAAGGGGTGACGCTTTTGGGGATGGAGATCATTCCTCTCTCTATATGCCACCTGCAATATATCCAACCATATAAGTCTGTAAGCTTCAATATATGTATAGTGAGATCGGGAAACATTGTCAGAGGTACTGCACTCTCTGCAGGGTTTCCTGCTGTTTTTGTAAATACCCAGAAACCCACATAAAAATTCCCCCATTGCTCTCTTGTGTTAGCTGGCGATGTCATCAAGTCACCTCTATAAGCCTATAAGTCTTTTATTTATTTATTATCTTTAAAATAAATGTTTAGTGGTCGGGTGAGGCAATGTTTGCATTATGTGTGTGGACTCATTTGAAATCAGGCCGGTGGCTTCAGGCAGTTCACCTGATGATGACTTGGGCAGCGGTCTTTCTGTATCGGCGTGCGATCTCCATAATGCGGGGGTCCTCCAGCAGCGCAGGCTCCCCGGGGGGGGCCCATGGTCGGTCAGGGGAGCCCAGGGGGCTGTAGGCAGCCACCGCCACCCCCCGGTCCCTGCAGTGAGTCCGCAGCTGCTGCTGGACCAGGAATGGGTGGCATTCCACCTTCAGAAGATGTCGAGAGCTCAAGATGAGTTTTAACGGAAGCTGGAGATGCTCTGGTCTATATGCTGTCCATACACGCATTACGTCTTTAAGAAGTAAACTATTGTAGCTGCTTTCTGGAGTCAGGATTGTGCCCTGGTCTCCAACACTGGTGACGAGGTCACTTCCTTTAGCATGGGTGGCTAAGTCCTGGCACTGTACTGCCACGGTTTCTGCTCCTGTTTTGAATATAAACAATAAAACCTACCTGATTTACAACCGGCTTGTGTCTTGCAATGCTGAGAATGAGATCAGTTTGTCTGGCATTGAAGTTAGACAGTCCAATGGCCTTCACTAGCCCCTGGTCTACCAGCGTCTCCATCGCCTTCCAGGTGTCTATGTAGTGAGTGTCCGCATAACGGATGCTACCATCTGCATTACACGGCATCATCACAGAGCCCCTCCTGAAATCACACATCCTGGGGGTGTGTATTTTGGTTGGCACCATTACCTTGAGGATGGACACCGGTGTGACAGGGTACTCACTCGAAGGCCATTGGCCAGTGCATGAGGTAGAGGTCCAGGTAGGAGACTCCCAGGTGGGTGAGACTCCTCCTGCAGGCTGCTTCCACGTCGTCGGGGTGGTGCTTGGTGTTCCACAGCTTGGAGGTCAGGAACAGCTCCTCTCGCTTGAGGCTCTGATGAGGACAGTCGTGTCGATCATACACACGATCTACTGATAGTGTAGTAGAAGATAATCAAGGTGACCATGTCTAGACTTCATTTTCTTCTTCATTAAGTGTGATAGGTGTGACAGGCTCCCGCTCTACCTTGTCAGGTCCAACTCTCTCCCTGAGAGCCTCCCCCACATCTTCCTCATTGTTGTAGGCGGCTGCGCAGTCAATGTGCCTGTAGCCGCTGTCCAGAGCTGCCAAGACTGCGTGCTTTACCTGCAAAGGGAGACCACAGGCTGCATCCTGCGTCCTACCAGCAGGGGGAGCCCCAGGTTGTCCACTGCTATAATTCCACACTGTGAATGCACATGTTATCCAGTGTGGATCTATCACATACGAAGAGCAAATTTCCCAAACTGAATCGGTCCACAGGATATGTGAACGGGATTCGCAATACGTACCATTTCTAGGGACTTGGTGGGTTTGGGAAATTTAATGAAAGTTCACTGGATTACATGTGGACTGGGTGAATTAGAATTTACTTCCCAGGATTGTAACATGATGAAGAAGCCTGACTTAGGTGTTCTCGTCTGGAATTTCTCTCCCATTGATTTCACTCATTCTCCTAAGATAACACTACATGGGTCTACAGTTGATATTCAGTTGGCACATTTTTCCAAAATGGCACCCGGTTTTCTCCCATATATAGCCAGATGTTTTTCTGGAGCAGTTCAGGTTAAGTGCTTGCTCAGCAAGGTCTTTCCTGGGACTTCTGTCCAGGTCCAAACCCTCCGTGTGATCTGTCCACGTTCAGTAAAACCTATGTTGACATTTATGTAATATATGTTGTCCCTGACCTGTGTTGGGACACTTTTCCAAGTGCCGAGGCCCACACTGGGGATCATCTGTCCTGTAGACAGAGTGACGTAGGTGCAGCTCATTGTTAGCCTTGGGTGGAAAAGTGCAGACATGAAAACCAGCTTGGAGAATGACACATTAATTAAAGAGGAACAATCATCCAGGGTGGCAGTCGTAAAAGTTACTGACCAGGGTGGGTGGCAGCGATTAAACCACTGAACCGATTTCTAAAAAGGATTATTTGGGCCACTGGGCTCCCTCTCATGGGCTCCCTGTGAGCTACTAGGCAGTTGTGGTGATCACCTGTGTGACCACTGCAGATTGACACTGAGATTCACACTTCCGATTGAATTGACTACATTCATGCAATATTAACAATATGCTGTTACTTTTAAAATAACTATTTCTGTAGCTACTACAGGTCATTATGTTAAATGACCTGAACCTGAAATATAAATTACATACAGCCGTGGAAAAAATTCCCTGTTTCTCATTAATAAAGGGTTTCTTCCTTGCTTTATGGGACTTCAGTCCTGCTTATTGCTGCCTGATACGAACTGTCCTAGCACTGCACTTCACACCTGCACTTAATGTTTCCCATTCCTTTTGAAAATCACTTGATGTCATCCTCCGATTCATGAGAAACTGTCTGATAAGTTAACGGTCATCACTGGCATTAGAGAGTCGCTTCTGCCCTTTACCTGACTGGTTTCTGGTCATTCCCAGTGTCTCCTGCTTCACCTTATTCTTGTGTACTGCTGTCTTAGAAATGTTGAACCTGGAAGCAGCCTGCCTCACAGTGTAGCCTTCTGCCAGCAGAACCACGATAAAACAAGGATTTAAAAATTCAGAATTGTTTAAAAACATTGAGTGGTCTCTTAATGATTTCCACAGCTGTATATATAGTTTGTCTATATTACTCACTATAAAGAATAAATTAAAGAGGGTAAGAAACATATATTTCAGCACCTCGGCAATTAACCATTTCGTAATTAATGTTTTAATGCCATTCTGTATTTTGAGCACTTATTTATATTTACAATTGAGTTCAAGTCACTTTAGGTCAGTAAACAGAGACTTTGTTCCCTTTCAAATATGGTGTTTCCTTTGGTTTCTTGATACCCGCCCACCAAAGTTAGCATCCACCTACGATAACACGATGTACAAAGGGACCAGCTTTTAAAGCATATTGACAAGAATAAGATAAGATAGCGTGAAGTTCTGAATATGTTCTTACCGTCTGTAAAGCCTCTATTTTCAGTCGGTTCTGATCTCCACTGCAGTTTTAATGACTAACAGGCGGAGGTCGAAGTCTTGGTCTATCCATGCAGAAAGTCCAAAAGTTAAACAAGAGCTGTAATACGGCTTCAAGCTTGGCAAGATGCCAAATGTTAATTGGGGTTCAGACTTGGCCTGACAGGAGTACAAAAACGAAAAATGGGGGAATGGAACATGTGAATGTCCCTTGCGTAAAATTGATTGTGTTTTGATTTGTTTTTGATATTCGTGGTGGGTTTCCTGCTATTTTCTGTTCCTCACTAACTGGGTTTCACCTTTTATTTTTGTCTGCCTTGTAGATGTTTCCACACCTGGGTGTGCTGGTCCATCCATCATTAGCCTCACCAAACAACATCCGTCGTTAGCTTCATCACCAACATCCATCATTAGCTTCATCACCAACATCCAACATTAACACCATCTGCTACCCTGTGTGTCAATCCATCGTTGCTCAAGGCCCTCAGGTTGGACTGGGGGGACCAATTTAAACAAGACAGAAATATTTGTGTCCCCCCGCCCCACTGGCTTTATCCCACCCCCAGGAATGATAAGTTTGCAACCAAATTAACCATAACCTATTTATCATTTAATCCTGTAGGACAAATGTCTATGTACTGGAATTAGGTTTTGACACATTATCGTAGCGTTATTGAAGTTGCTGTTCTCACACAACATGTTAACTATATAACCAGCTAACTTCCTTCAGTCCTAAGTCAGTTTTCTTGCTGCCATTATCGTTGACATTTTTGTTATATTTTATAGCTATAGATTTGCGTCATATCCAGTTGGGTATTTCCTGAGTCTGATGTGTTTGAACTTTAATGATTTTAGTGAAAAAAATTCTCTTCTCAGAAATAAACTCTTTTCCAAGAAAAACAAAACAGGAAAAAAATTATCTGACCCAACGAACATGCTCAGCTGATAAGTTCAGATCCCATAAGTGATGTTCCTGTTGGTGACTGTGTCCCTTGTGACCTGCCATACTCTGGTGGCCCGGTTCCGCGTGGGGGGGGGGGGGGGGGGGGGGGGGGGGGGGGGGGGGGGGG
>JAODLD010000046.1:5121600-5141551 GCA_026781065.1 Mormyrops boulengeri
CCCGCCCCCCCCCGCCCCCCCGCCCCCCCCCCCCCCCGCCCGCCCGGGGGGGGGGGGCGGCCCCGCCAGTGGGTGGAATCAATAATTTGAATAGTAAGGGTTACATCCTAGAATCGCCCTGGTCGCCACCTGGTTATGTGTTTGCCTCGAAGGAAACTAAGATGAGATATGTGAAAATTAAAGAATTCCTCTATACTTTTGTAGATCGATCCTTATTTTTCTGGTTTATTAGGCATACCTGCTTGTTAATGCAAACAGCCTCGCCCTACAATCAGCAAATCATTATGCTCCAACTGAATACATCCACGCAGGTGAGGTCAAAGGTTCACTTATGGTTCACCTAAGCATTACATGGCCGAGATGCATGATATACAGTAAGTGACTTGAAATGTAGTGTGATTGCTGGTGCCAGGCGTGGTGCTTCCAGTATTTAATAAAGAAACCTTGAGGGGGTTTTATTATTATATTGTCTAGACGTTACAGAGAATAGTGCAATAATCAAACAAACATCTAGTCTGGAGGGTTTCTGCAGGAGAATGCATTAAATGCGAGAGGTCAGAGGAGAATCCAGATAGCCAAAGCTACCAGGAGGCCACAAACGCAGGAATGTACTGAGCGACTTTACAGGGGCCCTACCCAGGGGCGCAGTAGGGGCACGGATACCCTGACAGATTCAGGGGGCCCAGCACTTTACAGGGGCCCTACCCAGGGGCGCAGTAGGGGCACGGATACCCTGACAGATTCCGGGGGCCCAGCACTTTACAGGGGCCCTACCCAGGGGCGCAGTAGGGGCATGGATACCCTGACAGATTCGGGGGGCCCAGCACTTTACAGGGGCCCTTGAATCTATTAAATTACATGCCAAATATGGGGGGTGGGTGGGGGCACATTCATGTTTTGTCAGAGGGCCCAGAATGTATACCTACACCCCTGGTCACAACTAATATCACTACTACAGAGATACATTGCCTGATTTTACATTCTGCCATTGTTCACCAGCACACTATTTCAGCTGCATAAACTCAAGAGTCTCACCTGTGATGCAATCTCCACCATCCATTAATCCACCCATTTTCTATAACCACTTATCCTATTCAGGGTTGCGGGGGGTCCGGAGCCTATCCCAGACGCTATGGGCGCAAGGCAGATAATCTCCACTAATATATACATTTTAAACATAGCATCTTTTAACATCTTCCACACACGACTGTCACAGTGGTGGGCCTGACAGCCACTGACCAGCTTGCTGCAGGACCTACGTCTGACCAGGTGCATTCTGGGAAACCAGAGTAGGGTGATGTTTGTAATCCTCGCAGAGCACTAAACTTGGCCTTCTACCTTTCAGCTGCCTCATTGGCTGTAGCAGCGACTCCATTAGCAGGTCTTACACAAGAGGAGCTTTGTGTTTGCTGGGTAACTGGGTCACACGCCACTTACCAAAAATCTGAAGCTAATGGAGGCCGTGGCTCAGGCCACGCCGAAGTAGTTATGCATCGTTTTACCTCCTTTTCCCACCATCAGCCTTTGCCATTAATTCCTGAGGACAGCAGTGATATGAAATTTCTTATTGTTAAAACAGATTATATCCATGCCACCCAATTTCCGTCCACTTATCCAGTACAGGGCTACAGTGAGCCTGCACCTGGTCCTCAGGGACCCCAGACAGTGCACATTTTTGCTCCCTCCCAGCTCCCGGCACACCTGCAGCAGGTGTTGGGTGTTCAGCCTCTTAATGTTTCTGACTCTGTCGGCTAACTGCATGACCTACTTCTGAGGAACATTGTACAGGTCAGTGGTTCACAAACTGTGGGTACAAGATGATTTTCTGAATATTCCAAAATCAAGTTTATATATATTTCTTTGTCACCAGCCACCCTTCTCTGCAAAATGTATCGTTAGCAGACATAAATGCTGGGGGGGAGGGGTGTGGCAGGTGTAGGATTTAGATGGGGGGCGGGAGGGCGTGACGGTGCCCTCCAGGAAATATGTCATTGTCATTTTTTGTCAGCTTATTTGCCATTTGTATTCAGGCTCATCTTAACTAGTCAAGCATCATAATAAATATGCTTATTTCCAAAGTTGCGAATATAACTGCCTTTTTGTTTGCTTGATAGCGTTCATTTTTCACAAGTTTGGCATCTGGCACGTAACACAAATTTTATGTACACCTGTGCCTGTGGGGCAGTTTCTTGCTGGCTAACTGGAGCATGTGTGTGTGCAGTCAAAAACATCTAAGTAGCGGTAACATTTGATCTCAGAAGAAAATCACAATGGGGTCTGTATGACATTACATGGTAATTACTTAGTTATGCCATTGGTGTGTCTGTTACGATTCTTATTGTTATGTGATGGAAAATGTTGGTTGGAGTGCAAATTTAAGTAATAAATGTAATCTAAATATTAAGATATATAATAAATACAAATAATATATATATAACATTTATAAGACATGGATGTTAAGACATACACAAAGAAATACAGTTAACTACCTAACTGGCGGGGAAAGATTGTGCAGATTGGCATTTAAGTGGACTGAGCAACAAACAAATAGCTGTAGCTTCAGAGTTACATGTGATGATTAGGATTTTCATTGGCTGTCATCCGTCCAGTAATTCAACAAATTGTAGAGGTTTGTGGGAGGAGTAGGAATTAGATGGGGGGAGCATCTTCTTGCATTTATTATTATTATTATTATTATTATTATTATTATTATTGCTGTTGTTGTGCTTGTTGTTGTTGTTGATGTTGTTGTTGCTGATGTTAAGTATTGTAACATAATGTTGAATTTTAGGGTACAGAGGCTTAGTGTGTGTGAACATTGGTTCTGTATGTAAGCTGATGTCTTCCCATGTGTTGTACAGTAGGTTTACTATAGTTACGGTAGTGCCTGCATACAGTATGTGGATGTTTGGGACTGGCTCTCCAGTAAATCTGTAATTTATTGAGTTGTGACCTTTATAGATGTATAAATGGGGCTTTACAGTTTGACGCACCGCAGCAGTCAAACCGTCCCCGAGCCACATCTGTACCTGATGCCCTACTTAATGAGAAAAACAAAGTTTTGGAAACCCCAGGGGGAGGGATTATCATGAACCATCAGTCACCTCCCATTGGATCAGACTATGTGATTGGCGGCACACAGTAGTTCCCACTGTTTTTTCACACATTAGGTTTTTACCAAATAAGGAGCACCTGAGTTGGTCATCGTTAACCTTGCATTAGTTTGAAGCTTGTTTTGGTTGTCAAGGTGTTTCTCAGTCTTTTTTGTATTTACTAAACACGGCGACTGCTTCACTTGTTAGTAATACTTTGACTCAAAAAACCAAGTATGTGCTGAAACGTTCCAGAATCGAATCTGCAGGGCTTAAATTCTCCTCAGTTATGCCCAAGTTGCAGGCCCTAGGCCGGTTCTAGCAGCTGAACTTGAGGTTACATACAGGGTCTGCACTCAAATGAGAAGAGGCCTGGTATTACAATCACTTGGATATACAGCTTTGGGAACCAGGAAAAAAGCAATATATTCAGCTTACTCTGGAAACTGATGTCTACTGAGTGGTCTCGTTTTAAAGTATGTTGAAAGTTCTTCACTCATGCTGCATCTATTTGCTCAGATTACATCAGAGCCAGAAGGGACCAACTCAATAAGGGAATAATAGAATGACTGCCTGTCTTTATCCAGATCATCTCTCCTGACCCCATAAGCCACTGCAATCTGCTTGGGACTTTGAAAAATTGCACACAGATTAATGAAAAAAAAAACACATTTCTTTGATTCCTCAAATAAAATTCAAATGTGAATACCATTTGAGATCATCGCACGCCAAGTGTGCAAGGAGACACATGGTGACTAGGGTATCCCAGTGTGCACTTGGCACAGGAGGACCAGTGCACAGTTTAAACAGTGGCTTTCTGAGACGTCAGTAGTGCCTCTGTTTACTCCCCTTCCCAGCAGTGTTTATGACGAAAGGGTAGCTTTTGGAGCCAGTGCGGCCCAGTGCCACTGGCCCAGTTTAAAAAGAGTTCCAGAGGGGGATGCTGTCATCTTGGAGACCAAAGACATTCTTCTGCAGGCCTTTGTGATGATAATAAGAACTCAAGTGTTCCACTGTGGTCCATGGAAACAAGAAAATCACCCCCTCCCTGCCCCCTCCAGCAACCTTTACCCTCTGTATCCAAGCTTCCACAGTGGTACCCCAGTACAATCTCATCCCACAGGACTGTATTTGGACAGGCATATTCCTCACATGTGAAGCAGGTTCAGCTTCTCTGCATGCCCTCTCACTGAGCATGAGAGACTCAACGTCTCTGGACCTTGATCAGAAGTCATTGGCCACATCCAGCGATATTTTTAGATGGACATATGAGCTCATAAGCGAAGACTATAATCTGTGCAGACTCATAAACAGGGCAAAAAGCCCATTGGGGATATTTTTACAAGGAGCTAATCTATTCCAAGATCCATTTAGCGCACACATGTTGACCGAAAGTAACAGTACAGTAACCCCATTACGTTCGCCAAGGTTGGGGTGAAATATCCCCACGAATGTGAAAATTCACGAGTGATACTCTGGCCCCCCTAACCTCAACCCGTAATAGTCTGCCAGCCTGTATGATACCATCAAAAGTCAGCTTACTACCAATTTCTACTAATTTCTAAACAGTACTGTACAGTAGACTTTACATGTAATATTGCGTCGTCATTTCTTACCTAGACCTTTTGGTATAATATTGAAACCATGTAAATTACGCCCATGTATCTACAGTACAAAGTTACTACTGTGTGCGTTTTGGACCCATTATTAAAAATGCTAAAATAGCGTCACTGAAAGGTTTAAATGCAAGAAACACGAGATCCCACAGTCGCAAAGACAACTAACCCATGAGTGTAGCTGGTTGCTGATACAAAGAAGCACATACCCAAGGCAAAAATGTTAATACTGAAGATATAATATGCAGTTACACTAACAAATGTCATGTACTACTAATATTATGTATTATAAGATTTAATGCAGCGGGGTTTGAGTCTCTGCCATGGCTCCATGTGTGTGGAGTTTACATCTCCTCCCCGTGTCGTCATGGGGTTTCCTCCAGGTGCTCAGGTTTCCCCCCACAGTCCAAAAACTGAGGTTAATTAGAGTGACCAAATTGCCCATAGGTGTGCATGTGTGAGTGAATGGTGTGTGAGTGAGCCCTGCGTTGGCGCCTAGCCCTGGGTTGTTCCCCGCCTTGTGCCCATAGGCTCCAGACCCCCCGTAACACTGCTTAGGACAAACGGTTTCAGAAAATGGATGGATGGAAGATTTTATGTGATCCAAATTATTTTCAGTATTGTTCCTGGCTTACGCATCATCTGCGGGTTTCTGTGATCTTTCGGCAAGCTCCAAAAAGATTTCTGTTTATTTGGTCATGGCCAAGTTGCGAATAACCGAAACCCATCCATCCATCCATTTTCCAAATCGCTTAAATCACCGACCGTCAAATTCACAAGTTTTAAAAGGGTAATGTACTTATTTCATGCTGTGAACAGCCTGCCTTAGATTTTCAGGAAAAGGGATTAGGCTGTATAGTTGTATTTGGTCATTTTACTTCCATGTCAGATTGGTGTTGTATTAATCTCGTGCTTAAACATCGTAAATTGTCACTGAAGTATAACGCCTCTAGTAGCCTTTGGATTATTACACAATAACAAGGTCTGATCAGGATGGCCAAATTCTCTATCACGACAGGAACAAAAGCTCTAACTGTACAACAAGCTTTTAATTGACACGCTATTGATCCCTGTGGGGAAATGCCTCCTCCCACCACCTCCATCTTGCCCTCCATGTGAGCAAGCTTGGGCATGAAGGGCAGCCACCCATTGCGGCACCCAGGGAGCTGGGGGTCATGGGCCTTGCTCTAGGGCCCATAGACATGCCAAGGCTGTGCTTGAACCAGCAACTCTCTGAGCCCAGGCTGAGCCCCATGAACCAGGTTTTCCAGGTTCTAGGTATCTGTGTGCAAATAAGCAAAATGGTACAAGGGAAGACTTGTGGCACTGCTTCCTTGTGTATTTATGGAATTTGTAGCGGGATTTTAAGGGACACGGTTTGGAAGTCAACTACTGAGTGTTTGGAAGCCACAGCAGCTGAGTTGTCTGACAACATCACACCATGGGTCTACCGGTCATGCCAGAATCAATGACAAGGACAACGGTTACGTGGAGCTTACACAAGCCTGGCTCCCGCATATGGAAAAGAAAGCAGAAGGCTTGTTTGTCCTGCCACGACGTGAAGGTTATACGACAAGCTCTCAGTGACGCAATGGAAGGGGACTGTTTAAAGAATGTCTGATTGGGTCATTTTGCTAACGTGCTAAGAGGCAAACGTTTAACGGGACCACATGACTTCTGCCTATTTGCTGCATGTATACCTGGCAGCAAGTTCTAGAATCTCATTATTGTAAACATTAATACTCAATAGTATATTTGCTAAACTATTCCAGCTGACATAGTTAAAGATCTCATTCTAGTTGTAGCTCCTAGCTTAGAATTTTATTGTATTGCCCAGATAGGTGTTGGGACCGGTCTGCTGGCACCGCAGACACTTTCTGGTTCAGGTGATAACTGTATTTGATGGATCTTTTTCAAACTTAGCAATGTATGGGTCATGAACTGGAACTAATTAAATTTCAGACAGATCACCCTAAAAATTGATATAGAGCCACATAGTGATAATAAAAAAAGAGCAGTTTTGACACTTGATCTGATTTGGACAATAACTCAAAAAGTATTTAAAGGATCTTTTTCAAACTTTGTGGACACAGTGTATGGGTGAATAATTGGAAATTATCACATTTTGAAATAACTTGTCCCAAAATAAGCAACACTGCTAGGTGGCAGCAAAGGGAAGGATGAAAACTGATGACATTTGATCCTGTGGATAAGATTGGTGGATATTATTACTGCTTCTTAAAAACATTATATAGATGATGATCTACATCTGATCTCATTTTGAGACAAATTGCTCAAAAATTAAGTGCTATGTGGCATCAAAGCAAGGAAAAGCTGTAAAAAAAAACACTTCGATTGTGAACACAGAAACTCTAAAAGTATTTTGCAGATACTTTTCAAACTTTGCAGAGACAGTATGCATGACAAAAACAGTGATCAAATTTTCAGACTGATTTTCCAAAATTGAAGCAGCTCTGAACAGTGATACCCCCCCTCAAAAAGGGCAGTTTTAGATGCTTAATCCTTTTAGCACAATAACTCAAAAAGTATTTGACAGATCTTTTTCAACCTTTGCAGACATGTTGTAATGATGAAGATCTGACCCTGCTCAAATATTGAGACATTGCATAAAACTGAAGCAGTGCCACACAGTAATAGCAAAGAGAAGGGCAGCCTCAGGCACTTGATCTTGTCAGCATGATAACTCAAAAATTATTTGTTGGATCTTTTCCAAACTTGTTCAAATCACAGCAAATTTAATGCAACACTGCTTAGTGGCAGGGAAGGGAAGGGTGACTACAGAAGACACTTGACCTTGTGAACAGGATAACTCAAGATCTCATTACTCTATTTGACCATATTAGCACTTCACAAAAACATACAGATGAAAATTTATACCCAGAAATCTATATCTTATACACCTAAGATAAAATTGCCTCAAAACAGAAACAGAAGTGCTAGATGGCAGCATCTTGTGAACATAGTAAATCTAAACGTACTCCTTTTCAGGAATATTGTTTGAGTCAGTGGTTCTCAAACCGTGGGGCGCTAGATGATTTTCTGAATATTCTAAAATGAAGTTAATATATATTTCTTTTGTCGTCAGCTGTCCTGCTTGTTCTGACAGTATCTTTTCTGGTTTATCTCTGATTTTTGCAAAGAATATGAAAAAATGTGCACCTTCCCAGTGGGTGGTTTCCAGGCACGCTGTCTACCATGGACGTTCACTTGGCTCCTTGTTACTTGTATACTGACATGGACCACCCTCCTGCTTTCAGTCCTGTCCGCTGACAGTATATAGTGATTCAGGTGCTCAGGGTAGAAGCAGCCATTCTCAGACCATCAACACCCCCGGGGAGGCTGCTTTGATTCCCACGTCTGCTCTTAAAAATGTATCCATTTGTCTTTCTAAAATGAAAGGAGTAATGCCAGTACCACATCCTCTCTGCTGACAGCATGCTGCTCATCATCCAAGACAAAATTAAACACATGTGTATCTGCAAAATACACAAAAAAACGTCTGATTTCTCATAAGTGTTATGCAGGCCACTCATTGGCTCCCTGTGGTCTACAAGTAGCTTGCGGTTCAACGCCTTGGCAGCCACTAGATACATAATGACATATTCCTGTATGAAACAGTCAATAATTCATAATTATGTGTGGTAATTCATCATCGACATTTCCATCCATCCATCTGTCCACTCATGGACAGGTAACGGTGATATAGTAGCAACAGGCTTATTAGGACAGTCCAGGCTATTGAGACACCCAGGCAATCCCAGGCCAGTATCTCTGCCTAGAGAGGTGTGCTGGTTGAATGGATCTTGGTGAAATTCAACCAGGTGACACCCCCAAGACAGCTGATCCCTCCTAGCTGGCATTCTCTCCGTTTCCCTGAACTAACTGTTGCGTCACAACAGTCCTGTGGAGGAACCTGACTACTGTGCTTCACTTCTTCACATTCTTCTCATTTCTGTGACCTCTTCCTTCCAGTCACCCTCCAAAATTTTGGATTATGGTTGCAGCCGTTGACCTTACAGTAAAGGGAGAGCGCGGTCTGCAAATCTAAATTTACAGGGAAGACCAGCAACGCAGCAAAACTGCCTCCACCAACCCAATAATGTTTTTAATTAGCAGAGTTCACTTTGAGTAATTGTGAAAGTGGAAGGAGGTGAGCATGCTGCATAAAGGATCACACAGAACTTGGCTGGATTTTACACTTATTGGGGGTGTGGATGTAGTAGTAGGCGGTGTCAAATATCATATACCGGTTCACATGCCTTTCAAGTTCACTTTGCAAAACATGCTTCTGGTAACGCGAAAGGCAAGATTGACATCAATAGGAGCATCACTGTTAACTGGGTTAACCAGTGAGTATCATGTACCCAGGGTGGATCTTAAATATTTATCAATATGTCACAATAAATTATAGTCTGCTGCATGTCACATGACTTAAAGTGGAAAGCTCATTGGACGGACTAACTTAGCATACACACCTTCCATGCAGTTTCCTACACACACTAGTGCATTTACAGCTTAGATTACACACCCTGGGGGGTATATCAATGTATCCAGCAAACAGATGGTACATTTCTCCAATCAGAAACTCACATTACCACTATACTCACAGTACCACTATAATAAAAGGCTAAATACGTGAATGATACAATACTGCTTCACATGCTGCTCTTGAATCCACATCCCAAGTTGTCCTCTTGTGCGAAGGCCTTCCAGGCTTTTTCCTGTTGTTGCCAGAGCAGTCTCTTATGTGGTGATGCGTTGGGGCGATATCATCAGCACAGGTGATGCCAAAAAGCTCAATAAACTGATCAGGAAAGTGGGCTCAGTTTTAGGAGCCAGTCCAGATTCGCTGGGGACTGTGGGGGAGCAGAAGACACTCAGGAAACTGCAGACTATACTGGACAGTGATTCCCACCCTCTGCAGGTCATCTTGGATAAACAGAGGAGCACTTTCAGCAACAGACTGAGACAAACATGCTGCTCTAAGAAGCACCATGTAAGGTCACTCCTACCTTCAGCCATTAAACTTTACAGCGAATCACCCTATGGCAGCAGGGGAAAACCAACTTTCTGAATGGCCCAGAACCACTTTGGGCACATTCTCTGAACATTTATTTGTTGACTGTGCAATGCCCACTGCAGTAGTATTAGTTTCTGAGCCGTTACTACGGAATTCCATGCAACGGTGTCTCTGAAATTTCTCGCTTTGTAACTGATTATTGTTATCTATTATGTATTGTTACTGTCTTAATGTCTTTTTACTGTCTAAATGTATGCATTCAGCTACTGTAAACCTGCAATTTTTGGGATTAATTTTTGGGATCTGTCTGTCTGTCTGTGTGTCTGTGTCTGTCTACACTGACCAGCCATAACATTAAAACCACTGGCCATATACTGTGTACGTCCTCCTTATGGCATCAAACCCACTCAGACCTGTTGAGACATGGACTCCACTAGACCTCTGAAGATGTCCTGTGGTATCTGGCACCAAGACATTAGCAGCTGATCCTTTAACTCCTGTACTGTAAGTTGCATCACACTTGTTGGTCCAGCACATCTCACAGTTGCTCAATCCGATTGAGATCTAGGGAATTTGGAGTCCAAGTTGACACCTTGAGCTCTTTTTCATGTTCCTCAAACCTCCCTGAATTTTTCTCAGTGTGGCAGAAAGTATTATCCTACTGAAAGAAACTACTGTACTTGGTCTGCAACAATGTTTAGGTAGGTGGTACGTGTCAAAGTAACATCCACATGAATGCCAAGTTACCCAAGGTCTCCCAGCAGAACATTTCCCGGAGCATCACAATGCCTCGGCCGGTTTGCTTCCCATAGTGCATCCTGGTGACATCTCTTCCTCAGGTAAATGACGCACATGCACCTAGATGTTCACATGATGTAACAGAAAACATCACTCATCAGATCAGGCCACCTTCTTCCATTGCTCCATGGTCCAGTTCTGACGCTCATGTGTAGGTGCCTTCGGCGGTGGACAAGGGTCAGCATGGTTAACCTTCTTTGGACCACTTCTGCTGGATACCGACCACTGCATACCAGGAACACCCCACAAGACCTTTCGTTTTGGAGATGTCCTCACCCAGTCGTCTAGTCATCACAATTTGGCCCTGGTCAAAGTCGCTCAGATCCTTGCGGTTGCCCATTTTTCCTGCTTCCAGCTCATCGACTTAAAGATGTTCACTCACCTAATATATAATGGCACCCTGGACAGATGCCCATGTAACAAGATAACCAATGATATTCTCTTCACCTGTCAGTGGTTTTAATGCCATGGTAGATCAGTATATCTATATTTCTATCTATTTCATCTTCTGAGGAACATAACTTTGTTACGGCCTCAATGTGACAGACCGAATGCGTAACTCTAATACTGTTCTTTCACTTCTTGTTACGCCCCAGCCTCCCGGGTATCCTCTCCAGATATTGTGGCTAAAAACATGCAGCCCATCTGAAAGAATATTAGCCGATGTTAGTCTTTACTGTGTTAACAAATATTTCCGGTAATAATTTGATAAGGATATCATCCAGACCCCAAAATAGATGCAAAGAATAAGTTCACGCATCATCGCATTACTACTACCATTTATAAAATGATGGGTATATTACTTACATATTCCCTGATTTTTATAGGTTAACTCATGGGAACAACATCCAGTATCACTGAAGCGGGTTAAACCATCCCGGCTGCATAGACCTCACTCTACCAACTAGCCACTTGCTGATTCAAAGCAATGACAGATGGTTGGAGTATAAAGAATGAGAATACTCAACTGGTTGGTTGAAACAAAATCTTGGTCTAGATTTGTACTCTCTGGACCAGAAATCTCCACCTCTGGTCAACAAAACATAACAGCCGAGTGAACATGTTTATGTTTGCATCTGGAGACATCAGTTATGATTATGTAACTATGGTCCTTTCACAAACAATTGTTCTACATGTTGCTTGCATATATGATTAGTCTTTATTAGGCATGGTTAAAATGGGAAGGATCCCATATCCCATAGATGGGTCCCTTGTTGTAAATCGTAGTGCTTCAGGCCCTCCAGACTGGGGTGGTGGCCTTTCACTGCTTCTAGCAGGGGGCACTTTTCTCAGCTTTTAGTCAAGGGAACTAGAGGGGAATGGGAATGAACGACAAGCTTGAGTCTTGCCTCAAACCATAACATTAAGCATCAGGTCAGAACCAGCTGCACAAATGTGAGGGCCAGGCTGGCTCTGGATGCAGAGTGTGGGGCTGGAACCTCAGGATAAATCAGTGATGCACAGGCAATGATGGCCAGCTTCTTTACATACTTTGATAATGTAAAAAGAAGCTTCACCTATTAGGAAATCAAGTCACAATTGCATCATTTGAAGATTGCAGAATATGGGCTGGGTACTCCTCTTTCACATCCTTTCTTTATTAGTCATTTGGTGTGTGTGTGGGTGTGGTTACCACCTTTTTCAGATGGGAAGGATTCAGGTGAGGATTCACAGGCCCGTTTTCATATCCACTGACCCCCCCACCCCCTGTCTCATTGCAAAGGTCTTCCTCATCACTGAAAACTGAGGCTTAGCAGTCAAGGCCAAACTGTTGCGCCAAGTTTAAATATTCAATAATCTCAAGCATTTTGCATGCACAGGTGTACAATTCCTGCGAGTGGAACCTGCAGCTCTTGCCTCTAGCTCCCATAACCTTTACACTGCGCAAGATTTAGCCCCAACATGCAACTATAATTCTCAACGACGGTGTTACGATATTTTCCACTTACAATGTATTCATCAGAATGTAAGTCAAATATGAAAATAAGCGAATCACCAAACTACTGTCACTGAGTAAGTAATCACAATACCAGTAACTGAAAAGTAAAATGAATAAAAGTGTATTTGGCAACACACAGAGGGGAAAACATACATATGTTGTTAAACACCATGACAGGTCTACACTCCCGATCACTACAGATAATTGGAGACGCAGCGAACAAAGGTATCACACTGCGTATCAGTAGCCTGGGAGCGGATCACACTTCAAAGCTGACTACTAAACATGCATCGCAGTTGCACCATTGTAAAGTCCAAATATTTTTCAAACCATCATAAAGCAAAGACCATCTGTGGCTCTACTGGACCACGGATCTCTACCAATGTAGCTTCAATCATATTGAGAATTCAAAAAAAATTTAAGGATTTAGGGAACCTAACAAAGAACTCATTTCGATTAGAGGGAATACAGCAACGTTAATTAGTTTTTTCCAATGCTGGAAGATGGACACTCCCAAGTTTCAAAACCTCATTTGGTAGGGCGAGAAGAAAGTCAGTGAGAGCTGGTGAAACCTGATCATTGACTCGGCCCCCGCGTCGAGACCCACAGGCCCAGTCACTAACAGAAGCAACAAGCCAAGCTACAAACAAGTTAACCATTTATTTACATTATATACACATGGTTTAAATGCACAAGCCAATATACTGTAATTAAATCTAAACCATTTTAACAGAGTTCTTCCTTCAGTGTATTTGCCTTCAGATACATTCACCCCAGTGCATCAATACAGTTGTGCCTCCAGTTAAGGAATTTGCTTGGTCTTAGTGCTTTTCTTTAATAAATAAGGTAGGAAAACAGCCTGACATGAAGCTCAACTTCAAAAGGTCCATCACTTCCAGGAGACCATTAGCATGGAGACCACACCACCGTGTTGCTTTTCCAAAATTGTCCAAGCAAAGACTTTTTTTTGTCCGAAGGGGCCCTGCAGTGGCCTCCACGTCACAGCTTCTCACCTCTTGTGCAGAATCTTTTTTCTTTTTTTGTTTTTAAGAGTACAACCTGCAATGACAGGCAGCAATTAATTCACTGTGATACTCCTCCATCAGATATTCATCTTAGCAGAATACATCAAAACCACATGTGCAGATTAACTATGGTTGCTGCCCTGGTGCACTCTGGGAAGGCGGGTCAGACACACACACACACACACACACCTTTTCCTTGGTTTTTCTTCCCAGCCGTCACGGCACTTGACAAACGTGATGGAAGCCCCTGGAGAAATGTCTATCGACAATAGATCTTGGGCACAGAATGTGAACCTACAAACAGAGTTGAAGCCATAGCATTTCAGAAAGCAGGCTTACCAAGCTACAGATACAAAAAAAACCAATTACTGCCCATAACTGATAATTAATACACAAGCCCTCATCCATTAGCATGCAAGTGTTACTCCTGAGTACAATACAATGTACAAACAACCATTTTATTGCCTTCATACAACAGAAATCCTACTCTCTAAGAGTACAGCTGATCATCTGTACAAAGCTAGGTGCCTGGAAGTCAAAGAAAGTTCCTCACTTCCTCTGCGTTTCTCCAGCCTTCACTCTGATACGCCGGACCTGCAGTACTTCAGTTTTGGAACTGGACCAAGACCAGAACGAGTTCTTCATCTTCTTCAACATGGAGCTGAATGAATCTGTAGGTCCCTCCCAAGAGAGTTTGATCTTCAGCAAATCACCAATGTCCTTCTCAGTGAACACCAGGAAAGTGTTGGTGAAGTTTAACCCTATTTTGTCCGGCCTGAAGAACCAACAGGACAGTTCATTCAGTAAGCAACATGGTCCAAGAAAGAAAGTGACACACAGCCACACGAATGATTTCGGCACACTTGATTACAGAGTCATAGATATGGATAAAGGAAATTCTATAAGAAAAGCAAGAGAATGAACTGGTTACTCATAACCCATCCAAAAGGTCCTTTACTTACACATCTACATTCAAATCCTGGGTGTCATTGTGGGCTCCATACAATTTCACGTAGAATGTGGGGTCAGCATTTTCAGACTGCTTTCTGTCAAACACATGCATCTTCATCTGGTAATGAAAGCCTGCAAAAGTTGCCAAAGGGGAGGGTCGTCTTAATGTATACAACTCATGTTTTAATTTCAGTACTTCGCCTATAAAGCCATTCATTTTGCATATTGCAGCATATCTCAGTATAGCTACATTTCCTGCAGGACTTTGTTTTGATTTTCCAGAAGATTCTGCATGCCAGAAACTAGTGCTAGAACGACCAGGTAATTGCAGAAGGTATGGCTCACCTCCAAAGGGTGTGTCAGCACGAGTCTTCAGGTACATCTTGCTGTTGCGCTTCTTACGCATCTTCCTCGCGTTGTAGCCCATGTTGTTGCAGCGGTTCTTACGGCAGCTCAGGCAGATGCCCTTCTTAAAGCGGTCAGGTCCTGTGCACTGGTAGGCGAAGCTCAGGTGATCTCTGTTGAGCAGCGAGTCCACAAAGAGGTGCACGGCTCTCTCATGCTCGCATTTCATCACGTCTGCAAAGTCTGTGGGGAAAGGCCAAGCAAGTGAGAACCGGGAAATCATTGCAACACCCTCCCAAACTACAGGACTTCTGCCAAAACACAGTAATGAGTGACCTTTTCTAAGCAATAAAGGCAGTACTGTAGAACTGTGAAAAGCAGAGTGGCATGCGAAGTTTTGGGTACAGTTATAAGTACCCAATCCCCTGAAACAGAAGGGACCTCCACTCACTTCCAGCTGCTGCGGTCACAAGCACGTCGTGCAACCTGCAACCTGGTTGTACTTCTCCACCATTGGGGTAGATGTCTATGTCACCAATTGGCTGCTGGATCCCAATGCTCACTCCCAGGGCCTCCCGTGTGTACGTGTGCAGGACATCCACAAAGTCTGCATCGTCAGGGGACAGCCGGCGGTCTGGATCTACCCCCTCGAACATAGGCCCTGCAGGATCCAAACCTGAATAGTGGAAACAGCATAGGTTGGACTATCTGAGACCTCAGGGACAGAAGCAAAACATTTTACCAAGTGTGCAGTTTTCATTTGGATGCTTCTTCCACTCAAGTCCTTTAGAACACAAACACTACATGAGTAATCTGATTAGCACCAACTCCATAGTCTGACCACTAAAGCCATCATCTGAGACCTGCCATAAAACATGAGGGTTCAGGCATATGAAGGTCTGGAACCAAATGTGTAAACTGGGCAGTCCTACTGAATCCAGGGGTGCCGTAAAGGGGGGGGGAGAACTTAGGATGATTCCAAGGGCTCCTGACTGACAGGGACCCTAAAAATTTTCAAACATAACTGGATTGGTCTATGTTGGGGGCCCAAAACGACACGCTTTCATGGGCCCCAGAACCTCTAGCAGCACCCCTGACTGTTTCATCTCAAATCATGGCACAGGATTGAGAAAAACAGCAATGGCCTCTTACCAGTGATGCGGCCAACCACTCCCCGCACAAACGAGCCAGCGTAGCCCGCCACATGGGCACCCAGGCTGTAGCCAATCATATGCACCTGCTCAAGCGGTAACTGCTGCTCATCCTACAGGAGAGGCGACACCAACCAGGTGGTCAGCTGCAGCTTCCCCAAGCGATAAGGCACAACAGTCACACACCATCAAAACATACATACATCCTACACGGGGACAGCCAAGTGCATGTCCATCAGGTTAATGAGTTTGACTTGAGCATTTAGTTATTGGCCAATGTTTTGCAAGCACCTCTCAGCATATGACAATACCTAGGAAGTAAACAACTGCTCTAGATGGATAAAAGATAAATGGGCACTGATGTGGTACAGCTTGACTTCTACCAAGATGCATGCATGCATGCATGCATGCATGCAAGTGCCAAAGATTCTTTTAGCTGTAGCTTGCTGGGTGCTAGCCGGCTTCCAGATGTTCAGCACTGATTGAAGATGGTCCCAAATTAAGTCCTGGTGCAGATGTGGGTCAGTTCCCAGTAATGAGAAGTAGTACTCAACATTGCTCTATACAATGTCAAGGCAGCTTTTGTCTAGTCTGACAACCCACGTACTTCTAGACCTATTATGGGTCTTAAATAGTTCAGTTCAAGGAATCAAACTACTTTGAAGCAATTCACTCATTTCCAACACAATCATTTTAGAAATTCCAGCAAAGATGCGGCCACATGAGCGGGTTTTGAGCCCCCCCCACAAGAAAACCCCTTTCCATCACACCCCCAGACTCCGAACAGACACACCTGTAGCCAGTCCAGAAGAGCTGCGATGCTTTGGCCGACTGTCACGGTGTGGTTCACAGCGTCGGGGTAGACCTGCTGCGCGAAAGTGAGCCAGTCCACTATTACCACGTTGGCCTCGCTCTCCCGGAGCCTCAGAGCCCTTACTAGCTGGTGCATCCAATTCTCAAACATGCCACTCATCTAGGGGAGAGAGAGAACGGCCGGCAGGGGACCACCACTTTCAGCGTCTGCGGTATCTGATATTCACTTGACAAATTCCACAAGCCTTGAAGATGGCAAGCAAATCTTTTGGCTATGCACCATAAATCACTACCCACCCCCCCCCAGGCGCTTCAACACTAAACAGATCGGAGCTCAACTGAAGTCACTGCACGTCAGTTACTGCTTACTTAATACTCGAGATCAGCGGAAAATTAAAGGTTAATTTTGTACAGCCTAGATAAAGTTAAGAAGAAAAAAAAACATTAAGTTTGATACTCACTGTCCATCCATGGATGACTAGGATGGTCTTTGCCGATGCGTTGAATCCACACTCCAGCAAACTACCCATGTTACCAGGAAGCAGATAACAGCCCTCATCTTCACTGTCCAGGGATTTCCTCATGTTGTACTTAATCTGCCGGTGGATATCATTCTCACCACCTTCTTCTCTTACTGGTGAGATTCCATCACTGGCTTCTGCAAACATGTACATTCGGTTTGTACTAGCCATTGGGAACACCGCATAGTTCAGCATGTTAAAATATGCAGTTCACTCCACACAGCCAGTGGAAAACGGTCAGCTATAGAAAATTTACTCACGGGCAAAAGGATGAACCGTTTCAATGCATCAGTATTATAACATATGTACGTGCAGAGTCTGGGGTTCGACACTTAACAGCTAAAACTTCACCCCGAAAACATTAAGCTTCAAAGAGATATTAGCAGGATCTCTACCACTGAATATACTTTATAAGATTTTTTTTTTATAAAACCAAGCCTAGACAGGTTTGTAGACAAATGCCCAGCTTCCATTTAAGACATACAGTTTTTATTTCCTAATTAGGTTGTCAAAAGCGAACTGCCACTCGCTGGAAGCGTATGAATGAGGGACGACCCAGCAGCACGAACTGTCAAAGCACATTATTTCAGCGGCAATAAAAAGCTTTTAATAGATGCTCACATCATAATGGATCCCAGCAATTAACTTTATCCCAAGATGAAGAGTATTTCATGCAGACTCATCAAAGCCTCCAATCACTCCGCTCCGTGTGAAAGTAACACGTGTTAAAACTGAAGGTTCACTGTGGTACAGACGGGACGAGCTCAGCGTGAGTTGACTTGGGATTTCTGCCATAAATTTGGCGTTTATTGCCCATGAAGACCTGATGCCGTTAACCTTCCATATGCATATCCCGTCGGTGTAAATAGCGGGATCCACGAAAGAAATGTTCTGGGCGAAATCACAAAAAGCCGACCTTAGCGTTTCGCCCCGTAATAACCCCAATATATATGCCTTGCCGATTCTTAACTGGGACGCAGAAAAAAAGATCTTACCATGCAGATAATATCCATTTTCCGTGGGTTCAGCAAAAACCACAAAGAGTAATGGTAGAATAATCCATAAAATCGAAGCAATATATTTCATTGCTATTACCAAACAGGTTTATGATTCCCCTTTCCCTTAAATAAAGCCGTGACGTAATAAAGTGACTTTAAAATTTGGTGCACTGAAGCTGCCGCTTGCAGTTCAGACAGTTTCTGTGACAGATGCGCTGAAGGGGGCCAGCGTACTTGCGTCAGTTTACAATTAAGACTTTTAAATAGTCCCTTTGAGTCATCTGACCATCGGCAGATCCCTCGTGGAGATTCCCTGGCTTCTAATTGGTCAAGCCTCCACGTTACGTCTATAGGCGTGGCAAGCGCTGAATGAAAGTTACTCGCTCATTTCACTCATTCATACTTAAAATAAACGCGCCGCCGGGAAGTTGATTCCAAGGTTTGACTGTGTACAGTAAAGTTATCAACTGAGGCGTATAGAGGTTATAAACAACCCGGAAGACATTGCATGGTCTGTAGTTTGGTTAAAATGTCAACATTTTTAGACTTAAAAAATCTAAGATTAATTTGGAGCTTTGGAGCGCTGCTTGGTGTGTGGAAACGTTTGCGTACTCATAGAAATTCACTTCTTGATTACTTATTCAGCTACTGTAAACCCAATGGAACTCTATAGCAAAGTCACAGGATCATAAAACTATCACTTAAGGGCAACTATTAAGCGGAGCCCGGTCAACATAGTTTAAAATAGCGCCCAGTTATTACACCGGATGATCTCATAAAGGGAGACTGGAGGGGCAGTGGGCCAGTAACATCGATACAACGATCTGTCTTAAAAAAAAAAAAAAAAATACTGTTAATGATTAATGAAGTATTTGGGGCTTGAAAAGAACCACGCCTTCAACGGAGTATCTGACTCCCCTATACATTCCTTCCAGTCTGTGAATCACGCCATCACGTGATATTCCTTTAAGCATGCATTTATGTATTCAAAGCATTTAACCGCGTCGGTAAAATGGTTCATAATATGTTCATTTCAGGTCAGATGTTTTAAAATATCTCTAAAACTGCAGCCCTGATGACAAAATTTTCCCAACGTTGCCTGTAGTAATATACAATTTATATTAATGTTTTAAACAGAACGACGAACTCTCAAATATTTTACGTACCTAAGTGTCAGTCTTAAAATTACGGATTTATATAATGTGGCAAAATAATACAGCTAAACATGTAGAAGTTGTTAATACCAGATCTGCGCAGTTCCCTTTTTCCTAGGCATAAATATAATAGGTGCCATAATGAGTTTTCATTCTTGTGTAACAGACTTTCAAAATGTGGATCGAGGGGCGCGACAGAGAAAAAACTGGATTATGTAATACAGTGGTACCTTGACTTACGAGTTTAATTCGTTCCGTGACGGAGCTCGTAACTCAAATTACAAGTATGTCAAATTAATTTTCCCCATTGCAATGAATTGAAATGCCATTAATCAGTTCCGGACCCCAAAAAAACACCGCGTTTTTTTTGTTACATGTTTTTAAATAAGAAAAAATGTCCGCTGTTTAGAAAATATTTTAACGCCCTTGTCTGGCGTTATAGCCTTTATCGACTCCTTCTGCTTCAGTAAGGTGCAGATTGTAGAAGCGCTACGCTCGTACTGCTTC
>JAODLD010000046.1:5153556-5164357 GCA_026781065.1 Mormyrops boulengeri
TCAACGTCACTTCAGAGCTACACTTCCTAGGACTTACCTTACTCAACGTCACTTCAGAGCTACACTTCCTAGGACTTACCTTACTCAACGTCACTTCAGAGCTACACTTCCTAGGACTTGAACCAGCAATCTTTGAGTGAGGAGTCCATGTTCTTAAGTTCTTCACCACCATTCTTACTGTGGTATGCGAGTGCATCAGATGGATGGAGACGTTAGAACCAGTTAGATTGTATCTTACTCTGGATTATTAAGCACTAGCTACATCCTGTCAAAAATCATCTCGACAAGTTTATTAACATTTTTTCCTCTTTATCTGTGTACCTCCTGGTTGTAGTGAATGACCTTGTGTCCAAAGCTATCTTTTTTTGTCACTGAGCCACAGAACCCCCTAAACTTGTTAGATGGACAATGAATGTGTGTTTTTTCAAGGTTTGGTTTCAACATCAGTAGGGGCCAAATCAGCCCTGAGCCCCTCCACCCCCCAAAGCACACAAAGTGCCCCCACAACATACCCAAATCTACGCCCTTATTTTTTTTTTTTTTAATAATTTTTACAAGGTGCCATTGAGATACCCTGTATCTTCAGCTATAAGCTCCTTAGTGTGTGAGGTCTCCCCTTCCCAACCAACTCCTCAGCTTTCCTGCAATTGTAGGCATTTAATGTGGGATATACTGAATGAGGACAATGTAAAAAGCATGTATCAGCTGGCGGAGTCTAGCTTGTATTACGTCTCAATATATCTTCTCTCGTACCCTCGCTGAAATGCAATTTAGCCATTTCCTCAGAGGTTTCTGATTTAATTAGCAGGTAACAGCAAGACCTGATGCCTGGCTCTTAGCGGTAGTAATGCAGTAGCAACAGTACACATGTCTTCATTGAAGTGCTGTAGAAAGAGTAAACAGTAGATATCAGTGAGTGATTCAGGATTGCTTTCTCGATCTTCCGTATGCCAGCATCAGCTTCTTTGTCTCAGCTTTGGTGTTGACTGGAGCTCCACTCTCTCTTTCATAGGCTGGAAATCCGTTTGACATGTTGTGTAAATTTTTAAAGCATCTTCAGCATTTTCTGCCTCCCTTTATCACATTCCTTTGGGTGGGGGTGGGGGTCTGGGAACTTGGATTTGTATACTTGAATAGAGGAGGTACCACAAGGTTCTTGGTGTATGATAGGAGTTATAGTTGTAGTGAAACTCGGGGATCTAGAATATCTTTTGAAATGTGTCTGTATGTATGGCCATGCAAATACTATATTCTAGGGGGCAGAAGTCCCCACAATGTAATAAAAACCTGTTATTTTGACCTTGTAGGGACTTTTTTCAGTCCTCAGAAGAGGAAGCTCAATTTTATAAAAATCTGTGAATCTAATCAAAAAACTAAAAACGCCAAAAGTCTTGTGCTTTTTTTTTTTGGTTACTTATGGTTAAGGTTACGGCTGGTTAGAGGGTTAAAGTTGTCATAGTTGGTATTAGAGTTATGCCCATAGAAATGAATGGAGGGTCTACACAAAGATAGATATTGTGTGTCTAAGAGAGAGGGACAGACGAACAGCTGAGGGTACTAACCTTGGTCTTTTTGACCACTTTTAGCCGGAACCAGCTTGTTGTCAAAGAAAACAGCACAAATGGAATGCTGTATTAATTCAGATTAATTTGTTTGCTGAAAGTCTTTTCCTGTTTTCCTTTTGAAATGAACATCACATGACCCTTGGTGTAATGATGTTTGTGCTCCACCCTTTGTCTGCCTTTCAGGGGTCAGCTGTGATGCGTGTTTAAAAGGAAACTTCCGAGGCTGTAGATACAAGTGCTTGATCTGCTACGACTACGACCTGTGTGCGTCGTGCTACGAGGGTGGAGCCACGACCACCCGGCACACTGCAGAACACCCCATGCAGTGCATATTAACCAGGGTAGATTTTGGTAAGTACCCATGCACTCTTTATTGACCAGGGTAGTGGGTCGGTACTGACCTGTCTAATCCAAATTTACATTCCAGTGCTAGAGATCTGCCAGTCTGTGGATGCAGGTCTGCGTCTGGACCTCAAATTTTTATATAAATTTAGTATGTACATTTTCTCCCACGTCACCTACAGATCAGTATAAGTAAGTGCAGTTTGTTTTGTACAGTTTCACTAGATGTCTGAGACACTGAAATATTATCCAGTTGTCCAGTAACAGAGCGCCCTGCCCAGGTTGGTAATGCGTGCCAAGCCCTGGTGGTGTTGGGTGACCTTCTGTCACCCATCCTGCTGCAGATTTATATTACGGCGGGGAGGCATTCTCAGTGGAACAGCCCCAGTCCTTCACGTGTCCCTATTGTGCAAAAATGGGCTACACGGAGACATCCCTGCAGGAGCACGTGACCTCGGAGCACGCGGAGACGTCCACGGAGGTGGTGAGTGCAGCACATACTGTGGCCCCTGCTTCCTGAGTTAGCCTGTCCTCTTGAGAAGTGTGTGTGTGTGTGTGTGCATGCATATTTAGCTGTCTCTTGGGGACACATTCTGCACACTGCAAACTGAATAAAACAGGCATAGTGGTGCATCCTGTAATTTTCATGTTTGTTTGTTATTTATGAATAACAATGGTTATGAATTATTACAGTTAAATTTTGTTAGTTAACCCTGGTAGTGCCTACACACCTGTCTGTCTGCCTGCCTCTGTCTGCCTGCCTCTGTCTGCCTGCCTCTGTCTGCCTGCCTCTGTCTACCTGCCTGTCTGCATCTGCCTGCCTCTTACAGAATGAGATCCAGTCCCTGTCTGTGCAGTCACTGAGCATGCTCACAGTGCTGCTGCAGCATTTTCTCTCTGGCAGAGCCAGTTTACCAGTCACTCTCACCCCGGTTAAGCACTGAATGTCCTAGGGAGCAGTGGGGTTATCACGCTCGCGTGCGTCGTTTACGCTCTCGTAGGAAAAGTGTCCGTGAGGCGTTTTTACGTTTTGCGTCATGCAGACTCAGGGCTCAGATACACAGAAGTTAGAGCCACTGAGTGCGCACGTTACCAATGTGCCTCGCCATTTCGGTCTGCAAACGGACCATGGCTTTTCATTGGCCGCTCTAACACTTGCCTCTGCAGCTAGCCAGTAATACTGGGCTCAGTCCCTGGGCTCAGTCCCTGGGCTCTGACTCCTCTTTGTGCCCACAGATCTGCCCCATATGTGCGGCTTTGCCTGGTGGAGACCCCAACCACGTGACAGACGACTTTGCTGCCCACCTGACGCTCGAACACAGAGCACCTCGCGACCTCATATCCAGGCCTGCTGCCAGAGTGTGTTCAGACTCTTGAGGAATTTTGTCTGCCCTCACATGTAATAGGTTTAGTTAGCAGTCACATGCTTGGCGCCCCCTACTGGGTCACTGTGCCAGTACCAACTTCTCTTCCCTGCCTCTCCATTGTGGTCCTTAACTGCCTTTACGATGAGTCCAGCGGCGTCCGGCACGTGCGCAGGATGTTCCACCCAGGCCGGGGTCTGGGGGGTCCTCGCGCACGTCGGTCCAACATGCATTTCACCAGCAGCTCCACCGGGGTGCTGTCGTCCTCACAGAGTTCCTCATACTCGCCGAGCAATAGAGAAGCCATGGACCCCATAGCAGGTAGGTGGTGCTGTTGGCCAAGTCCGTGACATCCGAAAGAACCGTGCGCGGGCAGGGGGGCATGATAAACATGTAGAATTCTTTAGCAGGTCCCCACCCCACACAGGAAATTGCCATGGTAACCGCCTAGAGGTTCAGCTTGTTATCTGTTGGTTTCCTGTGGGAATTCAGGAGGCAGGAGGGAGCAGAGGATGGCCCTCAGGGCATCTGGGCGCCCTGCCATCTCACGTCAAGGAATCGAGCACCTGCTCAATTTTTAAAATTTTAATCATGTTTCAGTGCATTTGCATTTTACCTGATGAATTATTTGACATGTCGGTTCAGAGGTTAAACGGGCACCGTAAAGTAGCTGGATTCTGCACTGAAAGATATCTGCGATGTTAGACAGGTAGCCACAGGCTCTGCTGTGGTGTAGTGTCTGAGCCCTGCTTGCCCGTCATGCGGGCTTCTGGAAAGCATCGTACAGCGTATCACCTTGGAGAAGTAAAACAATAAAAAAATGGAAAGTCTGATTTGCATATCATGGAGTGTTTCTGTGAAAATTTAAAAGGAAACCTGATCACGGGTGGGACAGCGGGCGTCAATGTTAATCTGCGTGACATGGTGTTTGGAGGAACACAGCCCTGGTAGGGAATGCGACCCGCCCCGGGCAGGAAGGAGCGGCTGGATAAAGATCAGATTGTACAGCGTTCCTAACCTCCTTTGCTGTCTGGATGTGGCTGGATGTGTCGGGCTGTGACCTTGTCCCTTCAGTGCCTTCTGGGGGCACTCCGTTCTCTTTCGGAAGCTCTGGGCTCCTGGGTTTAACGGGGTACTCACTGTCCTTTAAAGGGATTTTTGCTCACTTTAATTGGACATTGGGCTCTGAGGCAGTGATGAGCCACTTTTTGCGAACAAGTAGTTTAAGTTTTTTACCCTTCAAATATCAGTTGAAAGTCGTCCTTTTTCAGAAATGTGTGTTGTGATAGCTGGGCTGTGGGAGTGTGTCTTCACATCTCATTGACTAACCGGTGGCCCCGCCCCCTCCTTCCCCCCCCAGAGCTGCTGTCCCAGCTGTCAGGCGTGCGGCGGTCTGCAGGCGGTCAGCTCAACTCGTCTGGCCCATCGGCATCGCAGCTGCAGCAGTTGCAGATGCAGCTGCAGCTGGAGCGGCAGCAGGCTCAGGCGGCGCGGCAGCAGCTGGAGTCAGCACGCAGCGCCACAAGGCGTGGTAACTCCGGCAACGCCGTGACACAACCCAACGGCAGTCCCAATCCTGCACCTCCCCCGCCCCCACCGCCAGACAGCAGCCCGCCTACCCTGCACAGTTCGCAGTTCCTGCTTGCCAGGTCAGCTGGGAGGATCATTGTCACCTTGTTAAGGAATGTTAAGGATGTTTAGGATGTTAAGGAATGTTAAGGAATTCCTGGTTTAAATTCCCCATCCTGGCCGTGGCAGGTTGACCGAGCCGGAGCTGTTGGAGGCGGAGCGGCAGGCACTGGAGGCTGAGCGTGCCGACCGCGGCCTCTTCGTGCAGGAGCTGCTGCTCTCCATGCTGGCGGCCGGTGACAATGACGGCGCTGACGACTTGCCCGCCCCCGGCAGCAGGGGGCGCCGCAGCTTCGCCGACTTCGGCGCCATGGGCTGCGTGGACGTCATGCCACTGGACGTGGCTTTGGAGAAGCTGAGCGTGAAGGAGAGGTGCAAAGGGAGCGAGTCGTCCCCTCTTTGACAGGAGGCACCCTCTGCACTGCGATGCCGGGGAAGTCGGCGGCAGCTTTGTCTGTCTTTTACTTCTGTTTTATTATTATCATTATTATTATTATTATTTTGGTGATTGTAAATTCAGGTCCGTCACCCTTATTACACTGTGTATATACGTCAAAAGAGGAGAGAATCAGGAAGGAATATATATAAATATAAATCCTAAGGTATAGAAGCTGATAATCAGTTCCGCGTAGCTAATTTTGACGTCGATAGCTGGCCACGAACGGCTCTGCGGACAGAGACTTCACATCCCGAGCTGCAGATGGGCCCAGGCTGCTCTGCACTGAAGCTGCTGTGTGTATTTATGAATACTAACAAATAAAAAGTGCTTGCAGGGATTACGGCAACTAAAGCATGATGTCATTTGCAGTGTGCATGAGGTTTATTTAACCAACAGCAAACAAACAAAGCTTTATTTTATGTTTTTTTTTTCTTTTATTTCCCCCAAGCTTTGTTTTGGGTAGAATTGGAAAATGAAAAGAAATGATGGGATTTTACTACATTTTAGCTGGGAGTCTCTTTTTGGACCTTTTGCCTTTTGGCCTTTTCCGGTTCGCCACAACCCGAGTCTGACCTGGTTGCATGTGGTCACATGACCCCGCCTCTCACCTGCCCCCGCCCCCGCATTCAAGAGAGAGGAACTGAAGGCCAGCCAGACTAACAGCAGCCTATCTGTATTTCATTTAATTTTTTCCCTACTTCATACAGACTGTAGTCTCCCTGCACCTCTTCCTCTCACTCACCCTCCTTCCCCAGTGAAAAACAGGACACGAGTTTTGTTTTATCGCTTCCTTAGAGCATATCGTAATTTCACACCCTGCTCATGGCTGCACCTTAGCTTTCAGATTTACTCCATTTCGAGAGCCTTGGGTTGAACCACATTGAACTGTACTGTAAGTTTTGTAGTGATTTGCAGTTTTTAGTGTGAAAAACCTGGATTAGACTTCAAATTCCCATCTCCGGCATGGTGTGCTCTTCCTCGTCTTCCCCACCCCTTCTCGCAGTAGCAGGCGTATGGTTTCCTGTGCTACTATTCATATTCAAACAAAGGCTCTTTCTCTGGGTACTGAGCCTGTTTGCTGTACTTCTAAGGGTATACGTTTGGCTGTTTTGGCCTGATGATGTTGCATAACAGGCAGGCCTGTGAAGGTACGAAGACTGTGATATGCTGTTTTACAGAGGTGGAAAGTTCTGGTCCAGAATGTACAAAGCCAGACCAAGATTTTGTTCAAACCAACCAGTTGAGTACTCTGTGAATGTGACTCTTTATACTCGACTGGTGGGCTGAAACAAAGTCTTGGTCTGGATTTGTAGTTTATGTACCGGAACTCACCATCTCTGTTGCTTCATGTGTACGAGCTCCGAGTGGCGATCTTGCAAGGCTAGCTTCATGCTGTCACGTGGGATAGACCAGACTGTGATACAACAGCTATATTAAGCTTTCCTTACAAATAAACTATAATCTCAAAATCCCACGATCCTTCACCTTTATTAAGGCAGAAAACAATCCAATGTGTACAACCACTTCTTGTTTAGTAACCAAACTCCATTCCACTAGGTCACTAAGTGAAATGGTTGCCTCCTGAAAATCGCGGTAGCTTAGGCATGACCGTGACTGTATTTACGACTTCAGCCTTCAACACTATTTCTTTTATCCTTCGTGAAGCGGACATTTTTAACATTTCAAGCATTGCACTACAAAGATCTTTCCACTGTGCGTTGTCATCAGGTGTACGGAATTTGGTCGTACATATGTGCATTGGTTGGAAAGTGAATTTTTGCAAACAGTCACTAACCAAAGTAGTCGCTAAGCGAGGAGTGATTGTAATTTGAAGCATGAATGTAGCTAGTGTGGGCCAAAGGTGTTGCGTTGCCGACGTTAAACCCGCCACGGGCGCGGCTATTTCACAACGTGAGCTACTGCTTAGACTTGCCTGGTTTATCAGCTCATTTTACACTCTACCGCTTTTGCAAATTTTCATGCCAAGAGTAGATTTAGGGAAACGAGACAAATTGCAAATATTGAGAAACAGGACCCCGTCCCCCCAGGAGGGAGGTGGCGAACGGTGTTCCAAGTATATGTATACAAAACCATGTGTTCCATCAGCCAATTGAATAATTCATTAAGCAAATAATTTTTTTACATTATGCTTTTGGGCTGAAAATATACTGTTGTGACATATTGAGTACCTGTTTGATATGTAAAGTTTCCCCCACTAGGGGGCACGGTTGCCTCCCTTAGGCTCTAGTCTATTTTCAATCAATCCTGTCTCTGGATACTTATGAATCCTCAATCACATGGTTTTGAGTCAGACCAAAATGATTTCTGGTGAGCAGACCATTACCAAGCACTTGTTTGTAAATTATTTCTTTGAGTAATAAGAATCCTGGGTAGGTTGTAGTGAAGCTTGATTTAGTTTGATTAAAAATGGCTTTTAATCATCAATTAATTATTTATGGGCTTGCTGTGACTGTTAGAGAACTTGCAACAGGTACACAGCTTGCTACCTTTTGCTGTCATTAGCCCTGTCTCTCCTAAATACAGCTTGGATATCAGGCAATGATCTTTTGAGCATATTAAAGGGGAGCTGTACTGTATGATGATCTGCAGGCCACGGCGCTGTTTTCCATATTTTTTTTGGCATAATTTGGTCACCAATTTGCTTGTATGATTTCTGTTGCGATGCCGTCTGTTCCCATTGGCGTCCCATTCAGCCGTGGCCTCCTGGCCAATCAGACCTCATTAAATATGTCTGGGTTATCATCTTCTGTGAATACCGTCTATACCTGGTTGATCTGAATTCCATTATTTTCCTATTGATGACCTTTGTCATACCCACTCAAGGCTGGAACTTATTTTTGAATCTCATGGATCCTTTGAGGGGGAGCCCTGCAATGGGTTGGCACCCCATCTTGGGTTATTCCTCACCTTGTGCCTTCAGGATAGGTTCCAGACCCCCCCACGACCCTGCGCAAGACAAGCGTTTTTAGAAAATGGATGGATGCTTTTCAGTGATATTTATTATTCCTCATTTAGGCTTCCCTTCTCCTCTTTGCAACTTCCTCAGTGCTTCCTGTCATCCACATGCAGTAAAGGACGCATGAAAGTACCTTCAGGCACTGTACAGAGTCTGAGCTGAAGGAAGGCAGATTCCCAACCCTAACCTGTCATCTTACACCATGTGAAACTTAGTTATCAGGTAGAGAGTTCAGGCTTTCCCTCAGAGAACAGAGGGTCCACGCCTCTACCGGTTCAGTGACTTTTCTCACTGTTAGACATGAAGCACCCAGGAATTCTTGCAACCTACAATTAGTGCCTCTGACTGAGAATGATGTATCTTTTGCCATGTAGGATTTCAGAAACTCAAGCCCCATCATTGGCTGACAACACACTGTGCCTCATTGTCTGAAATTTGCCTTGTGTCATGTGGGGACACGGTGGTCCTCGGCTGATGACAGACATGGCAGTCATATGAGGACAGTAACCCCCCCCACAGAGAGGCAAGTCATGCTACCACACGCCGCTCTGTAATCGCTCGTCAATATGAGGACTGCATGTCCGCTGCCCAGACTCACCATCTGAGAGTATCTCCCACAGGGTCTCTACAGTCCCAGGTGGCACCTCAATCTCACCCAGCTTTGTAGCACCAAGATCCTCCAAGGCTGCCTGCCCTCCTTTTCAGTGCTATCTCAAAACACGAACGCTTCCCCAATAGAGCAATAGGTAACGTGGGCTGCCGGTGTTTACAGCAAGTGATGGTCCATGATCACTACTCAACAGAAGACCCAGGTATCTCCTGGAGTGGAACATCTTCTCAACAATAAGGAGGCATATTTCCACTCATTTACATATTGCTAATTTTAATAACACTAACAATATAGAGGATTGGGGGGGGGGGGAGCATCCATTAAATGGGGAGAAAAATCCTGTTTGGACTGGTGCTGTAATGGGACTTGGGAAATTGGTTCATGGTAAGCTGGTGGTTGAAAATCAATGGATGGATCTATGACACATTGTCCCTGTATAACGAAAACATTAAAAGAATGAGCAAGTTAGACATCCAAAAAAAAATTACCTACATTTGCTCTTCAAGTACAGTTGTAGATATTGAAAGGAGAAAATTTCAAACCACAAACATCCACCCACCCACCCACAATGCATCCAATCCACAAATATTCATCCAATTGAGGGCCACCTTGTGCCTTGAGCCTATCCCTGGGGCCACTGTACATAGCTGCTTAGCCCCTATAGGTGCTCCACTGCTGAGATGCCTATACACAATAAGCTGAGCCATTAAACTAATTGTTTCGCAAGCTGTAGGTATGTCAGCCATTGATATGTTTTAAAAGGCAAGAAATAGTACTGTACTTAAGACACTTTGTCACATTCTCATAATGGGTAACAAAACTGGTTGTTGCCATTGTTTCATATGAATTATGGGAAACAATCATAAGTGTTTTGCCTTCCTGTGTATGAATGCCTGTATTTTATCCGGCCGAAAAAAACAAAAACAAAACCCAAACATGATCTTAGCTAACGCTGCACCCAGCAGCCCGAATTCTGGGAAAAGGATCAACAGAATTTCATTTTGACGGTATAACTTCCTAAGTTTGACACTAATCATTAACTAGCTACCTACTGTGCTCTCTGTTCTTGTGTAAGATGGATAAATCGCAACCAAATTGTTCTGTTACTAATAGGATAAGCTCGTTAATGCTCTTGGGCTGTACATACCCCAGTGTGTGGTTCTCTCGCACGTAGGCTACAGTATAAAAGCGTTTTTGACATGGAAAATACCGTACAAAGTCTGAAATATTCATGTTACATCCAGTCTTTCATAATTGTCTTTTCCTTTCCCTGTTGAGTTATTCATTTTAAGAGTATTAAAATTTGCTTTCTGTATTTTATTCTTTTATAATATGTATTGAAGGTTTTACTGAAGAGAATGGAGAGATACTGCCAACAAGGCTGAGGCTATAATCGATATATTAATCTCTCGTGTAAATAGTGTCCGCCTTCATTAGTTATGGTTAATCACAGGAGTATGGGGGCACTGAGAACCACACTCCCAGAAGCCCCCCATCCTAAACTTGCTGGCACCTTCCCTTGGACATGTCCTAGCCAGCGCTGCCTCCAAAGCTCACCTATGGTTTGCAGGGATCCTTTCATTTAATGTGCCCTGTATAGAGGAATGATCACACTGCCCATGACTGCTTGCTCATCATGGTTTTGGAGACCCAGCTCCTGGTGTATGGGGTCAGGCTCGTTCCCTCCAGGACATCATGCCAATCCTTGAGAGAACATTCCCTAAAGAGCCGCCACTTCTGCTGAAAGTGGGAGGAAGCTGGACATCAACCAGGAGAAAATGCAGGAACACAAGGACTGAGAACATAAGAACATAAGAAATTTACAAACGAGAGGAGGCCATTCGGCCCGTCAAGCTCGTTTGGGGAGAACCTAAC
>JAODLD010000046.1:5178377-5190646 GCA_026781065.1 Mormyrops boulengeri
CCCCCCCCCCCCCCCCCCCCCCCCCCCCCCCCCCCCCCCCCCCCCCCCCGGCCGCAAACACCTACTTGCTATTTTCCTCCTCATCCACGGGCAGACGAAGATCCAGACCAATGCTGCACAGACCAGAGATCCAGCCAGCGTGATGAGGGCTATCGCCCAGACCGGCAGCATCTCCAGGCCCAGCACTGGGGGCGAAGAGCATGTAAATTAATGAGCGACTGGGGGCCAAACATTTCTTCTGGCTTTCCAGGAGTCAGCTCCACACTTACAGGGGGCTCCGGTGTACATGATGGAGAACGTGTTGATACCAATGGTGGAGGCGTAGAAGAGAGGTAGAGCTCGAAGGCCATTGGGGACTGGGTCATCCTGTGAAGCGGGGGGGGGGGGGGTTATTTTTCCAACTCCCGCGTTCATGTAAACGTTTCAGCCTCCATCAGTAAAACACCAAATTTCACTATCCTCACCACAAACAGTGGCATGCCTCTAAGGCTCACCGCCAAAACGGATGTCAACTAATCACTGGAAAAGTGCTGTCTAACTGCTCTCTTCCCACCAGGACGGCAGTTGACCAACAGGAGGTGCTGGTCAGTTCCAACCGTGACCAAACCCGAGCAAACTCCGACAGGCATCTCATGCAGGGACTTCTCGCAGAGCCACTGGCGGCGCACAAGAAGCTGAGAGGCTGTGAAATTTGTAACTCGCCCACAGGATGGCCACGGGGCAGCCACAGGATGGCCACGGGGCAGCCACAGGATGGCGGGAACGCCGGGCCGCACATTCCTGCACTGGCCTCTCAATTCTGCCTGAACCAAAGCGCATTTAACCTCCCTAACAGCCGCACAAAGAAAACCGTCGGCTGATGCAGCTCCTGCATCCGAAGCTTTCCTCAATCGTATGCCACTTTGGCCAAGAACATCTGCTAAATAAATAAGTGCATCACTTATTAACATCATAGAGTGCAAGTAAGTAAGTGAAGATTATTTATTAAGCTCCTTTCACAGACAAAACGAGTCACAAGGCGCTGTAAAAAAAAAAAAAAAAAAAAAAACGGCAACATCATAAAGATACAAGGAGCAAACTCACCTTGCTGAGGATGAAGTACCTGATGAGAAGAAACAGTAATCCAGACATGATTCCAGACAGAAGAGGAGAGATGAACCATGAGGCAACTGAAGAGGGAGGGCAGAGAGTAACCGCAGTATCAAAGCACCTCTCTCTCTCCATCCAGGCCCGAAACAGGAGATAAACTTCTCCAAAAACAAAGACCAAACACATCTCATCCTGTACAGCTACCTGAAGCTCTCAACCAACCAAACCCCTCATTCTCGGCACAAACTGCCCCCCCCCCCGCCACACACACACTTCCATGTAATTTACCACTCTTGTTTCTGCTGTGTCACCCGAAAACCTACATCCCCTACACAAACTGCACAGTCAAGCCAACCCACACAACATGGTCGGTTTGTGGAATTACACACAAAAAAAACAATTATCTGGAAACAGTAATCTAAGAAAAGCAGTAATGTGAGCGAGAGTGACTCACCGATCTTAACGAGCTGCATCCACTGGACGCCCCGCGTGCCGATGGCCACCATGGAGAAGCCGATGGTGGATCCCACGATGCAGTGGGTCCCGGAGATGGGCAGCTTCAGGAAGGAGGCAATTAACTGCCACACCGCGGAGCCTAAGGAGTGAGAGGAGCGACGGAGCAGGGTTACCAGCCATGGCACAGCTCTGTACTGAGCATCACGCTCGTTTAGCCTCTGAAGGGATCGAGCCAACACATCGTGTCAACACATATGGAGTCAAAGATCAAAGCGAAGAATCGAAAGCTGAAAGGCTTTCCAGAGCATATGAGGCGGCAACAGGCACATCCAACATTTTCCAGAAGCCAAACTCGCTAACAGGAACAAGAAAAACATCACACAAAGAGAGTATTCCTGCTGACCCGTGCAATGCCGATTCATTCAGTTCCCCACATTGGCAGCCCTCCGTCATTGTCACCGAAGCTGGTCAAGCATCCAACCCTTTCACTGCTTCAAGCTACAATTCTCAGGTCAGTCATCTTCAGTCACCTTACTTCAAAATATTTCCAACCAATCGGCTCCATTCTGCATGCCAGTAGACCAATCAATGCCCTTCTTAACATCCCGCCGATCTGTCACTCCCTAACGAAAAGGACTCTGAGCCATTCCATTCCCCAAGAATAGAGAGGGTCCGCATTACCCTAACCTTCTCAGTTTTCAGTGTTTTGCCTCCCTAGCAATTCCGCCATATTACGACTAACCACAGGCAAAACAGACTCGAGACACAAAGTAAATCAAATTATGCGCAATCATACTGAAGAGAACAGACTACAACATCTGAGACAGTAGTAGCGTCAAGAAATAACAAATGATGAAGTCCAGTTTAGCTACTTCTGACATTTGGAGCAGACGGATTCCAGCACCATGCTCTCGGCAGGCAGACGCCTCTTCTCCACACGCTCTGTCTATCCCGGGTGCTTTCTTTACCGGCCGTACAACACATGGCATCTCTTGGGAGGGTTACAGATGACCGGAAGACCAGCATCACCCTGGCTGTGCTTGCTGGCAGCCAGGAAAGAACCGCCACTCGGTGTCAGGCCCAGCTGAGATACCCTGACTGATTTTCACCCTCAACACAAGCAGCATAAGCTTCACTCCCAAACAACATCACTTAATAAAACTCAGACCCGACCTGTCATGCCAGTCCTACAATCGGAGCTATGATTTCCCCACTTCCTGTCCTCCTGGCCACAACGTCCTGCACCTCCCATGGTGCATCCTGTACCTCCATTCGGGCCCCGCCCCAAAACTCCCCTCTCTGCACCTTTCTCAAGCTTGTTCTGAATCCAGATGCTGCATTGGACAGTAGCAGCCTGTTCCTTGAGAGAGAAATTAAGAGAAACCGAACCTTGCAGCATTCTGCATTTCTCTTAAGTAGCGTTACTCATCTGCACTGTGCTATTCCAGGGCTATTTGTTTATTACTTAATTATCCTTTATTTATTTTCTGTTGTTCCTTGTATCAGGTGTGGCAGAACAAGTTAATATTCCAATTTACTTGTTGCACTATAAAACATCTATAATCATCATACTAAGAGAGCAGAGTATCACATCATCAAGCAGGAAGAAGGACATCACTGATGAAGCACATCGATTTCATCTTTTGAGCCCAGTTGAGACCGCCTCTAACCGTATTAAAGCCAGTCTTGCAAACCCTCAGCTCATGTGGTGAGGAAACGTCAGGAGTGTTTAGCATCAAGGGTCACGTCATCAGAGGCCAGTGAAGACTCACATACAGGAAGGTCTTCGCATCAAACTGGACCTTAGTGATTTAAATGAGGAAGAACCAAAGAGCAGAACTCACCTGCCTAAAAGGATCTACGTCTACGTGGGTGCAGCACATAGGGGTAATCGGAAAGCATCCATGGGCGAGGCACGCCGTTCACATCACCTGAGCAAGTCTCTCTACTCAACGTACCAAATATTCAGTGCCAATGTCACCCCTGACACACACACCGCGGCAGAAGCTGCACCTGTCGGTTCTCAACAAGCCAATGGAAAAAGCCTCATTTGCATAAAGTACAAAGACCACCAGCTTAGCGACTCACCGCATTCAACAGGCACACTTACATATCCATAATAATGGCAATCACACCATTAGCCATGGAGCAGGACAGAGCAAATGTGCGAAAACCAAGTGATTATCTCTGTTAATGCAATACCAAAGAACGGGAACCTGGACAATTACCTCTAACCGCATAAATGAAAGATTATGGACTACAGATTCCTCTTCTTGTTGTCACACTCGTAGACCAAAAGAAGCCCCACGTTTGTGTGTCATTAAGGGGATCATGACGAACTCGGTACAACGAGAAAACCATTAGTATAGGCACTACAGTTGCGAGCAGGAATCCGCGAGCACTGAGCCGTGGATGCCGAAATCATAGAGCAAGCATTCTTCCATCGCCATTCATCACACAGCAGCTACCTTAGCATCCCCTACTGTGCACATGTTGTCGTGGAGACCAGAGGGAGGGCTACTTACCCACCATTGCGCTGACCTCCCCAGCCATGAGGATGGGCACCGAGTCGTTATAGAGGTTCACGTCGATGATGCCCTTCCGGATGGTCTCTCCAACTTTGGCCCCCAATAGCACGGAGCCCAGCGTCTCGAAGATGGAAGCCAGGATGCAGGCCTGCCGCAAGGTGACCACGCCCGAGCCCACGGCCGTGCCGAAGGAGTTGGCCACGTCGTTGGCGCCCACCGAGAAAGCCAGGATGAAGGCGATGATGAAACCCACCACCACCATCCACAGGTACGACTCCAGATCCATCTTGACTTCTTGAGTCAGATTTCAAAAGAACCAAAAAAAGAGGTTGGGGGAAAAACGAGAATCCCAGATGCAGGGAGGGGCGATTCACCAGGGCAGCGGCTCGTCCGGCGAGAAGGGGCGGGGCCTCAGGCAGGAACCCAGAAAAGTTTTCGGGGAAAAGCAGGCTGCTAACTAAGCGATTCCTCGTCAGTCCGTGGGGTGTAAGTTGGAGTCAACTGGAGACAGCATTCCATAGTTCTGCTCGGGGCTCAGCACTGAGGTTCCTTACCTGTCGGAAAGGCGGAAGAGAGACAGAAAGACAAGTGCTGCAGTCATACACTAAACCAGTGTAAACCAGCAGCAGAGAGCAAAACAAGACACGCAGTACCATTAAGCACAACTGTCAGCATGTAACCCGACCCAGGTCGGAGATGATCTCTATTGCCCCGAACAGGAGATGACACTCAGCTTCAACGGCACGGGATGCCAGCGCACTGGGACGCACGGCTTTTGAGGCCCCCGTGCAGGAAGGAGACAGGTGCAGCACAGGCAGCTCCACGGGGCAGAATCTTGCTGCCCCCAACACCAGCACAAAGACAAAACCAGGTCATGTGACCTTCAGATAGGGTTTGGCACGTTTCCGGAGAATTCCAGCCCACCCCAGAATAGAAGAACAGATTCGAAAAGAAACACCTTTACTGTGAAGGAAAGATGTTGGCAGGTTCAGGATGAAACTCCTCCTACCTGTGTGTCCACCGCAACCCCCCCTTACCTTCCTCCTCTGTAAACACCCAACGACTGGGAACTGAAATCAAGGCCCAAAGGCTGTATGTCTTTCATATGAAAGCCCAGGCCTGCCTGACTCTGCTAAGCCTATTGTTCAAAAGACCTTGAGTGTAAACAGCTAAAATCCAGACTAATACATTCCGTGAACAGCGAAGAAAGGAAGAGTTGAGGTTTCTTGTCACGATGCAGTAACCACTCATGCGGAGGCCACGGGAGGAGCAGGGCCCAGCGAAAAAGCCAACCCCCCCCCCCGCCAAAGCTCAGCTCCTTCCCGTTTCAGCCAGATAAACCCGCAGGGAACCGACGCAACTGGCGGAGATAAGGAGGTGGCAAACGGTCGATTGAAACGCGGCGACGTGGAGCAGGATAGCCACATGCTGGAGGCTGAAGCGGCTGGACTGCGACTCCCCCAGGGTCATACACGGACCCATCAGCGCCATGCTTCCAATCTCTCACAGAATTCCAGCAGCCCAGGTTTCGGCATGAACACACACACACACAAACCGTACACTGAACGCACGTCGGTGAGCGATGGAGAATCATGGGACCCATCATCCACCCACAACCTTTAACCACAGATTGCAGCTTTAGTCAGCTTAAATAAATACCAGTTCTCAAATTTAATTTAGAAAATATTTAAAACCATTTAAACTTTCTTCACCCCATGCTGTTTTTATTCTTTTTTTTTTGGATGGGCAAAGTAATTAAGTGTGTGGAGGTATTTACCCCACCCTGCCAGTAAGTGAAACTTGCTTAGACGTGTCTGTGCCCCAAGTTGCCCCCCCCCCCCTTTCTGAGAGCACCTGATGATCTTAAGCAGGCTGTATTCACAGCATTATCATTCCTGTGATGGTGGGGGCTGGGGGGCTCAACAGAGAACACCATCTGAAATGCCCCCCCCCTTTCTCTTAGCACCCCCCACCACCACCAAGCCACGCGTACGCTCTTAGAAGGAAGGCAAGTGTTGCGAGAGAAGGGGCAGAAAGTCCAGTATTTTCTCCCGAAAGCTGGTCTCTAATTGCTCTCCTTCCCCTGGTAACGGATCTTAAGACAAGCTCACAAAACATCCACCCCATGGAGTGACACCACGTGACACGCAAACGAGGGGCATTGGGGGGAGGGGGGGTTCCAGACACGCACTGCACCCCCGTGACCTGAAAGCCCGTGCGGACGACCGCCGGCAAAGGAGGGCGCTCTTCTGATTGGCTGAGGCAGGTGGAGGTCGAAAAGTGCAGGAAGTGAGATGCCTCATCTTGTGACCTTGACGAAATTTTACGTCAGGTTCCCCACTTTCAGTCCTACAATCTCCTGTGATTAATGGGGACAGCATGGGTGGGTGGGGGGGGGGTGACTCCTCAACAAAATATGATTCATTCCTGTTAAAAATAAAAGTAGTCTTGAAGGTCTACAATGAAGGGTTTCCTAGATGAGGAAAGGGAGGCGTCAGGCTTCCAAAGGATCCAGGCTCCAGTCTCCAGAGGGATGGGATCCACAGTCCGGGATTCCGGCTCTGAAGCTCTGATCCCGGCTTCAGTGTGAGGGAACGTCAGGAAAATTCCTCATCCGCTTTGCATATCAGATTCATTGCTAATGCGCGATAATACCCAATTATCAAGAGACATGCATAGAAAGTCAAAAACGACCAAAGACGCACAGAGCTACATGTCATCAAACACAGAGAGACACACGTGTGTGAGGTACAGTCCAACAGCACAGTCAGGGCTCTGTATGCAAAGTCTGTGGGGTTATATTCAAAGTCTGGGGATGGGGGGGGGAGATAGATGGATAGCCAGACAGGAAGACACGTGCACACGCACACACAAAATCTGCAGCGCGGTCAAACAGAGCGCAAACTCGCCACACGTGAAAATTTTAACAAGAGTCATGAATGACCGGTGCTGCGTGCGGATGGGAAGATAAATTACCTGCCAGATGACTCTTCAGAGCGAGAGTGGGAGAGGAAGGAGAAGGAGAGGTGCGAGAAAAAAAAAAAGGAGATCCTCTCCACTCACCTTCGGACACGCAGCCTGCAGCCTGTGCTCCTCGGACTGGAGGGGATACAGAGAGAGAGAGAGAGAGAGAGAGCGGGAACCAGAGGAGAAGAGGAGAGACCAGAGACAGAGACTGGCTACGGCGTGATACCGAGAGACATGGAGAAAAGCACAGCCTGATGGAGGGATAGAGGTGGTGAATGAGAGAGGGATAGAGAAAGAGAGAGAGAGAGCGACAGAGAGAGGAAGGGGGAGTGAGTCAGAGGCTGGAGAAGCTGCAGGTCACGCAGCTTCACGTAGGCAAGAGCGGCTCGCGCTCCTCACGGCATCACAGCGCTAGTGGAGTCTAGACGGCCTCTTAAAAGGAGGCAGCCGCATGTGGGAGGGACGGCCCCGCATCAACGCTAGGCCGGCCAATCACAAACGAGGGGGGTGTGGCCAGCAGACACCCCTGCCAATTGGGCTCACAAGAGATGGGGAGACGGGACCGGTAGGCCAATCGTGCACTTGGAATGGGGGGGTGGGGGGTGTCTGAGACTCCACAGGCTGGCGCGCAGTCAGACCAAGGGCATGCAGCAGTGTTTATGTGGAGAATGATGCACTGGTGAGTCACAGTGTGTTCGTTACATGCGTCTGAACGCAGTTGTGCAGCTCTGGGGCAAAGGCAATTGCCTGGGGTGTCAATGGCTGACGCACTCTGGTATGTACGCTTCTCTCTCTCTCTCTCTCTCACACACACATACACACACACAAACATGACAGCATCCCCACGCCTAATGATCAGGAGTGAGAAGCATCACAATGCCCTCTTTGAGCAAAGAAGCTCTTCCTACTGTAGTGACATCACGTGTCCGTTCCCCACCGGACAGAAGGCGGCCGCTGACACGAGGAACCTCCGAGGCTCAGGGCCTCCCACGGAAAACAAGGCGGACCCCGATGGAACAAAGGGTTTCCTGTCAGCGCATGGACACATTTTGGTGGAGACACGATTCCGCTACGTCGGTCAAAACACTGAGGTCATGAGGGCGTCGCAGAGGGGATGAAAAACATAACTACTGTAAACAGTCACATGACTCATTCAGGGGTTAGAGAGCGCTGGCACTGAGGCGGTCTGCCTGCCAAGGCCTGGCAGCGCGCACACATGCGCACGCTCAGCACAGAGCTCAAGGTAAGGTGTATAGAGGCCAATCAGAACCTTCCATCCCTCACTAGTTTTGTCCCGCTAGTCCACATCGTCCTTCACCTTGGCACTGACACCCCATCAGTGATCATCCCTCTCTGTGGCACCGACACCCCATCAGTGATCATCCCTCTCTGTGGCACTGACACCACATCAGTGCCGTTCTGATTATCACTGTCTGAGTCAGTGACATGCCTTCCCTGGAGCCTTTTTGTATTGGGGTGTATTTTATTCAGGGCAAGAGAGATAATATTACCCCTCCCCCCCAGGTGCAGGACGAGGTCGGGAAACAGCCCCGGCCTCTCCCTTCCACTCAATACACACATTTTCAGTAAAGACAGATTCACAGAAAAATGACCTAGAGCCACTGATCCCAGAAGGAGAGACCTCACACGGCACAGCTGGTGTCCAGTCATCCATCTGCCGCACACAGACACCCCGTGGGGTTCCGCTGGCCCTCCACCGCGTGACCATGTGTACATCGTCCATGTGTCCATCAAGATGCATGTCTCGGCAGAGTCTGTCTCAAGAACAGCCCTGTGACGTTTTCCCATGTGTGGCCTGATGCTTCCAGGGTCCAGACGGCCTCCTTAAGCACCTTTTCCCATCGGTGTAAACGGTCGTTTTATCTGCACATTACATTACAGTTTGTCACACAGTGGCTCATTGTGCTGTTATTGACGGATCCCATGGGAGTTTTGTCCCCTATTATCATGACAAGTGCGTAAACACAGTCACCCCTGAGCAGAGCTACTCCTCTGTCACACAAACAGTGATTACACAGGACAAGGACGGCTCACAGGCAGCGAAGCTCGCACAAAATAGGCCGGGAGAGAACAATGTGAGATTCAGGGGCATTCAGGCATGTGCAGAGCTCAAACGTCCATAACAGGTCAGGGACCTGTTAGATGGAACCTGCTGTATTTGAGTCTTGATTGATTGGCTGGCTTATGAATTGGCTTCTTGGCATTTAAACAGAAAAATGTGCTACAACTGATTGACTGGCTCGTTAAACCACTAAATGTTTGAAAAGAGAAATAAGCTACATTCACGCCTGATTGGCTGGCTTGTTAGGCCACTCCTTGGTATTTGAATAATGAGCAATAAGCTACTCTCACCTGATTGGCTGGCTCGTTAATCGTCTCCTTGCTGTTCAAACAGAGCAATAAGAAATGCTCTCACTTGATTGGTTAGTTTGGTAAACCAGGTCCTTGATGTTTGGATAGAGAGCAACAAGCTGCACTCTCTCCTGATAGGCTGGCTCATGAATCCTCGCCTTGGTGTTTGAACAGAGACGTACTATGCTATCACCTGATTGGCTGGCTCGTTAAGCCTCTCCACTTCTTTCAAATAATGAATGGCATCATGCTCTTGTCCTTATTAGCCGGCTCGCCTCTAGTTTCTGTGGGTGTTTGAATACACTATTGGTATGAGCTTATGCCTGACACGGGAAAAAACAGCATGCCACTTGCAAAACATCTTCGACAGTGCAGACAGGACAGACTAAAGGCTTAAATAAATCAACAAAGGCTTCCAACACACAATTATACAACCCAGACTAGCCAGACGTAATCATGCTCCCCAGGTATAAACAAGAGACCAGCATAAATAAACCACATTTCCACAGCCCACTAATAACGACCTGCGGTTTCTAACCACAAACTAGGTACCCCGGCTCCTGACCAATCAGGACCCTGCAAACGGGGAGACTCTTTCGCATCCACTTGTGGGTTTGTTCAGGTTCACTCTGCTGAAACCACAATTTCACTGGTGCCCATTTACTGAAAAGACAAAGGGTATAAATTAGCCACCTTCCCAGGATGCATTTAAGGAGGACTCTGGTATCAGGCCAGCATGGGAAGCCCGAGGGTAGCTTCCAAACTTTGAAAGTCCAACCCCTACATCTGTGCTTGGGGCTCCACCAGCTGGGAGAGAGACCACGGTTTAAGATTACAATCTCTATTTTAGAGGCTTCCACTGATTTCCTCAATATGCACCGTGGAACCCTGTGCCAAAGGCAAAAGCTGCTCGCATTTAACCCCTGCCCTACTCCAGATGCCCACAGCCAATAACATCATGCCCTAAAAGGTCAATTGCAGGTTAAACAAATTGCCAAGTTGGGCAAGCGTTTGCTAGATCTGCAAACAGCTTTGGGGAAATGAGACCCTTGGATAAACGGCCCCCACAGAACTACCAATTCTGGACATTTCTCAACGCTTCCACTGCGTCGTCATTGGGGACATTCGAATCCCACCGAGACAGAATGCCAAGAAACCAAAAAACGGGAGAATGGCTTAGCAAAGATTGGGATTAGCTATTGTGGCTCTAGCATGTGTCCAGCATGAGTCCATGAAACACAGGACCCCAACACAGATACGGTCTCAAAAGACAAGGACATCAGCACTCTACCATGGTATCTCAGCATGACATTCGAAATCCCTTGATGAGATGATTGGAGAGTCATCTTCTTGGTATTTAGCATGTAGCCTCATGCTAGTGCAGCGTAACGCTATCCTGTCATACCGCTTTGCAGCCTACCCCTACCGACTGCTCTAACCTTAACCCTGCTCCTGCTAACCTAACCTGCCCTTCCATTCTATCCAGGCTATTTTTATAGCAGCAGAGACTCAAGAGTAGTGTCAGGGTGCCGTAAAGAAGTCTCGCCTCGCGGGCCCACGAGTCTGGCCTCAGCACGATACGGCACGCGGCTTCGGCGTGCCTGCTTCCCACATCTCTCTGACTAACGCTGTAGTTATGCAGCCGTGTAACAAAAGGTCTGTTCTGGGGGGTTCTCCATTATGCTCTACGGTTCTCAGTACTTGACACATCTCCGTTCTCAGATAGACTTAGCAGTTTTTACAGGGCCGGAAGAATGCCAACGTTTTTAAGGAGGGAACATTAGGGGCTGAAAGGTAAACATCCTGAGGGGGGGTTCCCATGACGATGGCCGCTGGGTTCGCCACGTCCCTTCCTCTCTCAAGGAAGCCTCCAGTCTGCCTCAGCGTCTCGACTGTCAGCGTCCGCACACTGTCTCACTCGCGGAAACGCACACATGCACGTATTACCATGCATGACAGGCACACCAAAGGTGCCATTTTCCTGCCCCAAAAGGTCAGTAAGATGCGGAAGACGGCGGGACGACCCAAAGGAGCCCCGTATGAATCAGCCCTCACCTGCTGTCCGGACCTCGGCGTCTCCGGTCCCCCAGCGTAGGATTTCCGGCACTGCCCCCCCCCCACCAGCCGGTCGCGGCGGTTTCACGTTGCGTGTGGAGAGGCACGCTGCCGGACGGCCCGCAGTTCCAGCGCTTTCTGATCCCCTAAGTGGCTCCCTCCCGCTCTATCAGCAGCTAATCCGCCCCTGCCCTCAGCTATTCAGTGCTGTGGCACGTGACCCAGCCAGTGGCACCATGGGATGCTCCCGATTAGTACGGACCACTGGGAGGAGGGGCGCGAGCGCACAAGTGCACACACGTGGGGGCGCTCACTGGGCTGGAATGCCCGGAAGGCCGTCTGGGGGGGGGGGTCTGTTCCCGCTCCAATCACTGATCCAGTGAGGAACAGACACACACACGCCACCAATGCAATGTCGGATTCCCAACATCCCAAAGACACTGAGAATGGAACTCGGGGTGGGGGTAAAAGTGAGGGGGTAAAAGTAGGGAGTGATTTGTCCCAACATAGATGCCAAAATGAGCACAGGCAAATTCACACCGATGTGGACTTGCGTACGTACACACACACACACACACACACACACACACACACAATTAGACAGACCCAGGATATTACAGCCATACTGGGACATGCTCAGCGACCTGGGGAAGAATACAGGGGTAAACATACAGAGTGGGCTGTGGGTCGGCAGTGAAGCGGGGAGACATCTTATACACAGAGCAGTGTCTGGGGGGGTGGGGGGGGGCTCAAATAATGGATATAAATAGCCAGTGAAGGTCTGGTCAGTCAGGCACAGAC
>JAODLD010000046.1:5195355-5211828 GCA_026781065.1 Mormyrops boulengeri
ATAAAACCTACTAACAACCCCCCCCCCCCACCGCCAGTATAATATATCCATGGTTGCTGCTTTGCTGTTCTCCCCCCCACAACAGCTGGGGCCACTGCGGGGGGGGGGGGGGGGGGAGTTCTGGAAATAGCCCTGTCACATGAAGCGGGTCTCTGTACCAGCGAAACCTTACATGGGGCCGATCTTGCCAAATGCCGTTGCCCAGCACACCAAACCCAGCAGGCGAAATGCCCCCCCCCCCCCCAACAGCCCAGCGACGGGGGGTGAACACGCATGAAAAAGGCCGTGACGAAACCTCACACCTGTAACAACAGGGCCCGCCGTTTCCACCCGGGGAGATTTTGCAATCGTAGCATGTGTTTTTTAAAAAACATTCCACCAAAGAAAACAAAAAAAAAAAAAAAAAAAAGCCTTTTCCCACACGCCCTCCCCCCCGCCCCCCGAGCGTGAGCGTTTGGGCTCCGTCACACCCGCTCCGCCCGTGGAGCACCACCCTGCTATTTGCCGTGAACCCATCACACACTGCGCCATCTGTCATGACACCACCCCCGCCCCCACCCCAGGGCAGAACCACATGTTCCCCTGGCCTGCAGCCGGACCTCTGTGCCTCTGGTGGAAAGAATTCTTTGGCAGCCACGTGGTCCACAAGAGAAACAGTTCTGACCCCCTCTGAGGATGAGGATGTGCTGGCATCCTAGCAACAGAGCCATTTTTCCACACCACCCCCCCCGCCTCATAAATGTCACCCGTTTGTCTAACACCATACTCAAGCAGCATCTGCACACTGAACCGGTTAAGGAGCTGAGCTGCGAGGTCAGGAGTTCAGATCCAAACGATGAATCAGGACGACATCCCTAAGAGGCCCAGCCCGACTCCATCACTGAGGGGGGGGGGGGGGCTTTATGACATCCACCTGCCATCCTCGCCACCCCCTCCTTACCAAATAAACGGCACTCAAAGTGGCGTGTCCGTCCCGCCACCTCAGGCGACTCGCTTCCTCTCGAGGTCCTTCTCAGAGGTGATCCCAGGACACTTAAGGCCTGACTGACACCACCTGCTGGCCAAAACAAGTAGGACGACCAGCAGCTAAAAATCTTGCCAGAAAGGAGGCTAATGCTTATCCATGGGGGGGCTCACCACATCATACCCTCGAGGGAGACTGCGGAGTCTCAGGTACCAGTGAGAAGCAGCTGCAGTTCATCGCTAATGAGCAATCAGGAGGCCCCACGAAAGCATAATCCACAGCGGCAACTCCAGCTCAAATCACAGCTCCTTGGCGGAGCGGCGAATCGCGGCTCCCCGTGTCCCTCTCCGCGGTCACGTGCCTGCAGAGCCTCAAATAACAGGCCAATTGTATTTCTCTGAGCGCGATAGTGACCCACTGTGAGATTACCAGAGATCTCCTGTTCTCCGTGTCCCTTCCAGCACACTCCCCCTAACACAGACACCTAAAGACCTACTGAGAACCCATCCCACCTGCGGCAGCGACCAGCTGGTCACGTAAACTGCCCCCATGATCAAAATGTCTACATTCCAGATAGGGAAGATGGGTCCGTCCGTGACCTTCGGGGCAAGGATCATTACAGTGTACAACTGGAATCTCTTAGCGGAGGTAACAGATACATCTGAACATGTATGGTTAAATGTCACAGTTACACACGGCGTAACAATTAAGTAAAATGATAATTACAGCCTCATGTGACTGCGTGATTGTTATATAACGTAATGACTATAAATGCTGGCGATAATGTAATAATTACAAAGACGTGGGTGTCCAACAGGGTCTGGTGTCACTTCTGAAGTTGTCCTCTGCAGGACCACGCCTCCCGCCAGCGCATGCCCGGCAAAACAATATCACATACTGTCCTCTGGGAGAAAAACAGCCTTTTCAAAACAGTTCCTAGAAACACAAACCTGTCTTTGTCCCTTCGGGGGAAACAACCCGCTGGTTTTTCCACTTTATTGTATTATTAGCTTTTATTTTTTAGTTTTTTCCACCTTTGACCCACGAAGGAGCCGCCGACATGTGACACTGGGGACAGACCAAACCTACCACTCACTGGGTTATTAAAAATAATCAGCCCGGGCTAATGTCCATCATCCAGGTCTGCGCCGACCCCCCCCACCCAACAAACCCACACAGCTCACAAACAGCCCCTCCCATCCTATCTCTGTCTGTTTGTCACAATGATTCCCGTCAGTGCAGCCAAATTTCAGCTCTCCCTGGAGGCATCTAAGAACCTTCACCCAAATTGCTTTGGTAAAAAGTCCAGGGATATTAAGAGGTATCTGGGAGGACGGCAGAGCCGAAATTACACGCGATGCGGCGGAAAGGCCCTGCTGTGTCTGACACACGTGATGGGAGGGGCAGTCACTGGGACAGCGCCCCGTCAGGTATGGGCGAGCCAGACCAGATCCCAGCAGGCACGTGGTTGGACCAGCCTGAAAACTCAGGGCTCCAAGAGGCCGGGAGAACACCACCGGGAAGTCACATGCGGCTGACTTCCACAACCGAAAGGCGCTATATCAAACCAGACATAATCAGGATGACAGAAAAGCATTATTAGGGGCTAAGCTCTTTATAAATAACCATGAAGGATGAATGTAAAAAGACTACAAAAACAAAACTAATGTCTCTGTGGAATGGACAGGAAGGTGCACACACACAGACACACACAGACACAGACACACACACACACACACACGGAAGTATGAGCGAGGCTGTGTTGATTAAACGGTGACTGCTTCCTGGTCCTTCACAGCACACAGAGGAATGAGTAGTTTCTGAGAAATTTCCCACTGTGGTCACAAAACAAAGCTCCTGGCCGATTGGTTCCCTGCCTGCCAGCCCTCCCCAGAGGCCACGCCCAAATCCGTCATCAATTCTCCTACAATAACAGCACTTAGGAGACCAAAAGAGGCGTGACGTGCGTCATCCAGAAATTGCTGTTTGCGTGCAGCCTGAAGACCACCAAAGGCCAGCGGATTAACTTTAAACCTCAGCCTGGATTCTGTGGACAGCAAGAAAAAAAAAAAAAAGCACCATTCACACAAAATAAAAGGTGAGAGAGAAAGACAGACCCACTGTTAAACAGCAGCACTACAGTGACAACATATCAGCACCGCAGATGCAAGGGCCCTGGTCACTAAAATAGGACACCTAAGGACAGAGGTTCCAGGAAGGGAGAGCGGCGTCAGTCACCTGCGCGGAATAGTCAACAAGGCGTTAAGTAGCGCGACGCCCTTCACGACTGACTGAGCGGTCCTGCTGCTCGAGCAGAGGGTAATGATAGATGGCCAGACCGCTCGCTCAACTGGTGTCCTCAGAGCAGAGACCGGGCACCACGAGACTGTTTTCAACATCGTGGTAATGTGACCCCTGGTGGTGAAGCACTGGTACTGCACGTATTCATGCCTGGCTAATATTAACCCTTTAAATGAGGTAATCAAAAAGGATTCTGATTCTTAGCCAAGTATGTTTCCATACAAGGAATTTGCCTTGGTGGTGCTTTTAGAAGACATTACAAAAAACATTCAACGTACAACAATTGGTCATGAGGTACGAGCAAGGTAATGCTCAAAAGGTAATGAGCCAATACTGCATTCACGGAGGAGACATTGCAAAGGTATTTTTAAAGTGTTGGTCATATGATTAATAACACAGGCAACATAGTTGTCGTTTTTGAATCTACCAAACCTTAAGATAGGTCAAACAAGTGCATAAGTGATGCGGAACGTGCCTAATTTCTAAAACAGGGTCATCTACGGAATCTCACACGGCCACAATGCCAAAGCGGTATCTTACTTCAACGACGGGCCTACAGATCCAATATATGCGAGATAATGTCAGGGCATGGGGAAGCCAGGTCACAGAGACATTTTTGAAGATCTGGAATTGTTATTTCATTACCTTATCATCACGGAAATGACAGAACATTTCAAAGGTGAGGTTTATTGACCAGTTTAGTCAGAAAACAGTGTTGTGCAACATCTTGAAGCATCTGCACTACATAGTATTTCATCTTGTTTTCACCGCGAGTTTAGCATCATCAAGCCTCAGTAGTGACAGAATTATCGGGCATTTATCTGAGTAATTAAATTCCCCTTAAATTGGTGCATAATCTCGGCATTGCTACAAATCTTTTTAAGACATGTTTATCATGAATTATCCTTTAATGACTAGATATTACTATGACGTGTCCTTCACAAGGGACCAAAACACATTTTACCAAGAGGATTATGATCTCCAACTATTTCCCAGTGCCTGTCCTAGGCAGCTCGTTCAGTATAGATCACAAAATAAGTGACATTTATTTATTTATGGCCTGTGGTCACAGTGAACCAAGTGGCCATATCGTTTACTTATAATCAATACACCTCGACCACAGAGTAGCTTAATCCCCAAATTTCCTTCGGGATTAATAAAGTATTTATCCATCTAAAATAACCTGACAATCACAGTGAAGCATGTACCAGTAAACAAAAAAAAAAGATAGAAATGTACTAATTAGAAAACGACACAATTACCCTCTACACATTCAAAACGAACTAGACACAAACCCTAATGTATCCTATGCCCAGCCTGGTGGAAAACAAATGTAATGCAAATGTCAAGCAGCGATAAGGAATCACAAGCCAAACATGAAGACAAACAATCAGAAAGCTAGCTGGATGTGAAGCGGACCTGTAACGCCGGGTGTCCTGCAGAGTCAGTCGGATGTCACACTGTGTTAGGAGCAACCTGAACGCAACAGTGAACAAGCAAAGTGTAATGCAAACACAAAGCGATGCATGCCATGTGTAACGCAAAACGGGTCAAACGTAACGCGAAACGGGCCCGATATAACGCAGAACTAACACAAAAAGAGCCTAAAGCAACACGAAGCATCCAGACGTAGCGCAGAAGAAGCCAGATACGGGGAAAATCTGATCTGAATGTAACTCAAATGCGAGAAAACAATGAAGAGGTGACCCATAGGAAGCCCATAGTAACGAAACGGAGCTCAGTTTATCGCGAGTAACACGGATCGAGTCGGATGTAACATTAAAATGTGGTTTACGGCGTGCTGCGTGTGGAAAGCACAGCAACATCCCCGCAGCGTGCCACACGGAATCATATTCTCTTGAAAATAAAATATAAACCGGCGGAAAAGATAAGTAACGACGGAAAGTTTCCACCATACAAGTCTTTTCTACACCGATCGCGTAGTCCCGATGCGATCGCCCCCTCATCAGCCACAGTAACAAACCACAGGAAAGCACTGAGGCGGGGGCATTTTCAGAAGCCATTTCATTTCCCACTTACCAGCCCGAAACAGGAGCGTGACAAACGGGCCGATCCCTTCAAGAAGCGGCTCTCCTCCCACAGGATCGCGGCGTCGATCTGCGGGTCCGAGTCGATCCGCGCAGACGAAAGACGCCCCCCGCACCCGTGGAAAAATGATCCCTTTAAATGCGGCAGACAGCCATGTCTCTCCCGGCGTTACTCCGATCCGGCCCACGATGGCACCATAAGGCAGGGATATGACAGCTTTGGGAAAAAAGGAAGTGCGTGTGCGGGGCAGCGTTTAGTCAGCCGGGGCGTGTAGATGGAAGCGTATCCGAGCGCACAGTCACCGAGATCCTCTCTTTTTGTTAATACGGCATTCCGGGGACACGCCAAAATGCAATAAAAGGGGAGGGTGGAGTGGTTGTAGGGGGACGACGTTTAATCACAGCCGCCACAAGGTTTAAAGCGAGCGCGTAAGATGGAGACGCGGCCGCTTTGCCTTTACACGCCGTTTGCGCGCAAAATGCACCTTAAATCTGCGCCCGAGGCGCATCCAGCCGCCGCATTAGCGACGTTGCTGATTAATGTCATGGATGAAGCCTTAACTGCCCAGCTGCCCTCCACGTGCGTCCAAGATGGATGCAAAGGAAAGTTACGTAACCCGGAGTCCACAGCCCATGGGGTTGGGAGCAGATGGGGGGGGGCTCCCCGTTGCCTTTATTTATAATTCGGCTACGCCGTCATATTTTCCAAATACTCACATTTAAGGCGCCGTTTTATGAAACTGTTTTTACTTTAAACGCGCAGGACCGATTGGCTGCATTTAACTCCACCCTGGAAACATTGTTTCACCGCAAGCGGGGTTACCGAGTCCCATTGTCTACATTCACGTAAAACTACATCCTTTGTGCTCGGCAAAATAAGATGCCCTAACTTAATTAGATTGAATGGCATGTTCTCCCCAAATTACAAGTTTTACAGTGTTTTGTTCCTGTGCTGATTTAAATGGGATTCGCAGGGCACTTAAAAGATGTTAGGAGGAAAGAGGTGAACTGCCTGAAGTGCAGTGACACCTTTCAACCCCAAGGTGGCAGATTAACATTTAAGGAATGTACAAGATATCGCAATAAAGTAGTTCTATCCATGACAGCAGAAAATGAAGCAGACCAGAGCCCCTTTATCCAATCCAATACACAACTGATGCAGATCGTTAGATGATGCAAAGGTTTGTGGTGTCAACTGCTCAGTGCCATACATTTTACCGATCTGTCATAATACCGAGGTAAAGGCCTGGTAGGCTGAGAAAAACTAGATGTCATGGGACTGAGTTTGGACTCCATGCAGCCAGTGGATGAGGGTAAGATGGTGTCCCAACCATACTACATTCTGGATAATGAGGCCCACCCTCCCAAGACATAGAACCTATAAACAAATGTTGCCCCCCCCCCTTGGAACAATCAACAGCAACAAGGAGGTAAGAAACATTGCAGACTGGCCCTTGGAAGAGCTTCGATGACGGACCTAGAAAAAACATCTTCAAATGTATGGATGCATCCGTAAAAACAAAGATCAGAATGTGGTGTTTGTCTTGATGTATAATGAGGGAGCAGGACAGGCTGTTTAAGCCTTTGAACTTTGGTCCTAGCAGAGACTTTTAAGAACAACAGGGACTGTACGGAAAACAAACCAGTGGGTGCTTGTTCAAATCAAACCTGGACTTTACTTTGAAACACAAATAACCAAGTAATCTCTTTTGGGCGCATTTTGAGAAGACCTAGTGCATTGGAGAAGTCGACGGAGAAGAGGACGACCAGCGATGAGAAGGATGGGCTCAGTCATCACAACAATGAACATGCCTTTGGGAAGGTGTAGATGGAGGAGTGGACACCGTGGGGGTGTGCTGTCTGCACAGAGCCCAGGGGCCCAACTGAACAGCAACTAGTGATAAGAATAATAATCTCCCAACAAAGCAAGGGAAGCATAGTGCTTTATAATGAGGAAATATTTTAAGATAAGAGCTTTGTTATCGTTACACTGTAGCGCAACATTTTCTTGTCATCTCTTCTTGTGCAGCAGTTTTTAAGCAATGACAACAAAATGCTGATTTAAGGCAGTGTATTTTGTATAATATCTACTTAAAAATGTATGGGCTAAACCTCTGTGCCTTTGATCGGAAGGTCACCGGTTCGAGCCCAACCTCAGCACGTCTGCAAGTCCTTGAGCAAGGCCCTTAACCCCCAGCTCCCTGGTGGCTGCCCTTCGCTGCCAAGCTTGCTCTCACCTACAAAGAGCAAGATGGGGGAGGTGAAAAGAGAATTTCCCCACGGGGATCAATCAAGTATGATCATCAGTTAACCGGGTACCTCCAGTTTAAGAAAGAAAAAGTAATGTTATTTAATCCAGTGTAACAGATTATGTGGGATTGTGTTGATGGTAAAGTGGAATTTATATGCATGGTTTAGTATTACATGTTCACTCCTTGGGTAATAAATCTATTCTCATTAATGATGTAATGCAAGAACCCTGATACAATACCTTTGGTGGAAACCTCAGGGCATGGAGCAGGTCCATCGCCAAGAAGAACAACGATAGAGGAATCTGAAGCTGTAAATGAACATTTGAAGCAGAAATGTTTGATGCCACATCCAGCTTCCTCACATACTGTATGTCCTCCTACTGTAGCATATAGACCACCGGGACTATGTGCATCATTCACCTACTTTCTGATAGTCTTCTGTCTCTCCTTGACTCCACCAGCTTGAATTGGCTTGTCATCACTCATCATCTCGATGGGCTGACTGGATGTGATTTTCAATAAAGTCCAGTCATTTTTGAACTCATATTAATTTTCTATCCATGAGCTTCTGAGGGCTTAAAAACATTGCTGAAGGGAAGCATTTTCTAACCTTTCTAGCTGCAAAAAAATGCAATTTATGAGTTTATGAATAGCAGCTTAGATCATTTTAAAGGTGCCATAGAATGTGTTTTTTCAGTATTTTAAATGGTTCTCTGGTGTTCACATTGAAGGTACTGTCAGTCCTGCTGCACCACGTGATACTACACCTCAAATCTGTTCTGACACGATTGCAATATTAGTACCCAAGTTCAATACATCACAGAATTGCATTTGTATTTGCATGACTTTCAGTTGGAGAGAAAAGCCACAACAGGACAAGAAATACTACTTGCATGAAAAAGGATATTGATGTCCCATTCATGAACAAACGGTTCTTTTCAGTCAATCGGTTGAACCGATTTTCAGATCCAAAAAGAACTTAACTTTTGTATATCCCTGCATTGCACAGGGGTTACAGGGGTACAGGGGTACTCTCACTCCCCACAGGGTGGGATCCCCTGATTGCCCCGACTGGCATCCGGCGGCAGCGGGATACAGGGGTACTCTCAATCCCTACAGGGTGGGATCCCCTGGTTGCCCCGATTGACACCTGCACCTGGTCCTACCCATTATATCCCAACCTGACCTCACGCTCAGTGTAAAGTACTTCTTCCTTCTATAGACTTACTGAGTAATTTACTCGTCTTACATCTCTCTAGTTCCCTACTTGCCTTTGCTTCTCCTACCCTCATGTTCCCGCTACCCTCGTAATTACCCTGTGTGTTCCTCTCCCGGTCATTGTACCTGTGTAGGACTGATCCTTCCAGATATCAACCCTTTAGAAACCAAGACTCCGAGAACAATCTCTGCCTACCAACTTCGTTTCTGGTGCCTGCTAACCCAAATAGGTAATCTCTTAGCCTACTAGTTATAAATAAAATTACATGAATGGCTGTCAGTATTGTTTTTTCTCACCAGCTGCACAGTTTCCACAGTGCATGTGCGCACAGTTTCCACTGTGCGCACATGCACCTCGAGAAAATATACATTGCCGGTTATGATGGTGTATGTTAAGTTTGGGGGTGTAGTTCTGTTACAGGCTAGGATTTTTGAATCAGCTGTTCTGTCACCTTCTCTTACATACGGGAGATTTATATTTGAAAGAGGGAACAACAGTGTTTGCGATTCAGAGTATATCTGCACCAGACTGTCCTTAGTCAGCTATGCTGATGCAAAGTCAGATTATCATTCTGTGGTACCTTTAATTGTTGGCTCTCAAGGACCATGGATTGCACATCTTCTCTGCAGTAGATTGAAAACACAGTGCAAATTGTAACTAGAAGGATTTAATATGCCCATATTGCAACCATTCTAATAGCTCTCTCTGGCTTAAATAAAGGACAGACTGCAATTCTTCTGCTTAGCCAGCACTAAAGGCCAAAGCGCCTGCTGAACCAGCAGGCGTGTAGAATCCAGAGCCTCCAGTGAGATCACTGACTGCAGGCCTCCTTGCAGTTCCTCACATAAATTAAAAGGCTGTTGGCGGTAGAGCTGGCTCATTTGAGTTTCACTTACACAAAAATGTTCTGAGGGCAGAACGAAAAATTATTGGTTCAGAGAGATGACCAATTAGATTGCAAAGGAGGCGTGTCCAAGCAACTAGAGGAGGCAGGAACAACACATCTGATTGGTTGGTCCACATGGCAGGATTCTCCGTACCCAGGCCAGAGTTCATGCCAAAGATGCAGATGGACATAATCAGAATCAGAATCTTTATTACTACGCAGCCAACGCTGGTGGCAGACCGCGTTAGCACAGCTTCCTATGGTTGGATAACAGATCGCAGGCAGAGCTACTGGTCAGTAGTGGACTGAAGACTGTTGTGCAAGAGGGTGAAAGAGACCTAATCTACAGATAGTATGCCCATCCATCACAGGGCATATACATGCACACATGAAGTATCTCACTACGGGCAATTTAGAGACACCTGCATGAAGGCAGAGTAAACCCGACACATGGAACTTCTACACACAAAAAACAGAGGTGGGAGTCGAACCCCTCATTGTAGTGGTGTGAGGTCATCATGCTTCCCACTGTGCCACAACTGAATAGTTTCCATAACATAAGACACAAGGCAGGGGACACCCTGGATGGGATGTCAGCTCATCAAAGACACAATTACACTCTAATCAGACAAATTAGAAAAATTTGAAAAAAGATGTGTGTCGGTCACATGAAAGGACGTTTTCCCTGCATTTTCCCTGTACTTCCATATGGTAATATGGAATTATGAGCATTTCTCCCAGATCTTGGGTTTAGTGCAGAATCTCTGTCCCATTGCAGCCCTTTCTGAATGTGAATCTCTGCAATCTGTTTTCCCAGGAAGAGAACACGTCACAGACCTACTGTTTGCCATCTGTGGAGTTCCCCGTGAAGTAACCTCCTGATTTTTCCAAGTGGTGGGTAAGTGAAAGTATCTGATGCTCCACAAGACCTTCCACCTGTGAAGACAGTGGCGCCCTAAAAGATTGTGTGTCTCCGGCCTGTACTGTAGGTTAATTACCGACATTCCCAAATACATATGTATAGCTACCCCTGCATACATGATCTCATGATTATCCCAGAGGAATCGTGAAAGTTAAATAATGTAACCAGGTATCTTGGTTTGTCTCCTAACTATCAGAGGTCTTTTCTTAATTTGTTTAACAACCCCCCCTTTTCACATTCCTCTGTGGCCCTTATCTGATCTTTGTGGTCCGTTAGTACTTCTCTGTCCTCTACTATTTTGTGTAAAAGACTGAATCAATGTATACAATATCAATCCTGGAGAGCAGATCATTGGAATAAGTCACACCAACCAAAATATGTCGTTTCCAGATGTGTAATTGAATTTGATATTGCAACAAACTAATGGCCACGCTTATCTAAGGGTAAGATGTGCGGTTTGAATGTGAATATGTAGTGTCTGTAGAACTTACCCAAAGTAGCAACATCTGTTGATGTGCAACACAAAACACCTATACCGTGTACTGATGTGATTCATTAACATACATAGTGTAAGAAATTGCTAATTAATTAATACAGATTGTATGAGATGTGAACCTCCAGGCTGATATGGCATGTTTGGTGTCAAACTGATGGAAAATCACTCCTGATTCCACATCTGATCAGTGTTTTATCATAAAATTGTATGTATCAAAAGTTACACCCATTTAATGAAAATCATCAGTAAAATGGCATCAGTCTAGTTGTAAATACCAAAATGACTGCCGCAGACACCAATCTAAAAGCCCACCAACTAGATGGCCAGCCATTGGTTCAGGTGTCGGGTTCCTGGTCATCCCTATTCATGAATTCTAGACCATAAAACCTGGCACCTCAGAGCAAAGCCACGAGCCCTGCAAGAAGCCCTCCAGAAAACATCAAGAAATCGTCAGACCACCGGGAAACCCAGTAAAGAAGCCCATCCTGAAGCCCATCGGTGAAGATCTGCTACGCAACAGAGAACTACAACCCCAAGACAAAGCCTTTCACCTTAAAGCTTCACAAGGAGGGAGAATCCAAGGGGCTCCACCCCAACGACCGCTGGAAACGCCACGCCTTCGTGAGTGCCACCATCCCGTCAGCTCATCACCTCTGTAACTTACTGCCAAGACCCCCCCCCCCCCCACTCTGTAACCAAGTAAACCAACTTCCTTTCATTCAAAAACCTAAGCTGTTCTGGTTAATCTGCTCTATAACTTTAGGGTCGTGTTTCCACATACTGTGCTTGCTTTGGAGAACAGAACTTTCCCGTTTTAAGGTTACTCATTTAAATCTGGTCACTGCATTTTCATATTACATTCTGTTTGGTTCTATTCTGTTATTTTGTGTTTGTTGTTTATGTTAAGCGTAATGTCTGTCTTATGTTAGTATAGTGTTAGTTAGAAATAAATGCATGTCTTTTACACAACTTCAGCCTCCGTTCATTGAGTGCTCACAATAGTCCCTGACTCTGTGTGAACTGGCTACTAAGCTCTGAAACCTCAAACTCACCTGAAATATCGCGAGACTCTCTCTCCACGGCCATGAGGGGAGCGTCACTGCCAATTGTTTACATTACCTGGTGATGCAGCTTAATAGACGAGCAATCTAAGCCAGGATACTAAGCGATACTGGTAATTAGTGAATCCCATTTAACTCTCACGTTAACAGACTCACAAGGATTCCACAGCTGAGTTTGGAGGAACCAACCATTTGGCATAACAATTAGTTAATAATCGTCATTAAATAATAGTTGATTAAAATTTTATTCATTTTCCTACACATTGGTGGAGACATCAAAATTTACTTGAGCTAATTCTTCCTACACCCTACTTAGGAATTTTTGGTTCCATTCCTGTTGTCATCTGGCTTTCTTTCTGTCTTTCTTTTATTTGTCTTCCCTTTTCCCTATTTTTCAATTACTCAGTGTAAATCATGCAGGAATTTATCACAATACCCCCATGTAAAGCACCTTGGGGCGACTCTTGTGAAAGGCGCTATATAAAAATAAATTGAATTGAATTGAAATAGAGTGTGTGGAGTGCTTTTAGTTAAAAATCATACCAAAATAATTTAGCTGCTTTATTTGTGTTGATGAAAAAGACATAAAATGTCAGGGGCATTTCAGATGTTAGCAGAGTTAACATCCAAGAAAAGCTTGGTAAGTCAGTTATGACTTGGGATCAAATGGGTTCAACGAGGCCGTCATGAGGTGCAGGAGACAGACATGGCTGGTGTCAGGTTCATTCATGCTGAGCAAAACAATAGTGACAGTTAAAGAAATATCCAAGCGGACCCCCCTCATACCTAAAACTTTGAAAGAGACTAATATTACCAATGCATATACAAATGAAAATACTACACATAACCATACTGCATATATTTCAAGTTAACACTGACCATAGGCCGCGAAGCTGACAAAACTAGCCATGGAGAACAGGGGAGCAGGTATGAGGGCAAACAAAAAGGGGTTTTATTAACTAGACTATAACAGGCAAACAAAAAGGGGTTTTATTAACTAGACTATAACAGGCAAACAAAAAGGGGTTGTATTAACTAGACTATAACAGGCAAACAAAAAGGGGTTGTATTAACTAAACTATAACAGGCAAACAAAAGGGGATTTATTAACTAAACTAGAACAGGCAAACAAAACAGATGACAGCGGATCAAGAGGGGAGGCTAGCAGACAGATAACAGGACTACGTAACTCCAGTGACGCAACTGGGGATCACAAGCCTAAGAAGCACTTAAATACTGGGTTATCAAGGGGGCTCAACATGAGGCAGGTGGTGTGGATCACGAGAGGGTAGGAATGAGATTTAAGGCTTAACGAGGAACAGGTACGGCTTGTTGAAGTCACACCAGGGAAGAGACAGGAGAGGGAGGCAGAGCTGAACATGACACATTCGTCAACTTACCCTTCATTTCACCGCAAATAGCTCTAACGGTGGTATCAGTTTCGTGCCCTGAGAGTAAATCAGAATATCGTTAGACATGTTGTGTTTTACCGTTGCTTTCCATTAACGCTATCCCTGCAGCACTTAAATGAGACTCCTCTCCCCAATAAAAGACCAGGAATTGATTAATAGTGCAGCATAAATCCCACCCGTGTTGGGTTTTGAAGCTGGTCCCTTTTCCACAGGCAGGTGGAGCTGCATACCTCTGTGGTGAGGCAGGTGTCTTTGTCAGCCTCCTTGCAGCACTTCCTTAACATTTGGTCGAACCATTCGAAGATGACCATAACCAGGTTTGGCGGCAATTCCACGGATACGTGGACGATGTTGTATAGCAGCCTGATGACAAAAATAAACATAAAACAGTGATAAAAGTCCGTGACGTCCAATACATGGAGACTCTGGGTGGTGAACAGACCCGTGGGAGAAAAGATCAGGATGATTTAACACGCATCCATAGAAGCATTTCAATGGTGACCAAGCAGCACGCAGAACAAGCACTTGGCTCTCAGCAAACCAACCAAATGCATGAGGAAATAGACCCTGCCTTCAGGAGTCTCCTCTAAGATATACAGTACCAGTCAAAAGTTAGAACGCGCCAAGCCGCCTACAAAGGAGAGTGATAGTGCCACATCACATGACCTGGCCACCTGACCTAAACACAGTAGAAATAGTTTTGGAGTTTGGCCAGAGAGTGAAGGAAAAGCAGACAATGAGAGCTTAGCATGTGTGGGACCTCCTTCAGGACAGCTGGCAAAGCATCTCAGGGAGCCACCTCATGAAACTGGTGTAGAGGAGAGAGTAAGGTCAACTAGTGCCTGGAGCAATTGGGGTTACAGTAAGTGTCTTGCTCAAGGTCCCAATGGTGGGATCACTCTGCCGAGCCTGGGATTTGAACCAGCAACCTTCTGAGTCCCAACCCACAGAGCTCCCCCACACACACAACAAATTACTTTTTAAATACTTTTTTGGTCAGCGCATAGCTCCATATATATTATGTTATAGGTTTTAAGTCTTTATTCTAAAAAGTAGATGATAGTACAAATAAATTGTAATGATCTATGGGTTGGTGTGTCCAAACTGTTACAGTTAATTTACTTTACACTCTTCATAAAATAAATTAGATGTTAGTAGAGCAACTTGTCTGCCATCTTTAAGTTATGCTGTACCCAATGTATTTGTAATATTGGGTGGGGACATTCAAATCCAAATACCGAGAAGGGAACAGAACACAAACTACTTTCGTCATTCATTCATTCATTTCATCAATTGCACCCTGGCCCCCTCTTACAGTAGTGTCTTCTAACCAGATCCTTTCCTGGAATTGGATCCCCTTGCAAACCAGAAGCTTGATGTCCAGTTTGCTGGATCCATTGATTTGTTGGTATAGGAGGAACATACCTCTTTTGAGAATGCAGCTCCTCGTCGCTACGAGAGTCGCAGATACTAGCGTTGAAGCGAAAGTTCGCCTCTGTGAATGGCAGGGGTTGGAAATTCTCGTCAGCTTCCAGGTCCCCAATGCAGAACCTCCGTTCTCCATGGGACTTATTACAGCACCTGATCACCTGTGGATTCAGGTTCTCTGGGGGCATATCTTGACACATGTTGTCAAGGAAGGCCGTCACCTGTCAAGAAAAGTGGTTTTGTGGAGCTACAAGTCAGCTGCCTTCAGAACTGGACCCACAGTAACATCCCCAAGTGGCATCATCCAAAAGGAGATTCTGAGGTCATCTGACCTTTGGCGTGGCACATGGTAGGATGCGGAATACTTTGTCTATAGTACAGCAGTATTCCATGATATCATGGAGTACTTCAGATATGGTATCCATCTGTTGAAATGTGGCCTGAGGTAACATTCTGGTGTACTGGACCAGGAGGCTGCAAGACACACCACCAGCTTATGATCAAATTCAAGCATGGAAAAAACAATGCCAAAGTACACTAAGCAGCAAATAAAAACTTGAATCATGTCTTTGGTTAAGGGTATCATAGTATTAGTTAGTGGGCAAACAGAACAGAATCATATCTTTGGTAAGGGATTCCATGGTATTTCTTAGTGCACAAAATGGAACAGAGTAATATCTTTTGTAAATCATTTGAATATCTACATTAATCTAGATCTTCTACCTTTTCTCAAATATTTTGAATCTTCCACGTGATCGATCGTGACACATTCCATGGTAGTGTCTCCATTCATAATCGCTCTCCTTCTTGAAGCCATGAAGACCCTTTTGTTCAGAAAACGCAGTCTGTGAATGTCTTACAGAAAAGCCCTTTGTTGCTTTACTGGACTCTCCAGCAGCATCAGACTGAGGCCCTACAAGCAAGCCGTAGAGCTATCGTCCCAAAGACTAAAGCTCCTGGCAGAATTAAGCAACTACTCCACCACAGGATAACATGTAGCATGTGCCCTGGTTGTGTGCAAAGACAGCAGGAGTGGACCTACAGCGGGACTGACGACGTAGCAGTACTCCAAGTCTTCATGGCTGCAGCACTGGAGCAAAGACTCTTTAATTTTTGTCACGTAGCGCAGGATGGCCTCAACAGAGGTCTCTGGGTGACGCCTGCTGATCTCAAAAATAATTCTGCAATAAGAGTGACAGATGCGGCAAATCTGAATTACTGGTATGTGTGTTAGTCTGTATGTGTAAAAAGCTTCTGGTAGAGGAACACCCTCAGGGAGACTATAGCACAGAGCGACACTAGATAGGGAACCTACAGTAGCTTATCAGCAATAAGCTAGGTTCCCTATGTAGTCACCCTAACTTGTTGCCTTGTTGGCTGGTCCTTATCCCATAGCAAGGCTGCTAAGGTTAAGAACATAAGAACATAAGAAATTTACAAACGAGAGGAGGCCATTCGGCCCATCAAGCTCGTTTGGGGAGAAC
>JAODLD010000046.1:5228033-5239102 GCA_026781065.1 Mormyrops boulengeri
GTGATTGGTTGCTTAGATAATTGCATTAATGAGAAATTGAACAGGTGTTCCTAATAATCCTTTAGGTGAGTGTAAGTTCCTGTTAGTCATGTGTTTGAGTTAATATACTACTAGATTATCCATCCTTGCATTAGTCAGAACCACTGATCTATTGCAGATCATTGTTGGTCTGGATCCTGGGAAACACAGAGTATAAAACACCGCAGACAGGATTCCAGTCCTTCATAGGGAACACACGTCTACAGACAGAATTTAGAGGCACCAATTTGCCTAAGAGGAACACTGAGGGGAAACATGAAAACAGGTAGTCCTAACAGTAAAGCAAAGGTCTCGGTGAATGCGCATGACTCCAGGCTAGATGCTCAGATCAGCTTGGTTCCGCATTGTGCTAGCTGTGATGGTGCTTGACTGTAGCGGGTTAGATAGCTGGATTAGGCTTCTGATTCATTTCCCGTATTTAATGTAATCTGTTGTACCTCTGCTTGCCAAAACAGAGCTGGGGAATGAGCGGCAGGTGCGGTGCAGCCTTTCTGTGCCGTAACCCCGTGTGTCTCCAGCAGCCTGGTCCTGCCTCGGCCTCCTCTGGAGACGCAGTCGGGGCGTAACACAATGTGAGCGTTTCTGCCCATCTATAGATTAAGCCTCTTTGTGGGGCGACAATGAGCGGGCCGCCCCTCCCCCCTGCTGAGCCGGGGCTTTTTGCTAGGCCCCTTCACCCCCGGGAGGCTTTAAAAGGGCCCGAGGGACACTCCGGCTCCCACTGTCGCTGCAGGTCATCCCGCGGATCCCCGGGCCAGGTGAGTTCCGCCCCCTCCCCGCGGATGCTGGTCGATTTTTCTCTGTTGCTCCCCCTTCTGGTTGTTTACAGTATTAACTGTCGCGTAACTGCTTGTGTTGCCAAGAGACAACAAGCACCACAGTTTTATTTGTTTTTGTCCAGGGGATGGCAGGGTTGGCGCGCACCTTTTGGCAGGTGGCCTAGTCTTTGCTGCGGTTTTTTCGTGACCCAACCTCTTCCGGTGCCGGTAGCAGTGAGTCAGTGCCAGCAGTCCCTCATCAGGTGTTTCTGTGTTCTGTGAATCCTCACCTTTTCCAGGCAGACCTCCACTGGTTAAACTGCACCCCCTCTCCCTATCACCTAAGATGAATCACCAATGCACCAAGTTCACCGGCCACTGGAAGGTATGATGGAGGCTGAACGGCATCAAGAAGGGGTGTGAGATATTAACACAGTGTTCAGATTGCCCATTTCTATGCATCAGCACAACAAAAACATACAAAATGAAGAGGATAATAGATAAAAGATTATGCAGACAGTCCTGTTTTTGAGTACACACTCTTCCTGCAACAATAAATCCTGTAAGAGTTTGACAGAGAACGTTCAAACTATGACATAAGACAACATAGCCGGGGGGGGCTAGCCAATGAGGTGTAAAGGAGCAGAATGGCTTCTTAAAGTGGCAGACTGACCCTCCCAGCAATGGCGACCCCCCCCCCCCCGCCGCTTTCTCTCCCCCAGATCATGATCTTTGACGAGGAGTGCTTTCAGGGTCGTCGTCATGAGTTCACCGCCGAGTGCTGCAACGTCATGGATTTCGGTTTTGAGACCGTGCGCTCCATGAGAGTGGAGAGCGGAGCGTGAGTGTGGCAGCTAAACTACTAAAAATTACTTTGGGGGGGGGCTGGAACAGGAAGCTAGAGGTGGGCTGTGGACATCTTAGGTCCATCTAAGCCTGTTCTCTTAGCCTCTCTCCGTAGTTTCTGAAGGGAGGATGAGCTTGATCCACATTCCGGAAGGCAGGGTTAGGGTTAGGGTTAGGCTTAGGGTTAGGGTTAGGGTCAGTGAAATATGCTGGATAAATACTCTTCGGGTGGAGTGTAAACTTTCATGTAGAATCTGAGAAAAGCTAGAGTTCTACATCAATACATCCACAGGCTAATTCATGGACCTATCTAGAGACCTCAGGCAGGTGTGGCAGAGCAGCACACAGGTCATGTGAACCTCACACACTGCCTTACGGTTACCATGATTCACCCAGGGTGTTCGCCAGCCCAGAGCAGGGCCAGTGCAGGGGCATGGCGACAGAGGTGTTGGGCCCTGCATAGAGATCTAGGGAGCACAGTCCCATATAGAGAGCGCTCCAGGCAAAAGACCTAAAACGGCGGGCACCCCTACTAGTCAAAAAGAGAATCAGCATTTTGAGGTGACACTGTTTGACTGTTCTAGGTGAAGTCCAAAACAGTGGTTCCTCTATTCCGGTCCTGGAGGGCCAGAATCCAACACAGTTTGCAGATTTCCCCGCTCAAACACATCTTAATCAGATAATTGCCAGGTTTAGTAGGAGAGTCTGAGCAGGGAAATCTGCAAACTGTATTGCAAACCGGTGCTCCAGGACTGGAATTGGGGATCCCTGTACTAAACTAACCATTTGTTAAGATTCCATCCTTCTTTTATTTCATTGACCTGTAAATTAGTTGCTTCCCTGTCCTTGGTTTTATTTTGATATATGAAGCACTTTGAGCTGCATTCTTTGTATGAAAAGCGCTATAGAAATACAGATTACAATTATATTATTATTTTTGTTATTATTATTATTATTGTTATTATTATTATTATTATTATTATTCAAGGCAGATTAAAATAAGGCACTATATAGTTTCAGCTTTCTTCAAAAGTGGTTTAAATGTGTATACATGTATGTGAAACATATAATATATACAAAGGTTATGTAATCTGGAGCTAATGTTTATACAACATACTTAATTCCTTTGTTTGTATTTGCTCAGGGATTTTTATTATTTTGAAAGTGTAACTTAGTTAAAATTCTGAGGGCCTGCTCTGTGTGTCCTCCCCAGGTGGGTGGGCTATGAACATGCAGCCTACCAGGGCCACCAGTTTATTCTGGAGCGTGGAGACTACCCCCAGTGCAATGCCTGGGCGGGCAGCAACGCCTACCCCATCGGGCGGCTGACATCTTTCAGACCCGTCTCCTGCGTGGTGAGACTGCTTTTTCTCACCTTCTTTCCCACCCCCCACTTAATTTCTCAGATCCTCATCTTTCATTTCCCCCAGTCCTCTCTAAAGCTCTGACCCTCAGAAGGATCTAACTAGCAGGTGTTGGTGCATGTGGTGACTTTGCTTGGTTGGTTTCTTTGTGAAAACCTCATAGTGGAGGTTGATTTACCCCTTCAGCAGCAGAGCTTAATGTTGCCTCATATAACTGCTCAGCAACAGGATCTGGACACTACCTCTGAGTGAGGCCCTTCAACATCACATGCTCTTGGCTGAGGCTCTTATGATGATCACTGGATCGTTTATTATCTCTTCACAGAACCACAGGGAGTGTCGCATGTCCATCTACGAGAAGGAGAACTTCCTGGGTCGGAGGGGGGAGGTCACTGATGACTACCCTTCCCTCCAGGCTATGGGCTGGTGCAACAATGAAGTTGGATCCTTCTGTGTCCACTCTGGAGCGTGAGTGTCTACCCAACACTGATACTGTCAAGATATCCATAGCAAAACCTCAGCCAAACTGATTCACTCTGACTTTATAAACTCTCTAGGTCTTTATACCAAATATCTGTGACATTCCATAGCGTTATATAACCTCATGGGAGTTATACTTACACAAAAATCCGATGTCTTGGTCCCACCTCTCTTCCATCTCTCTGAAGATCATTTTTGGTTCTGCCCTCAGAACATTTTTGTGTAAATAAAACTCCCACGAGCCTTATATACCCTATGCTCCCCCCTCCCCCCAAATTCTGATACTCTATCACTCACTCACATCTGCCGGGCACTCCTTCCATCTCACTCTCCTTCTTGTACCCTCATTCCCTCTATCTCACTCTCATTATCTTAGCTTCACTCCCTCTATCTCACTCTTCTCATCTTAGCCTCACTTCCTCTATCTCACTCTCCTTATCTTAGCCTCACTCCTATCTTACTCTCTCTCTCGCAGCCTCATTCCCTCTATCTCACTCTCATTATCTTAGCTTCACTCCCTCTATCTCACTCTTCTCATCTTAGCTTCACTCCCTCTATCTCACTCTTCTCATCTTAGCCTCATATCTTACTCTCTCTCTCTCTCTCTCGTAGCCTCATTCCCTCTATCTCACTCTTCTCTCAGCCTCACTCCCTCTATCTCACTCTCCTTCTCATAACCTGACTCCCGCTTGCCACTCCCCTCTCCCCTCAGATTTGTGTGCTACCAGTACCCCGGGTACCGTGGCTACCAGTACATTGTGGAGTGTGACCGTCACTGCGGAGAGTACAAACACTTCAGGGAGTTCGGTTACCATTCACAGACGCCCCAGATCCAGTCTATCCGCCGAGTCCAGCAGTAACCTCACCCCCGTCAACGGAGCCTGTACACTGCTCAGTGTCTACCTCCATATTACCCATAAGGGGAATAAACAACCTTTCTTAATCTACTTAGCCTCATTGAGGTGTATCAGTGTGTGCTGTGATGCTGGCAGGTGAACTTTCACGTAACACTGCAGGGTTACCAGTGAGGCATGGTTCCTCATGAAGGGCAAATCCTCAACCTCTAGCCACACTATGGTCATTTCTCAGTTCTGGGTCTGACTGGTTCTGACTGGTTCTCAGCAGCCTCCTTTGCCTCATAAATAAAGCTTCAATACTTTCAGAACATCTTGAGTGTGTGAAAGTTTGGAATTATTGGGGAGGAACATCCAGCTATAGTTTGGAAAAATCTTCTTTCAAATAATGTCTTAATATGGTTAATAAAACTGGTTGTGTTCAGGTAGATTGTAGCATTCTCTAATATGAGCACAATTACAAGAACTAACAAGAAATACTGTATATTGTTTAGAAGTCTACCACCACAATGAGGGATATACTGAATTTTTGCAGTAAATTGTATATTTCATGACACGACACAAGAAAAACAAGGAAAATCATGAGGAAGCACTTTTTATTTTCAGAGGCATCAAAAATAAACAGGTATGTTTTATTTTGGCAGCAAAAACTGTTGAGCGGAAGGTAAAATCAAAAGGATCGACACGGCCGCTAATTACCCCATTGGCCTGTACGTTATCAGTGGGCGGGGCATGGCCCCTGATGACCCCATTGGCCTGTACGTTATCAGTGGGCGGGGCATGGCCCCTGATGACCCTATTGGCCTGTAGGTTATCAGTGGGCGGGGCACGACCCCTGATGACCCCATTGACCTATAGGTTATCAGGGGGCGAGGCACGGCCCCCGATGACCCAATTGGCCTGCAGGTTATCAGTGGGTGGGGCACAGCCCCTGATGACCCCATTGACCTATAGGTTATCAGTGGGTGGGGCAGGACAGACACATAGGTAAAGTTCCGATGGCTTAATGCTCACAAGTCCCCAGGGTGCTTGGTACAACCACGGGCAAGCTTGGAACCACATGGTTAGATCAAGCACAATGGGGTCCCGGGCAGACTGGGCAGTCTCTGCTGAGGTGTGAGTCGAGGGTCTTGTCACCATGCTGTACAGCTTCATGGACCGTGTTCTTCACCCAGCTGCTGTGTTTCTTAATTAATTTTGAGCTGGTGCCAGCAGAAGAGAGCCAGACCCTGACATCATTGTGCTGTGTCCTTCGTCACCATCACGGCAGTTTTATTCCATCCCCTTCTAGAACCTGAGATCATCTCAGTGCTGGCAGATTGTTTTATTGTCAGCCTGTCGGCCTCTAAGTGAAGGAATAGAGTGGGTGGATATTTTTGGGGGGGGGCGATATTTTGAAATGAGACGACTGCAACATGATGGTGAGGAAGAAGAGGAGTGAACCCCGCAATGCAGCATCTGCAAGACTTTAAAAAAAGCGAGACAGGTCACAGGTCACTGCGGCAAAACAGAGGACCCACCCATTCTGCACACATACTTAGCAAATGATCGCCCTCCCTCCCTCAACCCCACCCCCAACCAGCCCCACCCTCTGGATTGCCACGCCCGAGGCACAAGCCGAACCTCATCTATTGTCTTCATAAAATAGAGTATTCCAGCCATCTTGGACTATTTGCCTTAAAAATATCTAATATGATAAATTACAATCAATAATATACTGAAAATCCCTGTTTCAAAAGAGGTTTCCTTTCTTCTGAAATGAGTATTCTACAACAAGAAGTAACAAATTTTAACCTTATAGAACCCTACTTTTACATACTTGACATTGACTTGAATGAAAATTGAAGGGACAAGACTTAGATCCACCATTCAAATTAATCTTTATCTGATCATGCGTCTGGAACAATTAGATACCAGAGGAATCAGGCATTCAAAGACACAGAGATCCATCTGCAAGTAGGGTCAGTCTCTTTGAATCATCTGGAACTATCTGCTTAGCGTAAGAGCTCCAAAGTGAATGAGAAGCACTGTCTCTAGCTAATACAGATAACGGTCATGATGCTAATTGAGTTACCTTAGCGAAACAGTCCTCTGTACTGCCTCTGATGGAAGCCTAATCGAGTTTTCCTTTACTCGCCTCCCCAGGGAGCTTTTCATTTAGAACTGGAAGAATTCGTGAGCTGACCCTCTGTGATTTTTAACCAGATTGCCAGTGACACCCATTTAGTAGAATGTATCATAGATCCACCAAACTGGCGGGTCTGGAAACTACTGGAAAGGCAAAAATCTCCTGCGGCTGATTAAAGTGTTACAAAATGATAAATCACATGAGCAAAGAAATCAAGCCCTTCAACTTCCGTAAAACGAGAAGATGCATAAATAATTTTTTAAGTTTTAATTTCTCATAGTCCTATCTTGAGTCTCCTACTGAAAGGAGCCTGCAAGTAGATCTCACTTATCCTACACCCCATATCATTTACCCTTTTCAATCTGACCTTGAACATTGAATTTTTGACCTTCTCATTCCACTCTCTAGCCATTCCCTCACACATGAGAGACATAAAGCAGACAGTTGCTGCTTTATCTCTTCAGCATTTCCTCTCTGGCCCCGTCTCTTCATGTCTCCATCCTTGCATGCTAACGTCTTTGTTCTTGAAGAACATCCAGAGCTTTTGATCTGTCACAAACCTTCTCCAACTTTCACCTTCTCTTCAGGCTGTGTTAAAGGATAAACTGTGTCTCTTCCCTTTACAGCAAGACAGTGTAACCGAAATCTAATGACGAAAAATATATTTTGAAGAGTGGCTGCAAAAAGTAAGGGCAATAAAAATCTGTTTGTATTAAACACAACTATAAAAAGTAATGTGAAATACAATAAAGGCAGAATGAAATACATTATACAGAAATATTTTACAGTACAGAAGTTTCACCAGTTCTTTGTGCATCAATGTTGTCTTTTGATTACAACATTTCTCACACAAAGTGACGTGAAATCAGAAATCTTATACTACTGCATGAAAGTTATCTTACAAATACCGTCTTTCAGATATTGAACATATTTAGAAGTGTGATACCTTACCTACTTCCAACCTGCTCAGATGTCATCAACGAAAACAAATCTTTTCCTGGGAAGTGAAGAAAGATGGGTGACTGAGCCGCCGTCTCCGCCATCCTGCCGTGCGACTTCGCCCCTCCCAGGGATGGGAAGGGGACTGAAGCCTATGTTCACAGCACCACGACAAGAGGCAGAGTGTCCAGGAAGGACCCCGCTCTTTGAGCATGGATAGACGCATTCTGGTCGAAGAGAGGGGGTGCGTCACGGAGGATGACTGGAGTTGGGGTGGGGGGACTTCATGAATATTAATGCGACTTGTCCCCTTTCCAAAGAGACAGGGCCTTCAATTTCATTAGAGAGGGAAGTAGCTTTATCCATTTAATGGCTCCATATTAGTGGCTGGACTCAAACCATTTCATTAGTTAGAGTGCTGCTATAATTTATAGGGGAGGGGGGGGGGGTTAAGTCTGACACAACAGTCTTCATGATGCAGTGATTCTAGGGGGCAGAAAGCCAAGATGCAGCACAAAATGCCCCCATGCCATAGACTGTGAGATGCAGACGATTGCATGGGACACCATAGATGGAAAGACACCGAAGGTCAGTCAACATGGCTACGATTTACACTTTTTTTATTTTTTCACCATCATTTTGTTCCTCTTATGAGTCTACTTCTTTTTTTTTATCCGTTTGCAGTACCTTGACGCAATAGCATGGACACCAATCGGTCTGCTGTTAGGTTTTCTGCTAGTTCAGCTCTGAATGTTTTCATTAATGTCCTCATTTGGAGAGGACTTTCACTTGATTTTGAAGCCAGCAGACACATCACTGGTGTCCTCTGTCCTTGGCTTGTCCTCTTTCCCTTTGGTGTCATGTGCAGAAGCAGCCAAGTGCAGGTAAGAAGCCCAGCCACATACTACCTGAGGAGAAGGAACCATTTGCTCTGATCTTCTAGATACTTTACACATTCATTCATCCTTCCATCTTCCATTCTGCTTATTCTGCACATTGTTGCAGGGACCGTGGAGTCTATACACACACACACACACACACACACACATATCCCTACCCAGCCTTAGCCTTAACAATAAGTAACAAAACAAAATACAAGACTTTTGGCTATTTTAGTTTTTTGATTGCAATCACAGATTTTTATAAAATCCAAAAATGTCCCCACATGGTAAAAATTTACAGGTTTTTATCAAATTGTGGGGAAATCTGATCTCCACAATGTAACAATTACTTACACACACACACACACCTTCGTATACTGGAGGAATTTAGAGACACCAGTTCACTTTCATGCATTGTTAACCATATGCCGACTTTCCACTATTGTGTTCATGTGATAAATGCTGTGGAAATATTAAGACTACTTGTGCAACGTGTGAAAAGACCACATCCACTTCCAAAAGAAATTATCTGTGGTATAAAATGCTGGGGTGTGTATATGTGTGTGTGAGAAAGAGACTATCCCTTTTAAACTATGATCTTCTGATCTTAAAAATCAGTATAACCTTCAAATTCACAATATGATACAAATCGTTACACATTATTACATAATATCACAATGTTATCTGGACAGGAAATCATATCAATTATAGGGTTACAATAAACTTAATGGTTAATATAAACACCTTTTATATTCATGTACAGGACAGATATATTTCCTCATGTTTTTTTCTTAATAGAAACCCAGACCGACTCCCTTTAAATGTTTATCTTTGTATGTAGTGAGCAGAGGTAATGAATCTGCAGGATGCGGAATCACCGTAAAAATCACTCACCAACTACAAGGTAATTCCACCATCTCTGTCTAAGGAGGTTGCAGGCAGTATGTAGAGGAGCCATTACAGATTTTTTTCGACTTCTCCTCAGAGAAACCCCACCCATTCTCACATGTAATTTCACATATATTTTATTCCAACATCGATACACCCAATTAAACCAACCAAGGGCTTGATGAACAGCTAATTCACTGAAAAATCAACGTAGGTGGTAGAAGACATTAAAATATGTTGTGAAAATTTGAAATGGCTGTCTGTCTTGGTGGGCCTTGGTGAATGGAAACCACATGGACAGAAACATCGAGGAGCACTTGAATACTCTGATAGAAACATGAGCGAATCATTCAATGTAAAACAGGCTCAGGTTCCAGTATAATCAAAAAATGTTTTATGTTTCACTATTCACAAATCCACTTTGCCGCCAACTTTTACAATCATACTAACATCAAAAACATAGCAACGATAAAAAGATCACAAAAAAAAGGAAAATAAAAACAAATTTAAACCATTATTTGATCAACATCTGGACCACATTAGAACAGGATAAATTATCTGATGATAGACTGTCAAATAATGTGGGTCTTCAGCGTTACACCTGACAAGTTTCATGCACTGTCTCTGTCCCACAGAGATTAAAAAATGAAAATGATCACATGTAATAACAGGCAATAAGACTGCAGGTAGCCATTTCAGGGACTGGGTCAGTTTAACAGTCCTTTGACTCCAGATTTGAGTGACATGTTTAATGACACAGCATTTCTCATCCACTGGCATCTGTTTAAAACTCAAAAGTAGTGCTGAAGGCATTCTTACTGGATTACAAAACCAGAGTTGTTCATTTGAATTCTCTTAAGGAAAATATATATACAGACATTAAAAATTAGGATTAACATTTAGAAAGAATTGATCAGATGCTTTGTGGGAAGAGTCCCATTGTCAATGCCTATACCAAACCGGTCTCCAGTTGTACAGATTTGTCAAAGCTTCACGGTGATACGACAATGGAAGACCAGCAGACGTCGCTTCGCTTAAAACACCAAATGATCCAAGAAATGAAATACAAGTCAATTCAACGTTTTATTATTGGACAGCATGCAGTTATTTCAGAGTCACTCTTTTTGCCACATCTAACATTTAAAACTTAAGAACAAAAAATTTAAAAAGGGCCCAGCGAAGGTGGACTCAAATTCCCACAAGCCACCTCACTCGCCTCCATTTGGCAGGGACAGCCAACACCCAAGCCTGAAAGACCTGCCATCTACCACCAAGCTCCCAGCCCTAGACTTGAAGGAGGTCTGCATTTCCCAGGTTTCCGGAACACTCTGGAACACTGGGAAACAAATGGCCAGGCAGCTAGTTTCAGAAAGCGATAAAACTTGTGGCCCAGGTGCAGCAGGCAGCTGGAAGGGCAGCTATAGGTCATGATTCCACCAAGCCCCAAATTCTCCTCCTATGAGCTACAAAAAAAAAAAAAAAAAATGAATGGCACAGCCCAACCCCAGGCCCAACACTGCTGACCGTGTCCCCTACCCAGCCTCACCCTCAGAGACAAGCTACAGCTACATACCAACGAGGCCATAAAATTTTAAACAAAAATTTTAAATAAATTCTTGCCCCTCCCGTCGCCTCCAGCATGCCAGAACTCACGCCATGCTTGCTCGGAGAGGTCATCGTGGGAAAGTTAAAGACCAAACGGTGAGAAAAGGTGACGGAGGAAACGCTGAAAAGTACGGCAGCATCTCACAGATGCTGAAAACACTCCTCTCTCAGGACGTGAGAAAAACAGCCACAGACTGACACACGGGTTAAGTACTTTCTAAGATGAGTGCTTCTGCACCGCGGTGATTATGACTTCCTCATACAAATATCTTAAAAGGACCTGCTAA
>JAODLD010000046.1:5243414-5273957 GCA_026781065.1 Mormyrops boulengeri
CCCCCCCCCCCCCCCCCCCCCCCCCCCCCCCCCCCCCCCCCCCCCCCCCCCCCCCCCCGCCCCCCCCCCCCCCCGGGGGGGGGGGGCACAGGAAAGCTGTGCGACTCATACGGATGTTTTCATTAAACATCTGAAATTAAAAACATTTTTCACGTATAAACACAAGGTAGCATAGCGTCACGTGTCATAGTTTTTTTTTTTTTTAAACCACTTGCGTCACCCATTACCCTTTTACCGACATGTTTGGTAACCGTGACAGAGATGTTTTGGGTGGAATACAGAAGAAGAAATAACACGTCACACCTATCTGTTCCTTTCCTCTTTGTGGTCCCATGGCAGGGGATTCCTGGGCATGTAAGGCTGTTGTGCAAGATGGACACCAGCGCACAGTCAGGAAGGTCTCCTGGTCACCTTGTGGGAACTATCTGGCTTCCGCCAGCTTTGACGCCACAGCCTGTATCTGGAGAAGAAAAGAGGATGACTTTGAGGTACAAAAAGAAATGCAGCCAAATATCAGAGTTTGCTTTCTGCAGGGATCCTTCTCAACTCCTAGTTACAGATAGTTTCCTACAGTTATCTTGATTCCAGCCATGTTTTTTACTCTACTTGTCCTCAGTCCAGCTCCTCTACTCCTCCTTCATGCCCTTCTCATCTTTCCCTTGTTTGTGGCTGCATAAAACCATGAGAATTTACTTTTCCTTTGTGTGCGTGACCTCTCTTCCTCCCCCAGCCTGTCCTCATGTCATCCTCTGTCACATTTACATTTGCATTTATTCATTTAGCAGACGCTTTTATCCAAGGCAACATACAAGTGAGGCAAATAGCACATTACAAACATATGACTGTCAAGAAGTCGACTGGGTGTAAGTGCAGCTAGGCTGAGCTTCCAATGAGTGACCAGGTATACGTGTAAGCAGGATTGGAGCAAGAGCTACACATCTTCCATCGAGGTCTCCCTCGGCCTGTACGCTCGCTGACCTCTGCCACCCCCTTACCCCCCACAGATTGTCACAACCTTGGAGGGCCACGAGAATGAGGTGAAGTGTGTCGCCTGGGCCCCATCAGGCAACCTGTTGGCCACCTGTAGCCGAGACAAGAGTGTGTGGGTTTGGGAAGGTGAGGTGCCCTCTTGGATTCCCTGGACCTTTGTTCTCGGTCACAGGAGTGAGCAGCGTCCCTGCAGCCACATGGGGTCCAGGCCTGGCAGTGACATGGGTCTCTCTCGCTCTCTCTCTCTCTCTCTCTCTCTCTCTCAGTGGACGAGGAGGACGAGTATGAATGTGTCAGTGTAGTGAACACTCACACTCAGGACGTGAAGCATGTGACCTGGCATCCCACCAGGGAGGTACGTTCCACTGTCCCCACCTGATCAAATTTTTATTGTTATTTTGAGCATGCTCAGTCCACCCTCCCCCCAATCATAGTAATAATATAGTAGTTGTTAGTTACAGTAAATGTAATAAATGTGGTTCTCAATGTGGATTGTTGGTGTCACTTGTGGGCTTTGCTCAAATTCCGTTACTGAGTTGCACTCTCTGTGCCCTGCTCTGATTGGATCATGTGCCGACTCCCCCAGCTTCTGGCATCAGCTAGCTACGACAACACGGTGCGTCTATACCAGGAGGAGGACGACGACTGGCTGTGCAAAGTCACGCTTGAGGGACACACGTCCACCGTGTGGAGCCTGTCTTTCGACCCCAGTGGACAGCGGCTGGCCTCCTGCAGCGATGACCGGACTGTGAAGATCTGGAGGGAAAACCAGCCTGGAGATGTGACTGGTGGGGGTCGGGGGTGGGGTTTAACAGTTGATTCTGTTTTCATTCGGTTTGACATGCACCTGAAGGTGTCCCTGCTCGTGCTTTGCTGCAAATCTAGATGATCATGAGCATGTTTGAACTGTGAAGTACCTAAAAGAGTATTGGAGAGGTTGTGATGGATGCTGGAAGTCACTCCTCTGTAGGTTTCCGAGGTAACAGTTACCTAAGGGATGGACAGTCAAGTGTGTAATGTGCATTTCCCGTGTATCCACAGGGATGGAGAGCAGTGGGTCTGATCCATCCTGGAAATGTGTCTGCACTCTGTCCGGGTTCCACAGCCGGACCGTGTACGATGTCTCCTGGTGAGCAGCCACCTTCAATGCTGCCAGTGTCACCCATTTTAGCTGCAGTTCAGTTACTCCGACTTGGTTCACGTGGAAGTATCAAAAGCATAATGAAAAAATGCACCTATAAATATGGATAATAATCTTTGGCTGTATATATGTATGTGTATATATATATATATATATACTGCCCTACATACGCTGACACTGAAACAGGAAAAGCGCAGTAGTATCCACCTTTATGTGTAACTGGTAGGTAAATGATCATGTTTTCTTCGGAACTGAGCACAATTGAATTAAGATGTATCATCAGGAGTCTGAGACCTGATTTTGGTGAAAACTCGATTTTGATAAAATACAGAGTGTTTTTGATTTTGTATGACAGTGTAGCGGTTTGCATCCTGTGATTTCAAATCTGGAACCGCATTGGTTTCTCACTTTTCCTCCCCGTGGACAATGTCACCTATGTAGAGTGAGAAGGACCCTTTAGTGATAATCCGGCTTTGTCACGCCCTCATAGGTGCCGACTCACTGGGGCGCTGGCCACTGCCTGTGGAGATGACAGCATACGCGTGTTCAGGGAGGATGCGGCCTCGGATCCCCAGCAGCCCACCTTCTTGCTGTCTACTCATGTGCCCCAAGCCCACAGACAGGACGTCAACTGCGTCTCCTGGCATCCCAAGGAGGCGGGGCTGCTGGCCTCTTGCAGCGATGATGGCGATATTGCCATCTGGAAATACCAATCAGAGGCTTGATTCTGGGATCAGCCAATTGGACACAAACCAGCTCCGAAAATACAATTCTCCCATTAGCTGAAAAATTAGATTTCTTTGAACGCCCAGCGGAAGGAGATGGACAGGTCCCGAAAGCCTGCTTTTAAAGCTTTCTTGCCCTTAACTTTCCTGTTTTTTAGGTGAATTAAAAAGTAGCTAAAACTTGATGAAGCCTACTGTCTTTGATATAACTAGAAAACGCTGATGAGATGCTGCAGGCAGTGTGTGACTCGGCGGGGTAGGTCTCTGTATCTAAGGTCGGAAGGTCGTCGGTTCAAGCCCCAGCCTTGGCAGAAAAGTCACGTCTGTGGACCCCTGAGCACATCCCCAAACCTCCAGCGCCAGGGGCCCTGCAAGCTGGCTGATCCTGCGCCGTGACCCCCAAACTTGCTCTTGCCAGCATATGTGTCTGTGGGTCTCATGCACGGCAAGATGGGATACGTGAAAAGAAGCACTCCGGTGTACCTGTAGCCATACCTGTGCAGATGGCAAGTAATGAGTCGCTTCAGAACCTTGGAGGGGAGATACCGGCGTGTTTGGGGCAGTATTGATTATCAATCTGTATAGGTCAAGAGGTCTAACAATGGCCATTTAAGTTTGTAGGGAATCCACTTTTTTTTTTTTTTTTAAATCCGTCCCCATGAGGAAATTCTCTTTCCATCTCCCCCTCTCCCTGTAGGTGAGAGCAAGCTGTCCGCGAAGGGCAGCCACCCATGGCAGCACCCAGAGGTTAAGGGCCTCGCTCAAGGACCACAGACATGTCGAGGCTGAATAGCCTTAAAAAAGAACAGAAACCCAAAACGATACCCAAGCCTATTTTCCATAGATTAGGTCAGTCAAGGAAATCAGGACTTTTCATTTGAAAACTTTATTTCCAAAAAATCCTGTACAAAACAAAATCAGACCATCACCATTTTCCTGCCCAAAAAGAAATTAAGGATTAAAGAAAATTAGCATGCTGTAGTACTTTTCACTACAAAGATGTCACCACGATGTAAATCTGCCGATTGCTTATGCAAAGCATTTGATGGAGAGTAATGTTCTTGGTACTGAATCATGACATAAAAACAAGGTTCTCAACCCCAGTACTTTAATACTCCAGGGTAGAGGAGAGGGTGAGACACCAGACGACATCTGGCTAAAAGACACCAGCTTTATTCAGAAAGACACTGAACACTAATCTGTTATTGAATGCAAACACAAGCAGGATTACGGTAAAAACTTGGGTTGGGGTGGGGGGCTTAGTCTGAGTCACTGTCCCCCTCACTGTCTGCCTCCTTCACATCCACGCTGAACTTGTACTCCTGGTCGCAGCCCATGTAAGCATCACTCATGAAGTACAGTGTGTAGTTATGAATACCCGTTGCTGGGGCAACAAAGTCCAATTTCACCTGTGGGGGGGGGGCAAGATATGAGTACCACACTTTGCAAACACCATGACCAACCACCTGCCAAAAGAACCATTTCATAGCTAATTTACAAGTATTGGACTTTTTGCATGTTGCTGCTGCAGTGTGTAACTACTCAGTGTATCACACTATTTGAGTACTTCTGGATCTTGGTTCTAATCAGAACTTCAAACTTTTCTATACTCAAATGTAATGAATTTATTTTTATTCATATTTTCTCTCTTATTTTATGTTATGTGGGAATGTATGCAGCTATACTGCCAGTCGCACTCCTAATACCTGGCCATTAAAGTGAATTCTGGTTCTGATTCAGAGAACGCCACCATTATCTACCACAGATCTACCGTGAGGACACGGAAACCTGCAGTGGTCATACACAGACTTGCATTTGACAGTGACGCTGAAGTTCTTGTGAACCACAGCACAAGGCCACCCTGACTGAAGACTAACCTTAGCCTTCTGCTGGAGCGTGAGCCTCTTGATGGAGATCAAGCTGTTGGATTTGGGGTCTCCAATCACCACCCACCACCCTTCTTCACGTTTCTTCAGGAACACAGAACCAGTCATGTTAGACATATGGGTGGCACAGCTCTGGTTGAATCATTTCACAAACTTGTCTGGGGAGGCGGACATTTCAGGTCCAGAAGGTAAAAGTCCAAACCAGGATTTTGTTTCGAAAAACCAGTTGAGTACTCTGTGACTGGTTGGTTGAAACAAAATCCTGGTTTGGATTTTTACTTTCTGGATATGACATGTCCACCTCTGCTTGTCTGTCTGCACTGCTCCTTGTATCAGAGAATATGCTTTCACCAAAGAACACTGACTTCATTAATGGTGACAAAAATATGTACGAAGAAGAACATGGGGAAAAAAAACAGGCCAAATGAAGCACACCACACAGTGTCACCCAATGATAAAAGTGTCTGTTGAAGCTAAACATCAATTATGTTTCCTAATCCCAAAAGGGGTTTTGGAAATGACATCCCATGCAGTCTTTTTGAAAGATCAGATGGTCAACAAACAAAGAAACCGGGTCAATCTTGACCACTGTAGTCCATTTGGCAGCAGTACCTGTGGGAACAGCGGCGCAATGACCGGTCCGGTCACCTCCTCCTCTCTCTCCAGCTGAACTTGCACCAGAACCGGACCTCCACTGCGGACACAAGGCAGACCAAGTGATGAGTAATGAATAATAAACAGGCTGAGAATGACGTACACACAGATGGTCCACCCAAAATGTGCGCACCTCTTGATGCTCTCCTTATCCGCCACCTCATAGGACAGCTCGATGTTGGGATAGCGGTTGCAAAATCGTGCCACGTCTGCCATCTGGCCATCAGAAAGCTGCAGCAGCGCGCTCCGCTCCTCATCCTCCATCTCCATGATGTCGAAGATGCTCTCCACCCCCTGAGAGAAAGTGCTAGTTAGCGCCCGCTAATTCACCTGTTAGCCGTCAATGCAAATGGCCAGCAAATCGACCACCTGCCACTTTACGGGCAGTGCATCTCGACTCTGAGGGTAGGCCCTGCTTCACCTTATCGGTGCAGCGCTTGATGTGGTCACAGGTGAAGTGGGGCAGCTGCTTCAGGTAGGAGTCCTTCGACCACATGGCCTGGGTGACCATCTGAGCCAACTCCATGGCCGCCAAGGCTGGGCTGAGCCAGCCGTTGCTGGAGAGGACATCCACGCACGCCTGGATCAGACGTACCGCCTGCAAGGAGAGCAAGGAGCCAAGGATGAATTCTAACAGGTATCAATAACAGGGGAGACCTTGTCCAGATATTTACGAAGCTCACAAAATGACGTCTAGAGCCAACTTGAATTAAGCTAACAGGTCTACTTCAAATTTTGCTGCTCATCTGGTACCAGGCTAGTTTCCATTCAAGGCCACATTATGAATGTAAACCAACATTAACGTCATCCCTGGTATTCACCTAATCAGGTGGTCTGCCAAAGCCTGACTTTCTTCCCAGGAAGCCTAGGACTCTTTAACCACTCAACAGTGGTACAGGTGGCGATACAGCCGTGATCAAAGTGTCGTCAGGCCAGGGAGCATGCTGGGATGCGTGTGGAAGCCCTTGGCGTCTCTGTACCTTGCTGAGGATCTCCTCTGTGTCAGACTGCAGCTCAGCGCTCAGCTGCATGCGGGAAAGGTGGGCTTGCAGCAGCAGGTTGGTCTTCACGTGTGGGTCGTTGAACTTGGGGTTGTTCAGCTTGTGGGGCACTTTCTGAGCCAACTGGGAGGCAGAAGAGGGGTCACCATTAGGACCTGCAGCCCATTGATGTCACTGGTTATCTAGTCACCGAAACGAGGCCGCCTCACCTGTCGAAGCAGTGTGTCCTCGTGATGCCTGATGGGGATGTTCTTGTACTCGGCCGCATTGGAGATGATCTCGATGAGGCCCCGGATCTTTGTCTTGGCATTGAGCGACATGCTGAAGAGTTCTGAGAAAGACAGAGATTGAGGTCATCTTTGCGAAACACTGAGGATTGGAACACTGTTCCTGTAATTGGAAGGTCGTTGGTTTGAATCCTGTACTTGGTAGAGTGACTTCACTGTTGGGGTTAAGGGTCTTGCTCAAGGCCCCAATTGTTCCAGGAACTAACATACTGACCCTGCTTTCTCAATTTTACGTCGCTTTGGATAAAAGCGTCTGCTAAGTAAAGGCAGTGATTAGAGCCTCACCAATGGTGGTGTAGTTGATGTAGTAGTAAGCGGCGATCATGCCCAGGTTGAGCGGGGCGACATCCATCTCGTCCTCGATGCTGATGCATTTGGACTGTTCCAGGTCGTGCAGTGTGTTCTCTACCAGCTCAGACAGGTGGTCCGAAAGGTGACGGTGAGACATGCCTGACAGAAGGGGGAGGAGCCAGAACAGTGGTGAAAGGATGACCTAGCACACATACGCACAAGAGGCTCTCAGGATCGCAACCTGGCCCCCCACACCTTGCAGGTTGTAATAGTTTGGGTTCTGCGTCATGCGCCGGTACAGGAAGGTCCAGGTCAGGTAGTCCACCGCATCCTGCTTGTTCTCCACCGTCTTGGTGACGATCTCAGCGTTGAAGTGGTCGTGCAGGCAGTGGTCGAGGTGGGACTCCACTGGAAGTGGCTCGTACAGGAATTTCTTGAAGAAATCCTGTGAGCGAGGAGGAGAGTCAGCACAGGAAACGGAGCCAAGCTAACAGGACGCAAGCAACATCCTGAGTCAGATTTGTCGGCCAGGCAGGAATGTTCGTCACCTTCTTGGAACCCTGGCACATGATGACGCACCGACCCTCGTCATCCTGCAGGGGGCGGTTGGCCTTCCCCACCATCTGGAGCACATCGTAGATGGGATAGTCCACATACCTGGGAGTGGTTGTAAACAGTTTAAAAAGGGACAAGAAAGGAACCAGACCCTCCTTACCCCATAAACACTTGGCGTGAGTGTAATTCCATGCAAGCGGAATAACCAAAAACATTTCTGACCATCACAGAATATTTTGCTTTTACCCATAACTGCATTCTTCCCAGGTCTCATTCTCCACTTCTCTGAAGTTCTTTGTTAAATGGATTAAAAGGGCTGTAAGCGATTAAATATCTTCGCTCAAGCTGGGACAGTTAAAATAATGACCCCAATTTTATAATTAGACCTGCAAGCACATTCTTTTGTCCTAATTAAGTAAAATGTTAAGAGGGTTTGGTAAATAAGCGTGAGAGCTGGTGAATGACTCCCGTGTGGTCACATCCTCGCCAACACTCACGCATGGATCTTGCCATTGTAGTACTGCGTATCCATGACGATGACCAGGTGGGCGGAGATGTTAGTTCCCCAGCAGAGGGAGCGTGAGGCGACTACCACCTGCACGGCACCTGGAGGGGGTTAATGGAGATCTCCTTTAGCATCCAGGAGAATCCCGAGAAACTGACTGGTATGGAAAGCAGCACAAACACACTTAACAAGCTGGCCTTTTTAATTTTATGGTGTTAACTGTAGGAGCCAAACAGAATTAAAATCCATTAAAAAAGTTCTCTGATGACTGGCCACCCCCCCTTCCCCATTCCCAAGTAGACCAGGCCCATCTCCCCACCAGAGCTGAATAGCTGCTCCACGATGCGGCGCTCGGTGGCGGAGAGTCCCTCGTGCAGGTACCCCACGCCGTTGGCCAGCGTCTCCTTCAAAGTGTTGTCCGTCAGCTTCTCCAGGAAGGGAGCCAGGTCCTTCTCTGTGCAGTGGAGGAACCTGCGAGGGCATTTAATTGGGGTTACAGACGCCGAAACAGTTACACACAGAGGTCATGTCTGAATTCAGGAACTGCATCCTCCAAAGGTCTGCGCAATGAATCTTGGGATATGTTGGGCTACGAAGGATCTACCCAGCAAAAGCACACATTCCTAAACCGCACTGGAAATACCCTCCGAAATGGGACAGCCTCATCACGTCGCTGTGATGCATTTGGTCTTCGAATGCAGCCTTAGAATGATGCAGCCTCCGAATTCAGACACAGCCGCAGTCTACGGTGGTCGGGACTACAGGGCACTGTCAATCACTGGGTCTCCCCACATTCCACTGGTCACTTCACCAGTTCCAATGACAACCAACCTACCAAGGGTTTCGAAGCCTCATTTTCACACAGTTCCTTGAGGATTCCCACCCTCAAATTAAAGCTTTGCTCCATACTATAGTAAATACGACTTTAAACATTTAATAAATTATGTGGACTTCTCGTACACTCTCGTATCCTGACATGCAGGGAACACCCACCTTTGAGCGACGACGTCGGCAGCACAGAAGGTGAGGATGTCAATGGCGGTCAGCCGGGTCTGTCGGCGCGACGGAACGAATACCAGCACGGGCTTGGTGGGAGAGTGCCGGATGATGGAATGGTACACAGGCTTTGCCATGGATAGCAACCGGGTCTGTGTGTGGCTCACGTTAAAGCCCTGTAGGGGGCAACGAAGGTCATTGCTAGAAATAAACATGGTTATGGAAATCAAGCTTTTATTCGTGGTACTGGCCACCCCAAAGTACCGGCCCCCTACCTGGATGTGGAGCTCCAGAGGCACAGGCCGCACGTTGGGGTGGAAGTTGAAGGTAGCGGTGGTGCTGCAGCCCAGCCAGTGGGCCACATCCTTGGCGTTGGAGAGCGAGGAGCTGAGAGCCACGATGCGGATGGGCCTCTCGATCTGGGAGGAGATGTAGCGCATCCTAGAGCAGATCACCTCCAACACGGGCTGCGGATATGGAACACGAGGGGGGGATTAGTTTCAGAAGCACCAACCCTAGAAAGTGGGCCAGTGACTTCCCATTTGCAGCACGAGCGCGAGTCGAACATACCCCGTTCTCGCCGCCGATGAGGTGGGTCTCGTCCACGACGAAGAGGCTGACGTTCTGCACGTTCTTGCGCTGCTTCCAGCGCCGGGACAAGATGTCCCACTTGTCAGGCGTGCTGACGATGATGTCGCCCTTGCCCAGCAGCTTTAGGTCCGTGCTGGTCTCCCCCGTCAGCAGGACCACCTTCTTGTTCAGAGTGTCCTGGAACTTCTGGTGCCAGTCCACAAACACCTGAAAGCGACAGGGTGAAGAGGCCCTCACAGTTGTGTCATCGCTAACATGCTAGCACTGCACATTAGCATGGGTACCCTGGACGATCTTATCTGTACCTCTTTTCAGATTCTCCAGGCACTAACTTAGGGAGTAACCTTCTCAATACCTGCTCGGCCAGCGCCTCCATGGGGGTGATGTAGACGCAGCGGCCCTCAGCGTTGTGCAGCAGCATCCTCAAGATGGCAAACTCAGCACAGATAGTCTTCCCGCTGCCAGTAGGAGCTCCCACAAACACGTTATCGTCGCTGTTGTACACAGCATTGAACACTAGGGGGAGACAGAAACAATGGCGCTCAGACTTCAAGACTTGGTTTACCAATTTCTATTGCCCAAAGAGATGGGGCAACACATGCAAAATATATAAGCAGGACTGAAGTACAGGTTTAGGTACAGTCATTTTTACTAAAACCTAGTGTCATGCAAAACTGCACAGAAAATATAACACAGCTAATGGAAAAATGGTAAAAGAACCCTTGTTCAAGAGTCTCAAACAGACCTTGAGTCTGGATGGGGTTAAAGAAGGGAAACTTGTCTTGGTACAAGCTCTCGAAGGCGGAGTTTCGAAGAGCGGAGACGGGGAGGGGCTGCAGGTCCAGCAGCTCTGTGGGCGGCGGATACTTCTCCGGAAGGATCAGGTGACGGAACGACACGGGCAGCTGGGTCTCACAGGCTGGGGGAGGAACAAGGTCTCCATGATTAAAACTTCATCACAACCCTGACATTTCAGTGGGTGTGGGGGTGGGGGCACTCACAGAGCCAGCGGTCCGACGATATGCGGATGAAGTACTGCGGGGGCAGCGGCTCAAACACGGGCACGAAGAAGGTGACCAGGTGCTCGTCCTGGGCGTACTTGGACTTCAGCAGGAAGTACTCGTGGTGAAGAATCACTTCACTGTCCACGTCTTCCACGAGAATCCAGAAGGCCTCTGAGGAGCCGTGCACCTGTAGGGGGAGCCGATGAGTTTCGGCCACACACCACCTTAAATAACTAAATAACCTCCCAGGCTGGGTGATTAACAGCCTGTGACCATTAGTGTTCATTTACAGCCAAAAATAACACAACCGACCTTGTCATCCCACTGGAAGTCAGGTGTGATTGTCAACTCCACCTTCAGAGTTGACCGCGTGATGGGCTGCAGGTGGACCGCCAGGTCGAGCTTTGGGAACTGGTGCACGTACTTGTGGATGGTCTTCCCCATCTTCGGCATACGAATTAATTCACCTGTCGGGTGGAAAGCATGATTCAGCAGACAGGTCACTCGATTTTTATCAACGTGATTGCCCTCACCCTCCAAGCTCGGAAATCAAAGCTGCACTCTCACCAATTTCATTATGGTTGAGATCATATAGGCGCTCAAAGGGGAAGTTCTTCTTCTCTATCTTCTTGATGACCTCTTCTGGAAGCTTCCGGAACTGACGCAGTGGGGACATGGACAACCACCTAGAGGGATGGAAACCAAAGGCCTGATTAACGAAGCCTGAGAGAAGAAAGACACCCCGAGTCTGTCCAGATCTTATTACACTCCAACAATAGCTTAAAGTTAATAAGTTTACAAATCACATAGGTTTGACTCCTTGGTTCCACACACCCAACACCCAGAAGTTCTTACATTCTCTTGTCAATCATCTTGCAGAGGTTCATGGTCTTGTCAGTGAGCTGAGCCCAACCCCTGGCCAGAACGATCTCAAAAATGGCTCGCATGAGCCGGCCAGCACTCTGCGAGAAGGAATAACAATATCAGAGCCAGAACCATTAAAAAATGGACCTGGGTCCAGGTGTCAGTAGACGAGAGAGGAAGGAAGCCAACCTGGGTCACATAGACCATGTCAGCCATCAAGGCGAAGCCTTCCAGCTTCAGCTGAGAGATGTAGGCCTGCAGCAGCACATTGATCTGAAATCCAGAGGCATTGAAAACGCATTAGAAATAGCTTCGAGACATGCTACATGGTATCCTTAAACAAGTGCACTTTAACGAACGTCTTAGCGAACGTCAACAGAAGCAGCGGACCTTAGCACTGGGCTCCTCAATGCTCTCCTTCACAGGAATGGGGACTCGCTCAAGCAGCTTCTGAAGCTCCAGTTTCTCCTCCTGTGCGCCACAACAGACAGCCAGCTCACTGAATACAATGTATGTAATCTGTGCCTCAGAAGACCAAACATGCAGCTTCCAGGACGGGATATCCTGATATTACTAAGAAATTAAACAGATATCGATTTTGGATCCAACTGATCAGTGATATGATTGACAAAATAAGGTCTATCGACAAGTGCCATATTTTAATGGTAAGATAGAATATGAGACAGACCAGTATTTATACTTAAGGAGCTACATTAAGAATTATTCCGATGATTCCAAAGGATCCAACTGCTGCTCTGCGCGATCATGGTCTTCCCAGGCGACGCCGGTGGGCCTACCTCTCGGACTGTGATGTTCCTGAACTCGGAGGACAAGGAGAAGACGCGGAACAGCTCAATCTCACTTAGCGTGGGCTTCAGCAGCTGGTTGTAGGTATGGATGGAGTCATGAGTGACGTAGAAGTGGCTGGCGATGCGGCCGAGGTCCGTCACCTACCAGGGGAGGGAAAGGACAGTGTGTCAGAGGGATGAGGTGGAGGAACATGTGGGGGAACCAGAGCCCCAACATGTGCCAGACATGGCCTCCAAGTTCACCTTCCCCAAAGTTAGGAGGAACAGGATCATTTAACAGAGGGGTGGCCAATCATATCTGCAAAGAGCCCGTGTTTATGCAGGTTTTTGGAGTAGCCTTTAGGTCAGCTGATCTAAACCAGAGGTGAGAAATCTTTAGCCAATCAGTCCTCTGATTAGCAATCTAATTAGGGAGTTGAAGCGAAAACCTGCATACACAACGGCCCTTTATGGATAAGACTGCCCACCCCAGGTCTAACAGATGCTTCTGCAGTAAGATAAATGATTACAGGGGATTTAAGTTTTACAATGCGAGTTTAAGTTTCATTAATCTTCCCACATCCCTCCCCTAGAGGGCGCACCTGAAAGCTGCCGGTTCTCTTGTCGTACTTGACAAGGCTGTTCTTGTCCAGCAGGCTGCCGGCCGTGTGGACCAGGTCGAGGCGGCGGCGCTCCAGCAGGGGGTCCAAGGCGCGGTCGTCATGGGAGACGCCGTACAGGGTGGGGTTCCGCAGCATGCGCACATACAGGTAGGTATAACCCAGCCAATTCACAGCATCCTGGAAGAGGTAGAGGGGGGAAATCAAGAATGACGAGGGCGCCCGGGAACGCGGCTGAGCGTGCGCGGATAGGGGCGGGGCCTACCTTGGCGTTCTGAACGTTGCCCAGCACAATCTCGGCATTGAGCATGTCCGCAAGCTTCCCCACCATCTGGCTCTCAATGGGCAGCTGCTGGTTGAGCAGCGACAGGTAGTACTGCAGCTCGCCGTGGGAGGTGATCAGGATGCCCTCGCCCTTGGTGTCATACTGCGGGCGGCCAGCTCTGCCCAGCATCTGAGAGAAAACGTGCAAGAGGTGCTTAGTGATGGGACTGCAGCGGAGACGCACACCCCAGCAATCAACCACACACAGGCAGCGCCCGGCCAACCCATTTCAGGGCCATAAGCAAAATCTGATTATCCTAGTTGTCATTTGCCATCTTTCTTCCCACTCAAACAGGCTGGGCCCCCTGGTGGCCACTGGACCTACAGCAGCCACTTAGTTCATTATGAGGTTGGCCAACCTTGAACACAGGAGTAAAAACTTTACTAGACTGATCACTGTACATCTGTGTTCCTCCCTCAGTAGCTAAAATCTCACACACCCCCCAAACCAACCAAGTACGCCCATCTTACTGTCTTTAATAATCCACTGTAGGTGTCACACCGCCTTGTCTTGCATCATGTTGTATGAAACTCCACCCATCTTGCCACCTTTTATAGTATATTTTGCTGCACTGTCACTTTCATTCCATGTACACTTATGCAAAGTGAAATGACCCCCGAGAGGATCCCCAGAGATTCCCTCCTCGTGGGCCCCCTAGAGCAGCCACTGACCTGCAGGATGTCCAGGGCGCCCAGCTCGGTCCAGCGGCCCTTCTCGGGGCTGTACACCTGGGTGCCCTTGATGATGACCGTGTGCGCCGGCAGGTTCACACCCCAGGCCAGGGTGGCCGTGGACACCAGCACCTGGACGGCCGGAGAACATCCACATTATCACTCAGTCGAAAAAGACGAAGGTCCGAACTTGCGTTTAAGGTCAGTCATGCTAAAAAAATAGAAAGCTCAAGGACTGAGCTGCTGAAAGGTTGGTCAGCACCCAGCAGTGGCACCTGGATGTGGCGATCAGCAAACAGGTCCTCCACTAGGGTTCTGTCCACACGGGTCATGCCGGCATGATGGATGGCGAAGCCATAGGGCAGCAGGTCCTTCAGCTCCAGGTTCTACAGTGAAAAGGGGGATCAGTTACCCACCTTGTGTTACACTTCTGCTAAAACAAGAGGCTTTAATAAGATTGGGATTTCCAGAAAGTTTTTTCAACGATAAGTCACCTATCTTATCTTTTCCACGATGCCCATCCCCCTCACCTTGCACTGTTCCGCCTCAGTCCTCAGGACCTCGGTGGAGGCGGAACCTTCTCGCAGGAAGAGCCCGAGTGTGTCCTTCTCCAGGCACATGTCCCGGATGGCGCGTGCCGTCTTCCCCGTCTCCTTCCTTGAGTGGACGAACACTAGGACCTGGGGGAGCAGAAAGGAAGATGCGCGTTATTAGACCTCATATGACTGGGCACACGCTTACATAACAGGCAATTAGATTTCTGACAATTCCACATGGTGCCACCTGCATGTTGGTACACTAGACAAAGTCACATTCATTGCCCGCCCTAAACCCCCAAACTCATCTTAAGATTTTAGTCCAAAATACACCGGACTTTCCAAGTGAAACAACTGCTGCTCAACAGAAGAGAAGGTGAGCTCTCCTCACCTGGTTCTTGCCAGCATGCTCCATGATCTTCTCATAGACAATTTCATTCATGATCTGGAAGCGCTTGATGGCTTTTTTCTCAGTGATGCCCACATAAGTCTGTTCCAGGGGGACAGGACGGAAACTGTGGGGAAAGAGGTGAGGAGGGAATACTGATTGGGGGGGGGGGGAATCTCATCTCCATGGAGACCACTGATTATGAAGGACCAGTGGGAACTAGATGCCATCCCGTCCTGCCTAACCTGTTGTCAAAGTAGAAGAGGCCGCGGGCGGGGTCCACGCGCAGGCAGGTGGCCACGTCCTCGTAGTTGGGCAGAGTGGCGCTAAGGCCCAGGAGACGGACGTCCTCCTGGGTGAGCTCCACGTTGCGGATGGTGCGAGCCACCAGAGACTCCAGGACCGGGCCTCGGTCGTCGTGCAGTAGGTGGATCTCATCCTGCGGGTCAGAGGGAGAGGCTGTGACCTCACTACACAATCTGAATGATCACGCTAAACCACAAAAAAATCCTGTAGTGAGTGGCCAATCACTGTGAGATATGGAGGTCACATGACTTCTTGAAATGGACACACCCATTTTGACCTGCTCCCATACTTCTCATCACCTTGAAATGGTCAGAAAACCATGTGTGCCACAGTAATATTTTCTATTCTCACAGTCTATTCTCGTCAATCACATTTCATTGTAATCTTGACCCTGTGTTAACTTGCATATGACAAATAAAACTGAAATAAATAAAACTGAAACTAATGCAGTTGTAGGACTCAGCAGAAGGAGAAGCTTACTGCTCTATGGCAGCCTTCAAAGCAGGTCGGAAGGAATCAGCTGCCCCGTCCTTATACCAGAAGATTATTGGTTCATGTTCCAGAAGTGGCAGCGATCCCTTCATCAATCTGCCAGTGGGTATGGAACAATCTGGGTGGGCGAGATCACACTCACAATGATGATGAGGCGGACCAGCTGGGTGTAGGTTCGCTCCCCACCCTTGCGGGTGATGATGTCCCACTTCTCTGGGGTGCAGACGATGACCTGGGTGGCGTTGATCTCCTCCTTGCACAGCTGGTGGTCTCCTGTCAGCTCTGCCACCGTGATGCCGTAGCTGGCCAGGCGCTGGGGGCAGTGAGGGACAGTGAGTCATTCCATACTAGAGGAAACATACTGAGGCTCAGAGGAAAGTCTGGGCCCATGAACACCCGCCACTCACCTTGCTGAAGCTGCCCACCATCTCCTGCACCAGAGACCGCATGGGCGCGATGTAAATGATCTTAAAGTCGTCCACGTTGATAGTGCCGTCCATGTTGATGTGCTTGCCGATCTCCCGCAGCATAGCCATTAGGGCTACGTTGGTCTTACCTGCCCCCTACAGGTAGGGATAGGAATAGCAAGAGTATGAATTGGGGAAGTAAATATAAAATATCACTGTCTCTTTCAGCAGTCAGCTGTGATAGTCTAGTTAAAATTAAACAATAAAAGTTTCCTCAGGCTATGTGATGTTTCATGACTAACATTCATTCAGAAAAAAATAGTTTCATGTACTTTAGCAGGAGCCATTTAAAGTCAACAATCCTGATGTCATATTAAAACCAAACTGAAATGGTTCAGCTCAATCTGACAACATCTTGGCATCCAAACCACATCATACCGTAGGGGCGCAGACCAGCAGGTTCTCGTCAGTCTCCATGGCAGCCTTGAAAAGCTTACTCTGGATGCGGTTCAGGTTCTTGAAACCCTCGAAGGCGGCCTGGGCGTACTTGGGCAGCTTCTCAGTGGCCACCAGAACCTGGGGAAGCGAACCAGAGGTCACATGACTGAAGGGCAAGTGAGTCAGAGGGGAACCCCCATGCCACCTTCAAGTGAGAACGCACCTCATCGTCCGTGAAGGCCTTGGGCTTCAAGGCCGGGACGTGCACCTCTTCGTAGCCCTTGCGCTGCTTCCGGAAGGAACCGTCAGGCAGTTGGCAGCGCTTGTTGGCCATGAAGTGGCTGCCCTGGCTGAAAGCCAGGTCCTCCAAGTCCAGCAGCTGCCGCGGGGCCAGGGACTGTGACACGGAGGGGGGAGACGCATGAAGCCCATAGAGACCGAACACGCAGCTCCAAGGCCATTCCCATGAATGAGTACCGTTAGCGTGTTAGCACGAACAAGCTAGCAATTTAGCATTTCAGTGTTAGCTAGCTTCTCTCTGCTCACCTCTCCAGCATCCAGATCCATGGCCTCCAGGTCATTGTCCACACGGGACTTGCGAACCCTCTCTCTACGCGAGCGCTCCTCCTGCAAGGTGAGATATGCCAATCACACGAGTTTGCAGCAATATCTCATATTGCTCAATATCCCCCTTAACATTATGTTACACCCTAAACACCGGTGTCTGAACACGCAAAATGCAGACCAGAGAACATGGAAGAAAGCAACGTTTCCAATCTAATGCAATAACAGAAACACACAAGTATATGTAGTGTTAGGTAGAACCTCAACCCCAAATTGGCCACAGGGATAACGGCCTGCACCCTTACCCGAATGATGTCCTCCTTCTCCGTCTCCTGTAGCTGGTACAGAACCTTGGAAAGATCCTGATCAGCCTCCATCTTCTCCGTGATTCGCTTTTTCTCTGCCTCACTCTGAGCACTGGCCAGCATGGTGCAGTAGAGGACTGGTGGACAGGGGGACACGGCCATTTAACTGTTTTTAGACAAGAAGTAACCCAACAAATAAACCACCTTTCTCCTATTCAAAGATGGTCAAGTAAGACAGCAGACATCATTTAACTCTGCTGTTGCAAAAATGGCCTAGTGGAGATGGACAGCAGAAGCTCTCCGTGCACCTCCCAGGTCAGGCACCCCAGCACCTGAACTGCCCCAGAACCTGAACTGCCCCAGAACCTGAACTGCCCCAGAACCTGAACTGCCCCAGAACCAGGCGAGTTCGCCAAATGAGAAGAACCCGCGACTCACTCATGCGCCGGTGCTGACGCAGGACTTTAATAAAGTCGAAGGTGTTGAAGCCCAGCAGCAGGACCAGCTGGTTCTCGCACTCCCTGTCATCACTGGCCGTCTGCGTAAAAGACAGAAGTCAACTGGGAAACTGGGACACACAAAACACGATGGACCATATGGGGACAGGCAACTACAGTGGCAGTCAAAAGCCTGGACACATACGTTTCATGCCTTTGGCTCTATTTACTCAAACTTTTCTCATATTTCAGACTCTGCAATGCTGTCATCAAAGCAGAAGGGGGCTGTTTTGAAGACTCCTGGCATTATTTCAAAAAGCAACTTTCTCCAGCCGTCCTGAAGGAGTTTCCACAAGCTCTGGGCACCACCTTGCTTTTACTCTTCAATCCAACAATCCATCCTAAACCAGCTCTGCAGGATTTAGGTCAGGAGATTGCAGGCGCCAGGTCATCTGCCTCAGAACTTCATCTCTTTCCTTGTTCACAAGATACTCCATAACCTCGAGGAGCGAGTAGGGTCATTATATTGTTGAAGAACAAATGATTTTCAGTTGGTGTGTTCAGACTTGACTGCTACTGAAGATCTCAGTGTAACTGTGAGTTTGTCAGTTTCATTTGATGCTTTGCAACAAGGAAGATGAGATACAAAAGGAATACCTAGAGGAGAACTGACCTTGAGGATCTCCAACACCTCGTCAGCTTTCTTCTGGGACACGATGGCATCGTCATAGAAACGGCTGAGCTGACGCTGCAACCAAAAAGCGTCAATGTCGCGGGGGTGCAGGTCCTTCTTCTTGGCTGACATCACATCCCCTGCTGCTCCAAGCTGTGTGTTTGGAGGGGACCCAAGGACAACAAATTAGAGGGCAGGAATACACTCAGCACCACCACAAGGGCCCAAACATCACAGGTCATCTCACATAAATAGTGAACGGTGTGAAATCAGGCTCACAGGTGACAAGCCAAGAGTTATTCCTTACATTTGCTGTGAGGGTCAAGCCGATGTCCGCTTCCACACCCTCGCTGTCTTCATCGGACCCTTCATCCCGGACTTCACCAAACTGGTCCTCATCTCCCTCCTTCCATGTGGAGAGAGAAAGACGTTATACCAAAAAGACTGTATAATGCACAGAAAACAGCTGCACATCTGAACGAACACTTACCTCTTCGTCAGACTCAAACTGCACATTTACTCCATACGTTTCATCGATGTTGTCATCTGTATGCAAACGGATAAAGAAATCTATCAGTGTGCCGAAAACAGTGAACGTGCCCTTGTGCCACCTCCTCCCAGGGCAAGAAAAACAGAGAAGATCGACAGCCAACACTGAGGCAGTAAGACGTTTATTTAACAAACAATTTGTCCAGAACGAGTGAGGACAGCTTGGGGTCACACAACAGTGTCACTGAGCATTCCTAACTCACAGTGCCCCTGTTTCATTAAAGTTTGTGAGATACCGTTTCAGAACAACCACAACGGCAGACAATCCAGAGAGGTTTGATAAAAGCACGGTTCTTTGAACTGGTCCAGATGTGCTTTCATAGACGACAAAATACTGATTTAGTCAGTCCCACCAGGCACCGTGACATACCCATGTTCTGAAGTTCCTTATCTCCCCCATAGTCTGTGATCTTCTTGCCCAAGTTCACCAGCACGTGGTAACGTGTGTCGTCCGCCGGACCCAGCAGCTGCTCCACCTCTCGCCGCCTCTCCTTGTCCCGCATCTTCTCATTCTTCAGCACAGCCAAGACCTCATCCGCTGCGCCACACAGGATGTCTCGGGGCTGATGGCAGCGGGATTTGGGGAGAAGTCAATCAGAAGTTCAATTACACAAACTGAACACACAGGGTTGACCTTTCAAGCATGTGGCAATAAGCATCATAATATAAATTCAGACAATATCTACAACATAAGTGGTATCCACACATCCAGGAGAGCAGAAGAATCCCAGACAACCAGTCACAAGACTGCAGATCCACACCTGGTCTCCCAGCGCAGCCTGGATGAAGCTCAGCAGAACCTCGTATGTCTCACGGGTCTCCTTGGTCTTTGGCTTGTACACGATGCCCACCATCTCGTCAATGCCCTCAGACAGCAATGTGAAGCCTTTCATTTTGTTGATATCATGTCGGTCCTCGTCTCTCTTCCGTCTCCTGCACACCAGGAAAACACACAACCTTGTTTTCAGCAACTTTTAAATAGGACACACCTCTCAGTTATGGGTAGTGCATTATGATCACAGTCAGAGTATCTGTTGTCATTTAAACACATTTTGCACACCAATACAGGAACTTAAAATGAGATGGTGTACCAGCAAGTTTCTTCCAGCTAAAATCTTGGGGAAGTCATAACACAAATTCCTCTTAGGAAAAATGAACTCACTTGGCACGTCTCTCCTCCAGCATCTGCGGCCTGGTTCTCTGCGACCTGTCCCCCATTTTGGTACCTTCCAGTTTCCCCACCAGAGACAGCACCTCGCCCGTGGGCTCATCGCGTCTGGTGCGATCGATCAGCGAACGATCGGCTTGCAGCACCAAGTTGGAGTTCTGCAGGGAAAGTTCGGGTATAAGTTCCAAATAAGAGATTTTTAGAAATAACAAGTGAATGCGCTATAACATTTACCGTAAAGTACAATTACTTTTATAGTCGCAGCCTCCTCCCTGGTCGACAGCTATTTTGGATAGTGACTTAATGAATCCTGTTAAGCCAATTGAAATGCACTGCTTTAAAACATACATATTCTCAAATATATCCCGAATGCTGAAGAGGTCCGAGTAGGCGTTCTCTATTTGGCGATCGCTGAAATACGGCATCCCTCCTCAATCTAAACGCAAAACACTGTTGCATCTTATAGCTCTCTGGAAACAAACCCGGAGCCAGTGCATAAACAAACAGAAATCCTTATCTAAGAGCAGCAGGAGTTAATTACTTAATTAATTAATTCTGTATATCGTGCATGGAAAATTCCCCGAAAAAAACATTAAGCATAGTAAATCTGGCGGGCTGAGAAAAAGTTACGCATTTCAAAAACCGCTCGTCCAGGTTTTAAAACTAAGTCTTACTAATAATCGGCACGTACATCAGATCGCTCTAAAACATGCAAAAAAATAATCAACCAGCTGTGTTCGGCGTGAGATTATACAATACTCACCGCTTTGTATTCATACTGCAAGCTACGTGCAGTGACATCCGCCATCCTTGTACCGGCCCGTCACCTCCGATAATCTAAAAAAAATATCGAATAGCTAGCGATGCTAGCTTAAAAACTAGATGTTATCAACCAGCACCGTAACTGCCGGGTTTAATTCGCACTAATTGCAAACAAATTTAAACAATTCAACGGCCTTACAACTTTACAGCGAATTACACTTACGACACGACAACGCTGCCGCACCACTCGCCGTGCGTTTTGACTGCAGCAGAAACACTTCCGGTAGCATAAGGTTAAAGGTCATCGCGCGATTCTACCGCCGGGTTATGTACCGCGTCGTCACATTTTTGTTGCGTATTGAGCAGGCAGAGGCGCGCTCTCCTAAGAAGGACACAAAGAAAGGACACGTAGATACGGTATCAAATCGAGTAAGACAAAGGTAACACACTACATGAAAACGAGGAGTCTGAAGTTATGTCTCTTTTCTAACTGTGTAATTCAGTTTTCATGAAAATACAGATAGGTGCATCTGTAACCTCACCGAAAATGTATTGGCTTTCAGTCATCAAAGCAAGCTGTTGATGGTGTGCAGTGTATTGTAATTCAGCACGGCAGGGTCGTTAATGTTGATAATGAAATTCTAATGAAATCTTAGAATCTGTTAATTATTCGTTAATTATTATGTATAAAGAAATATGCTGTCATATGCTCAACCTTAGTTTATGAATGTCTTTTCCAAATTACGATATATAATACATTACAATTTTACAGATTTTGACTGGGTTACTTTTATGAAAGTCAAAGGCACATAACTACACAAGTTTCAACGAGAGTTTTAATGAATTTACACAGGCAGAAACAGAAAATGAAGATCCAAATGTGCTTTTTGTAATATGTCAACCCAGGTAAATAGTGGCTATATAGCATCTGTTTTAGAGCTTTGTCACATATTACAGTGCTATTGGATGGTTGTATCTAGGGCAAAGATCTATATGGAACAACACAAGATATCCTCTGTTTGTGCTTTGTCTCCTTTATCCTGCCTCAGTCACTTTATTTTTGGTCAGCAGATGGTCATGTGACTCCCTGACCTATATATCACATACCAAACCGCTAAAGGTGTGACTGTGTCCCACTGAGAGATAATTCTGAGGCTTCACTAGTTTTTACTGTAAGCTAATTGGGATTTGTTTTCATAAACAGTAAAGGATTCATACACAAAAGGGTACAACATGAAGTCTCTGACAGGCATTTGACCATGTAACTGTTAACCAAGATTCCATCTGCTTAGAGGAGGCTAAGAAAAAAAAAATCAAGAAATGCACCATATTTATTATTTAAACAACTTACAATGATTGTATTATGAATGTCAGAATCAACAGACATGTCACTGGCAGAAATCCCCACAAAAATAATAGAATATGAATTTATTTGATAGTTTGTCTGAGACATACAACAATGTTTCTACAGTGGCTTAAGAAAATGTCATAAATGTATAAATACAAAATAATGAAAAAGAAACACAGAAAAAATCAGCATCAGAAACAAGAACCAAATTTCAGCTGTTGAACTACTTTTGTGACCTTGCTCCTCCTTCGGCAGATAACTTCCTCTCCCCAATTTCACTTTTGCTCTCAATATGCTCATGTTATTTCCATAGTTTCAAAATATTGTTTCATGCCAGTACCTGCATAATGCACAGCTACCACTGGAGGGTGCTAGCACCCGAATGTACTGTGATGTACTGTGTCCCCATGATGACACGTTTGTGTCATTGTGTTAGGAGCCATGATTAAATGCTGCATGCTTAAAACCATGAATAGCCCAAGTAGTACAGGCTTCCCATCCCTCTTAAGCAGCATGGATTGGTAGTCTTACCCTACTAGAGCAGCAGAGTTTGTGATGGGAGGAGAGAGTCCCTGAACCCCCCTGCTGGGAGGGTTGAGAATTAGAATAAGCTGACAAAACATGTCTGGTTTAATCCAGTTGGAACCAATAATGTGACCAATAGGAGGAAGCCCGTCACCGACAGGGTTTGACAGCTTCACGCACCATGAGGTGCGAAGCTTTGTCTTTAATGTTACTACTATAAGAAATACTAAAGCACTGATGGAATTAAAAGATAATTATATTTAGTTCAGTGCCCATGGAACCACCAGGAACAGAGAACAGTAAACCCACCTGTTCTGAAGGATCTTTACAGCAACAAACATGCATTTGCCATGTTCACAAAACCCTCCAGCCAGATTGTTACTCTTGTTACTCAGGTGCTGGGGTAATAGCTGACTGAACGGGGTAATAACATTTGTCAACCCCCAGCTACCAGCAGAGAACGCTGGCACACTCATAGTCCAAAGTTCACCAAACTGTGCTTTTGTGTAACAGCAACTTCCCTCATTACACAGTCTGGGAGGGCCATGTTATTGTGCAAATGTAAACACAATGCATTAAAGTGAACAAAGCCAGCAGTTTTGAGATGCGCTATGCAGTCTTGTCAGCTATGTAAATATAAATCCATAATTCAATACTTGACTATGGCCACCAGAATGTTAATCTGACTAGTGACATCAATGGCGTGTCAGATGTACATGCTGGTATAACTGATACGCCATGATTCAGAAAAGAGGTGAAACACTCTTTTGGGTATGAGACTAAAAGAGTGAGTGAGTGAGAAAGACAGAGAGAGAGAGGCGGGCTAAACAATTGTTTGCTTCTAGGAAAGTTCTGAGAACTTCTGAGGAACCGGCTCTGCAAGGCAGCGTCTCATAAACATAGGTAGGTACATTCCGTGTGAGCCAAAAGCCGTCCCCGGTTTATCAGTATGCATTGGCGATGAATGTTTTACATAATCCCAGAAGTGACTGATACCTGCAAATCATCACTTCTATTCTTTGCTACAGGCCCTGCTACTAAACATTAATTAAACATTTTTTTGTTCTAAGTAGCTACACACACCTTAAAAATAGTGAGCAGTGAGGCGCTCACGTTCATCCATGTGTAAAGGCACAGCGGGGCCCTTTCTGTGTACTGGCTCTCATCCAGCTTGTGGCTCATTCAGCTTAGTTCTTATCCAGCCCTACCTGTGTCTAGCAGGATTTCGGCTGAACCCTCAGGTCTGACCTACAGCACATGACTGGCGAGTTTGTTCTTCTCTCACCACTTCAGGAAATTAAAATAAAACGATTTGACAAATTCCATCTTCAACTGCCGGGCAATGCCCAGCAACAAGTCCTATCTTGCTCTGGGTATGTTAGCTTACACCAGTGTTACCCAGCCAGATTCTCAGAGACCCGCAGACGGTCCACATTTTTGCTGTTTACTGGGAGCTGGGAGGGAACAAAAACGTGGGCTGTCTGCGGGTCCCCGAGGACCGGGTTGGGAAACACTGGTTTACACCTTTGATGGATTTAAATCTTCCTCAGTGGATCTTTGACAGCAGCCAGGGATTGTCTCTGAAGCTCACTTTGAAGCTCCTTTCTCCGTACTCCCCAGGGTTAGAATGTCCATATTACGAAAAATGGTGGCCACATTTTAGATCCGTGTATTAAATTCATACAGCTTAAAGAAATTTATACTCCAAATATGATTCTCTTTTATTTTCACTATGACACTTAATGGAAATTAAATTAATTTTACCTAATTATATTGGAAAGGCTCAAGTCACACACATGATCTTCAGAAAAAGAAAGAAAAGAAAGACAAGGTGCAGCCAGGTGAAGTCTAAATGTTTTATTTTTCCATAATTGTTTTTTATAGGAAGACTAAATCAGTTTATGTGTGCTGGAAACAGTCCAGTCTTTGGTACCAAAATAAAATGAAAGCGTCTATAGCAGCCCTAGGTCAGACCTTACACCAGCTCTCCCTGTACCTTCCATACTTAAAAACAAACAAAAGGAAAAAACATTCAGCTCTGGGTTCGAACAAAACACAGCTGGACCAGATTCAACTTGTACAAGGGACAGGATGAAGTTCCCCTCATTTTATCTACAGTTTAGTGTAATCAAGTCCTCGGGAAATACAAGTTGTCACTCCCTCCCAATCAATAAAGCAGTTTGTTATTTTTTTATCAAGTGACGGCAATCTACAAAACAAGAGGGTTAATGAAAAACACATTTTTGCATGATTTTTGCATTTTTTCTTCCTACAGGTAAACAATGATAAGTATAACTGGATCAAATGGCACTTAGTTTGTGTTGTTTCATAGTGTTCACTACACTATGCTACATAGTGTGCATAAACTAGTGTACACTAGGCTATAATGAGCTTCAGTGTACACTATGACATCTGGTCATTATTCACTAAAGGCTAATACTGCATGCAAGTGTTCTCATTATTAACTCGGTGAAAAAAATGAAAAATGGACCTCATTTTACATACAACATAATAAAATCATACAAAAGTTTTATGTGATCCCCTCTGGAAGCGTGGGGCGGCTGGCTATTTACAGAAAGCCGGGGGTAGCTGGAGCCGGGAGGGGCAGCATGTTTCCCAACGCAGACGGGTGGCGGGGTGCTACAGCGGGGCCCAGCCCCACTTTACAGGATGACGTAGGTGAACAGAGCCATAATGGCGGCGCTGATGAGGCCCGAGATCGGCACCGTCACGAACCAGGCCAGGAAGATGTTCCGGAAGAGGCGCCAGTCCACCGCCTTCCTGGACCGCAACCAGCCCACGGCGACCACGGAGCCCACCTGGGTGGGGACAACGGTTGAGCGACGCGCACCTCCCAAAACATGATGAAGAACCAAGATGGCGTCCCCAGCATGGACACGCCCCCCCTTCCACTCAGTTACCTTGCAGTGGGTGGTGCTGACAGGAAGACCGATGTTGGAGGCGACCACCACAGTCACGGCTGAGGCCAACTCAATACTGAATCCACTAAAAAAAAAAAACAAACAGCAAAATACCCGAGATTATAAACCAGCCTAAGCATAAAGAAACTTTACCAAATATGATGGTTTCAGGAGTGGGTCTTACCTGGAGGGGGTTATGGGGGTCAGGTCCTTGCCCATGGTCTGGATGACACGCCGCCCCCACACCCACAGGCCGGCACAGATGCCCACGCCCCCAAAAAGCAGCAGCCAGATGGGAGTAGGGGCACTGGAAGCCACATTCCCGGTGAAGAAGACCAGCCACAGAGCTACCAAGGGCCCAATGGCATTGCTGAGGAGCGGAAGGAACGGGGGATGATTCCCAAACTCTGCTATGGCATACGCACCTTACCGGCACGCAAAGACGCCGACAGGACGGCCGCCCACCTGACGTCATTGCCCCCGTGTGCGAAGGAGCCGAAGCAGGCAGTGAGGATCTGCAGGAACTGGAAGAGCATGGAGACCTCGGCCCGGTCCTCTTCCAGGCCGTCATCCTCCAGCGAGCCCTGGCTGCTGGCCCCATCACCCACATCCACGGTCACCTGGCTCTCCGGGGGGCTCTCCACCACGCCCGGCTCAGCAACGGCGTTGCAGTAGCTGGTGTAGCTGTCCATGCGCACACGCTTGCGCTCACCGTCGTCGCTGCTGCCGCCAGCAGCCCGGCCCTCAGGCTCCTTGGGCCGCAGGTCGCTGTGCATGCCGTAGATGGCCAGTGTGTACGAGGTGTAGCTGTTGTTGCGCCGGATGGGCCGCTCACCCGACTCGCCCAGGCATTCGCCCACCGAGGCCAGGTGCAGCTTGTGCAGAAGGTCCTTGTAGAGGCCCGAGTCCTTGTGCACCGTGTGGTACTGGCTGTAGCCATTGCCGGGAACGTGGATGGAGCCGTTGCTGAAATGGACCTGAGGAGGCTGGTGCACTGGAGACGGGAGAGACCCAATGAAGTCACAACGTCATGATGCTGGAACCATGGAGATAAACCATCAAGTGATGTGGTCAGAAGGACATGGTAAGACACTGGCCAATACCATTGCTGTCCGATCCACCGATATCCTTGCTGTCCTTATCGTCAGTCTCCTCCGAGTCACCGATGTCGAAAGCCACCCTACGCTCCTCCAAGGGAGGGGGAGAGCGTGGGGGAGGCAGCGCCGGGGCTGTTGGTTTGGGGGAATCCTCGGGGGCTACCTTCAGGGGGTCTTTCTCCATTAAGGGGCGCCCAGAAGGGCTGGACTTCACCTGACCTGCAGGGGGAGCAGTGGAAGAACTGGGTCAAGCAGGTGAGAAGGACTAGTTAGCTAAAGCAAAGTAGGAAGGCGGTTTTTTACTAATAGCAGGCCCAGCACCCAGCTGTCCTGTGATCCACCACTTGCAGAACTTGTAAATTAATTATAAATCAATGTGACCTTAATGGTGAACTCTGTCTCTGTGTATTTGACTTTCAGGTGCCTGGTCAAACCCAAAGACCGGTCTGACAGACCTCTGGCATTTAAGCCCGAAGTGGTTTAACCCAAACAAAATACCGCATTTCCTTAAGATACGAAAGATCACAGGTTGTTCAGACACGGGAACAAAACCCCACCCATGATTATTCAATTCAACTATTCTTTTAGAAAGTCAACATTGTATCATTATTACACCAAAATAAATACATCTGTAAAATGCAGGTATGAGCAAACTACTATTATAAAGTATCAGATTTCTGATCCACCCATATTTCTCATATTTGTAGGTATAATTACATAATAGCACCTGTGTGTGGCATTAATAGAAATACACTTTCCACATTTACTGTGGTGCTTTCAAGGGAGACTGACAGGTGAATATCACAGGCAACTGACAATTGGGTTCAGAGGTCCAAGGAGAGGCTGGCGCGCAGCCAGCTGGCGGTCATGGGGCTCGAGGCGGTCCACTTACTCTCGATCTTCTTCCTGAGGTGTGGGCAGACAACGAACCACACGATGATGGCCGTGAGGATGGCACAGCCCACGGAGATGAGAAGTATGCCCCACCAGCGAATCCCATCGTAGCCCAGGACTACACCGGCCGTGGGGGGGGCGGGGGAGGACAAAGGGAGAGACAGAGGGCGTGTTGAGACAAAGGGGAGCAGAGGGCCCCGATCCTAAACGCGCACACAGACTCCGGATCTTCTGCTTTACGGATGATTCTTTCTTTGGGGGGGGTGGAGAGATGGGAAGTCCGCCCACAGCTGTGCTGCTCTAAAAAAATGCTTTAGCATGTACTTTATAGCGCCTTACAACAGCTGCCAGGATGGCACAGGGAAGGAAGCTGGAGGAGAGAGGGTGGATGGCAGAGTTGTGAAATGTACACCGTACACAGTGCGATGTTGTGAGTCAAAGCATGGGAGGCCGATTTCGACATCGTTACACACACACACAAACACACACACAGATAGGGTGACGGGGCAGGATATCTCACCCACAGAGGGCTGCAGGAGAGTACTGGGAGAGGACCAGGGGGTGGGGCCAGTGCTAGCCCATGGTTATGCAACAGAACCAACCAGGAAAGGTGGTGGTATCCGCTATGACTCAGCAAGGTCACCCCACAGCACAATTGAGAGAGGTAACCCTCAACTCAGTCTCACACTGCCAATCTAACTCCACACTGCGGGCTCTGTGGCAATTAAAGAGAGTCTTTCCATGTAAATACTCCCCCGGCAGAAAAGGCAGAGAGGCCCGAGAGACAGAGAAAAAGGGGGGAGACACGGTCACATCAGTGGCCATCAGCTGGGTGGAGCGTTTCATAACCTCTTGCGAAGTCTGTACCTTCACATACTAAGAAATCACCAGCTGGGCCCCTCAGATAAGTGCAAGTCAAGTCACCAGCAGGGGGCGATCTGGGCAGCCAAAGCATGCGCTGGTTTCCACCTGACTTAGCCATCCTGCCCCCGCCCTCCATGAATCTCATGATAAGTGTTCACCAGAAGTCACGAGGGGACGGGGGGGCAGAGCAGATTCAGAGGCAGTCTATCTCAGCGATGCCACGCACTTGGACCACTCAGATAGCAGGATCCCAGAGTGTGCTGGGTTCGAGGGGCCGCTTGGCAGCTGCTACATCGCCGGGAAGAGACCAGAGGTTCTGACCTGAAATGACCTTCCTGTACCCACCAGTCACTGCCCATGTTCAAGAGGAGTGTGAAGTGCAGAACTTGGGAAATAACTGGGAAAGCCACAGTGGTCTGGCAAGCAAGGCAGGCAAAGGAGACAACACGTGGGCAAGCGGCTCCGAACCGCACCACGGAATGTCGCGCCCCTCATCCAAAAACACCCGTCTGCCTCTCTCTCTCAGGAAGCCCGACAGACAGCTCCGCAAACAGCGCACCGGCGCAACCCGGTCTGGACCGGAGCTTCCGGGCACCGTGGGGCCCTGCACCACCATGGGTCAGCGCGGGCAGACTTACACACTCACTCCACACAGCTGAAATGACCGTGGGCGTCTGTGCGCAACGAGGGGCCAAATTATAGGGTGACGGGCTGGTCACAGGTTATTAAGTTCATAAAATGTTTTGCAAAGGAACCATCATGTCCTTTACTCTTGTCTTGTCTCTTTATGGTTGTGAAGTTTACGCAAGTTATTCTGGGGAGAAGGAAAGAGAGGAAATGAAAAAGGCTCAGGAAAGCATAGAAGGAATCGTGTGGAAGAGCTGTGACAGTCCAAATGAATTCAGAAAGCATCTGGCCGGACATCTCTGCTCTGAAGAAATAACATGATACTTTAAAGACCCGGTGAAGCATTGTTAAATACTCCGGGTCATCTCACAAGGCACAGAACCACAGAGCTGTTTGTACTTTAGAGCAAAGCCCAGTTTACAGGTGACCGCCACCGTTAAACAGGTCGGCGCCAAGTGGGTCAGCCAGGGCATTGAGACGTGGCCATTTTAAGGAACTAAATCCTTTAAATGGATGCCATGGAGCACTTAGCTAGCGTGGTGCTAACGCTGGTGATCTCCGGGTGGTATTTGGTCAGTGTCTGCAATTTGTTTCATTAGTTTCCATTTATTAAGCTAACGGTGCACAGAAAATTAAGGACCGGCTTCCAGGCAGGTTGGAGAGAAGAAAGGAGAAGGCAGATTTAGGGAGCAGACCGGACGAGGATAGGGGAGATAGTTAGGGGTGAGGGCCCGGTCTCTTCTGCTGAGCTCAGCTGCTGCCCCTGGTCCTGCAGCGCTATCTCCGAGCTCAGCGGCAGGAATCGTCAACTTTGCTCCTGGTGATAGATGTTCATGCAGCTTTTTTTGCCACTGTAAACATACTGAAATGAGGCTAAATGTCGTGATCCAAACTCCTCTTGCAAACATACTCAGCGTATATGAATCTCTCCTGCTCCCCGAGACCGTCAGGTTCAGCCTGTGTGCCATGGGGCTGAGTATATGCAGAGTAGATACTTCAGGTCCAGAAAGTAAAAATCCAGACTAAGAATTTGTTTCAACCAGCCAGGTGAGCATACAGGAGTCACATTCACAGAGTACTCAACTGGTTGGTTGAAACAAAATCTTGGTCTGGATTTTTACTTTCTGGACTTGAACTATCTATCTCTATTTAATGCTTATTTATAAAACAGGTGTATCAGTCTCGAGTGAAACCATGTACTTAGTCTTCTGCCTAGTCCCACTTGTGACAGTCAGTGTTAGTCTGGACTCCTGAATCTCAGTGGCTGGAAGATATATGTGTGTGTGTGTGTGTGTGTGTGTGTGTGTGTGTGTGTGTGTGTGTGTGTGTGTGTGTGTGTGTGTGTGTG
>JAODLD010000046.1:5274043-5286839 GCA_026781065.1 Mormyrops boulengeri
TGTGTGTGTGTGTGTGTGTGTGTGTGTGTGTGTGTGTGCTAGTCTTGCCACACACCGGCCTGCAGCCTTCAGTGAAGGACCCAGGCCAGGTGACTCCTTGAATAGGTCAGTCCTGCAAGTGAAAACAAGAGGAACGAAGATTGTGTGTTTAATAGGGGTTCTCTGAGGCTGGCAACCGAGAGAAAAAAAAAAAAACCCTGCACAAATTATAAAGGCCGTAACAAATTTCACAGAAGAAGCAAGTGACACGTACAGTCAACAGAAAAATAAAATAACATTAGAAACTCAAGCTGTCCAGTCAAACAGCTCGTAAATGAAAGATCCCTACTGACAATGAACACCTGTGGCAGATTCCGCACTGGTTCCTCGTTAACACCTGTCTTTAATGAAAATACACACACACACACAAAGCCTGGCAGAAGCCTTCACAAAGGTCCCACACCCCCCCACCTTAACAACGAGTCATCCACGAACACCGTGAATGCAACCGGGTCCCCATGCAGGGAGGCGAGAGGCAGTTCTGCACACTTACGTGGGATTCCTGTGAACAGGATGGAGAAGAAGTTGATGCCCATTGTTATGGCGTAGAAGACAGGCAGGGACTTCAGCCCATTGGGGACGGGGTCCTCCTGGGGGGGCAGAAGGAGATAAATCAGATGGGGATGTGGGTGTGCTGGGTTCCCCCAAATAGGGAAATTGAATTTTATAAAAGTCTGTGACTGCGACCAAAAAACTAAAAATGCCAAAAGTCTCATATTCTGTTTGCTTACTTATGGTTAAGGTTAGGGCTGGGTAGGGGTTAAGGTTGTCATTGTTGGGATTAGGGTTTTGCCTATAGAAATGAATGAACGGTGTCCACAAAGATACAGATACCTTATGTCCGTGTCCGTGTGTGTGTGTGTGTCGTGTGTGTGACATCCCATCCTGGGTATAGCGCAGCCCTGCCCACAATGCCGCCCGGAATGGGCCCCAGGCCCCTTGACCAGGGAAAGCGCTGAGAAGATGGATGGATCTTTCTGCTACACTCTGCCAGAGGCTGTAACGCGGCCTGAAGACCGCACTGCCGGTGTCCTTGTGTGAACAGCCAGCACCCTGAGGTCCCAGTCACTGTGTACATTCTGTGCACACCACCCCCCCAACACACGCCAGGGAGAATTCTGACTAAGCTCTTCACATGGACTTCTGGGGCAGATTGCAACATGGCCCATTTTAATCGTGGGGGGGTTGCCAATGGCAGGACGACATAACCCAGGACAAAATTTGCCTTTTCCGTTTTGTGACCTTGGCCAAAATGCTGGACTTTGCTTCAAACGCCAGTATCCCCACCTTCTTTAGGGAAGAACAAAATATCGGGGTTGGACATATTCTCTGAATTAACTCCTGCTACTTCAGCGTAGCTCCTAAAAGTATTTTTTTCTTTTATTTTTTTTTTACAAATTTATGACTTCCCACAAAACCAGGGCAGAAAAGCTACAGTAAATACCCATTCCGAAGGAACATCTCCACATGACCTGTCACAAAAAAAATAAATACCTTTTAAAAAAAAAATGCACCGGGGGCTATGACTGTCTCAACAATGAGTTTTAACCCGACGCCGCTTCTGGAAGTCGCTATGGAAACGCAGCTGACGCGGCGACAGTGAGTAAGAGGCGAGTCGGTGGGAGGCGCAGTCTAGCCCGCTGACCATGGGGACTCAAGCCCTGGTGCACAAACAAACGGCTGTTCCAGAACAGCACGTAAATACCTGCTTCCTGCCAGCGCCAGCTAGGAACAACCCTCATTTTATGCCCCACGCCCCCCAATACTGGAAGGGCAACAAGAGCAGCATTCAGACTGCACCAACCAGTCTTACTGTAGGCACCTGCTCCGCCCCTCAGCGGCGTGAGAGGAGGGGTGATTGCATAACCCATTTATTAAAACTGCTTTTTAAACATCTGCCAAGTAGGAGCACCGTTAAACATTACATACAGTTGATTTATTAGAATCCCTGATCAAAGGAGCTCAAGAACTTATAAATCAGGACAGAACACCACTCTCCTTAACCACTACGCCACCTAATGTTCTATTTATTTATTTATGTAGCTGTGATCATACGGGCTTTAAGGTCAAAGTTTAACAGCCTCTTAAAACCAACCCAGAAGGGGCTTTCAGCTCTGTTCTTAACCTCTGAGCGAGCGCGGATAGCCAGTCTCAGAGAGATATTCTCAAGGAAAGAAAAATGACCCGCTGTGGCAAGAGACGCTCATCTTTCATGTCAAACTATTAGCAGGTGAAAAACGGACACATGGTAGCATGGATGAAGGAAACTCGAAGGGCCATATTTCACTGCATTTTTTCCCGCATTATTTAAGCGTCACGTCCAGAAGGATACATCTGTGAAACGTTTTGTGGCGCTCACCCTTTGGTTTATGAACTGCACGTCCCTACTCTCCATGTCAGTGCCCTGTCATTATGCTTATCAGTCGTCAGACAAATGCTTATCAATTGGCTTAGCAACAACGCCTTCATTAGGATACATAAATGCGATAGGAGAAAAGAACTCTATGATTATCCATTAGCTAAATAAACCATAAAATAATAACCAGGTAATCATACCTAGGAAAACACCCCCAGCAAGACCTAGATCAAGAGAAGTTTCACATCCTTACCTTGTTCAAGATGTACTTGCGGACAAAGTAGAAGAGAACAGCAGACATGATACCGGACAGCAGAGGAGAAAGGAACCAGGAGGCCACTGGAGGGAGTAGACAGAACAGTCAGAACCTGACACACCAACCAGGAGGCTCCAGTGGGACAACCATTAACACTGAGGAAATTCTAGGGTTAAGAAAAAGTGTATGATGATGCTCATTTTCGCCATCAAAGGCAACCAAAAAGAGACTTATAGATGTTACAGAAATGTATCAAAGAATGTTTACTGAGGAACTTCCAGGTTACGCTCTGTAGAGTAAACCCAATTCTGGCTTTTGAAACAAGTCAAGTTCTTTAAACCTTCTTTCAACATGCTTGCTAAAGGCTTCTCTCCTATTGGCCAAGGGCTCAGCGTGTGCTGGACCCTGCAATTCCATCGCTGCTATGGAGGCGGTGAGGCTGGGATTGGAATGGGGCAGGGGGTGGCGCTTACCGATTCTGAGCAGCTCCAGCCAATGGACCCCCTGCTGACCCTTTGCTACCAGGGAGAAACCAATGGTGGCTCCCACAATGCAATGGGTTCCAGAGATGGGGAGCTTCAGAAAGGAGGCCATCAACTGCCACACAGCAGACCCTGGAACGGAGACGCGTAGGAAGTGATGTTTCTGGTCTCGTCAGCGGAATGAGCACAGGCGGCCATGGACGACTCCCCCGGCGCACGCTCACCAAACATGGCGCTGATTGAGCCGGCCATCAGCAGGGGCTCGGAGCCATTGTACATGTTGACGTCGATGATGCCCTTCCGGATGGTCTCGCTGACCTTTGCCCCCAGCAGGATGGAGCCCAGCGTCTCAAACACCGTGGCCAGGAAGCAGGCCTGCCGCAAGGTGACCACGCCCGAGCCCACGGCCGTGCCGAAGGAGTTGGCTACGTCATTGGCGCCCACCGAGAAAGCCAGGATGAAGGCGATGATGAAACCCACCACCACCATCCACAGGTAATCAGACAGCGGAGACTGGGAGGCCACAGCTAGTGTGGTAGCCATAGCCAGTGAGGCCAGAGTAGTCGATTCCATCTCTAAATATTAGCTAACTCTTCGAGTAATAAATTATTAAGTTATTTTTATATAAAAATATATATTCTTTATCAAAATTAGAATTAATTTACAAAAAAATGAGGTACTAGTGCTTTAATGTTTTAAAAATAAATAAGGACCTGCAGGTTTTCACTTTTCACCTACAGGATTTGGATAAATATGTAAACTAAAAATAATTTATTTGGCTCCTTTTTGGCCTTAAATAGAAGCAAACGGATGTGATGGGGGCTAAAGTTACTGCTATCCCCTGAGCAGACAGGTAATGTTCAGCTCTGTGTAGCTTTTTGAGACTAAGCAGCCATAACAGGCATCCATGTTGCAGCCAGGACTGTGGAGACGTCGTACCACATCCTGAAATGAAGAGGGAGAAACATTAAATATATTATTCCTTTTTTTATTGGAAGCACCATTAAAAGACATAAAACGCTCCCCCAGACACTGACGTTGTCGTGTCTGGCGGTGACTGCCGGAACCGACGAATGCCGAACGGCGGACAGAGCACAAGGTGACGCCACAAGGGCACGATGTACAGGCAACTACAGCTGGCAAGTCTTCTGAATGGGCTGCGTTATCAAGACCCTGCCATTCACACCCCTCTAGACTGCAAAAGCTGATTCTGTTGACAGCCTGTTTCCCGGTCATCTATGGGGCCATGCAATAATATGTGAATAACACAGTTAGGCAGCAAAAGAGACTCTCTGGCTCGTAAAACCTTTGGGATCATGTCTGGCAGATTTCTCCCCGGGTGTTTGTCATTCCACTGCCAAAGGAGTATTAATGTTGGTGTTGGCAGGTGTTAGCGGCAGGTTGAGCTACATGCAACAGCACCCAGGCGCAGATTTCCTCAAGACCCCTGCATTAAATGAATTGTTTCTTAACCTGTAATTCTTGTTCAGCTTGCACTCGAACATCTCCTATCCTAGAAATAATCTATGGATCGTTTTTTTTTTACGAACCTAGGTGACAAGTTACTAATCACTCATTACTATGGGGAAAACTGACATCAGTGCATGAGAAAACACCATGTGACAGAATTCATAAATGCATGTAATTCTGGCCGAAAGAGCAGACAGGGGACATTGAGGGCTGGAATATGAAATGCGCTGGACCTGCAGTCCCACACCATATGACTGGCGCAAATCTTAAATTGAACCTTGAAAAAGATACATTCACGAGAAAATGCTAAACATTTAAACCAGCATTTTCATCATTAAAGCCGCGTTTTCAGTCCTTAAAGAGCCGCGGACATATGAGACATCTTTAGAAAGTGCAGACGGGAACTCGTCGGCCGGCACCCGGCTTACACCCATCCCCCCTTCGCTTAGGTATAAAGGACGAACTTCCTCCAAAAAGCGGATCAAACTGCATTCGTTTGATGAAATATACATACTTGAGTTGCATGATTTTTATTTGCAATATAAAAGAATACATAGATATAAAAAACGTGGAATCCGATTTCTGGAGTTATCAATTTGCGACCGATCGGTGAATTTTCAACCTTGCCCTGCCTGATAGATACACCACATTTTGCTGGAACTTACTGTAAATGACACATCCACAGCTTGCAAAGTGGGAGAACACCCAGGACTTTATCATGCAAATTAATAAACGAAGCTCGTCAGAAGATAATTACACATAAATTCGCGTATTTTACTACGAGCCGAAACGCTCCGGTCACGTGTTTTCGCTATGACGCAACTTCGCGCTGCTCGTTCTTACTTTAGTTAATCATCCCGGTTATTTAGCGGATATTTCTTCCTTTTCAGAACATTACACGTCCTTTAAAAAAAATCCCGCAGTTCGTCCTAATGAACTGTCGCGCGCTAAATTAAATGATCGCGCCGACCGGATAGTGATACACATTGTCAAAAACCGAACGGAAAAATAATATATATTTCAACTAAAAAAAAAAAAAAAAATGAAACATACTTACCAAATTTAAAAAGGACAATTTGTGAAGAATGAGAAAATGTGCCGCTCGGATTGAAGGAAGCGCGGGAGAGACCTCGCTCCAAAAAAAACGAAAGTCACCGCAATTCGCCGCAAACGTTATCTGGGGCTCCGGGCGGACCGACAGGGCTCCCGCTGAACTTGACGCTCCTCTTTGATCAATTTTTATCTTTTCGTTCGCCGAAAGACCCAGACCGAGTCCTCTGCGCTTTGACACCGACCGCCCGCGTCCTTATAATTTATGTCCTAGAAATGGGAGGAGGCTGAGGGACCGGCCTCTGAGCGTCACCGCCGTCCCACGGAGTCGCTGCTCACTTAATAATCGATAGCGATGCGTCTCTCCTTTTAATTGTATATATTCCACATAAGAAAAAAAAAATACAAATTAAATGAACCGGCTATGCTTTGGTTCACTCCGTTTTGTGACTCGCCACATCCGCACCAAGCCGAATCCGGAAACGCATTTAAACGTATAGCGAAGTGCTTATAAAAAAACTGGTAACAGCACACGCTTACATTTACGTGTGCATGGAAAAAAAAGCGACTGAAGCATCAGCTAAAGCGCTAATCAACCATTCTGTTAGCAATTGTAATTAGATTTGTAATATCCAGGTGCATATGCATGGGTATGGGTCTTGAATGGTTTGCTGTACATGCACGTATATGTTTAATGCTGAAGGGCAAAGACGGTCGCGGTATTTACACTGACAGTGTCGAGTTTCACGTGAGCTGTCAGTGTTAAATTCTCCACTTTGGTTTGCATAGTGGGTGGAGAAGCATGATAGTCGACATTCCAAACTTTTCTATGATTTTTCTATTAGTCAACTTTAAATATTGTATCATTTTGAAATTGTATATTTGAACTAATCGCTAATCGTTATCCATAAATGGCAACTTATCGATATCTATAAAATGATATGTGCTTATCACATATGCATATATTGCCTTAAATCTACCACGTCGATAATGACTTAATGACAATAAAGCTACGAAGGGTTTATAAACATAAAACGCAACAGACATACGTATATGCGTATGGAACATACTAAGCATAACTCCAGATCATGTGATCCAGAAACGTACACATTTTGATCATTGAGTTACTAAATAGGTCTTCTGATGGACGCCGAAACCTGACTTGCAAACATCACATCGTGTGTCCAAAGAAAAAGATATATTAATAAAAATCGTATCGGAAATGAAAAGACGTAGCATTTTCTTTGCGCTGTTTCATGTCTGAAGTACAAACGCAGTAGCAATGTACAGTATTACTTGACCGAAATACCAAAACGGGTCAGTTTACGTTTACCTTTTGTCTACATTTTAAAACTACTGGCAAGCACCATAATTGCAAGGAAATTAAATATGAATGCAAGGTCCCCTCCCCGAGACTCTTCCATTAATTCGGATTTGATGCAGTGAGTACAAAGGGGGCACTCGCATCCACGCCTCCAGCGCGTGATAGCCCTACGCTCCGGGTCCTTTGAGACTTCCTTCTTACGTCATAATCAAATAGAAGGCGGAGTCGGAACTCCAAATAAGGTAATGTCGCCTTAAGTCGCTGGGGTTTGGCCCGGATAGACCCAGTTTATGCTGGGCCACGGGGTATGAAAGTGAATGCCTTTGTGAGACGGACGGGACCTTTGATGCATACCAGTTTTAGATGGTTTAGAATAATTATGAATGGATTTATTTTATTTTCCCCTGGACAATTGTATCCCTTTCAAAATGACATGAATTTAAAGAATAATAATCTGTAACAAAAACAATAACGAGATGTGGTTGTGCGCAGCTCAGTAAAAAGGCAGCTTCTGTTTCGTGCATTACAGCAGGTTATGGATCTGTGTCTGTATCTGGAAGGTTGTGCTTTGAATCTTTTGGGCAACAGAGTAATCGCATAACTACTGAGCCTGTGAGGGCAGCTGGACGCTGGGCTGAGGCTGCTCTGACCAATAGTTTTCTAAACTCATGCTTCACCTAGACTGGAAAAGTGCCTGCTAAATAAATTCAATGCAATGCAATCACTCAACAAATACGAAATTGTTGACTAAACTATGGCGCTGGGGCAAGACATAGCGGTAAACACAAGGTGTCTTTTTAAGTCTCAGTGCATACCGCATTTATAGGTGGCAGTAAAACCTTACAGTAGAACATGATGCTGTACAGATGATAAAATGGTTGGGAGGCCGCCCAAATAATGCCAGCTGTTTTTTCTGCCTGACTGGGTCAATGAGATTAACTATTTTAAATGCCTTTTCCTACATACCTACACGTCTGTATTGTTGGATGAATTCTGGACATTATTTTAACAGGTAGAATAAGGCATAGTTAATTTAGTACCCAGATAGGATAGTGCATTGCAGTGATTCTAAAGATCCCCACACCCCCGACCAAGATAAGAGGATGGAAGGATGAATGGATTTTAAATGCTTGAAAACAGCACGCAGTGTAATTCAGGTAGCGTCACCTGACCGTTTTTTTCTCTCTCTCTGTTTTGCCGAATTCCGGTGCTACTAATAGCTTCTCCGGTAATGAGGCATGCGAGCAGTTTGCAGACAGGAGAAAACCACAGGGAAGCACAACACCATCCCTTACACACAGGCCCCAGAAAGTGGCTGGGTTGAGCAAGTCCTGGCTTTGAGAAAAATGTGAATCTTTGTTTTCAGTGCATTAACTGTTAGATATAATGAGCAGTCTGTTGTCTGCTTGCTGAGAATGATGGGTTTCTGTGCAGTGTTTTGCCGAGACCTGCCACAAAGCACCATCCTTATAATTCTTCGCAGTTTATTTTATTTCTGTAGGCAGTTTCACAGTGTCTGGGATTTGACTTTAGGGGAGGAATTTGGTTAAATTGCACTGGGATGCTACGGGGGGAAAATTCTTACTCGAGAACATTTGCTAAGCTGCAACTTCTAGTGTCACCACATTTCTGAGTGTAGCTGTTAAATTCCCACAAATACTGTATCGATTTTTTGCTGGAATTAGGCAATGGAATCAGGGGCAGACGTATAATAAGGCAAGGGTGGACAGACACCTGGGGCCCGCAAAACCAGGGGCCCCATGAAGACAGAATTTCTAAAAGTTACATTTAAGGATACAACATAATATGATCATTTAAATGATAGCTACATGTATTCTATTTGCATTTTTATTGACCGTTTGCAGGACAGACAAAGTTGCCCCAGTCCCAGCTGTAATGGACTATTCTACTTTGAGACTTTGCACTTCCCAACTTTCTTTTACCACTGGAGTTTACCGGCTGTTCACTGCCAAGCGAACTGGCACAAAGTAACAAGAAGGAAATGGTACAAAGATACAAGACTAACATTACATCCCCCATGTCTGATACTGTCTCGCTAGAGTGGTAGACTATTTGTGAACAGACGTGGAGAACACAATTAAATGAACATATGCAATAAACCGAGGCGAACCTTAGCAAAAGAGGGAATGGATAAACTACTCAAATTTGACCAATCAATCCTCTGGCATGATACCTCCCTCCCCCCATCAGCAAATTTTAACCAACAGCATTCTTGCCCCCACCCTGACTAGTAAGTTTTACCACTGGCACCTTGTTTGGAATATTCTTTATGTTCCTTTGTTCATGATTCCATCTCATTTCTCTTTGGCTCCAAAAAATCTCCAATGGCCCCCTTAGGGGGCCCCCTGCCCATGTCAGCTTAGGGCCCCCAGAGAATTTAGTCCGCCCCTGGTTGGAATAACTCCCAACACATGAGGTTCGGGATACAGAGGATAAAAACTGGAAACCGTGACCAGAAGGATCCCGGTCCTGGTATTTGTGCCCTAGCCTTTCGTAAATTCTATTGGATAAAAATGTTTGTTAAGCAATAATAATAATATTATACTGCGTGCAACAAAAAAAGAGGGCTGAGCTGGACCATACAGCCAACACACAACATATGTTTCAGTTTAAACAACAGTGTGACTGGCATGCAGACTGTTTGACATTCAGAGTGTGTTGCAATATCACATAATTAGACCACAATGTACCATAACTCTGTAATAATGGAGTAAGATGACATGGAGCACTAACTCAGCGTCTGAAAAAAGCGATAAACTCACCGGTTCGTTATGAAATTTCAAGGCAGCTAATATTACTTCCCATCGCAATGAAAGATTTTAATTTTTTTTGGTGTGACTGGTAAATCGGGGACAACAATGCAACAAAAATAAATGTGAGAGTTCTGTCGATTCATGATCCATCATACGTTTTCTTCAGGGAGCTTCAAACAAGAAGTAACATAAAGATCCAGTACCTTGTACTCCGGTTCTGCTCTTAAATTTTTAATTTGCTAACAACAAACTTAATTGCCCCTAGTATAATGGCACTGCCACGCAAGCGATCCTATAGTCCAGTCACCTATGTGTAGATGGCTGATTGCTTGTGGTGCCCAAAAAATGGCTCCTCCAGCTGGTGACGTGTGTGAGGAAACCATGTATCTGAGGACCCTGTTTGTTTTGGTGGAAACGGAGGCCTTGATCGAAGACTCCAGAGCTGGAAACATATTGTTAATTAAAAAGTGGCCTTTTCTTGACAATCACAGGTGTTAGCTTTACCTGTTATATTAAACAGATAAAATTAATAGAGCGAAATTCACGGAAATATACATTTGTGGGCTGATGTTTGTTGTTGAAGGCTCTGTAAGAGTTTCTCAAAAGAGTTGCACTGTATGTGTGTTTGCTCTATGCCTACCCCAACAACGTAATTAAATATTATCCCATATCTTATGTTGCATTGCTTATTTTCTTTTACTGAGACCCTATTACCCTGAAGAAATGTCTTGAACACCATCTGGATTCATGACAGAAGTAATTCAGAACATGGACTGAATAATAATTTTCTATAGGCCAGGGAAGTTGTAGCAAGAATTCCTGCACTTAAAGTCACTTTATTACCACACTCTTTTGTCTTATCTTACAAATTACCATGTTTGTACAGCCTGATAAATGCAAATGAAACCTACACCAGCCGCTCTAGGATGTGAACCAATAGCCTTTTCTTGGATTTTTTTTTTCCTCTCCATTGCTTATCATTTGTGACACCCGTTCCACTTGCTGGCACAGTCTGTCCTGCAGCACGTTTGCGTGCGTCACCTGGTCCTAGATTAATTGAGCACTGCATCGTCACACATGGGCCAGGTCCATGGGAGCTAACCAGGTGAGGATAGTATATGGAACTAAGAAAAAGTTCAGGACTGGCGAGAAGAGAGCCCAGTAATAATTGTACTGGGTAAGCTTCCTACAAATCAACCACTGAAGCTTCACAAGACTATCAAAGAAGTTTACCTTCATGAGAACCATCAAGGACTGTGCATCCTGACACATAGAGTGGAACAGAACTTGTGGCACTTTTCCACTGCCACCAAGAACCAAGCTGTACCCGAGTTGTACTGCGAAGAGACGGTTTTCCATTGTAAATTATGCGACTCGTACCAGCGCTCATATGGTCCTGCTTGCTAGTAGGACCGAACGCGTGACCAAGCCGGGCTGGCTGTGTCAAAACCGTCTGATTGTTCGAAATACACGGAGGAACTGATGTTCTGCCTCGATATACTTGGATTATCTGAAGGAAAAAAGAGCATATTCTATAAATTATTCATTATTAGTAGTATCACACATCGTGATGTATTGATGCATTCCCGATAACTTAGAACTTGAAAATTTCCAACCTCCTACTTAAAAAGTAGTATAGAACAGCTGAGTGGAATGGATTTGTAATGCTAATTTACGCAAGCGAATGCTAATTCTGTGAGCATTTGATGCTAACATAACACGGCATTTCTCACAGACGTGCTAGGAAATTAGCACATAGTAGATCATAATGTATTCCATGGGAACAGTAAATAAGTATGTCTTTGGGTTTATGTCACTGTCTCTCTCCAATCCCAGCAACACCATTACCAAGTAATCAAAGTGTGCTGGACTTGCACTGTAACTGCTGTATTTGTGCAGTACTGGTATGGCCTGGTTCCTGTATGCCAGTGGTAAAGCACTATCGATCTTCCATTTTGTTCTTATGGACATCTGGACCAGCTCTTCACTCTGCAGTCACACGGAACAAAAGCTTCCGTTGTGCTGTTTTGTTGTGGTTTCCTTTGTTGTCATCTCCCTCTAAGGAATGTTTACATGTCACCACTGTAAATCACATACAGGGAGATGATGACCTGAGAATGTGTTTGCTTCAGGCATGTTTACTAGTCTTACCAAGTTGCCTTCAACTTTTCATTAAACGCTAAGCATCTCGCTCACAGTGGGTCTGCCTGAACAATAGCACGATAATTACATTGTTTAGCTCTTGTGGCGCCAGGCAACAGGCAGTATAGTTTCAGAAGGCTTTTGTTTATCAACATGCATTAATTACAACTTCAACTTGCCCCACAGGCTCTTATCAAGAATGCGGAGAACAGAACAGGTCTTCTGTGGGATCATGGGAAAAAAGCAGGGCCGGCAGGTCAGCAGTGGTTAAGGTCCCGAGAAGGTGACCCCATTGCGATTCAGGTTTCTGCTGGACCCTCTGACTGCTTAAATATCCACATCTAAGCAGACCAGTATGGGAAAGGAGTCCAGAGAGGATTATCTAGGAGCAACAGGGAGTCTTGGGTTTGGCTGTCGTCCCAGTGTAAAGCTCGTGCGCTTAGCCCTTCCATGTAACTTCCCCCTTATTCAGTTCCACACACTCCTAAGCTACAACCACTAACTGAAAAACATGCTAAAGCCTGGATTTTCACATCCCTTCACACCCATCTTATCTCTGACCTCGCTTCCTGTGTGAACACATACATGACTTTGTTATCCCTCGTCATCTTCACACACTCTTTGTGGATGGGTCTTATTCATCATGCGTGGCTTGTTTGATCTATTACAGACCCTTGTGTGGTTCTGTTCTTCTCTGAAATGGCCAGGAGTCAGTCACTGCATATGAATCCATCCATATCTCATCCTTTTTTTTTAAATTCAAGTTTAATGACCAGGACCACCCGACACAGGAACAGTTTCTTTCCCCTCGCCATCTCCCTGCTACACAGCTGAACTGTCACACTGCTAAACACCTACAGCACTGCAACTGCACCTTATGTACATTCTGTAGTATACATTCTG
>JAODLD010000046.1:5298326-5310866 GCA_026781065.1 Mormyrops boulengeri
ATGGGAGAAAAATTCTGTTAAAATTTTAAGCACTCGCCACTTGTGTATCCCCACAGCGAGTACACCTGGACATCCAGGTAGGAGAGCACACGAACAACTACCCTGAGATTGCAGCCAAGGACAAGCTGACAGAGTTACAGCTCCGGGTCCGACAGCTACTGGACCAAGTAGACCAGATCCAGAAGGAACAGAACTATCAGCGGGTGAGTCTGGGCCGGAGGGATGGCATGGTCTAGTGTCCCTTAGGGGTGTTTGTAACACGTTTATGAAGCATAGACACATGACACATCGTGTTTTTTTTTCCCTTAGATATCGTTTGTGGCATAAGGATGAACGTATCCCACGTCATTAACCAGTGTTATAACGTCATGATCCTAATAATAGTTGTGTACATTGTCTTGTGTTGATTTGCTATTTACCTCTATTTTGTACATTTTCACAATCATTTGAATTCCTGCAGAGATGCATCCTGAGCATGTACATAGTGGTGAGTTGGTCCTGAGAGTTATCTGGGCACAACGGCTTTCTAACCCAACGGTCTGCTTGCTTTCCAGTACCGCGAGGAGCGTTTCCGGATGACGAGCGAGAGCACGAACCAGCGCGTGCTGTGGTGGTCCATCACGCAGACCATCATCCTGCTCATCACCGGCGTCTGGCAGATGCGGCACCTCAAGAGTTTCTTTGAGGCCAAGAAGTTGGTGTAGCCATGCCGGATCCACAGTACGGGTGACTCCCTGCCCCCCCCCCCCGCCTCCCCAGTACTGCCAAGAGCTCTGCCGAAAGACCAGAGCCCACTGTCCCCTCTCTTCTCCCTTCTCCAATTCTACCACGGGCTGCAGAAGGACTGACTTGACACACTTGCACGTCCTGCATGAACAAGACACTGACAGACTGATGCACACAGACACATTGAGAGATACGTTTCACGTCACATGACATCCTGAAAGACAGCAGAGTGACTTTATCATCCTGGAGTAGATCAGAGAGTCTGTTGGAAATAGAATGTCCTCCATGTGGAGGAGGTCAGAGGACCCATCCGTTTCACACTTTTCACACAATTTAGCCCTGGTATTGCTAGGTTTTCACAAAAGAAGCTTATTTACATTCCATATTTCTTGTGTTGTAATTATTGTGTGAAAGGCCATTGTACTAAGCTTTAAGGATTAAGTTAATATGGAGATATATAGAGTTAATTATGCTGAGAAGTTAGTGTGTTGTGTCTTAGACAATTTTGCATTCACCAGAAACACCACAATCGCGGCAAAATGTGTGCAGTGTCGGCTGAATGAGTCAGATTTCCACAAAGCTTCATAAGTTTTTTTTTTTTTTTTTTAATGTAACAACAGGAGTGGTCACTTGGTATCATGCTGTGCAGCCAGGATTAATCATGGTTGTGATTCTGTGGACTGCTCAGCCAGCTGGCAGTCCTGTCGTCCCACACAAGATTCAAAGATCCTGGTTCAAGGACTTTAAACAGAGATTAATATGGATGTAGACAACACTGAAGAGGGAGGAAACACTACAGCTCAAACATACTCTACAACTAAAGCCTAAACGGCAAGACTCCGGCTAGATTTAACGTCTCAAAGAGGTTAAGAGGGCGTTTGAGTTACCATCACAAGCAAGGACAGCTGGTGGCAGCTCCGGAGACTCAAATGCAGAAGAACTCTTCAAACCAATAAAAGATTTTCTCAAAGCCAGAGGATTCAAAGACTTGAGCCTGCGTTTTAGACATTGAATGGCTTATATTGTTGTTGTGATGAATTAAAAATGATTTTGAAACTATTATGTTTCCTGGTCACTTGTGTGGCAAGCAGTAGTGGAATAAATTAACTGGGTGTATGTATATATATATATGTATATGTATATATGTGTGTATATGTATATACATACATACATACATACACACACACACATACACATATATATATATATATATTGGGGAGGACATGGAATAAACCAACTGTCATATTGGGGGGGTGGGTTGGATTTCTGTAGTGCATTAAGATGTGTCAGAGACCTTACCTTTCCACAGGCAAGATATCTGCAGAATTATAAATATAAATTTTTTCACTATATAATATACTCAAAATGAAAGTTTGTGATAAGTCCATAAACTTCACAATCAGCAATATTTATCAAACACAAGTTGTTAAAATTTTTGTTAGTTGTTAAAACATAATATGCTGACCAGAAGATTAACAAAAAAGTTCCACTGAGGAGAACAGAGGGCCACAATAATGAAGTGATTCTAACAGACCTGTCCGTTATATTGTGCACCAACTTAACGGTACAGGGACACAGGAAAAAAAGGTCACTCAGTTCAACATTCCACTGTTTCACCCACCATATTTTTTAACAGATGGCATGCCTGTTGGACACATCTTGTGTAATTTCTTAATGAAAAGTTAACAAACCCACTCCAGCATTTCAGAGAGCTGCATTGCTAGAAATGTCCATCTGCAGTTTCTAGGTACTCCCTGAAATCCCCCCCCCCCCACACACACACGAAGAAACCATCAAGCAGCCAGTCAGCCACAAAGATTATCTTCTTTATTTATTGTATCTTCACATATTCAACCCAAACTTATGAGATAATACTTAAAATGAGATGTAAAAGTGACACTATTCTGGTGTCCCCACACCTCAAAATTTAAACGAACGATATGCGTGTTAAACGGATGGCATCTCACTGTAACGGTGGCAAGTCATAAATGACGGCTGATCTGAAGACATTTACATACGAAGAAATTATACTTCTGTTAGAGGAACAAATTGTGCACTACCTAAATAAAACCAGCCAACTTACAGTGCTATAAAAATGTGATTAATGAATTATTGTAAAAACCTCTTCCCAAGCCAATTCCTTCGGCATTCTCAGCCTGCTCTGAGGGGCCAACATAGCGCAACTCGAGCATCCATGCCCCACCTCCCCCACTCAGGGAGATGCAGAAGTGCCTCCACCTACTTGAAGCAGACCCCGCCCCCTCACATGAATGCAGAAGCAGGACGTGAAGTTGCAAGTTGAGACGCGCGAGAGATTCCAGGATGTCTACCCGATAACACGATCGCCGCAATCCAGTGATCCGATTACCCAGCGCTGAGGTTTCAACAATGACAGTATTATCATTTACACATTAATCTCACAGATATAAGTAACACCATGATGAGTTTGGGGATGGGGGGGGGGGTCAGTTTTTTCCAGCTGCCAAGCACCATGCCAACTAGATCCACTCTGAGGTGCCGTTCGATCTGTGATCCTGTCGTTGGACTGGGCTCTGTTCCACCTCCCCTGGGGAAAACGACAATGTCAATATCGACAGGGGGCGCTGTCTGCGTTTCATGGCACTTTCCTGGCCAAGGCCGTGGGTGAAGGTGCTTTGGCCATGTAAATATCTACTCCTGACGCAATGAGAGGAGCGCACCAACCTAGAACGCTGAGGAACAACCTCTCAGCGAGGGAGCCATGGCATCACACAGCTAATTAACGCTAAATGCTTATTAAAGGCTTTTAAACTCTTAATGCGATCAGCTAAAGGCTCCGAACTGCACCTGTTACCCTCCGGCACTTTCTGTAGCCTCCAGGAACATCCGGGTTCAGTGATCGGACACAGCGAGCCGCTCCATCTTCCCGGCGGCCTCTTCAGCCCCTACCTTCGGCCTCCTCTCGGGGCTGGGCGTGTTGGGGTAGTCCCGCTCCCCGAAGATGGTGCTTCCCACACGCACATTGGTAGCGCCCACTTCGATCTGGTCCCCAACGTCAAAGGGTTTAAACAATGTTAATGTTTATATTTACACTTGAAGACATTTACATTTCTGTTACTTATCTGATTATGTTACCAAAAAGCAACCTACATTTTTGAGAAAGCAAAGTCAGACAACCCCAACTGGCGGTTAAGGACCTTGCTCAGTGGCCCAAAGATGAAATCGCTCTGCTGCCCATGGAGTTCAAACCGACGACCTTCCGATCACGGGTACAGCAGCCTTTTCTGCTGAGCCACACGCTGCCCAAAATAGTGCGCTTTGGCCGTGAATCAAAATCGGATTGACGATTTGGAAGGCAGCTACGTTAACCACAATACCTCCAACGCATTTTTTTGTACTGAAGACACGTTACGTTTGTCCAACAAATAAATCACTTGGGCGGTGCGACTGTTGGTGGGAAGCCTCAATGTTCAGAGGCACGTTACAAGGAGAGTGTGTCAGTGAGCGCGGGATACTCACTGCGTGCTCGAAGTCGGTGGACATGCCCATACTGAGCTCCACCTCCCCCAGGGGCAGCTGCAGACTGTCGCACACCTCCTGCCGACGGCTCAACAGCATCTGCAGCAGACCCACAAGGACACACCCCAGCGAAACTCGAGATCCAATTCCGTCTTGGCTCAACATAGCTAAATGTCTTCGAACAAAAGAGCCATTTTGCCAAGGAGCATTTTGCAAAGAGGCTTGAGGTCATTAAAGCACATGCACATAGCCAACCGCCATCACCGGAGGGGTGTGTACCTGAAAATCAGGGTTGGGGCCCTTGCTGAGGTCATAGCCGTAACGGCCAATAGTCATCAGACCCATAAAGTGGAGGGCGGGGCACTGGGACACGATGTGTTTGACCGTTTGCACCGTCTCCTCTGGGGGGAGCCCATGTTTACCTAAGGATGAGAGGCGGTGAAGGCCACACACAGCCAGCAGACAGGGACAGCTGTAATCCCACATCGGGATTATCGTCGACAAGGAGAACTAAAACGAAGATAAGCTTTTCGTAAACCGGAATGACACAAGATACGGAAATACAATTAAAAAGTACAACTGAACGAAAAATATAAATATTGTTTCTGAAACTACGCAAAATAAAATATTTTCCATTACCGTCTTCAATACTATGTAGCTAAAGTAATGATTTGTCTTTAATTACCATTAATAATACCGGGAAAATGTTTTGCCCATTTTACAGACATTAATACATAATGTGCATTCATGTAGTATTCTCTAAAGATCAGACACATAATGTAGCTCTACAATTTTTCAGTCTACCCCCAGAAATAAAACCACTAAAACTTAAACAAAAATTAAAAAACTAAATAGAAATATCTTAAAAATAAAACTAATGAATGGTAGACTGAACACTAAGACTATTTCAAATTTAAAAATAAAACTTAAAAGCTGAATCATCTGAGGAACATTCCGGAGAGAAGCGTTGGCACCGGCAAGGCTGTGACATCATGACGGCAGGTCACTCACTGTCCTCCCCACTGGTGTTGACCTGCACCATGATCTTCAACCTCTGAGTGTTGGCGGCCCGGAGTCTCTGCCAGGAGCCGTTAACCCTGTCGGCCAGCTTCACCGAGTCCACCGTCTCCACCATGAACAGATTGGGCACACCTGGGGTGGGGGGGCAGCAAAGAAACAGGGAGGACAGAGACATGAGAGAAGGTGGGGGGGGTGACATTTATTTACTTGTTTTGGTGATTATATCCAAGTGGTTATATAACTGGTTTACTCAGGCTTATTTACAGCCTTCTGCTGCTAAAGCAGATTGCAGGAAAAAGAGTCGCGATTACAACCATCCACATTTCCTGGAAAGAGCAGTAAAATATCTTCCTTTCATCAGGACTTTCAAATGCTCTCTTTTCACACTTTCAATCACTTTCCATGCTTAAGCTGTACAGGCCACTTATTGGGTCACCCAATTTGAATATATTTGCATTTTAATGTAGTATGAAAGCAAAAATGAAACTCCACATTCATCCTGGTAAAAACATGAAATGTTGCAGTGAAACAACTGCAGAAAACTCCTGAGGGGTCACTACTCTCGGTCTCCAGTTTCTCTGGGGCGCTAAAGCAGAACTGAATTATGTTTAAATCAGTTGTGTCAAGGGCAAAGGCACCAAAAAAATTAAATGAAATTATGCTTTATTTGCCAAGTACATTGGAAGTGTTTCTTGCTCTCCCTGGAAATATAACGCACATATATACCGTCGAGAGCAGAGGTGGATAGTTCAGCTCCAGAGAGTAATAGTCCAAACCCAGATTTTGTTTCAGCCAGTTGAGAATAAAGAGTCGCAGTTACAGAGTACTCAACTGGCTGGTTAAAATAAAATCTTGGTTTGGACTTATTCTCTAGACCTGAATTACCCACCTCTCGGGCGGGGGGGTGACGTTTTGGGTTCAAGCGCAAGGTTAGGCCATTTACTCAGCATGCTTGGATCATTTTAGTGGGTTAAGGACCTTGCTCAAGGGTCCAACAGAGATTCTGTTGAGGCTGGGGCTTGACCTGGCGACCTGATCACAGGCACACAGTGCCCCCCCCCAGGGCCCAACAATATTCAACGTCATTAGGATTGTACTCTTCCCTAAAGCTGGTCAATTGCTTGGATGTCAGGCATTATGTGGAAAACCCACCTTCCAAGTCCATTTTCATTTTTCCAATTCATTAGGGCTGAGATGTGACAAGGTGATATAGGAAACAGGTTGAGATATAATGGAGACAGGTAGAGTGAGAAGACAGACCGACACAGAAAGGAGGCAGGCAGAAAGACAGAAGATAGACAACCGCTGAAGGACCTCGTCAGTGAGAGCAGAGAGAGCTTACCCAGGAGTTTGTTGACGTTGTTTTTCTGTAAGTGCCCAATAAAGTGCCACTTGATTTCTGGACACGACAACAAAATCTGCCAAAAAAAAAAAACACCTAAAATTTAACTGGCAGGGGGGCACAATAAGAAAACATGCAACATGAGTCAAAGAGATTCTATATGATACCCAAAAGTGACAAGAAACATAGACATGCCTCAAAAGGACACTTCTGGCTGGTCAGGAATTTAAAAAATAAGTATATAAAACAGCCATTTACCTGAGGGTCTGACGCTTTTTCCACAAGTTCATTAACCTGATGGCAGGAAACAAAACAGAAGTGCCTGATAAACATAGACATGCTTCTCTTTGCAGGAGCCGCACGGCACGTGTGCACATGCAGAGGTCATGTGACCTCTCTTGACCAGACCCACCGCACCATAAAAACTACATTTTAAGATTAAGACTGACTTTATTGATCCCAGGGAGCTCTACAGCACTCACACTCAGCTCTAGCTAAAGATAATTTATTGTTTTTCCAAGGCAAAAATTTTGCCACTAATATAAACCATGAAAAATTAATCGTTTTATTCCAGAATGCAAAATGAAGGAGGGTAAAAGACATGAACAATATCAGTTCCAGAGGATAAGATCTAGACGCTACCAAAAGCTGCACATCCCTGAGCAGGGCAGAACCCCCCTGCACATCTGTGATGTTTCCTAAGCAGGATACTCACATAGTTCTCGCCGAAGTTACGCTGCCCCTGTCGGTACGCCTCAATCACCATCTCTGGTGGCTTCGTCTTGCTGACAGCCACCAGCCGTGGACTGATACTGGGCAAAGTCTATAGGGGGGACGGACAGATTTTCAGGGCAGGCTTTTTTGAAGGTAAAAACCCTGCACCCCCGTCCCAGCTGTCCACGTGATTCACAGGACTACAATTGGTCAAACGTACAAATCACGGGAAAGCATCACAGAGGAATAAGGCTTAAGGAATGGTAGCAGACCCACACAAGCATGAACAGGGTCCATTCATTCCCCTAGAAGGCCAGTGAGAAACTGAATTAATATGGAAGGTCCCCCCCGAATTTCACAAACCCCAGGGCTTTAATACACATTTGTCGGAGAGTTCTGCAATGATTTCACATCTTACATAAAACAGTCACGTCTTCCGCATTCAACAACCATATCTGTATACATATTGTGCAAATAAAAAAAAAAACTTGGGTAAAAGACCGAGCAGGCATGCAGAGTTTGATTTCGGAAAAAAAAAGGCACAAACGTGTGTTTTTGAGTAAAACTTGCATGACAAAAAAAAAACTAGTTTGTGACTTTACCGCCGTGTAAATATTATTTCATTCATTCCCATCTTTACCCCGCAGTCTGACGACACCGACACGAACCGCCGCGTGATCTTCGAAGTAACCCCGACACGAGCGCCTTACATAACATGTACTTAGAGATAATGTAACATCACGACCACGCACGACCCAGTCCCATTACACTTAGGAGCTAAGTCTCGAGAATTTCACATAGTTTTAAGTCTGGGTTTTTCAAAAGGAGTAATTCAGGTTAAGCACTTTGCTCAAGGGTAACATGGCAGGACGTCTCCGGGATTGGACCCTGCAGCCTTCAGGTGACGAGTCCGGCCCTCACTGCACGCTTTTCAAAAGGTAACGCGAAACACAGCGAGAGCGCGAGGACACGGTGAAATGTTATCGCGCGCACGGTCACCGGGAACATGCACGCGCCGGGCGCGGTCACGCTGCACACGAAGCGCGTCCCAAGGGCCTCCGCGCAGCTCGCGCTCTCCACACACGCTCATCCTGCCGCCGTCACGAGTTCACGGCGCGGCCGGTGCTGCATTTTCGATCTCTCACGAATAACTAAATGCTTTTTTAATGGCCACAGAGAACAACCGGCGTTACCCATCATCCATGCTTTCCCGGGCACCCACATGCGGCTCGGCACACACAGCCTTTCACGCGTTACCAACTTTGACAGTAGGCAAGAGGTAGCTGCCGCTTGCTGTTAATTAGCTTGTTGGTTTGTGTGTGTGTGTGTGTAACTAAGAGAGAGGGAGAAAGATTTAGAAAGCTTGCAAGTGCTTCAGTCCAAAGGTTGAAGACATTACTATTTACAGAACCCCACCGCTAACCGGATTACGACTGCGGAGCGTCCACTTCGCGCAAATCCCTGAAGTGCTATGGACCAACCTGCGGACGGCGGGCAGCCGCCTGCTTTACCCGCTCCACTACCGTCTGTAGCGCCTTGCCGATTTCTTCCGACATGCCTGCTCTCCACATAGCCCCCAACACCGCCCACTATCTGGGATAACCGTCATCAGCTCAAATGACGCGCATGATTGGCACGGGCCACAGCCAATGACTATAAGTATTGCTTTAGCATGGGGAACCACCGACAACTAATTGGACGGAGTCCGGATGACGTGTTTGAAACCGCCCAGCTTATCGAGCGTCAGGAACCTTAAATAACTCGCTACGTGATTGGTCGTCTACAAAGCATCCATTGCTTGCACATTGGCCTATAATAATTGGAGGGCGTGATCCAAAGACCATATCGTATTTTATGACCTACAACTACAATTGTAATAATAAGAACTTTACAATATTGTGCACTTAGAATTGCTGCCAGTACTTCATGCTGCAGCACATTTTTGGTTCATCATTATAAGCACCAAATATATGATTAATACGATATTATGAGTAAAAATGTAATTTATACTGTGACGGAAATGGGCATAGCTCAACATTCAGGTAGCTCTCTTAACTTAGTACATATGTGCAAGTATGGATTTGCGTTGCTTTGACAAGAAATTACCGCGCATTTTAAACATCGGTTCGAATCCCGCCTCTGTTTTTTGTGTGTAGAAGTTCCATGTGTCGGGTTTACTCTGCCTTCATGCAGGTGTCTCTAAATTGCCCGTAGTGAGATACTTCATGTGTGCATGTATATGCCCTGTGATGGACGGGCATAATATCTGTAGATTAGGTCTCTTGCAGGCTTCTGCATAACAGTCTTCAGTCCACTACTGACTAGTAGCTCTGCCTGTACGTGATCTGTTATCCAACTGTAGCAAGCTGTGCTAACACCTACTTCCAGCAGCCTGGGGGTAGGTAGTGGCTCAGTGGGCTAGGATTCTATGGCTATAATCAGAAGATTGCCAGTTTGAGCCCCACGCTCACCAGAACAGTCAGATGTCCATGGGCCCTTGAGCAAGGTCCTTAACCTCCCCAGCTTCAGGGGTGCTGCATAGTAGTTGACCCTGTACTGCAGTGTTTCCCAACCCAGTCCTCGGGGAACCTCAGACAGTCCACGTTTTTGCTTCCTCTCAGCTCCCAGCCCGCCCAGGTATTGGGTGTTCCTGACTGACTGCGAGCTTGGAAGGAGCAAAAACGTGGACTGTCTGGGGTTCCCCGATGACTGGGTTGGGAAACACTGACGTATTGTGGCCTCCCCACCCCCCAAGCTATGTAGAGCAAGATGGGGTCAGTAAAGAGAAGCATCCCAGTGTACTTGTGCAAATGGCAAATAAAGCATGTTTGCTTGTTGTTGAGTGACAATAAAGATTCCCATTCTGATTACATCCATCTGTGTTGTTGGCAAATACTGACGTCATTTGTGGTGTAAAGGTTAAAAGCACAATAATTTCTTGTCACAAGAGCACAAATGAGCATAAAATAAGGAATGATGGGGAAAAGTATTAAATTCATCCATCCATCCATTGTCCAAACCGCTTATCCCAGTGGGTCGCGGGGAGTCCGGAGCCTATCCCGGAAACTACGGGCACGAAGCGGGGAACAACCCAGGATGGGGGGCCAGCCCATCGCAGGGCACACTCACACACCAGTCACTCACACATGCACACCTACGGGCAATTTAGCAACTCCAATCAGCCTCAGCATGTCTTTGGACTGTGGGGGGAAACCGGAGTACCCGGAGGAAACCCCACGACGACATGGAGAGAACATGAAGTATTAAATTTTCATACTTAAATAAAAGTACAAATATCATACCAAAACATTACTCGAGAAACGTCGTTCACTGAAATACTCAAGTAAAAAAATAACTGGTTTCAAATGCTCGATGGTCATGCAGATTGTATCAGAGTAGAAAGTTGTTGTTTGGCTCAGAAATGTAGCAAAGTGAAGGTAAAACTTGCAACAACTTAAAATATTCAAACAAAGTACAAATTCGGACAAACAGTAGGCCTAGCCTACAGTAACGAAGTATTTGTACATTGTTACTTTATGGCTCTGCTGAGAACATATTGTCTCGTACTGTATATGCACTGTACTACTTATTTCAAAGCAAGTTTATGGTTCTCTTGGTTTTTGAAGTTTTATATATTTTGCTGATCTTGGAAACTATGGTTCATGATAACAGACAGCTGCAGTGTCCTGGGAAGAAACTTTTCGGTTATGTTTCCTGGTTGTCCTTTTAGGCCCAGCAGGTGGCGATGTTTTTCAGAATGTGAGCGCTGTGTTCTTCATGATTTCCAAAGAGTCATTTTAAATGTTCTTCAATGCAGAATTTAAACCGAACACAGAAAGACAGCATGAATAATAATAATAATAATAATAACGTTTAGGTTACTGAATTTGCCTCTCTTTATTTGAGTCCACAGCAGAAATAAAGATTCCATATCAAATTAAATCGAATACATATTATACTTTTCCATTATTTCCTTTTTTCATCGGAAGGTGTTGAAATGATGTCTTGTTGTTATTAAACGTCGAGTCCAAGACACATATTGACGACCCAGACGTCAACTGAGAGTCCAAAGCACAAACCGTAATCAGACATGCCTAGAAAGAGAGAGAGAGACAGACAGACAGAGAGAGAGAGGGCCAGGATTATTCTCAGGCCAACCCAAAACCACCAGGTTCCATCCCTTGTAATTCTCAGGGTGTTTTCTCCCACCAGCTCTCTAATATGAGCACCTAGTTTACTGTCACATATTTCGCAATGATAAATATATAAATAATAGACAACAGTAAACCATAAAAGTGCAGGGGAAGTATTGCTATATATGTATGCCTTGCTGACACTTTATTGTTGCGCGTGCTTGGAAATAACTTAAACCGAAGAGTAATTTATTTCAGTGCTTTCAAAGTTTATGATGCTTGTTCTAGCAGAAAGATATAGAATAGACAGATATTTGATTGGAAAAATGGAAACACACTGGAGATTATAATATTAGAATATTATGTTTATGTTGTAAAATAAAAGCCATACATATGAACTGAAAATCTGAATTAAAAATTAAAAATTTGACTAAGCATTTTCTAAATACGGAGAGGCTTTGGTGTGTTGATGAGGTAATGCATAATCTCAGCTAACAGGAAACGTTCCTAGAACTTTAGCTAATATATTTTATAAAAATGCAATATACATAAATACCACCTGGCCTTGAACCCACAACCTTGCAAGTAGTACAATCTATGCTTTAGCACTACGCACTGCTCAGACAAGCCGTTTTTTTAGGTCTGTGTTATTTTTCATAGTTGTAGTAGTGCACTAACATTCTGGGAATGTCAAGCAACTTGGACTCATTGAATCATAACGTTTGGTGAACATTTCTAAAACTAAAAATTGTTAGCTGGGTTACTTGTGCACACAGACCCGACTGATGAAAGGAATGAATTTGGGCCCAATAACAGGTAGCTGCAATGCTGCTAAATCACCGCAGTGTGGGTCAGGTGCTGCGTTGACTTTTGTAGTAGGTAGCGTTGAGGTTGTGCTGTGATACCATGTGCAGCACAGAAAGCCCAGAAGAACATAATGTGCTTGTTTAGTCTCCGCTGTCTCCATTTGAACAGCCCCGCTAATGACCTCCTGAGAGGCGGTTAGGGGGATTCATGCCTCAACACTGATCAGTTTCTCTCCACGGCCCTGAACTCTTTCACTTTCGGAGCCCTAATTCACTGCACCAGGACTCCTACCTGATTGTC
>JAODLD010000046.1:5332809-5343632 GCA_026781065.1 Mormyrops boulengeri
TGAACAGCTGACCTAAAGGTTATCCCAAAAACCTGCATACACACCGACCCTTTGCGGATAAGATTGGCCACCCCTGGCTTAGAGCCTTAGAGCATGACATCTGTGATCTGCAAAACTGCTAGAGTGTATAAACCATGCCTGAGATACCGGCTGATGTATAACTGTAGACAATATTGTGTCATTGCCGTTTTAAGGGTGAGATGCAATGCACTGACATGCATGTAATACACCAGATGTGCATGAATGAATGAATTTCACAGTGTTCATATGCTAATGAATCCCCCTTTTCCCTCTCAGGGAGCTGCGTCATGGCTGTAGCCGTGGTCAGGAATGGAGATCTTGATGTGCGCTCACTGAGGGGCCGACGGAGCTGCCACAGCGGGGCCCGATGGACGGCTGGCTGGAGCCTGCCCCTGGGCTTCCTGTTGTCACGTAACTACCTGCCCTGGGCGGAGGAGCAGCCCCTCAGTCAAGGTGGGGCTCCAAGAGGGAGGGGAACAGCAGCAGGACAGGGCCACTATTGGCTGAGAGGGAAAGCATCAGGAAGAGGCTGCTATTGGTTGAGGGGGAGAGTGGCAGGAAGGGGTCGCTATTGGCTGAGGGGGAGAACGGCAGGAAGGGGTCGCTATTTGCTGAGGGGGAGAGCAGCAGGAAGGGGCCGCTATTGGCTGAGGGGGAGAGCGGCTGTGAAAAGTTCTTTTTTTATAAACGCCTCATTTGTGCTTTGTGCCTGTTAAAGTACCACATCAGCCTTGTTTATTTCTGACTTCTCTATAAATCCCATATATATCGCCTAAAGTGCCCACCTTTGACTCTCCTGGCAGCCGTCAGCGAGTTCTTCAATGCCAGCTGCATCCCGGGCTCTGCAACCATGGCAACCAGCCTTTGCACCCTGTGTCAGGGGGAGAAATCCTATGTGCGCCATCACAACTTCCACTGTGAGACCTCCCACAACGAGCCCTTCTACAGCAGCCAGGGGGCGCTCAGGTGTGGGAATGACCATGTTTATTGTTATGAGTATATGTACAAATCAGAATATAATGTATTGTGTGGTACGAATTAAACCAGCTGTAGCCTGAATACAGGGGTCTTCCTGCTCCCTCACAGGTGTCTCCAAACTGGAAAAGGGGATGTCGCTTTTGTGGACCATGTAGCCCTCGCCAGCATCCATGGTAGTGCTGTTCATTCATGCTGTAAAGGCTGTTTCAGTTGTCTTATTACCTATGTGTTTGTTTTTAAGCTTTGCTATTTTATCTTAGAATAGTATTTCCCAATCCGGTTGTCGGGGACCCTCAGAAGGTCCACATTTTTGCTCCCTGCCAGACAGTCCACATTTTTGCTCCCGGGAGTTGAGAAGGAGCAAAAACATGGACTGTCTGTGGGTCCACAAGGACCGGATTGGGAAACACTTAGAGTCAGAATAATGCTACATTTGCAGTAGTTTACAGGGCATGCATATTTACAGCAGATTACTTTGGAATGGAATTTCCAAGAAAGTCAAATTAAAGGAGGTATTGAAAAGTAGGAAAGGAGATGGAGGACTGCCGACTGTTCAGTCCTGATTACGCCATTCTGCTATCGTGTAATGCTGCTGTCACAGGTGCTTCTGTGACATCCCTGTCCCCTAATTCTGGGATGTGCTCTTCAGGTACAGGTCTACCATTAATGATTTAGAAGCAGAGGTGTGTAATGATCCAAAAACCTTGTCAGCTGGTTTCGGAACATGCTCATGGGGTCATGGGTTATCTGGAACAGGAGACACCATGGACTAGAGCCACACTGACTTAATGACAGATACCTGGGCTTTACTAGAAAGAGCTGTTTACTCAAAAACCATTAATCCCTCTCATTGACAGAGGATGAGAGAGAAGATTACAGACTGTTGTGCACTGATGGATCAAGGGCCCGCCTCAGTGAATTTCAGCATTGCAACCTTGGTCGGGGTCCAGGCAGGGGCGTTGTGACACGCTTTAACTACCGCACAATTGCCCGGAAGTTTCTAACAGCAGTGCAGGTACTGTCTAAGGGATGCACTCCTACCGAGGACAGGCTTTGCTAATCACTCTCATTAGTATGTTTCTGTTTTGCCAGACGGAATTTGGGCGGCAGGGGCGGGCCATGCAACACTTCCAGATTTTTGAGTCCGCCTCCTACGGCTCACGCAACCTGATGTTCCAAGATGCGACCAAGAAGCTGGCTGTCCTGACGGACGACAGTGACATCAGCCAGGTGCTTGGACTGGACTACATGGCCCTCTTAAAGGGGCTGGGCCATGAAGGTAACTGCATGGGCTTGCCAGATATATGTGTACCATGGGATGCTCCTTCGATATGAAAATTACCTTTAATGATGCTACATTCCTGTGACCATGGTGCATCATGTGATCATGCGTGTCACACAGGGAGCTCACTGCAGGACAGCGTGATTCGCTGGTGCTGCATCAGTGCCGCCGAGCAGCTGAAGTGCGAGCAGTGGGCCCTGAGCATCAAGTCGGACCCGCTGGTGTGCATCAGGGCATCTTCCATGAGCAATTGCATTGAGAAGATCAAGGTAAGACAGGCATCAGTAGTGATGGCCAAATGAAGCTCCACGAACCATTTGCTGTATTTTTTGATGCTACTAGATGGTGCTCTTGGTTACGTTGGGACATGCTTTGAGCCCTTTTATGAACAGAGAGCACCATCTAGTGGGGTCAGAAAATGCAGCAAGTGGTTCAAGAAGCTTCATTTGGCCATCAGTATGCATCAGCATGCTAAGAATCATGTTCAGTGGCAGGTTGATAATTAAATATGACTGAGGCAGACTTCCTGTTTAGGTTCAACTACATCAACTACACTACCAGTCAAAAGGTTTTGCACACACTGAGATTTTCTACATTTGCATGTTACTCCACTAAAAATACACTCAATATTCTTTGCTAACACTTAAATGAACAATATGTTCACCATTCCAGTACTTTTATTAGCAAGAAAATGTCATATCTTTGATTCATCAAAGTAACCTCTTCTAGCTGTTATAACAGTAGAGCAAATTCGAGGCATTTTTTCTACAAGGTACATTAAATATTACTATTGATATTTCATGGGATGAAACGGTTAACTAATGCATTTAAAGTTAAAGGACAGCCTAGAATTTGACTGCCATCACCACATAACCAGTTAATAGGATGTCAGACATGCACTGTTACATACTTGAGTTTCCACAAAACTTGTTTTATTCATCTTATATTTTCATTTACAGTTGTGCATCCAACTTTCCAATGCTAACAAGATTTAAAAAATCTGTAGTTTATTAAATAAATAAGTGGTAAAAACTTGTGATGTGCAAAAACTTTTGACTGGTAGCATATGTCAGTATAAGACCTGCCCATGGTAGGATCCTGGGCAGAGCCAAGTTACATTGCAATGGAAGGGAGGAATGCCGAGTTTATTAGGGGACAAAATAATGTGAACATTAGACTAGAGGGACTCTATTTTTGCCAAAAAAATATGCTGACTCATCTGAGTTTAGTTTTGAGGGCTGAAACGGAAAGTATGACATCACCCTCAGTCTTATAGGACTGGTAATATGGAGCAGGTGTGCCAGGATGGCTCCCACCCTCCTCCTTCTTACAGCAAAGGTCTTTACAGGAGCAGTAACATGTCCAGCGCCACCTAGTGTTCAATATATTCCCTACAGGTCCTGAGCCAGTTTTAGGTGTCACGTCACACTTTGGTTTACACGGCTGAAATCTGTGCTCAAGCAGCTCAGGTCATCATCTTACACACCTTGGACTTTTAGCCATTTGGTGACAAGCCAAAGTCCTTCACCACTTCACACCTGCTGTGTCAGAGAAAAATCAGTGTTACTGTGGATATCCGGTGCCCATTTTCAGCAAGTACTTCCTTGAAAAGAGTAGAATTAGTGACACATCCATTCCAGCACACATCAGCCTGAGCAGAGCGTCTGTCTCCACAGAGAGATGAAGTTGATGCTGTTTCACTGGACGCCACCCATGCCTTCATCGCTGGGAAATGCGGTCTGGTGCCAGTGGCCACAGAATACTACGGTAAGACCGACGTGTGTGATGGGAGGCCATCCTATGGCCCGGTGTCTTCTGGGTCTTTACAGCATTGAGGACTTTGATGATGGCAGTAAAGCTGGTATGTTGGGCTGCACGATATCATATCATGATAAAATCATAATTATATGGTGCACATGAAACAATCTCCGGGGCTTTAAATGAAGGCCATAAGCATTTGTCCAGACACTGGCTTTTTGATACTATACAGACATTTTCATACGCCCACTATTTGATAAGCAGATTAGTAGTGTGCCAAAAATATTAATGAGATGCATATTGTGATGTCCAAAAGTTAGTAATCTGTATAATTTGGCGTATCGTTATGTTTAATAAATGTGTCGGACTTTAAACTGTATGTTTGTGGGTGTAAGTAAATGTCCGTATAATACAGAATAGCAAATGGTTACTTCTATCATCTGAAGCCCTGGTCATTATTGCACGTGCGCCATATAATCAGAATGTGATATCATGCAGCCGTAACGGGATGTTAGTCCTTCATGCAGTAGTAGGCTTTGGGGGGGGAGGTCTTCATCAACAAGAAGGCCTCAGTTCATTAGATGATGGACTGGATGGTGCTGTGTTTAAGGGACTTGTAGGCTTTTAGTTCATTTTGTTCATTTGTCTGCCTTTAAGGGGAGCGGTGCGTGCTATCAGAGGACAAGAAAAAAGGAACAGCACACTTCGAGAGTGACGGTGAGATGACGTTCTGACAAAGGGCGTCGGTCTGTCAGTGATTTGTTTATACTCACTGACCACTGGGGGATGTGGCCATCCCAGGAATACTGGAATATTCTGCAGATGACAGTACATGTATGTAGGGCATGTGTGCAGTGCACTGAGATCACGTGACCTGCGTCATACCCGCCTTTGTCACTCCAGTGCTGCCAGCTGTGTTCTCGGTGGCGCTGACTAGGCGCTCCGCCAGGAGTGTGTCGCTTGGTAACCTGATGAGGCGACGCTCCTGCCATGGTCACATGTACAGCCCTGCTGGCTGGCTACTGCCCGCCCGACACGTCATTGGCTATCAAGAGAACAGCAGTGCCCCCTGTGACCCCAGTACAGGTACGGCACGCACACAGACATGCGTCAAAAGCTCCACGTAAATGTGCTCATGAACACAACATCACAAACTGTATAATGACGAAAAAATGTGCACAGATACACACATCATCTGTCAGAAGGTTTTTAAGGGTGACCTAGAATTTAGCTAGAAAACAAGCTCCAGATGAGTTCTCTCCCAAATTAAACTCTCATGTTCTCTGTAACTTAACAAGAACCAATTCCACTTCCAGTTTAAATAGCACGCAGGGTGGAGCACAGCTTGGCTGTCTTCCTGTCCCTGAATGACACATCAACGCCACCTTGCTCTCTGACAGTGTACAGCAAGGTATTTTGGAAAGGCTGCCTACCTGGTTCCCAGGGGGCACTCTGCAAAGTATGTATTGGGGGCAAGGAGGAGCCTGGGGCCAAGCGGTGTACTGACAACCACAACGAACGTTACTATGGCAACATGGGCGCCTTGAGGTAAGCGGCAAAAAAGATTACTTCATTTTGTTATGCAGATGGATGTATGAATCATGTTTAGGCTCCATCGAGTATCAAATGGGTCTTTATTGTAATACCATCTATATACAAATTCCATCTATTTTTTACAGTCCACAGCATACAGTGGCACGAAATAACATTCCCCAGGACTGCGGCGCAGTAAGTGTAGAGACTGTAAACATGACAAGTACAACACATGAGAGAGAGGGGAAAGGAGAATAATAGCTAATAAATAAAAATAGGGAATATACATAGACTGACACACAGGGGAGCTAGGGGTGCCCACACAATATAACAGATACGGTGGCAATATAACATATATGGTTCAAATCATGATTTAAAAAAGTAAACGAATAAATACAACAGATGTAGGAAAAGGTGCAGTGTTGGGTAATGTCCGCTGGATGAAGTAGCAAGTGCTGGTGGGAAGCCATGTTCTTAATGGGGCTGGAGTTCAGAGTTCTAACAGTTTTAGAAGCTGGTGCAGAATCTGGTAAAGGACGCACTGAATGAAGTATTACATCATCGTAAATTCATCCAGAGCAAATTATTTATATAGCTAGATACTCACTAAAGCCACTCATGTCAATGATATTCAGATGGTGTTCCTCGCACATGGTTTTGCACCTGGCTGGTCACAATTCACTGCTTGTTTACACCACCGATCAGCCTAGACTCGTGTCCAGTCAGATTCTATTCTGTGTTGGCCTACAAGTGAACTGAATTCTGTGTAGAACTGAGGGCGTAATATTGGGTTTTAAGGTCCTGGAAGATATATCCGAGGTATTTGGAGAGGGAGAGGCTGATCTGGGTTCTCACGCTTAGGTGTTTGGTCGGAGACCCTAGTGGGAGAAGCTATGGTGATGTAGCCTTTCTGGAGCAGCACAACCTGGAAGACAACATTCAGAGTGAGTGTCACCACCCACAAACCCAACCCCAGAGTAAATGCCCCATAACACGACACCAGAGTGCACGCAATGACACAGACACAGTGTAACACTACCACCCACTGTCCAACTTCTGAGCTGCTGTGTAATAGGCCTACAGCAGACAGACTGTCCAGCAGAGTAGGACAATCAACCGTGCTGCAGCAGCAATCTTCTGGCTGTGTCACTTATTACTAGTGATGACAAAGACAACACTTCATGAACCATTTGTGGTATTTTTTGACCCCACTAGATGGTGCTGTCTGTTGAAAACTGCACACGGTTTTGGCCATCACTACTTATTAACCTAACTCTGTCCTGCAGGCCTGAACTCCAGTGGCTGGGCGGAGGGGTGGCAGCCCTCAGACTTCGAGCTGCTGTGCACTGACGGCCAACGGGCCCCCCTTTCAGAGTGGGAGAGCTGTCACCTGGGGGCTATTCCTCCTAACATCATAATGACTCGCCCTGTGCTTACCAGCCGTGTGTATGACTTCCTCATGAAGTCACAGGTCAGAGGTCATGAGGCGGGCCACTCAGATACCAAATAGATATTTAACATTCAGTAATTGTGATGGAAAAAATTACGTTTCTTGAGCCATTTGCTGTATTTTTTGACCCCACTAGAGCGTGGATGCTCTCTGTTCAAAAAAGGACACAAAGCATTCCCCAAAGTGAACCAAAAGCACCATCTATTGGCATCAAAAAATACAGCAAATGGTTCATGAAGCATTATTTTATCCACCACTGGTCGGTAACGTTTCAAGCTGAAATGTTAAGGCGAGAGTGTTAATGCAGGTGAATTAAAATGCAAAGAATGCAGCATGTTTAGGGAGAGCACAAGACTCAAGCTAAACTTGTCCTGCCTGACTGCCATCAGGAGACGCAGGCAGCCGATCGCGACTTAGAGTTCCAGCTATTCGAATCGCAGTCATACGGCGAGAGTGACCTCCTGTTTAAGGACGCCACACGCTGCCTGGCCCACAGCACCCACTTGGACTATCGTGCCATTTTGGGGGAGGAGTTCTACCGGGCTGCAGAGGCTGTGTTCAACTGCACAAAATCAGGTGGGTTATTTATGATCCGGCTGTCAGACAGCCACGCTTACATCTGTTAACAGTTAAAATATAGCCAAAGGTGGTATTTTTCAGTGAAAGAATGAGGGAATGATCTTAAAAAAAGATCCTTCACCATGTTATGGTTAAGACTAAGTGCTAACATGTAAAATATTATGAACCAGCTGTTAGGATAACTTAGTGTGTCGGTTCCACAGTACCTTACTTATTTTTCATTTGTGCAGGGTTGATGTGCTTTAGTTAGCTAGAGGAGATGAGGCTTCACAGTTAGTGATTGATGAGATTATTGTACACTATCACTCACTTTCACTTCCTCTACTCTTCTGTTTACTTTTTGGTAAAAACAGGTGCTGACACATTGCTATGTTTACAAATTATACACATAGCTGTGGCACCACCCATGCATATTGGTAGAAGGTTATGTGATCTACTGACCATGTTTTGTAGCAAAACACAAAAAATGGGAAGTGTTATGCAAATGCTATCTGTTTTGCCTCCTTCAGACATCTTGGATTTCTGCCAGCAGGATGTGTGCAGCATTTTCTGAGGTGCCGCAGCCCTTCTTCATAAGATCTGTTTCATTAAGCCAGCACCTCAGCACCCTCCTGCCTAGAGCTGCTCGATTATGGCAAAAATCATAATCATAATTATTTTGACCATATTTAGATCATGATTATCTACCGCGATTATTTCACACAATTAGTCTTGACTGCAGAAACACCATATTTATTGAATCTTAATAATGAATCTTATACACTTACATTGAAATTGCATTGAATGAAAATTACAATTTTAATAAGATAACATACGCTGAACTTGTACAATTTTTTTTTTATTAATAAATTATACTGAATTGAACTGTTCTCTGAGGTTCAAAAACACTAAACTTGATTTTTTTCCCCAGCTATACATATGAGTCCACCACTTAGTCCACCAAAGTAAAAAGTGCAACTTAAAGATTTTTAGGAAGAAAAACTAGTCTGTTCACATGATCTGGCTTCAGTGGTGCACGATGGCACGAGACAATATTTCCAGCTGTGCTGAAGACTCTATTTTGCTAAATAATATGTGATGGCATCCGCTATATCTAGATGTTTTTGAGAACTTGACGGATACGCGGTTGCATTATAGAAGGTGTCCTTAACGAACAATTGCGTTGCAATACGAGTTGCTGAGCTTGCTTTTTGTTCACGTACTGTTTGGTAATAGACAACTTTATGATTAAGCTTTAAGTGGTTAAATAAATTGGTCGTGTTGCCTTGTGGTGCAGACACAGCTTTGAAACATATTCTGCAAATTATTTGCTGTTGTTCTTGGTCCAATTCGTTGAAACCAAAATGATTCCAAATAACTGATTAACTGATAAACTGCGTTTATCTCTTGTCGACCAAAGTACCCGTCTTGCCTTTTCGACCCTGAACGCGTTTCGACTGCTGTGCTGTAGGGAATTCGCTAACAGCCTTTAGGGAGGGGCAAAGCGCACCGCTGCAATATTAGTGCGCCGATCTAGATTTATTGCGCGAGATAAAGTAGGGGATCATTTCAATATGAGATGCAAACAAATATCGTTTTTCTCGATTGTCATTTTTTTTCATAATCGTGGGAAGCCATAGTTGTAATCGTGATTCAAATTTGATTAATTGCACAGCTCTACTCCTGCCTCTGTTCTTTTATTAACCTTCTCCTCCACTGATTTTATTAGACATGCTGAAATTCAGGGGAGGTTTATGGACAGATTCCATTCGCTTGTGGAGTTCAGTGGTGTCTCACGAATTATACCCGTACTAAAAAGCGCTAAAACCCAATGAAGGCACATGGTGATGACATCATTGAGATCATTTTGGTCTTTCAAAAAAGAAAGTGAATAATTTGGATGCCCTTAGAACCCAACTATGCCGCCAATATTTAAGAAACTTATTCCAAAAGTATAGGGTTCCAGTTAAAGGCAAGCTGCGTCTTCTTTGAAGTCGAAACACACCCTACACAGCTGGAATCCCACAGATGAGTGTGGCACTCACCAGACGTGCATTCCTGGGCCATAATGATTCAGTCACAGTGGAAATCTGCCAGGTGGAGATATTTATCTTATCATATGGATAGGACATTTTTACTGCTGCTGTACAGGGTCCAAAAACAATATGTCAAACCTCCCACCTACGAAACCCACTGTGTCAGCTGGGTATATTCCAGATAGTAAAACTACTTTCATAAAGAGGCGGAGTTTTTAAAATACACTGTTCTAGATGACACAGATACTTGAGGTTTATACAAATTATAAGAATTATTAAGAATTAAAACAATAAATTCTCTTTCCATTGCATGAATGAATGTCATGCATCCATGAATATCACATTTTCTACCACCCTTTGAAATGAAGTCCTCACCTAAGTAGTTAAAACCTGGTGGGTTTAGAACCCCAAAGAACTTAATATTTTGTCAAACTACGATACTTAATGTTTCAATAAGTACTATTTCATGAAATTTTATATTTTAATAATTGCTGATGAGGCTTACATTGTTACATTTGTCAAACAGAATGTGTACAACGTTATGGCTACTTATTAACTCATCTATCAGTAATAAAAAATATCCATTGTAATCATAAATCAAGACAAAAAGATATAAACTATTAATTTTACAAAATATGAATTTGGATTAATACATTTTGTTCTCTACATCTTTTGAATACAGCACATTATAACTGCAAATAGAGTGTTTGAGACAACATACCATAGTCCGTGTTCACACAGACCAGAATTTAGACCCATTAGTTTGCTCGATATGGATTACAAAATACTAACCAAAATATTAGCTTTGCGGCTTGAGCGAGAATTACCAGCTACCATACATGAGGACCAGGTAGGATTTATGAAGAATAGATCCTCGTCTGATAATATGCGGAAATTGATCCATCTAATGTGGATTGCACAATCTAAACAAATACCAATGGCTGCTATTTCCCTAGATGCCAAAAAAAGCCTTTGACAGGGTGGAGTGGGGTTTTCTTCTCTCCACCCTGTCACATTTTGGATTTGGCCCTGGCTTCTCCCAATAGGTGAAGATATTATATAATGAGCCAAAAGCAGCAGTGGTAACTAATGGGATTATATCACCTTTCTTTGGTCTTCCACGAGGGACTCGTCAGGGATGCCCCCTGAGCCCTTTGTTATTTATAATATTCCTAGAAACGCTGGCCATTCAAATCAGGCAGAATGG
>JAODLD010000046.1:5346163-5361140 GCA_026781065.1 Mormyrops boulengeri
CGGGGCGCGGGGGGGGGCGGGGGGCCGGGGGGGTGCTGAGTCCTGCCTGTGCTCAGTGTCTGTGGAGTTAGCATGTTCTCGCCATGTTGTAGGAGTTTCCTCCTGCATTCCAAAGACGTGCATGTAGGCGTATCCAGGACAGACTACCCAGGACCCATTTTATTAGGCTTTCTGGATTTATACATTTTCTGATTTATGAAAATGTGCAAAAGGATTTCTTCAGTTTACACATTTTATTGACTTAGCAGATCCTTTTATCCAAAGCACCATATACACACATATATTTGCACATATATTTGAGGAGCCAGTTGCGGGTTAGGGGCCTTGCGCAGGGACCCAACAATGAAATCACTGTTAAAAACTATGGGATTTGAACCGGCAACCTTCTGATCACAAGCTCATTTCAGGAAGCGTAGTGGTCGAAGCTTTGCCTGTGCACACTGGCACACAGCTCTGCCTGCTTGCAGTTGACTCTTGCTCTTGCCCTGTGGTTTTCTCTGTGCCTGTCTGCAGATGCGCCCACCATGTAGGCCGGCGCTGAGGACCCTGGGCCTCCGAAGATCCCACTCCTGCCCCAACGCCTCCACCATGGACTTCGTTCCGGCCAGTTCCCCCATCAGCTCGCTGGCCATGGAGCGAATACAGGACTTTGTTTCCCGGTCGAAGAGGCTGTTCGTGATCACGGGTGCAGGGCTGTCCACCGAATCTGGCATCCCCGATTACCGCTCAGAAGGCGTGGGGCTTTACGCCCGCACGGACCGCCGTCCCATCCAGCACGCGGAGTTCGTGCGAAGTGCTAGTGCCCGTCAGCGCTACTGGGCACGCAACTACGCGGGCTGGCCTCGGTTCTCATCCCGGCTGCCCAATGTGGCGCACCTGGCCTTGAGGGGATGGGAGGCACGAGGGAAGCTGTACTGGCTTGTCACACAGAACGTGGACGCCCTGCACTCCAAAGCTGGCCAACGGAGGCTCACCGAGCTGCACGGCTCCGTGCACAGGTGAGTGTTCCAGGCTTCCTTATTTATGACCAGGTGGTCACTGGGTCGAATCCCGACCATGACAGAATAGCCACATCTCCATTATGCCCTTAGCAAGACCCTTAACCCTACAAAATGGTCCAGGGTTGCCAAATTAATGGCCTGACTCTGTGTTCAGAACCCAACATTACTTTCAAATGAGTATATGTGTGTTCATGTCTCAAATGAGAGTAAAACAGGATATGCCAGGGTTTCCCAAACCGGTCCCTAGGGATGCATAGTCGGTCCAGGTTTTTGCTCCCTCCAAGCTCTCTCTGCCAGACGGTGCACATTTGGACCATGTACCATCTGTGGGTCCCCAAGGACCAGGTTGGGAAACACTGGGATATACGAATATTTCAGTAAACTTGTCCTTCTGCAAATGACAGACAAAAGCTTCATTTCACTTTCCATTTATTGCTTCCTGATTAGTTCCAAGAGGCGACCAGATTATGAAAATTATGCCAACTGAGGGGCTTGAAAACATTTTTAAATGGCTTGCGTTGGAAATGAGAGCGAGAAAGCTTGTAGGAGCGAACATGTTTTGGCTGATTAGGCCTGTTATTGGCTATTAACAATGACGTCCATCCAACCATCTTCTTACTGCTTGTTTTTGCCAAATCTGGGTGGGGGAGGGATAGGAGTCTATCCCAGGCAGCATGGGGCGCACTAGGCAGGGCTACGCAAAATTTCTCCCAGCAGTTTCACACACAGGCCAACTCTGTGGGCGAATTAGAGACACCAAGCAGTCTGACTGCTTGTCTGCACGCTGGCAGGAAACCAGACTTCGGTTTAGCAGGTGGGGATGTGGCGTGTTGCTTATCTGACCATTACTTCCCTTTGCACTTTGCTTTTGACAGGCTGGGGGCGGGGGGTGGGAGAGCCAGTCGGCCTTGGACCCCCAGAGGTTTTTTTCCTCCCTGTTTAACAGTTTTTGGTTCTTCTCATGTGTTGACTTTCTCTCTCTCTCTCTCCCTGTTTTTATATTGTTCTATCTATATGATGTTGTATTATACCCATGTAAAGCGCCTTGGGATAACTCTTGTGAAAGGGATTATACAAAAATGAATTGAATTTGTGTCCTCTTGCACCCCCCCCCCTCCCCCCTCCCCCCAAGGGTGGTGTGTCTGGGCTGTGGCGCACTTTCCCCCCGGCAGGCCCTGCAGACCCGCTTGGGGGCTTTGAACCCCGGATGGGCAGCGGAGGCAGGGGGCGTGGCCCCGGACGGGGACGTCTTCCTGACCGATGAGCAGGTTCAGCACTTCCGTGTGCCGTCGTGTGAGGCCTGTGGCAGCATACTGAAGCCTGACGTCACCTTCTTTGGGGACACAGTTCACCGAGACACAGTGGGCTTCATCCAGGAGAGGCTTGCCGAATCGGACGGAGTGCTGGTGGCTGGATCATCGCTGCAGGTGAGTGGTCACCTTCTGACTTGCCAAGCGTGATTCCTCACATGTGACCTTGGTTTTGAGATCTTCTGGGTGTCTCATTCATTCTTATTCACCCCGTTTTTGGATAAATCCACATCCTACACAACAAAGCACGAATCATGCATAAACCACATGGGCCTTTTGAAATAAAACCTTTAACTCAGTGTTTCTCAAACTAGTCCTCAAGGACCCCCAGACAGTCCACATTTTTGCTCCCTCCCAGCTCCCTACGCCTGTGCCAGGTATTAAGTGTTCTTTATTGGCTGGAACCTGGGAGGGAGCAAAAATGTGGACTCTGGGGCACCCAGAGGACTGGGTTGGGAAATGCCGCCTTAATTGATCCATCAAAATTAACCAGGCCTCTCAGCTCAGCTCACGCATCTCACAGCTCCTTAAAACCGTACACAGGTCTACTCCGGATACCGCTTCCTGCTGGCTGCCAGAGAGAGGGAAATCCCAGTGGCCATCCTGAACATTGGTGCCACCAGGGCAGATCACCTGGCTGCACTTCGCATAAATGCCCGCTGTGGGGAGGTCCTGCCCGCCATCCTGCCACTCTGACAGCAGGGGGCAATGTTGCTAACCCTCTAGTGCATTGTTGCTTAATCCAGTTCCTGTGGACCCACAGGCAGTCCACCGGGAGCTGGGCAGGAGCAAAAATGTGGACTGTCTGGTAGGGAGCTTGGAGAGAACAAAAGCATAGACTGAATGTGGGTCCCCAAGGACCAGATTGGGAAACACTACTCTAGTGGAACTGAGGCCAGTGGAAAAAGAAACCAGTTACGGTTAACTAAATGACTCGGTGCCTGGTGCCAATGGGCAAGAGATGGGACAGCCATGCTGAGGTGATGGATGATTGTTTTAGGGATAAAGACTGACAGGGGAATGAGGGTAACGTACCTCAAGCCAGCAGGCTATCCTGCAGGCTCCCGACTCACCAGTGCCTCACGTGCACAGTGTCCCCTGGTGGCCTGTGTTTACTGTAGCTGGTCCGATTATTAGTTATCTAGTACTATTTATGCTAAACACTATTTATTCATGAATGCAAGGCTTATCAGGCCGCAGTGATCCGAAATACTGTATAATTAAACACAATCAGATGTACTGTATGAAAATACAAACTGGGTAGTTAAAATCAGGGCTGCATATCATCACATAGGCGTGTGCACAATAATCATCAGGGCTTTAGATGACAGGTGGAAATATTTGTCCAGATATTTGTCTCCATCTTTGTATAGTTTTTTTCGGGTGACTTTTTAAGGAGTAGTTTTTTCTTTCTTTAATAAAGTCCATACCTGAAGGTTTAGGAATTTCCAGAAAGAAATCCCCGAGAAGTTGTTGGATCAGTTTATTTTGTCATCAACCACAGCATGACTGAACTGCACAGAACTGAAGTTGGTACAAAAGCATGTTAGAGAATTTAGCCAATAAGAATATTGTTAGAAAGTTATTGCGTTTATGGATTTATAATGCTTACGATATGATATATAGTGCATTTAGAAAGTATTCAGACCCCTTCACCTTTTATAATGTAAGATCAAAACATTTTAATTCACTTTTTCCCCTCAGTCTATATTCAATACCCTAATATTAACTAAATGAAAGCAGGACTTTAGGGAACCCAAAGTCTTCACAAAGCATGGTTCTGGAGCATGAGGTCTTTATCTCATGTGGGAATTTCATCCAATGTGGAGGAGGTGCTCTGGGTCTATCCCATATTAACATGATTTTGAGTCTGCTTTACAGACACATTCTGTTCTAGAAACCATAAATGATCACCCCAGTGTCAGACAAATATCTGTACATCTGGGAATGACCCTCAGACTATATCCACCATGGTTTTCTTGTCCAAATCTTATTGATTTAGGGCAGTTTATGAACCCAGTCCTTGGGGACCCCCAGTCCACATTTTTGCTCCCTCCCTTGTTTGATTAATTGGTTCGGGTGTGCTGGGAGACTGGAGGGAGCAAAAATGTGGACTGTCTGGGAGTCCCTGAAGACTGGGTTGAGAAACATTGATCTAGTGTCCTTTGTGTTGCACTTTCCCTGAGATGTGCTTTTGGTTGGTCCCAGAGCAGCTGGGATTGCAGCCTGCAGAAAACACCAATACAGACACTGAAACATTTACCCTTCTTACCTAAAAGCAGCTACTACACCAGCTGAACACAACAATCAAGGTATAAGTCCACGAAAGCAACTTTTTCAATGACTCAGCATCAAGATAAGATCTCTGTGTCTTTGTCCAGTAGCACAGAAATATATGGAGCAAGTACACAATTTTTGGCACAATTTCCTTTCTGAAAAGAAAAAACAATGATGCTGGTTAAAAGAGAAAGGACAGAAAAGATGAGAACTCTTCAGGAGCAGTGTACTGGGGCTGAAAGGCAATATTTATGCATTTGTATTATTTGATCATTGAGGGAAGGGATGCATTGGTTCACAGTAAGAGTAGATCCTGACTGAAACCTCTTTGAGAGCATTGGAACAGGTGAAAGGTGAAGCCTCAGGGTGAGTCGGGGGGTGTGACAAAGCCATCCCCCTCACTGTCAGAGCTGGGCTGAGCTTCTGAGACTGAGATATCCTGGGGGGGACTCTGTGCGTTCTGGAATTTGGAGAGCAGCGCCGTGTTGAAGGCAGAGATGGGAGATCTCCTCTGGTCCCTTATTGGTGCTCGCAATGTGGGCGTGCCCCCAGGAGACCTGACCAAAATAAAAAAAAATGGCCTCCTGCTTTAAAGAGGTTTTACTCTTTACTCTTGAATTTCACAAGTTTGTTTAATGATGGAGGTACCTATCAATACCAAAAAAAAGGCAAAGGAAAAGAAATGTAAAAATGTTGCAACAGAAAGCCTGTGACCTGAGCCTGGCATATTTCTTCTGCAGTGAAAAATGACAGCCAGTTAGCAGAGGATGTTAACTAAGGGTGTACTCACACTTGGCCCGGTTGCCTTGTACCATGACTGTCCCCCCTCACCCATCCCCCGCTGGTCTACGCTCACATTGTGCTGAACGTTTCGGGCCCAAGCACACTTTCCTCATCACAAAACATAGGATGGAAAGCATTATCACACAGCACAATGGAGCTCATGATTAATGTTCTTATTGTGTGGCTTATTTGGAATTGTTTGTGCACAAAGACGCACAGCCCTCTTACAGATTTACCAAGTATGCAACGTAACAATTTTTACTTATATGTGCTGCATGTATAAGAAGACAGTCCCTTATTTTACTAGATATCTCTGAGTTCTTGGATACATCAGCCCAAATTTCCAGCAAACACTGCACCTCCACTGTAGAGCAAAGTGATCCCTTTCTTGCAGTGTTTGTTAAATATGTTGCTACCCAACCTGTACAGCCTAGCCGATCCGTTTCTTCCAGGTCCAGTTCATGTATAGTGTACGTGTGCGCATTTGTGTGCCAGTCACATTACTGACCTCATGTATGTGTTCCGTGCTCATGCACGGTTAGCGATCACAGTCGAGTCCAACTGAACTGTGCCCCAGCCCATCTCTTCAAGTAGGCCCAAGGACAACATGGAGTAAGTACACTAATCAAATAAGACTGCGGGGGGCCAAACATGCTCAACCACAGTACAGGTCGTTTAGTGTGAGTACACCCTAAGGGAATAACAGAGAATCCCCTTGGCATTTCACATCTGCGGGATACTGTCAGGTGTAGAACCGGAATCCACAACAACCGGGTCAGGAAAGGAAAACTGAAGGCACACGAGAAGAAAGGCATCCAGCATCGACCACAGGTCCACACTGCTGCCACAGCACAGAGCTCACCCTCACCTTGCGATACCTGTTGCCTTCAGTCTCTGGGCTGGGTTATATGCAAGCAGCTCTGTCTGGATGTCCCGGCGCGGCTTCGACTGCTCTGAGTCGCCAGGGAGGGGACTGCAGAGTTCCACAGTGCTGCCGAAACATCAGGGACATAACAGATATGGTAAAAGTTTAACTTAAAGCTAAATGCTATGAACAAATAATCATGCTAGGTGATGCCATGTAGTCAAAAAAACAAGTCACACACCTAAAGGGTCGGTTCAGACGGGAGAGGCCGTAGCTGGTGAGTAGATCTGGCGTGGCTGCAACCTAAAAATGGACAACAGGAGGTGATAGAGTCGCATATACAATACCAGTCAAGTCTGGATTAACCTACTGAAAATCAATTGTTCTTCAACAATATAACCCTAAGCACTGCTCCAGGTTATGGAGTATCTTGTGAATAAGGAAAGAGAGGAAGTTCTGAGGCAGACGACCTGGCGCCCACAATCTCCTGACCTAAATCCTACAGAGCTGGTTTTGCATGAGTTGGATTGAAAAGTAAAAGCAAGGTGGTCAACTTGTGCCCAGAAACTCCTTCGGGACGGCTGAAGAAGCAGCTACACCTGGAATCTGCTTTTTGAAAGAATGCCAGGAGTCTGCAATGTTGTCATCTAAGCAGAAGGGGGCTGTTTTGAGAGCATTTGAGAGGTTGAACACTTCACTCAGAAATATCTGATATGTATTACTTCATTGTCTCAAGGCCTTTTACTATAAGGTGGATAACATAGCTAAAGGAGACAAATGCATTAAAAACAAACTTGTGACTGGCACCGTATCAACAACGGGAAATTGTAGCTCTGTGTTCTGATGCAGGTGTGTACGAGGTGCTTCTTATGTGATCTATGCATGCAGCATTAATCAGGAAGCAGGAATAGGCAGGAGAAACAGGTGTAGATTTTCAGGAATGCTGCTGGGGAACTAAGCTGCTGAGGATTTTCTTGTGGGAAGATTGTTACAGCGTCCAGGGAGAGGGTAAGTCCAAGATCAAGTGACAGAAACTGCAGATGGTGGGGACACAAGCACAAATCAAGATCTGCCAAATGATCAGGTTGCCACTGGTAACCCAATCAAGAGTAGTAGGTTCTCACCTGCTGAATGTTGGTGTTTTCTCGAATGGGCGTGGCTGGAGGTGGGGGAGGAGGCGGTGGGGGAGGAACAGGTGGAACTGCAGGACACAGGAAACGGGTGGGTGTTCTTTGTCCTGCTGCTCTGTCCAACGGCGGTAGTCTTTTGTCAGCCAAACGCTGAGAGGATCGCTTTGTTGCACATTTAGCCTCTGCAGACAGACGTCGTTGTGTGCTTATAAGAAGGCCAATGCTGGATTGCTCTGTGTGAATGTTAATGTCCACCGCGGGCTGCTCACCATGCGCGTACGCCTGCACCCTCTCCATCTCCGCACGCAGCTGGCCCACCCTGTCCTGCAGCTCTTCCACACCCACTGTGTTGCACCGGTTCATCTGACCCTCCACTGCGCAGAAGAACTTGGCCTGAGGAGCCAGCCAGGGCCAAAGAGTATAAAAGCAGGACACAACAGAAGGGCTGTGGGAAGAGAACAACACACACCCCTGCCAAAAATCCTGGGGCTCTGTAAAGCAACTTTCCCAATCCGGTCCTCAGGGAATCCCAGCAGTCCACGTTTTTGCTCACTCTCATCTCCCTGCCAGATAGTCCATATTTTTGCTACTGGAAGCTGGGAGGGAGCAAAATCCTGGACTGTCTGGAGGTCCTCAAACACCAGGTTATAAACACTGCTGCAAAGCACCTGATGAAAATGCCCCATGACCTGGATCAAAATACATCAGCTCCCTAAGTATCATGTGACCCACAGACCTCCTGTCTCCACCTTGGGGGGTGGGGGGGGGCTCACCTTCATGCTGGTGCCCACAGCCCCGCGTTCCAACTCCATCTGCTTTCTCCGGCGGACCACCCGCTCACACAGCTCGGGTCGCTGCTCCATGGCAGCGAACAGGTCCTGCAGTGCCTGCTGGGTGTATGTCAGGCCCTCCCGCTCAAAATCGTCCTCTGACATCTGCTGGCAGAAGCGCTTCACCATGGGGCACTCAGAGTCAAACTCTCCCATGGACTCCATCCGCTGGCTTCAGGGGCTGAGATGAGCCATTTAAAAACCCGACAGGTATGCAGTCAGAATGACTAGCAGTCTAACATCCAAACTCTCAGTATAAATAAGGTTATAAAATCAGTCAGACTCCTAAAAATATATAAACAGCATTGTCATTTTCTGTCAAACTATCAAATTAAAGGCAATTGAAAAAATTCTAAATGTCTATATAAATATGTAGCCAAAGATTGAGACTGAACGTAGAAAGTAAAACTATAACATCCTTACACCTAGGATAATAATATCCAGTATAACAAATATTAATAATTAGAACAATAATAATAATAATTAGACATTAATGGACAGCGGCGACGCCTTAAATAACCTCGGACATATTTTTGGAATCGGCGTTCAATAAATTTTGAGATACTTACTCTTCAGATTAAACCTTAATCAACGATTACAGTCTTAAATAAGTGATAAATGAGCTCTTTTCCACAGACAGTAAAAGCTGCTGATTCAAAACAAAACCCCGGACGATTTGATTTTAGCGGAAACGCCGAGCGGCCAATCGCTCGCCAAGCGGATCCGTGACGCTACTGTTCACCCTTTGTTTCTCTTTTTTGTACGCTTCCTTTATTGTATAACAATGTTTTACGTCTCCACACAATTAAAAAGCTTATTGGAAGCCAACACAGCGTGTCAAAGTGCCCCGTCGGCGTGTGAAAGAGGCAGCAAAATTCCGTTTTAAAAGTGTCATATTTGAACGCCAAGGTCACGTGTTGAGCGCGGACCGCGCAGGGCATGTCGGGACACGAAGTGCTTTTCATCCAGAACAACTTCTTTGGGCTGATCGCCCCCCACATGCAGACGCATATACGCGCCCCCGAAACACATGGCTGACCTGCACCATTTAAAAAGCCGACGAGGGCCAGAGGAATCGCGTAAGAAAGCCAGTCCCGGGTTGCCGCGCTTGAAAGTTGAGACTCTTTCCAACCGATAAGTTGTGCAGAGTTTCGCCGCGAAAGCGAAGCCGGACACTGTGACGTGACTTTAGCTAGCCACCTCGTTTGCGATTATTTTGTAATTTCCTACGGCCAGGAAACGATCGGGATCTTTTGGGGGGCTTTAAGTGCGCATGCTGGCCCTACGGATAGACTGAATGGTGCGCTGATAGCAGATGGGTGCCGTGCACGCAGCCACGCACCATAACACGGTGCCCATGTGCTTTCGAAAGTAGAAAACGGCTGCAAGGAAACGGAATAAGCTTCCAGATTGGCTTCTTTCGGGACGAGCGTTTATTTGCCCCGCCGCCCTCGAATAGATGAAGGGAAGAGCCCGCCTGACCTGGGAACCGGCGTGAATTGCGGTACGTGCGTGACTTCACATATGCGGTAACCCGAAGAAGCTGCTGAAATTCACAAGGCACCCGGAGTCCTTCTTCATTTGACAAGTTTTATATCTGCTGTATTCTAACACTAATAATACTTTCTCCTTCATTAAGTATGGCTATATATCAAATACATACAATCGTTGTGTTTTTAATTCATTTTATTTTAATAGCTTTATTACAAACTGTATTATTTCTGACCTTAACATTAGGGATTAGAAAATGGACGCAGTCCCCTGCCGAATGAGCGCTCAGGATTCCATCGTGGACACCAGGCAGGGGTCAGAGTGCCCCCTACTGGCCAGGGTGAACACACATGGAGTACAGCAAGAAAACGAATTGAGCCGAAAGCCACTACCAGCTGGCAGTGTGATCAGATGTGTGGATTGTGGACAGGGCTTCTCTAACATTCCTGGACTGCTGCGGCACCAGCAGAGAGAGCACGTCGTACACAAACCATACTGCTGCCCCACCTGTGGTCAGACATTTGCCTTGCTGTCCAGCCTGCGCCTGCACTGTCGTACACACACTGCTTCGACCTATCAGACTGGTGTTTCCTGTCCTACCAGCCCACCCACAGCAGGGTTGCGGCAGCACGGGGCCCTCCCCGATGCCTGGGAGCACCGTCTGTCAGGACACCAGCGCCATCTGCAGGACAGAGAGCCTTACGCGTGCGCACCGTGTGGGAGGGCCTTCAGTCACAAGCCAGCTCTGTTGCAGCACCAGCAGGCTGGTTGCCACGTCCCAGGTAAAGCGCCCTGCCCCCCAGTGCCCAGCGTCTCGACCCTGCCCCCCACCCCGCAGGTCCCCCTTGTCACACCAGCGGCATTGCCTGATGTCAGTCATGCCCCACATGCCACACAAAGCTCCGTGCTCAGCACCTCATGTGCTCTGCCCCTTGTGATACCTGTTACATCACAAGCCCCACCCATAAGTCCACCTGAGCATTCCACCCGGTCACCCCCCGTCGCATCGACCCCGCCTACCCCTGCCAGGCGGTACCTGTGTTCCCTGTGCTGCCGTAAGTTCGGCTCACAGGTGGGCTTAGCAAGCCATCAGCGACTCAGCCACCCGGCGGAATGGAAGCAGGCCCTGGCCACCTACTGGGGGCAGGGGGGTCAGAAGTTCCCCTGCCCATCATGTGACAAGGTCTTCTGCCATTCCTCGTCGCTGTTCCAGCACAAGCGCCGGTGTCATGGGCAGAGGACAACACCGATGACGAGGATAAAGGTAAAGGAGAAGGAAACGGTGGGGGCTAATCCGCACCCCAAGGGTCGGGTGTTCCCCTGCCAGTCCTGCGACATGGTCTTCTCCCAGACCTCCAGCCTCCAGCTGCACAGGAAGGAGCAGCACAGGAGGCCGGTTCGGACCTGCGGCCGAGGCAGGGCCTCCACAAGCCATCCAAAACGCAGAAGGAGGAAGGCTGGCGTCTATCCGTGCCTCTACTGCAGTAAGGTGTTTGGGCACCACCTGACACGTTGGGCTCATGTGAGGGCCCTCCACCCCCAGCCTCACTTTCACCTAGAGAGGCGGAGCCACAAGCCACACGAGAGCAAAGAGGCGGCTGGGCAGGAGGTCCAGGGAAGGATGTACCGCTGCCCACGGTGTGGCCTGGCTTACTGCAACCATAGCAACCTCATTAGGCACCGCTGCCAGTATGTCAAAGTCCTTCAGAGGGCTGCAAGGAGGCAAGAGGCCAGCTGTAGGAAAGGCGAACACAGCAAAAGGCCTGAGGGCAATGTGGAGGAGGGCGGCGGGTCTGACCAGGAGGACAAGGTGTTCCCCTGTGCTTCTTGTGAGGAGGTCTTCAGCCAGTTGTCCTTCCTGAGAGAGCACGAATTGATGCACCAACCTGTGGAGGAGACCAAAGCCTGCAGTGTGTGTCGGCGTGACGTGGGCGGCCCCTGGAGCGGGAAGTCGCATGGTGCGGGGGCAAGGGTGTACCACTGCGAGCCGTGCCGGCAGACATTCAGGACGCTGCGAGTATTCCTGGAGCACTGCCAGATCCACCTAGGCCCGCAGAACGGTGTCAGTGGTGTGGAATGATGAGGGCATCATCTAGCAAAGTGTCCTGAAACTCTCCAAAATGGAGATCGTATGGCCTGAGACAGAGGACACTCTGCTCGGTTAAGTTTCATGCCTTTTTTTTTTCCTCTAGTCATGTGTCAGGTAATCTGTAAAGATATATCTCAAGGCTGCTAGCGAGTAAGGCTTGCACTGTGAACATACAGCACTGGCAGTTACTGAAATTGCACTGTAAAATTCTCAGTGGAATTGTTAATCTCTGGATCTCCAATACTGTGAATTTGCTCCAAAATCTGTGAATGTGTGCAGAGATAAATAGTTCTGTCCTGGAAACCTTAGCTTCTTGTCTTCATGATTTAAAGAAGCATGTTAATTTTTCACCGGCATCTATTAAAAGGATTTTCAGCTCTGAGACACTGGTGAATCTGTGTGGCCTTGAACAGGATATTAAGAGATTTATATTTTTGGTAGCCTTTTCTAACAATTTCTTGTAAGCAATCAGATTTCTGTGTGTTCTTGCAATAAAGGTTTAGATTCTTTTCTGTGTTGTTCTTGAATGTGTTTGGGGATTAACATTGGATTGATGGTTTTATATATTATAGATACATCATTGATCCCTGTGGGGAAATTCGCGTTACGCCTCCCCAGTTTGCTCTCTGTAGGTAAGAGTAAGTTGGCTGCAAAGGGCAGCCACCTATTCCAACACCCAGGGGTCAAGGGCCTTGTTCAAGGACCCACATGTGTGCCAAGGCTGGGGCTCAAGCTGATGACCTTCTGATCACATACTGTGGTATTTCCAGAAACAGGTGTCAGAGCACATCATATTTGACCCTGGGTTGGATGCAGTGCCTCCACCTATGTGCTTTGGTTTTAATTTTTTGGTAGTGTTGTAGGTTCGATTCCCACCCCCATTCTGGGTTTATATATTCTCCGCAAGCATATACTCGATAATGGCCTCCTGTCCAGGCTGTTCTCTACATCGTGCACTCTGCTTGCTAAGATAGTCTCCAGGTCCACTTTAGCCTCTCATTAAGTCATCATGGATGGATAACTGTCATGCTGAGTGACAGTACCCCTTGAAAACATGCATCAGAAACAGTTCTGAAATGTCAAGAGACCTCAGCTGTAGGTGACTTTATTTCATGCTATGACGATACAATCTGAATTTTAAGGTGAAACCCAGTGAAGTGATTAATTGTCATTGTTGACACACAACAACAAAATGTGTTCTCTGCCTTTAACCCGTATGTTTTAACCCATAGTAGTGAGCAGCTAATTCAGCATCTGGGGAGCACAGCATGGGTACAGTACCTTGCTGGTCAGGGATTCAAACCAGTAACCTTCAGTCATGTGTGTGTCCTTAACCATTAGGCCACACTGCACTGAATTCTCAGCATGGATTAGGAAACCTACTAGATCTCTGGGAGCGGGTATGGGACATTAACATACAAGGAATCCAGTATGTAACCCTTTTAGAACAGAGAAGAACATTATATGAACTTCAATAAAAATGAAACGCATTCTTTTCAGATATCAAAATAAGCCTGAAACCTTGATTCTGACATTTTTCCATGGCTGCACATACCACTGGTGTTTTATTTCGGTTGTGGTTAAATTAGACAGCTTAGATCTTTCGTGTCGTTTTCTATTTGGGGCAAATTGGAACATGTTGTCCTACAGGGTCCTTGGCTTTGTCTGTTCTCCACTGAGACACCTCTCACCACTAGAGCAAGAAAACAAAGCTGGAAAGTTTAACTTTAGTTAAAACTTAATTTAATTTAGATAACTAATTTGCAATATATAAGAGTCGTCTTGATTTCTTCTGGGCTTTTTAGTAATAATTAGTATTCCATGGATGGAATAGTTGCTGATGGCAACCCTGTTGTATATCAGCAGAATGATCTGGCAACCGTAGTGGAAGCGGTGACGTCACTGTAAACCCGGAACCGAGGACTGAAATGGGCTTCGTATCCAGGTCCAGAATACTGCTGCTTGTGTGAGTATTTATCCATTACCATTGGAACCCTCCTGCCGGTAGAGTAAGTCGCCGAAATATCGCTCTTTCCACTGATCCTTTGGACTCACGGTAGCATGCAAGCTAATGGTGTCTTAGGCTAACGCTGGTTGCATTTCTACGAAAATCGCAAACCGGGTAAAATGTCGTTTGTATATGGAGTTTAGACTTTATTTTAGCAACAGTACTTTGTGATTAGTAGTATTTCTCCCCATCCAAGTTCCCTCATGTTCACGGTTACCGCTGTGCCGCTGCATCGCCAGTTGCTGCTGCAGTTGGATCGTTGCGTATGGCAGCTGCCCTTGGGACGGGTCGCGTTTGTCATGCTGGGTTTCACAAAGTGATGGAAAGTCGGGCTAAATGCTATTTGTCCTTTGATATACCCCATATATGTATGTATATATGCGCGTGTCTATGAGTGTGTGTGTATATACACTGCTCAGAACATTAAGGGAACACTTTTTTTAATCAGAGTATAGCATCAATTCAGTTAAACTTATGGGATATTGATCTGGTCAGTTAAGTAGCAGAGGGGGTTGTTAATAAGTTTCATCGGCTTTGCTGTTAATGAAATTAACAACAGGTGCACTACAGGGGCAACAATGAGATGACCCCTAAAACAGGAATGGTTTAACAGGTGGGGGCCACTGACATTTTTCCCTCCTCATCTTTTCAGACTCTTTTTTCACTAGTTTTCCATTTGGCTACGGTCAGTGTCACTACTGGTAGCATGAGGCGATACCTGGACCATACAAAGATTGCACAGGTAGTCCAACTACTCCAGGATTGCGCATCAATACGTGCCATTGCCAGAAGGTTTGTTGTGTCTCCCAGGACAATATCAAGGGCATGGAGGTGATTCCAGGAGACAGGCAGTTACTCTAGGAGAGCTGGACAGGGTCGTAGAAGGTCCTTAACCCATCAGCAGGGCCGGTATCCGCTCCTTTCTGCAAGGAGGAACAGGATGAGCATTGCCAGAGCCCTGCAAAATGACCTCCAGCAGGCCACTAGTGTGAATGTCTCTGACCAAACAATCAGAAACAGACTTCATGAGGGTGGCCTGAGTGTCCAACGTCCTCTAGTTGGCCCTGTGTTCACTGCCTGGCACAGCGGAACTCGACTAGCATTTGCCATAGAATTCCAGAATTGGCAGGTCCACCACTGACGCCCTGTGCTTTTCACAGATGAGAGCAGGTTCACCCTGAGCACATGTGACA
>JAODLD010000046.1:5361240-5375033 GCA_026781065.1 Mormyrops boulengeri
TATATAGAGGCACAGACACACACACACTTTCACATGTAAGACATAGTATCTAACTGTACTGAGGATTGTTTTTTTCATTATTTTTTAAAACTGTGTTAATCCATTATTCCCCAGATGAGAATATCTTTTTGTTGTTTAAGGAGCCGGAGATCTGACCAGCGACGGCAGGGGGACACCTGGATGTAGGCTTGCTCCAGCCCTCCATCCGGGAGGCACAAAGTGTGCCGATGGACCTGGAGGAGGTGGCGAAGGCCCAGGCTCTGCTGCAGATCCACAGCCCCTCCTCTGTGCTGGCCAGCCTCGGCCTTGCCGTCTTCTGCGTCTGTTTTGACCGTCTCCTGCTGCTCTCGCTTGTCCGGCAGCACGCGTGGCTGCGCGCCGCAGTGGACAATGGCACCCACGGTACCATTGGCCTGTGGTCGTGGGCCATCGTCGTGGGCCTGAGCACATGGAGCGGCGTTTGGGAATCGGTCCTTGCGGGCTGCCTGGCCTCGGCGGTGGACCTGGACCATTTCTACTTAGCTGGATCCTTCTCTCTCGAAGTGAGTCGCTCTCTTTCTGGTCCAGTTCTACTTCCACAGTACTCCATATTAACAATGACCTGCCTTCTCAGGTGCCATTGGGCTTATTTCCAAGATACTAACTTAGGCTTCTGCTGTGATGTATTAGTTAACAATACTACCTTTTCATATTTATAGTAAACTGCCTTGTGCATTGCGCCACCTGCAGGCAGCTCTGAACCTCCCGCGACGGCCACCTTTACACTGCTCCTCTCTGGTTCTTCTCCTCTGTGGCTCCCTGCATCTGCTCGTCAGGGCCTGCCGACTGGGGCCCCTTTGGCGTCCCCTGCCTTGGCTGCTGTTCATCTCCCTGGCATCTCACCATATTAGGGACGGGACGCGACGGGGGCTCTGGGTGTGGCCCTTTGGGAACACGCCACCCCTCCCATACTGGCTGTATGTGGCCTTCACAGCAACGCTGCCCCAACTCTGCTCAGTCCTAATGGGCGTCCTGGGGACCAGAGAAGCCGATTCCAGGAGACAAAAGGCAGCCTTAGATGTGTGAATGAAACATGCCGCCTCCTACATTGATCAACTATGATTAAATTAACCTTCATCAGCATATTCCTTTCCTAATATAACCCTACAGCAAATTAGTAGCCCTTACCCACTGCCACCCCTCATTTGGAATCCTTACTCCAGATGTACCAGGAGTTACTGTAATTGAGCAAATACACAATTTCTTATAGCAGTGACCCACAAATGTGAGGAAAAAAAATAAATAAATCAGCTAAACCACAAGTGTCTTACATCACCTAGTGGTTCATTGAGAACCAGTATGGACATTTAAACTGCACATTTGTTAGGAACTTGTGTAAAATATAAAACCAGAGGTTATTCCAGAACCAGAAAATGTTCCTTCTAGTGTAAACAACTGTTCAGTGGTGTAGTTCAGAAGAGAATACATCTGTACAGTAAATCTCCATGCAAAGATGATCCGTTTACAGATCTGTTTATACAAGTATATCAGGTTGTGTGACACCGATTTTTAATTTTTTTTTAAAACACATGCAACATCCCCCACCCCCAATAATAGATCTGTGATCCACATCCACCCAGCCATGTGCGTGTGATGTCACATCTCATACAGACAAAGGCACGGTTGATGAGAATAAAAACCTTTATTAGTGTGTTTATGAAGAGTGCATATGCAACGTGCCTGAAGAGCTTAGTCTTAAATTCAACCGATAATTCACCATCATCCCTTTACTGGTTCAACAAGCACACTAAAATGCTTTGCCAGAATTTAAAATATTAACTATATACACACACATTTCTGTATATATGTCCAAAACCCATTCTGTCTTTCCTAATGGTCCTCAAAGGCCAACAGAACGGCTCCACGCTTTGAGGGGAGGTCTTCCACAGATTACAGAGAGGTCACTACATTATCTTCTCTAAATCTAAGCTGATCAGCTGCACTTATAAAAAACAAAAATTGCCAGTGCAACATGAATCAATAAATCAATGAAAAGGAAGGACGGTCACATGTCCATTAACACAAAAATATTTCCATTTTAGCAATGGTGTTTCAAAAGACCACCTCACTTCCTCTTCCTGCCCAATGCATGCTGGGGGAACACTGTCAAGACTGCGACCTCTGACGTGTCACTTTTTTCCAGCTCTGAGGGGCAACAAAATGCTTCCAAAAAAATAATAAATTCTGAAGCAAAATACTTCATGGGTCCCGTGAACCAATGATGCACTAGGGGGAAAATCTCAAACAAGACAAGCTCAGGCCAAAAGCATTGAAGGTCTAGTTGCAAAACTTTATTGCACCATTTTTAAAATTCTTTAAAAATAAAGCAGACTTTTTTTTTTTTTTAAATATTGGTTTCAAGGGCAGGGGATCACTAAGGCAAAGCTTCTAATAGAACAGACTCAAACTGGACCTAGGAATGCTTGTTATCAGTTTAATACTTCAAGAAGCTCTGTTCCTTAAAAATTGGTCATAGTTTAAAAAATACTACATTTGAATAAAAAGTGAGCTACAGAGATTTTAAATATTCATATATATATAAAAATACATGAGAATAAAAAAGTAGGTAAAAGAAAAAACTGAAATGTTGCCAGTGGTAGATTTCCTTCATACTTTAGTGTGGAGAGCCTGGGCACCATATGTTGGTATAACCACAGTATGAGAATCATCCTGATAGGCTGGTCCTGGCCCAGAAAAGTCAGTCTCTGACCGAAGCAGGGATGAGACTGGATCGAGCCCAGTACATGGGCTTGTCGTTTACAGAACACGCCGGATAAGTGCCAAGCTGCAGGGGAAAAGCAGCAGGCTAGGATGGACTGGGCTGAACCCGAGCTGCAACTTCCTACCTGCTCGAAGGAACACAGGTGTCAATACGCCTCTGAAACAAACCATTACGTTCTACTAGAGGAACGGAGCTAGACATTGATGCCTGTCACACTGCATTTCACTCACAAGATTACAGAAAACTGATCGTTCATTCCATGTCCACTTCAGCCTGAATTCCTGAATAACCATAAGCTTTTTGTCAGATAAAACTTAATGTTTGGTCTTGGCGACAAAAAACTGAAAATAAGTTACAGAAAGCCGATTTTCTCCGCAGACAAATGTCCTGTAATACTGCAAGGAAGATCCTGGCTTTAGGCCACATCTAACGAACTTTTACACCAGCACACATTTAATTCAGACTATTAACAGGTCTAACATCTATGGTTTTGGGCAAACATAATTAAAACAAGGTGCATGTAGCTGATTGGTCAGTAAGTGCCGTGATGTAGTCAGAACAGTGAAGGCAAGGTGGGGGTTGGGGGGAGGTCTTCTGGGATTGGTGCAGGTAGTATCCTGGGCAAGTGGGGGGGGGCGGGCATTATGACATACTGGAGCAGCGTGCGGAAGGTGAGCCCATCTGGGTCAGAACTTTGTCCAGCCACTGTAGTGGTCCATTAAGGTGCAGTTCAATCCAGCAGGGGGTGCTAGTCACCGTCTGTCGTCTTGGATAGAAAAAGGAAAAAACAAAATATTAGAATACTGTTATACAGTAGGAAAAGAGCCTCACACAGTGCATGAGATGGCACTGCAGTCCTTACCACCCACATAGTGACAGATTAACGTGGGGAATGAGTGACTCTGCAAATGATGACTTACCATCAGGCAGCGGCTGACTGGATAAACCTGCACCTTCAGGCACCTTTGACTTTATAGAACAAGCAGCCCAGAAAACAGCACTCATGTTACCTGTTCTCGGTTTCGGGGAGATTCTGGACTTCACTCAAGTGATACACTACAGCAAAACAGCCATTGGGCTTCAAGACTGAAAGGCACAGCGTCTCCAGAAGGTCGTCTGTGCTTCGGAGCCTGGACCATCCCAGCCTGGGGCTCACCTGTATTCGGCCCCCCAGCCTTTGACGAAACTCATGCGAATGGTGCACATCCTGGTGAGCTGGTACACCGCCTCAAACCCCTGGTTGACTGACTGGGCCAGTAGGGCAGCAAACTCTTGATTGTTGAAGATTTTCAGGTTACAGCCTGAAGCAGGGAAAGTCAGCAAGAAAACAGTAGTTTACAAAGATGCATTCAAGTCTGGCAGGTTTATTGCCATTTCTGCCATATACACAGTACACCGAGAAATGAAACAATGTTCTTCGAGGACCATGGTGCAACACAAAGTACAGAAACAGAACAATTCAAGATTACACAATTGCAGGCAGGACAGAACAATACAGGGTGCAAGGAGAGCAGAGAGAGCAGACAGAGAGCGCAGACAGCACAGAGAGCGCGCAGAGAGCGGACAGAGAGCGCGCAGAGAGCGGACAGAGAGCGGACAGAGATAGAGTTTGGAACTGCAGAGGCTGCCACAGTCGAGACGATAATTTAAAATACTTCGTGATCAGTCAGATTTACATAGCATACAATTCTATTACATTACATAGGTGTGCATCTTTGTCCAATTTAACCACTGGGCACAAAAGTCACATCCACTCCTGAATGGACAAGGGGCCACTGTTTACCCAAAAGTCAGCAGCAGGCAACGGAACAGTACCATACAAAGAGATTTAATTTTTTTCAAAAATGCAGGAGGAAAATCGATTTAAATAGGAGTCATCTTACTGGTAAGAGTCATAGGTACAGTAATGTTAGCAAGTGTGGGAAGAACTTAGTTTAACACCAAAGATCAGCAATCCAACACGGCTGGATTAATCAGCTTAGTTACAGAAATAAAATATGAAAATGTTCACAATCCAATTTCATGATACCATCCACAGGTTACCCATTCAAATACGAGAGCCTGGGGGAGCAGTCACAGATTTAGATGAACAACTGGCTTACTTGCAGCCAAACTCACTCCAGCCAGATGTGATTAGCGATCCAGTTAAACTCACAGGGTCTTTAATATCTCATTTTAGGACTAGGAAACCCTCACTGCGCAAATATGTTATTACCAGATATTTCTTTTTTACTACACATGGACAAGCAATAAATCATACAGCCTGGTCTTTACCAGGTCTATCGTGAACCCTAACACTCTTGTTGGGATCAGTCATGTTTAAGTCGACTCATGATCGTCATTTCGCTTCAGTGAGGACTTTTTGTGAGGCTGAATGGCCTCAAACCTGCTTAGGCCTCATAAAGCCACGAGCACAGCCTGAACGAAAGGTCTTCTACTTGGGGGGGGGGGGGTTTAAAGACAGAGGATGGACAAATTACAAGGGAAGAGCAGTCATCACCCAAGCTTCCATAACACAATAGTAATGAAAAGGAATTAAATGGGGATTGCCGGTTCAAGCCCCGGCCTCGACAGAACGGTCACATGTCCGTGGACCCGAAAGCAGAGCCCTTAACCCCCAGCTGTGGGCTGGCCGACCCTGCGCTGCGACCCCCAAGCTATGGAGGGCAAGATGGGACAAGCGAGCAGAAGAATTCCAAAGTAGCTGTACTCATACTTATGCAAATGGTAAAGAAATGATTTATCATTTATTATCATCATCATTTACCCCCCCCGCTCACCTGGGGGGATTTTGCAGACCGTTGCCGGGTGCCAGCCATACCGCTGGTTACAGTTGGGACTCTGAACGAATATGGCGCTATCACTGAGGCACTCCGCGAACACCTCCCCGCCGATGTAGTAGAGTCTCACCCCCCGCCCTGCCGGAACACCAGAGAGGCACTTTTCACCTCACCTTCACTTCGTTATAAGGTCCAGTCCGAGAAGCACAAGTCATCAGGCAATATTACTCTCAGAAGGTGATGATCTGCACTGAACATGCATACAGTATAGGGACCAGTCTTTGGTCTCTCCATTGACCTTCATTCAGCTTTTCAAAGTCTCAAATACGCTGGGACCAAGGTGAGCATGTAAAAAATTAGGAGAAAATCAAAACTGCAGCCTCAAAGCCAAAGCATAGCATCAGTTAGAAAAATCACACCAAATCACTGAAGGTTACTTACAAAATGTTTTTTGAAGGCTTGTTGAGGACTTGGCACAGCAGCCAAGGATGCTATGCTGGCTATACCCTACAGAGGGGCTGGGGGGCTTGCCGTACCTATGTGCCGGCGCGTCATCTCCACTGTGGCGTTACGGTTGACGTTGGACAGCAGGCCCAGGCAGAAGCGCTCCGAGTTGGAGGGGTCCGTGAAGCCATCCACCGTCAGCGACGGCTGCGAGGCGTGGAAGGTCTCGCCCACGCGCTGGTTCAGCTCGTAGTAGGCGATGGAGCACCAGAAGGCTGGCTCCGAGTACGTCACCGGCTGGAGGTCTGCCCAGCGCGGGAAAGACAGACACGATTCATTAGCTGCTTTCGGAGTCATTTTCTTCTGGTAAATTTCAGGGAAAATTAGCATAATTTCATTGGTTTTTATTTCATATAAAAAGTATGTTACCACTTCATATAACGGACTACGAACAGTTTATCAGAACTCAACATTATAGCATTCTGCCCCAGAAAACACCCACCCACCCCCAATTCCACCATCAGCCTCTCGACAATGTCTTAGGTGCAAAGAGGACCTTCTATCACACAGGGGACACGAGGGAAGGCTCCTACCCAGGTTGTGGTTGATTGGTGACAGTGTATTTGGCGACATTTCAGCAGGAGACCCTGAACACAACATGAGATAAGCTATTACCATCAAAGTAACACATCAACTAGTCTGTCAGAGTTGCAGCTAAACAAAGCTAAAGTTATGGGACAGGATCTGCTGTCAAAACAGTTAATTCAATATTGTATAACTGGATAGTGCTCTGTTTAGAGGGGCATCACTTAAATCACTCAGAAGGACATTAGTCACATTCGCGAAGACAACCACTGTATTTCTCCTTTTGTTAAGTGTACAATCTAAGAACAAAACCAGAATCCAAGCTTGAAAGCTCAGCAGCTTATCTGAGGCTATTCAGCCAATCCTGTTGGTCCCTGGTACCAAAGAACCTGATTGGCCAAGGAGTTCTACCTGAGTCCATGCTGTGGTTCATCTGCTGGTCACTGGTTTCCCCATCCTCGCTGATATACCCGGGGGGAGGCGTCTCTGTCACAGAGGACACAAGCAGAAAATGACCATAAATACCATGACCAGGCTCTGGAAACCGATCACAGTCTAATCAATCGTGCGTACAACTAATTCAGTGTTTACAACTGACGTTCCTGTCAAGACAGACGTGTTGCTTGGGTTGAGTCAGTTTCTGTAAGAACTGCAGTGAAGCCGTCAGACCTGGTATGTAATTGTTCGGGGGCTCAATCCCAGCTGGGAAGCTTGTGTTCTCAGGTATGGAGTGAGTGTAGTCATCCAGAGGGGGCAGCCCCGCCAGGATCTCCGAATGCCTTGGGACCAAGACGGGTGGCAAAACTGTGGAGAAGCAATCAGTGTAGAGCTTCTCAGAATTCTAAGAAGTTTCTCAGACAAGCCTCCCCAAACACTGACCTCTATGCCGACATCTCCTGCCTGGCACCTCCACCAATGCTCCCACCATGTGCACAAGCCCCCTAGCTTAACCTGGGCTTCCACGTACCCGGTGTCTCCACCCGCTGGTAGTGGTAGGGATTGACGCACACCTCGTCCTTCTTAAGGTTGAAGGCGTACTGACAGGCATCGACGGCGCGCAGCTCGTGGTGGCTGTGCAGGTCGGGCCAGCGCCACAGACGGCAGTAGATGACGTGGGGGAGGCCCTTACGGTGGGACACCTGCAGCCGCCCATCTAGGGACCTGGTCCCACAAGGGAGGGAGGGGACAAGGCAGAGAAAAAGGAGAGAGCGCGGGCAGAAAGACAGGATGGGAGGAGGGGTGAAGCAAAGGGACGCAGGAAAGAGGGGCGATGGAAAAGAAGGATGAATATGGTGGGGGGGGGGGGGGCGCACAAGAAGTAAAACAGGAAAGGGGAGTGTCAAGGCATCAAGGAGGCATGGGTGTAGAGGAGGAGAGGGAGAGGGGAGAGTGACAGGAGATTGAGGCAGGCACAAATGGGGAGGAGAGAGAGGATACAGAGATTACACACAACACAGAACAGTCTGGGACTTAAAGCAACCCTTCATGTACATCCAACTAAACTGGCTGATCATCGGATCAGATGAAAACCACTAACTGTGACTTATTCTGAGGGATTTAGAAAATGTTAAAGGCGACCACATAACGACACAGAACAGTGCGATGTCATCACCCAGGGACACACATTTTCAAATTAACTTCTGTCACCGGCTCATCGGTTTACATGTCGGGCCTCCAGATTCTCTATATCCGTTTAAAAGGAGCGCTGATGACTAATGTAGAGGAGGTAAATCCGCAATGTGCCAACAATACAGAGAAACACACCGCTAAGATTTTGCTTCAGCAGCAGAACGAAATTCAGGTTGGGAACCCGATAGCAAGCCACAGCTGCGCTACCGATCCTGCACAGTAACATCGAAACCCACCCTAAAGTATCAAATGATACATTTTAACATCAATAGATTATGTGCGTGTGTGTGCATGTGTGTGGGTACATTAAGAAAATTCAAAATCACGTCAATAAAGTGGACTTTGAAATCCACAACATGGTTCTACTAATAATCTCCTGGTATTTAACACACTGCGGTATCTGAACATGAGCTATCGGGCCGTAACATTAGCGAAGAAGGGGCACAGAGGAACCTGCACCGGGCTTCACAGATACTTCGCTGTCTATAAGACAATGGGGCGACAGATGGTGCAATGAACAGAAGCGGTTAGCCCACTGGCTTCACTGAAGACGACCTGACAGAACAAAGGACAGCCCGTGGGGGAGTGGAACCCCAGGCCTCGTTGGCTTTATATTTCTGCTGTGATTGGTCTGTTTACCTCGAGGAGTCACACCGCAGGACGGGCTGAGCATGAGCCAACTATGGGGGTACTATTAGAAATGTGACGCGTGGGCAGCTATCTGAAACATACCAGCTTAATCTGACTGGTATAAACCAATGTCAGAACAACCGCTTCATCATTTACAAGCGTCTAAAAACCATGACAAAAATTAGACTGTCAAATAAAGCTGTGCATGTAACATGAACGAATATGGTTACTGTCCTCAACTGCCGTTTTGTGTGACCCAGTAGTGTGCTGTGAATGACTACTGAATGTGAAAAGTCAATGATGAGTTTATTCCAGGCTGAACAACAATGAGCTCAAAATACTGAAAACTTACCAGTACCTTTGTCACGATCAGTAAAATGGTTACAGTTTTTCAAAAGAAAATAAAGGCTGTAGGTCAGAAAATGTTGGTTAAGGATTATTATCGCTGTCAATTAGCCTGGGAAAATACAAGCAAACTCCCTGAAAATGACCAAAGAATAAATATTCCAATTAAGATCATCCTAATCAGTAAAATTCCAGTGAGATGTGCAAGGATTTACTTGATTACGCTACAGTCACATACAAAACGTGGCAGATTTCAGAAATCATATTAACAGCAAACTCTTAACTACTCCCCGTTAAAGTGATTAAATTGAATCACTCAGTTAATACAAGATTTGATCATTCAAATGCATTTTCACACGACACAGGAACCAAGATGCACACACAAGCATGAGTTCAAACTTAAGACAGCTCCCCAAATTTTAGTCATGCTTGACCTCACCTTAAGTTACAGCACAGTAATGCAGAGCTTAACCATTTTAAGGTGTTCCCTTAGAGAAATTGAGAATACCAATTTACCGTAAATACATACATATATGTTCCAACTAAAAAAAAAAAAAAAAAAAAAGTAAGAAAGCGTTCAATTCTTCTGATTTTAGCCCTTCCCCAGCATGGCAATAAGCAGCACTGGACATGAGGATAGTCACCTGGTTTGGTCTGGGTAGCTGTGAAGGCCTGAGGCTTCCCACTGCTCTATGGTATTGGATGTACTCAGTCCCCACATTTCAGACCAATTGCTGTGCACAGGACACCGAAACAACAAAACAAAAACACACACAAAGAAAAATAAAAACGATAAACATGGGGCATGAGTCATTCAAAAATACAAAGATGACACAAGCATGGAAGAAACAAACACAAACAGGGACCCTCTTACTGGAGGTAGCTCTGGTGATGAGATCTGAGTGGTCACAAAGCTCTGTGACTTGGCTTCCTCAAATAAGAGAGTTCCTTTCAATGGATGATAGGAAAAAATAGATGTATAGTACGAGGGAACATCTCTGGAGGTTCCACTGAAATGATCAGATGTAAACCAGAACTTAATCCATTTCAGTGGCTCCACTCTGTGGGCACAACACTTGAGTAATGTACAAGACTCCTGAAGAAGCAGTGAACACAGAGCTTTTCAGGAGAACAGCGTTTTCCTACTAAAGGGCATGCAGCTAACAAACAAATGAGCACATCTGAACATATAGAACAATTCTGGCACACAAACCAAACATGGAATGGTAGATGGTAAGAAGGTATTCATTCCAACCACTATTATCAAATGTCACAAATTTGATACCCAAAATGTTTAATATTAAATGTACAGTGGTTGGATTGAACATATGCTCTGGATGTGGTATACCAGGAATGAGGTCCTGCCTTCTGATAGAATCAAGCTTATTGGCATGACCTCTGAAATGGGACTTAACCTGCATGTACCTAACTCAGAGGTCAACGACAGAGCTGACGGTATCCTTTTCACAAGCGGCAGCCATCCGTACCCCCTATTACTCAGACCAAGTCTGACATGTACGCAACATTTTGTTCTAAAGATTATCTGATTTTGTTAGCTATGCTATTACATACATTTTTAACATTCAACTATGTAGTTTTTGTGCAGCTTGACACAAAACATTTAATTTTCGCATTAGCATGAAAACATTTTAAGCTTGGCATCCTCTACCTGCCTTTTCTGCATGGGAAGCCTGGGTACAACTGGCAACTGGAACCCCCCCCCCGCCTACTGCCACTAACAATGTCTGTCCAGGTTCATGTCAAGCTACGGCCTGATTCATGAGTCATTTATGAGCCATGATAAGGACTGTTCAGCACAGAAATGAGAACCTAGAACCAATATTCCATTTGTGAATCAACACATAAACATTATCATCACTAACAGACTGAATTATAAAGATTTACTTGACAGATCTTCTTTGCATCTGTGTTTGAAATGCACCCCCTCCAAAGTTAGGGAAAGCAGTGATTCACTGGTAATCACTTTTAATTCCTACATCCTTCAGTGCAAGGTTCACAGCCCACAGTGTAGTAAATAATGCAGGGGCATTTCAGGCCACAACACAAACTCTTAGAAAGGACCTTCAGAACTCACATACAAACACAACTGTTCTGTTCCTTGCTGTGTTTGTGATGGGAATGGAAATCGCCATCATTTCAATGGAGAACACTAATATATATATTTTAAAAAAAGCTATAAAGAATCCGACAGAAAATTGTTCATTTTTGGGAAAAGATTAGATTTTATGCCTGAAATGTTTAAGGTTAAACTGGCAAGGTAAGCCATCTACTTCTTTACAAGGTAGGCTCCCTAACCCAACCCTAACCTCAATTACCAGGATTAATTACTGCAAGTCATGGGTGATTTCAAATTATTAGTTGTTTAAATCTCCAAGTACTTCACCAGAGTAATAGGGAGACACAAAGCATCATGTCTTGTTTCCTACCCTACCATGCTTTGTTACAGGCAAAATGCTATCTTCAACAGAGTGACTATGGCACACTCCAGACTAACGGATCCAGGCCCAGATGCAATCACGGCCCAAAACCCAAAGAATCCCAGACTAGGATGTGGCTGCAGCCCTACAGACGATGCCCAGATACGCTTCCAGGGCCAAGCAGATGCAGCTGCAGTGCCATACATTAGCGAAGCCAGGCTCAGATGCAATTGCAACGCCACACAAATGCAAGCTCAGGCTCAAGTTCAGCCGTGCAGTCAAGCGGGGCAGGGCTCCGACAGAGCGGCCTACCTGGGGATGGTCACACACTTGGTGTTGCTGTTCTGGGTAGTGATGGCCTTCTCCAGCTCGTCCAGCTGGCCCGTCTTCTTCAGCTTCTTAACCAGGCTCTTCACGGCCTTCTCGCACCACTTCTCCTCCTGGCCGTGCTGCTCGCCGCTGCCGCCGCCACCCGCCCCAACCCCGGAAGTGCTTGGCGCCTTCTTCCAGCCTAACAGGCGCTTCACCACTGGCGGCGTGAAAGGCAGGATGGAGGACATGCTGGCTCCCAATGAGGCTGCTCAGTCACCAAGGACAGGAGATCCTCTTCAACTGGAGGGAACTTTGAGAATGATGGTGCCCGCAGCGAGACAGGCAAGCCTGGTGAGTTGGGGGGGTACCTACAGAGACACCAGAGATCCCATTGTTCAGAATTCAAAATCAAAATATGTTTTATTGTCAACTTCAGATAGAGGATCCGTGGAGAAAAATAAATACTGAGACATATAAACAAAACATTTTAATATATGCGCTGTAAAACACAGACAAAAGAAATACCGTTAACCACCAGACTGGTGGGGAAAGTTCTTCTAGGGTGGGGGAACTGCCAAGCACAAAAAAAGCACAACTGTAAGAGTCACTACAGTAGGCAGGAAAATTGCTTCAGTCAATCTTTGCCAAATATTTCACTTGAAACTATCACTAGATACTTCCAAAGATAGCAGTACTGCAGTAGTCCTTAAAAACCCTCCCTAATTTTCCCCTCAATCAGGTCAAGCAAAAATAAGGCTGAAGCAGAATGAATTTGCGTGTTTAGTTATTTTGTTCAATTCAGAAACCCCATGTCGAGCTGACAACAAGAGGTGACGTTCTAGAAAGGAAAACTGCTAACACGTTCACCCAAACATTTGTCAATAAAACCCTCTCGTCAATGGGAGTCTATCTAATGAAGGAAAACTTCAAAACTGCTAAAGATGGTCTCTGGCCCGGATGGTTCCTGGCTTAGAAACATCTGGGGGTCAGCAATAAAGTCCAGGTGATCCAGCTGTTTGAAGTAGGTGACAGGATCATGAACAGGTGGCTGTTAGAACACTGAATCATGCAAACACATGGATCTGTGTTCTAGACAGTGTCACAGTCTGGATGCGTCTGGGTCCAACTGATGATCTGTTATCTGAATGCCAGATGGCCTGAGAGCAGGAGGCAGAAGGGAAAGCAGAAAAAAAGGTCTAACAGTTGATAAATACTTATACACAAGTATATAACTGACTGCAGGATCCGTCCTCCGCTCAGCACCATTTGCTACAAGAAAGGCTAAGAGGACGATTTTTAAATTTACAATCAAATAGAGACAATGATTGAATCACAGGCATGGGCATGCGGATGGTTCAAAAGAGTAGCTCCCTTTTGTACGCCTAATGGAAAAACTAATTGGTGAAGACAATATGGAAGATCTTCAAAATGCATCAATGCAAATCTCATTACTACTACTACACATCTTCCATGCCACAGTTTATATTTTACTGTAAATTTGACAGGAAGGCAGGTCTAATTTTGTTTTAACATATAAACTTACTTTTATCTCTAGAACGAACTTCTGTAGTTAAATTCTAGACCAGCTGAAAACAGGTTTAGGAATCATTTGCGCAGCCAGATAGAATTACAGCAAAGAGACACACTGACCTTGGCTACATTCTGCAGAAATCAGACACCTTAGATATATTTCTAAAGTAAGAGTCGAGCATTATGTTCTCAGTTATAACACCAAGGTTTTTTTTTTTTTTTTTTTTTTTTTTTTTTTTTAAATTGAAAAAAAAGTTAAAACAAGTGGAGGGTTGGAAGAAAAAGAAAAAAAAAAAAGGAAATTGTTTTTATTAAAACCAAAATGTGTTTTTTTTGGGA
>JAODLD010000046.1:5381003-5419529 GCA_026781065.1 Mormyrops boulengeri
AGAAATGTTCCTCAGAGTCCATTTCTGTACCTTAAAAGGCACAATTACCTACAGCTAAGGGTACAACTGGCAGACCCTTGAGGGTACAGCCCCAGTGACAAGCAAAGGTACAAATTTATACCCTTTTTTCTGAGAGTGTATGGTGAAGGTATTCAGCTGTCTACCAACATGTAATGTAGACATGAAAGCGCAGCTACACAAATGTTAATTTCCTGTTCAAATCCTAGCTTCTATCTAACTTTGCAGATGCCTCTATTATACCCCTGATATTTTTGCAGGGTACAGCAGTTTACAAAGGGAACTGATTTTTTTTTCATAGCAAGGCTAACACAAATCTCCATGTTACCTGCTTTATAATGAACTGAGCTTGCAGCCCTCTTAAAATGACCAGACCTGCATACGAGATGGTGAGAAAGATGACTGGCTGGGAGCAGAATGCAGACACATTGCTCAGGGGTATCGATCCCCTTTTGACTGGCCTGCTTGACATTTAAATATGAGACGTTAACAGAAAAGCATGCAGAAAATATAAACTGTGCCATAATGGGACTTTAAATGTTTTGAATACAGCATTAGGATGCCACGTCATTCCATAAGTCTACTCATGCACTCATGGTCGCGTCAGGAACCCCCATACAGTCCACATTTTTGCCCCCTCCAGGAGTTGGTAGGAAGGAAAAAACATGGACTGTCTGAGGGTCCCTGAGGACTAGAATGAGAGACACATGTCTAGAGGCTATCCCAGGCAGCCCTGGACTGGAGCACACCCTGGATGTAATGTCAGTCTGTTACATGACACACACACTCGCAGATCATATACTACAGGAAATGGAAAGGTGCCAGTTAGACATGGCATGCATGTCTCTGAGGTGCAGGAAGTAATCTACATAGGAATGTGCGTGGGTGGCCGCCATAGCCCGAAGACGTGTAGTTTGGTGGATTAATTGGCATGGTATATACCGCTGCGATAGACTGGCGTCCTGCCCGGGGTCTTCTCCTGCTGAATACCATATACTGGTCCTGCATGACCCCATATTAGATACGTGTATGGAAGATAGAACAATTCTGTTTCTCTTGTTTTCTTTTTAATTTATACTGTATTATGACAATCGTAATGTAAGGCGACTTGGAAAAGCTTATGTCTATGTCTGCGGTTACTGACACCGTACAGGAATATTTTTACGTTTAGGAAGAGAAATAAGAAAATATTTGATTTGGCTTTGTTAATGTGTGTATGAAACTAGGCTGGCCAGCAGCGTTAACTAACACGCTGCTTAAAATACCAGCGAAGGTATTCACCACATCGCAAATAAAACTACATCATATATCATCTATTTCCCAGCGCTACACGACTGGTAGCTATGGGTACTTAAAAATCCATTCAGAGGGTTTGCTCAAACCATAACATGATACATGGGTGCCGTTTCTTAACTTCTTAAATGTTAAAGGAATAGGTCACAATTTGAACCCTAACCCCCCACCCTCCATCACCTAATTAAGATTAACTAATCAAGAAGTAATCGCGTGAGGTCCTAACTATAAAGCTCAGAGGGGTATAAGCTACTCTGTTTGATAATTTATCCCGGGCCATGGATCTTTTGGTGTTTTTAAATCTGTTAACTTTATGGGGCTGTGGAAATTTAGCAGGTAAGATGCGTTAATTATACATGCTCGGTGTGTTTAAAATTTGTAATACAGGAGATGTTGCTGTAGGCCATGTGGATTTTGAATATTAATCCAATTTACTGTTGACCCGTAATCTACAAATTCTATGCACGCACACATTAAAGCTATAATGTATTTGGCGGACCTAATCATAAAATATCTTGTCCAGTTTTAACGGAAACGTTTAGTTTCCCACACGGGAATCTTTTTCTACGAATTGTTGCAAAGATACTCTTTATTTGGGTTGACTCTTTAACAACTTTGTTTTGTCCTGCTGGTGATTTAATCTTATGTGCGTAATACGACCTTCCACGTAGCCTTGAGCGCCGCGGATGGCTCGCTCCCAGCCCCGGCGAAATGCCCCTTTGGCTCGTTCCCGTGCAAGGACGGACGCGGCTGCGAGCCCTACATCCACCACTGCGATGGGGAGAAGGACTGCGCAGACGGCTCCGATGAGGCCGACTGCGCTGTGCAGTGCGACGTAGGTGTGTGATCGCTGGCTGCATATATTCACCTCTAAAACACTTCGTCTGTTAAGGAAGGTCCACACGCACTGCAGGTGTAAGTTCAAGATACCGAATGGTTTTGTGTACAGCTTCTACACTCCCATATAACAAACGCAGTCATTGTTTGTTGCACAAACCACCGGGATATGGATAAAAGGAATAGGAAATCCATTTTCCTAAATAACACTACTGTTTTATTACTTTAGTCTGTCACTCCAAGACAGTACCAGATGGATGAGGACACGTGTCTGCACATTATACAATTAATTTGCAAATTACTTCTGTAAATTGCTTAGTATCTAACTGTAAGACGGCTGGTTTTTGGTGGAACCTGCAGCACTAATTTAAGATTTCCCCCCTCCAGGGCAGTTCCAGTGCGCCCATGGCAGTAAGTGCATTCAGCTGAGCGAGGTGTGTGACGGCACAGCCCAGTGTCAAGACCGCTCCGATGAGAAGAACTGTTTTAAGGCCACGGATGAATGCGCCGTCCGCTGCGACAACAAGACCCGCTGCGTCCCCTCGTCTTTCCTCTGCGATGGAGAGAAGGACTGCTTGGACGGGGCAGACGAGGAGGGCTGTGGTAGGCGGGGGGGGGGGGTGCCTGGTTCCTGTTCCTAGCTAGCCTAGTCTACATTTAAACTAGAAAATGCTACGGTGACTTAAGAAGGAATCGTTTGTTGTAACAGGTGAAATGCTTTCAATGCGATATTAACGGACCCGTTCTGACTAGATGGTAGAGCGTGCGAGAGCGGCGAATTCCAGTGCGCCAGTGGTCAGTGCGTCCCCGGGAGCGCGCACTGCGACGGGCACGCCGACTGCCATGACCGCTCGGATGAAAAGGGCTGCCAGTCATCGGGGTGTCCCGGCCAGAAAAGCTGCCCCGATACCGGCCGGTGTCTGCTGCCTGTCTGGGTATGTGACGGTGAGGAGGACTGCCAGGACGGGTCGGATGAGAAGGTGAGCTCGCTGCTATTCCCGAGTTAGAGCGTTTGCTGCTGTCTCCACTCTTTTAACTTGGTGCAAGTTAAAATGAATATTTATTATTGCTTACCCAGTCTGGAAGAAGTTATTGTACACACAAGATACAGAATTAAATCCTCAGAGGTTATTTGCAAAAACATCCGAAGTATTTGTACCTTTATGCATGAAGCTGTATTTGTTTCACCATGCTGATTTGGTGGTGAGTGAATGTTCCAGACCTTTGTAAGATGCCACCCCTGCAGGACTGTCCAGCGGCTCAAGTGACATGTGGGGAGTTCCAGTGGATCTGTGCTTCAAAAACCCAGTGCATCCCCATCTCCTGGCATTGCGACAGGGAGGTGGACTGCAGTGACCGCAGTGATGAGGCTGGATGTGAGGCATTTTCTCCGTCGGTCCAGTAGACACTGAAGATCTCATTTCACTTTGAAGGAAGAATTTTCTAATTTTCAGAATTTCAGAAATTTCCTGATTTTAAAACTTCAGCTGGGCAACAGTTCCCACATATGACCGAAGTTTAAGTAAATGTACATAAATTTCGGGCAGCCATGCACCCCGCAGAGCTACACAATCTAGTATGCACTGCATGCCATGCAATAGCTGCCATGGGAAAGTGCTGTACTGTTTGGCAATACAACAATCCCAGCCTCACGCGCATCTCCCAGTTTTGTTCTTTTGACGTATGACATCTGTCAGAATGGAACCCATTCATAAGTTGGGAACATTGAGTAGTCTTGCAAGTGTGAAGTGGATATAGTGAGCTGGGTCTGCATTGTGCAACTGGTGTGCAGATGTAAAGGAAGGTGATTGACAGCCCAGAGCATCACATGAGCCAGATTTTTGTGTCCAGGTGTACCTGCCCGATGTCCCCCTCACCAGTTCCAGTGTGGGACTGGCGAGTGTGTACACCCAGCCTCCGTGTGTAATGCGAGTGCCGACTGCGTTGATGGCTCTGACGAGGGCCCGGCCTGCCATAACAATGCATGCTCCAGTCCTGGAAGTCCCCAGTGTGCCTTCAAGTGCTACAACACACCCCAGGGCGCGGTGGGTATAAAAAAAGGAGGGTGAGAGGAAGTGTGGTGGCGGGTGACAGTTTGTGCACATTGCAAACGATGGAAGGAATTGTTGGTGTAAGCAATTAAAGGAATTTGGCTTCCCAACATTTGATTCTCTAAGCCATGGGTGTCACTGCAGTCCTGGGGGGCCGGAGCCCTGTGTAGCTTAGTTCTTTCTGTTCCACCACAAATGATTCCGCTCAAGAGCTATGTGGTAATTAGCACAAGGAGTTGAATCAGGTGTGTTAAATGAGGGGAAACCCCAAAAATATGCAGGGCTCTGGCCCCCCAGGACTGCAGTTTGACACCCGTGCTCTAAGCTATGGGGTTTTTTGTCCTCCCCCAGAATTACCAGTAAACCTATTTTTGGGATGTTGTCAAACTGACAAACATGTAGTAGACCTAATCTTCATGTAATGTAATGTCACTATTTGTATTTAGAGTAATTTTATCACTGTCGTTTCCATGCTTTTGGGATGTCGACATGAAGGTTATCGAGCTGAATTTGAGACCAAGAGGTAGGGTGTAAAAAAATAAAATAAAATAAAAAATAACAGGAAAGCAGTACTAGACTGTACAACAGCAGTGGTAATCAGCTGAGCAATATAATTGAATGATTCCTTCCCATCTGATCCCGTAGAGATGCAGCTGCAACGTGGGCTTTGAGCTGCTGGCTGATCAGGTGACCTGTGTGGACAGCAACGAATGCGAAGCTGTAGAGCCTCCCTGTAGTCACATCTGCGTGAATACCGAGGGATCCTACAGGTGCCAGTGTCACCCGGGTTACCAGCTAGCAGCGGATGACCATGGGTGTGAAATAACAGGTGCTGTTTAGCTTTTGTACTTGATTGTCTTGCTTTGCTGGTAGCATTGCTGAAGTTGAAGCATTAATTGCTAATTGCTGTAATAGCTAACATCTGGCTGTGCTGAATAGCTTGGATTGCTATGGAAGTCTACATCGGCAGTAGAACTTTCCTGCTTCTCCAGAACCAAGAAATGTTTCCTTTGTTCCTCTACCCCCTCCACCTTCATAGGGGAGCCACTTATTCTGGCCTCAATGCAGAACAAACTGCTCCTGCGTGGCCTGCGGAGGTCTAGCCTAGACATCCATCCCACCACCAGCAAGAAGGCCATCATGTGGGTGGACTATGACTGGCGAGATCAAAAGATCTTTTGGGTCAACCTGGAAGCTGAGAGCATCAAGTGGAACTCTCTGGACAAGACAGAGACGGGCACAATCGTAAAAGGTTTCCCATGCTATGACAGATCATTGCTACACTGCATCTTCTGCTTGTTCTTGGTCTTCTAGAATCGCTGCCATCAGCTGAGTGAAAGTTGCAATTAAGTATTTCTCGACTAGGAGGCTTTGGAAATGATTCTCCTCTGCAATATTAATCTGTGTTTACAGGCAACTGACTTTTTGTTTGTTCCCTTTGACACTGCTGGTTTATCCATTCTGTAGGAATCAAGGCAGACTGTTTGGGAGTGGATTGGGTTGGGCGGAACCTGTACTGGATCGATGGTGAGAGGGGGGGGATTTATGCTGTGACACTTAACACCACAACTACAGCCCAGAATTCCATAATAGTGGTGGACAAGGACCTGGAGCAGCCTCGTTTCCTATTATTGATGCCCGAGACTGGGTGAGTGTCTGATGCTGTAATGCACAGTGCAGAGGTGTTGACTTGTGTATGGATGCTTTTTATTTATGAAAAGGGCCCTAACATTGTAGGCTCAAATAAGGCCTGGTGAATCATTCGTCCTGCAGGATGATGTTCTGGTCCGATATCGGTGGTGAGCCACGGATCGAGCGAGCAGGCATGGACGGCTCGGAGAGGAGGACTGTGGTCCGAGACAAACTCAGCTGGCCTGGCAGTCTAGCTGTGGATTCACTGGGTGGGAGGATCTACTGGACAGATGAGAAACTCAGGTGCATTGGTTCAGCCACACTAGATGGACTGGATATCAAGGTACTGACGGCCAAACCAGTGACGCCGTTCTTCTGTAGTGTTGCAGCATTCATTGGCATTTTTCAGAAATTTTCAAATTTGGGGAAACATGGTTCTTAATTCCGCCCCATGCCTGTAGCTGCTGCAGCTGACTGGGACGCCCAGACCTTTCTCAGTGGCGGTGCTTGAAGACATGGTCTACTGGTCTGACACTGAGAGGAGAAGTGTGCAGAGGGCCAACAAGCATACGGGCAAGCACCGGGAAACGCTTCTGAAGCAAGACCGGCAGGTCTTAGGAGTGAGAGTAAGTCTGCACTGAAGCCTGAAGCACAGGGTTTGACTGCGTTCCATTTACCTTGGAGGTTGGAAGTCAGACCTGGGAAATGTCACGCTCAAAGTGTTCCGGTACAGCGAGTCGGAATGCCCTTTAGCAATACCTGGAATCTGTTTCAGGAAGCGTTATTTCTTGCTTTGCTGGATATCTTGGCATATTTAATTTACTAGTTTTAATTGCCTTTATCTTTGTTCACTTGCATTTAGTCAGTCTGACAAGTTGTTCAGCTAAGCAAGAAATCCTGCTTTCTGAAACAGGCCCCAGCTCTAGCCTAGTTAATCGTTAGCCATTGTTTGGCCATTGAATCAATTTGATACTGTGGTATTGTGCATAAAAACACTGTAGCAACACATCCATAGACAGCAGGTGGATAGTACTGTGTGTGTGTGTGTGTGTGTGTGTGTGTGTGTGTGTGTGTGTGTGTGTGTGTGTGTGTGTGTGTTTGTTTGTTTTTTTTAATTTTTTTTTTAATGAAACAAGTGCTAAAAACCAGTATAAAACTACAGCTTTCCTTTCTGTTGATTTGAAGGATGCAGCCATCTTGAATTCTGAGGTTAGGGTCACAAAGATTCCTGACATTTTCCAAGCAGGAATTCTGACTTCAATTAATTTCTGACTAGGAACTCGGAAGTTCTGAGTTAAGTTCAAATGGAACACGGCATAAGACTGGGTCGAGAATCGGGAAGTGGGCTGAGGAAGCAAGTTTTCCCAAGAGACCTAGGCGTTTCAGACCTGGTTTCTGGTATACTGTACAAGACCCGATTTGAGAATGACCACACGAACCATGAAGCAGAACAAGTTGTCGTAGTCTGAGGATGGTGGTGTTATACTAAATCTCCACCTGGTGGCGCTATTTATGAATTAATGACCATGCTAATCATTACTTGACAGCGTATCTTTTTATAGAAGGTTCCTAGGAATTTGGGTTGTGTGGGAACTGAATGGCTGCAAAAGGCATTTATAGCCTTTATGCACTTGCTAAGTGTAGAATTGAGGTATTAAATTGGAAAAGCGTTCGTTGAAACGTGTTATGCCAGGGTGGCCATTTTCTGAGCAGATCGTCCACAAGCTGCTGCAGGAGCATGTGTCAAACCCGTGTCTGCAGCTCCGCTGCTCCCACCTCTGCCTGCTAGCGCCAGGACCCAGAGCTGTGTGCCGCTGCCCCTCTGGCCTCCTGCTGGGCCACGATGGGCTCACCTGCTCACAGCTGGAGGACTCTGCTTTCATCTACATCCTGTCACCTACATCTGTCACCCAGGTAACTGCTGCTCATCTGTAGATGACCAACACTCAACCCATTCTGGACATAATCACAAGCTCAAAATATTCAGTAGTAATCAAATTATGTAAAAATAGGGGTGGTTGCAGTAATGATTACAAATTTGCTAATTTTTCATGTGTAAAACGTGTTCCTGGAGAATGATGTAGTGTTGACCCATCCACATCGCGGGGGTTAGGGGCACAGACCCCCTGATGGGGGAGGGACTACCAATTTTTCTTGGTCCCCTTGTTGATCGGTGCAAGATACCGTGAGATACGAAGATTACTGCAAGATCACGCGAGACTGCTATAAACACTCTACGTCCTTCTGCATGTCTGGCTTTTCTCAAAACTCCCAGGGTTCCTATTTATTCTGGCTTTGCAATGTATGGAAACCGTAATGGGGGAAAGTCAGAAGAGTTGACTGTAATGTGAATTTTGTTCTGCCAGCAAAATTAGATACCATTCCTACCTATTCCGGTGGTGTCAAATCATGGCTGAATTCTTAAATATGTGCCACAGCCAATCAGAATTTACTCGCACATTAGGTGAAAGTACTTGTTCACCCTGGGATTTTTCAGACTGAAGCAGACCCTGAACGCTTGGATCCATGACTAAATGACACTGCTCAGTTGGCTGTCAAACCCAGGCTGTTCCATGATTGCCTCGTTCTCAGCCTCTGTGACCATGTGCCTGTTTCCTGTAGGTATACCTGCAGAGTCTGAGCACTCCGGTGGGGCAGAACTGGCCTGACCACTATGTGCTGGCATTACCTGGCGTCGACGAAGCCACGGCGTTGGCGTACGTGCAGTGGAACCACAGCCTGTATGTTTCGGACGCAGGACGGGGCAGTGTAGAGGTGTTCAGGCTGCAAGAGGGGAACCTGCAACACAGCCATGCGGTGGTTAAGTTGCGTGGGGATGATTTGGTGATCGCAATGGCTGTCGACCACATCACCCTCAACCTGTACTGGTGCAGCCGTGAGCGGCCAGGCCTGCACGTCACCTCAGGCTCTGGAACATACACAGCTTTGCTGCTGGATGATCTGAAGGCCCCCAGTGCGGTTGCCCTGCATCCCCCAGCTGGCTGCGTCTGCTTCAGTGACCTGGCACGAGTTGAGTGTGCCTATATGGATGGGAGAAACCGCAGCCTGCTCTGGCAGAAGGCCCAGAATCCTCGCTCTCTGACCTTCTCTCCTGATGGGTCCAGACTATACTGGGCTGACACTGGTGAGCTGGTTGGTCGTCTACCTTTCAGTGTTTTATGATGCCAAACAATCTTTGCGTGGTTACATTTTTCGGTACCACTTTACAATAAGGCTCCCTTCTGCCTTGTAAATGGTAGTAATTCATTAATAAACTTTGTTTAAAATTGTCTAATTTACAAAGTTACAACCTAATTAATGACAAGACTATAAACCATTCATGAACTGTTTATGGGTAGCCTTATTGTAAAGTGGCACCCATTTTACTATAGTCCTGTTAACTCACTGTATGGTACATGACAAGCTATTGGTGTAGATGGCTTTGTCAGCAGACTGCATGGATGCTGTGAATCCTTAATTGTATAAACTCCTAGGTGCAGGAGTCATCAGTTCCATTGGCATTGAGGGTTCTGGATACAAGGAGTTTGAAGCCGGTGGCAGATTGATTGACGCCCTGGCTTGCAGTGACAGTGTGGTCATCTGGGTCACTGTCAATGGTATCGTATAAACTGCCACCCTTCACTGGTCTATTGCGCAATGGGCCTGACAGACCAGGCAGAATGCCTTAATGTCGAAATGCATATTCTGACAAGGTTTCTGTGAATCCAGTTTTGGAATATTGGAAGTATTTCGGTACTGATTTTCTTCACAAATGGTCATGTGAGAGCCCCAAGGGCCCCCTATCCCCAAAAAATGATCTATAAGTATTTATTTTTCTATTATATTCTACTGTACATATCACAAATGTTTTGAATCTTGAATCTATAGGTATAAACAGGAAATGTACCTAAAATAAGATGGGGTAGCAGCACTGAACATGGGAGTGGTGGGCTTTGGAGACCTAGTATAGCAGAGGCTTGGTAGGCAGCAGTCTGTTCACAAAGGATAAGAGGCTGTGTTCTCATCTCTCAGATACCACGAAGGTTTGGTTCAGTGACGGCACACAAGCCAAGCAGCTGTGGTTTGAAGTGAAGACTGACATTGTTGATTTGAAAGCCTATACCAAGAATGGTCAAGAAGGTAAGATTGGATTTACCTGATTAACTATCTTCTTGATCAGCATTGACTGGTGAGTGCAAATGACATTAACACTAGAACGGCCAGGACCTCTAACACCAGCAGCGACGGACTTCGGCGTATCGCACCTTTTAGTTTTTAATGGGCCATCATGTCGGCATACTTCTCACCTACCAAGAAACAATAGGACAGTCGGTAATCAACAGCAGCAGCTACTGTCACCCCAGAAAAGCTGTAAATCCCATAAGTCACGTTTGTCATGTTTTTATGCTCGTTGATTTAAGTGGTTTTGATTTAATTTTGTGAAACTAATCCTAATCCCACACTGGTAATAAAAGCCTTGCTTTAAAATGCCAAAAGAACTGATCACATTAATCATTCAGTTGGGTATGGGGCGGTCTTATTTAGAAAAGATATGACACAGGTGATGTTACTCCATCTATAAAAACGCAAACAGAATGACAAGCCTCTTCAGCGGAACACTGTTTTCAAACAAAACGCAGGGTTGCCAACTTTTGGTCAGCTGGCTTGGAGTGAGATTTTCAATTGGACAATTTTCACATGTGCATACACTTACATGCATGTACTATTTTTATTACCTTGTACATAGTTGGTAGGATTTACAATCTATCCCAATTTTAGGTACATAATTGAATATAGATTTGACACGTTTTCTTGCATGAGTGAGTCAAAGCGTGTCGCGAGAGCACACGGCCAAATGTGCTTGTATTGGTGATTTGAACCTGAAGCGTTGGTTATATACAACATTAAATAACTAATGCTTGTTTCATTTTCTCACATCTCCAGAATTTGTGCTAAAGTTTTGTGGTCTCTTTCTGCTAGCATCAGCAAACTCTACTTTAGCAGAATGGAGCCTATAGTCTGCTTTACTCCTGTAGTCACTTAATGTCCAAACTGACGTCCTGCAGATACTTGCCGTATCGCCAGTGTTCTCTGCATTTATCCGTCCCGAATGTTTCTGGTTGACCTCTCACATGCTGAAGTCTGATTGGGCGGTAAATGCCTCAGCTTTTGAGTTTTAATGTTGCAATTAAGTGGTATTGGACAATTTTGACAAGTACAAGTGTGGGCATATCAGCACAGTATCGGCCAGATACCTGATGCAGGTATTGGTGCATCCTTAGTTAACGCTAACGGCACATTGGCGCAAAAAGGGCTGCATATGCCAAAGTACTTCTTGCTTGGAGGTTAGTTTGTTCACTGGTGTGGGAAACGGCGGTTCAAATGATGAATACTGAATTTGATCTGTTGGCATTAGAACAAGGCACCTAATGCGAGAACCCTCTTCAGAAACTGCTTCAGGTATAACTGGTGTTTAGTTTCTGATGAGTTTGTCCCTCTGTATCCTCAGGAAGCAATCTGTGCTCCAGTAGGAACGGGGGCTGTAATCACCTGTGTCTGCCGTTCCCTGGCGGTCGGACGTGCCGCTGTGTGGAAGGCCATCACTTAGTCAACGAGTCCCACTGTGTGGCCGGACACCCCTGCCCTCCTGACACCAAGGCATGCTGGGACGGCCAAACCTGTCTCCCCACCGTAAAGTTCTGTGATGGTCATCCCGACTGTCCGGACCACTCGGATGAGAACTGTAAGACCCCTGTCCAGAAACGCATGCACGATTCTGGGTGGTCCTTATGGTTGAATTAAGTTTTTCCTACTTATCAAAGGATCAAACTGATCTGTCACACAAAGGAGTTTTTTCTAGCTGACTTTTTAGAAGACTCGAGCCTTAACATCATCCCCCCCCCCCCCCCCCACTTACAGGTACTGCTGACCTGCTGAAACCCAGAGGTCCCCGACCCTCCTTCAGCACTCCCAGCTCTGCCGTTCCCACGTCCCTTGACGACCTCTTGCAGCGTGAGCTGGAAGCTGCGCCATGTGACGAGAGGCTGTGTGGTGGCCGTGGCAAATGCGTGACTGTGCCAGATGGTGGGACTGCCTGTGAGTGCCACTCAGGCTTTCGAGGAACATTCTGCGAGGATGGTGCTCCATCGGTCCAGCCGCTGCTCACCTATGCCGGCGGAGCCTTGGCCGCTGTGGTCGTCATTGCTGCTGCCGCCGTGTTGGTCATCAGGAGAAGGAAGGCAGCCGGCAAAAGGTGAGCTTTGTGTAGTTCTGATGGCCTGGAGTCACTGTGGACATGATCCTTGCTTACTTAAGATCTAAACCTTCATCAGTGGCATTCAGTTGTAGACTTTTGATCCTGCCCATACCAGTGCTTTTGAATTTCATTGCAAAATAAAGGGTTATGTGAAATGGAATAGTTTTGATTGACCAAAAACGGTGATACTGCAAAGCAACCCCAGTTCAGTCCTTCCGTAAAGGGTCTCTATCTGTAACCCCTCTGCTCTTGGTTTGTTTGCCTGGTCCTGCCTTACACCTACAGGAGAGAGAGGGTAGTCACCAGGGCGACCCCCCAGACAGAGATGGTGGCTCGGGTGGAGCAACCCCCAGCACAGGCCTCTGCCTCCCCCCCAGAGGCGCACAGCCCTGAGGTAACTGCCTCTTCAGCGTTTTGCTCCAGTGATCATTCTTGTCGCCCTTTTCATTAACGCTACAGCCGCATGCTATCACATTGCGATTGTGTGGCACATGCACAATGATCACCAGGGCTTCAGGTAACGGGTGTAAATGTTTAAGATGGTGGCTTTCCGGTATTATATGGACGTTTTACTTTTAGCCCACAGTTTGGTAACTAGTAGCATGCCTAAAATATTGAAGCCACTTGGTAATCTGCATGAATTCTGCATACCCTCATGTGGTCGGACTTCGAACTGCAAGAAGTGGCGCACCACCATAGTCTTACCCCGTTAATCCACAGTATCTCCTCTAAGGTGTGGCTGCTGAGCTGTCCTTTCCCACTGCCGCTTTAGTGCCTATCGCGTCCATGATTTACCAAAACAGTGTGGCATGCTCTAACTGAATTTAAGATGTGCCGATTCCATGCAGATGAACTTTTTGGGCATCACAACGCATCTCTAATTTTAGCTGTGCTACTAGTCCGCTTACCAAATTGTGGGTGTAAGTAAATGTCTGTAGCAGGTATCTGGATAAATGTTTATCTAACGCCCTGGTGATTATCGCGCATGCGCTGTATCGCCATGTGATCGTGCGGCCCTGGTAGCACTGTGACCATGTTAATATAATCACCTCCTGTTTTCTTTGTGGGTTACAGGAGCCGGTTTCCCCAGGACATTGAGCACACATCACAGAATGCCTACAGCCCTTCTGTACCTGAAATAAATGCTTGATGAACTTAACCTGTGCATGTTCCCTGAGTGTGATTCTGACATAATGATATATATATATACCCAAGCAGCGCTAAAGGTACTATTTGCAAAATATGGAGTCTTTTCAATTAACATATACCAGAAATCTAATCTCTGGCGCCTCTACTGATCCATGCAAAATATTTGGTGACTAAGCTGGTTAGGATGGCAGGGCAGTTAATTGGTGACCAGTTAGGGTTTGCTTAACGTCTGTACAACAATACATTTGTTTAAAGTGGTAAACTCACCGCAGTGGTCCTTGGTCTCAGTATTAGATGTAAAACAATGCTGCTTATCTTACCTAATCAACCAACCTTTTGAGAACAGAAGGGATAATATGCTGAAATGGCAAGAAACTCATTCAGAATAACCACAGAATTTTCATTTAAAAGTGTAATAGCTTTTTCTTTCCCTCTGCCAGTGATGCACAAGGGCAGGTTTTTGGCTCTGCTCATATGTGAGGACTTCATCTTCTCAAACATCTTTTAGTGGTCAACCAGCCCTCTACACACTCGTCCCTAATGAGGTGATACAGTGTTTATCGTCTTGACACTAGTGCCCGTGCTGGAGGGTCCAAATGCCAGCTGCTATGAATAAATTTCACCCGTACGTCCAATTTGAACAAGTCCCAGTGTTTCATTATGGTCAGCTCTTTTTTTTTTTTTTTGTGCCAAATAAGCGAATATCAAACTAGCTGCAAATGTTAGGGTGTTAATGGTCTAGTGGTTAGGACGCTTGCCTCTGGATCGTGGGTTTGAGTCGCGCCATTGGCACTACCACCATTTGGTCCCTGAGCAAGATCCTTAACCCCAACTTGCTCCAGGGGGACTGTCCCTGAATTTAGGAAAAAAGTCGCCCTGGATAAGAGCGTTCGCTGTAAATTACTATAAGATACTGTACCTGCCCAGCCATGCTTAGTGTCTGGTACTGGCAAGGAAATGACTGCAGGGATTCAGCTGTCTTACAAAGCTATAAATGTAGTGTGGAACGCTATAGGCTCTAACCATCACCCCCAACAAACATGAAGGCAACTTTGGGCTATTGGTCTGACTCCTTCAAATTGATTTTATTAGTTAAGCCACTAATGTATTTGGGCTTGATAGTTGAAGTTTCAGTGCTAGCATGTCGTTTTTGCTTTGTGAAAAGAAATTGCTTACGTTGAGGATTTCAACGGTACGTCCAATTTGAACAAGTCCCAATGTTTCATTATGGTCTGCTCGTCTCTTGGGAACCAGCCACAAATAGCAAGGAGATGAACCCACTGGTCTTTGATCGTAGGCCCTGCTTCCTTACTACTGTGTCATCAACTACCCCTAAAAAAAGGTTAGGGATTGAGTTCTTAAATTTACTTACATTTAATTACTTGCATTTTTTGTGCCAAATAAGCAAATATGAAACTAGCTGCAAATATTGAAGGGAAAATAAAAAAAGGAACAAATGTTGGCTGTGTGATTTTAGATTTATTCGTTGTTATTTCTGAAAAGTAAATGAGTAAATCAGTGAAACAATAGGGTTGATTTTTTTGTGGGTTTTGCTTATTCTGGGATATAATGCTCACATTCTCGGTGTTTACGACGACTTTTGGGCATGATGACTTCTGGGACATGAGCAATAATGGTTTGCCTCAGATTGTGCTGGTCTAAGAAAAAAACGCTGCAACAGCCTGTGATTACATGGTAACAGCATAACCAAACAAACATGTTTATGATGCTTAAAATGGCTTGAAAATGCTTAAATATTACTTTGATGCTTTGGTCCTATAGGCTTCAGGCAAACATTAAAGGCAGAGGCGGCCTGTAAGAAAAAGGCCAGGGAAATGACAGCTTTCCTTTAAACCAAGGAATCCAAATAGTGGATATTGTCTTGGGCTGGAGTACAATTATAATACATGCTGATGTAGATTACTCTGCAAATAAAGACACTGACATATTTTATTCCCTCTAGGATATACTCACTTTTACTAACAAAGTTTCACATAAAGTCTGAATAACTGAATAATTGTTTGATGGACTCACTGGTATGTTGTTTTGGAGAAATCCACTAAATAAATGTAAATATAAGATGTAAATGTAACTGTAAATATGGCAACTGGCATACCCAAAAAGTTCAGTTCAAAATGGGCTCTGATCTGATTAATAACATGAGATGATTTAAGGTCCATTAAACGTGTGTGTTTAGTGTGGATGGGAAAAATAAGTGATGAGTATCAGTGATAAAACAGCATAGAAATGGAAAAAAAACACACTGAGCTGTGGTCCGACTGCTTTTCATTAAGCAGATGATTTTATCTAAAGTGATGTAGATTTTTGGGATAGCAGGGTCAGATGCCCCCTGGAACAGTTAGGGGTCAAGGGCCTTGCTGACAGCCCAAATGGCAAAATCGCTCCACTGACCTGGAGTTTTGGGCTGGTGGCACCACGCGCCAACACTCGGAGCCACATGCCACTCATCTTTGTCAATTATTATCAAACACATTCATTTTCAAAAAGTAAAATCCTAATTGTATGTTTAAAGATGGAAGGGTTGTTATTGCCAAATGCATAATGAAACAGCTAAGGCTTTGAAATAGTTTCCTTACACATCTGTAGAAACTCCTGGCCTTTGGTACTGTTGTGTTTGTTTAATTCGATGGCAAGAAAGTGATTTAACTTTGTTATTCATGAATGAACTAATAACACATATTTACGCATATCGGGAAGTCGATTGATTTGATTGATTTACCAAATATTTAGAGATTAAGCTGATAAATAGATATAAGGGTGTCTATGCAAAAATGATGATGCGGGAATGATCAAACATGCTGAAATTGTTGAACAGTCTGCCCAAGTCTGCTAAACAGATTGTGGAAAAGAGAAGACAGTAAGGTCAACAGAAGGACTAGATCGATCTTTAGATAACATCCCGGGTGCAGAGACAGAAGTTGAGCAAAAGATCTGGCTTTTTTTGGAGGAATTCGGAAACATTGCAAAAGAAGCTTTGAGAACATAAGTGAAGCAGTGATCTAGGGCAGTGTTTTCCAAACCAGTCCTCGTTGGTACACTGGACAGAGCCACATTTTTTGTCTTATCCCAGTTCGCAGAACACCTGACCCAAGCAATCAGGAGCTCTAAATACCTTACAGGTGTGCTGGGAACTGGGATAACACAATAACGTGGATCCATCCACTGCGCACCGAACACTGGTTTAGGAAACACTGATCTTCGGTACATGTTGGAAGTACCAAAATAGTTGGGGAGCCTTAAATCATATTAGTTGAAGTAAGTAATTCAGTTGCCAAGCAGAACTAAGCTGAAATAATTTTTGACTTAAATCAAAGTGAAATGTATGTCTGGAATTAGTGCGGACATGTATATGTCACTAAAAAGTATATAACCTTTAATCATTCGCAGTGGAGCTGAACCACTCGGAGGAAAATTGTAGGTGTGACACCCTTTGCATAGAGTGAATAAACTAACCTTGCATTGAAAGAGACTCTCCTCCTCCCTGCTGATTGATACTTCTGAATTGATCAGTCTAAACTGTTAACGGAGGGCTCAGGGCTCGGATACATAACCAGAGTCTTTCTGAACATTGTACGGCCTGTGCTCAGAGCTGGATCTGCGGAGATGAACCACCTGTCTGTCCCGTCATCTCTGCCCATGCCACTTCCTTCCCAGCAGCAAAAGCCAACAATAGGCAAAATAAAGAATGTTAAGTCAGCACTGAAATGGGGACCCAGGCCGTTTCCGCCCGCAGAGCAGCAAATCCCAGCTGTGTGCCGCCTGAGGGTGTGACATCCACCACGGTAGCTGTCAGTCGGTCTGCCCCAAGCTCGCATTTGTCCAACTGAGGGGCCACTTACCCGACTTGGGGGAATAATAAGCAAATTCCCAGTTATAATTCACAGCCCTGACAGTCTTATTTAAAGTGTCACGCCTCTTATTGTCTATATTTATGAAAAAAAAAAATCCTACAACTCACACATGTTGGAATGACATACCAGGAACAGGTTTCCGGCGGGACATCCCAGGAAGCGATTCGATTAAAAGGCACGAGACCCGGTGTGACCGTCGTCATATAAGGGTTTGCAAGGTCGTCTGCTCGCTCTTCCTACAGCCTATGTAGGACCTCCTGTCAGTACAGTCGTCGATCCGACAGCGTTACAGACGTGAAGATCTTTTCGTCAGCACTGCGGCGGAGGGTACAGGCACTCAGACAGAGGTAAGGCTCCACAAACGCACTTTTGAACATTGTTTTGTATTTGGGTTGATTGTTAAACTGCGTAGTTCATTAATTTAAGCCAAACTGTGTGTGAGATGTGGACCGAAAGCTCTGCTGCAGGCTTATTAGCAGATTATTGCTGGGTGCATTACTCAGGATTTTGGCCCCCATGAAAGCATATCATACTGGGGCCCCAACCGATCCAATTACGTTTTGAATTTTTAGGGCCCCCATCACTGAGGGGCCCTAGAATCGTCCTAACTCTCCCCACCTATACAGTACCCTGGTTCTTACACTTCCCCAGAATTACAGGAACATGCTAAGATCATGCTGCTGAGGCAAATTACTGGCTGTAAAATGCACTTGTATGTTTTTATGCATGTGTGTACATGAATGTATAGCCCTGGAATCCCATCTATTTTAATGGTTTAATGATGATTCTTACGATCCAAGTGCAGGGACAGGACATGTATCCTGTAACCCTGGAGCATTTGGGGGGGGGGGGGTAGGGCCTCGCTCAAGGGCCCAACGGAGATGTGACTATTCAACGAAGGCTGGGGCACAAACCTGCAACCCTCCGATCACTGGCACAGAGGCCTAACCCAACACCCTCCGCTTCCTGTGAGGTCACTGTAATCATAGCAGTTTTTTGGATAAGGACGGCGGTTTAGTGCGGTCTCCTCGCATCTCTAGGGCCAGAGTTTGAGCCTCTGCCCCATGTTCACCCCACATCACCATCAGGGTTTCTCTACCTTCCATCCCACAATCCAAAGACATGCAATGACAAATTGGATTTGCCTGTAGGTGTATATCCAGAAATGCATTATTCCCTGCCTTGTGCCCAAAGTATCTGGAACAGGCTTCGGGACCCTGCAAAGGACAAATGAGTGTGGAAAACCAGAGGTAGTGATTCAATTCAGTAACGCAAGTTTGCAGAATTCTCTGCAGTAATGCTTCACTATGAAGGCTAGCGGTCGGGTCGATTTTCAAGAATTATTAATATTTTGCATAACGTTAACAGTGACAGGAAATGTGTGCGACCTCTGTGTTCACATATTATTTCATTCCCAGGTTGTGGCTGTGCTAAAAGCCTGAAAGCTGAAAGCCTCACATGAGCAAACTAATAAAGGTTCTTCATTCCCAGGAAATACAGCTCAGGAGATGGGTGTGCTGCGGACCACTGCTCTCATTCTCCTCATTGTGACTTTGGCATCATCAAAACCAGTAAGAATTATGTCCCTTTCCTATGACGCATTGGTAGCAACATAAACATCTAAAATGCTTCATCATTATAATTGATACTTTATTGATTTCAGTGGGGGGGGGGGATTCTCTTTATGCCTCCCCCAACTTGCTCTTTGTAGGCTGGTTGTTTCCTCACACCTCTAGGACCAGGGGTTAAGGGCCTTGCTTAAGGACCTGCAGATGTTTGCAAGCTGGGTTTGAACTGGTGACCTTCTGATCGCAGGCACTACCCACTGAGCCATGTGCTGCCCCCCCGAAAAGACATTGTTAGTCATGCAGCTGTGATGTGTGGCTCAGTGGGCTAAACCTTTGTGCCTGTGCTCAGAAGGTTGTTGGTTTGAGCCCCAGCCACAGCAGAATAACCACATGCCTGAGAGCCTCCGAATAAGACCATTAATCCTTGATTGCTACAAATGTGTCCTGTGACCCCCACCAAGCTGCACACAGAGAAAGAGGGGGCAAAGACCTTTTCCCTACAGGGATTAATAAAGATACTGTATTCTATTCAGCTGGGGGGAAAAAAATCAACACACAGTAGGGCTTTCTGAGTTCTAAAGTTTGTTAAAAAATGCCTCATCCTGACAGTTTAAATGGCGTGGAAACCACCTCAGAAAAATGGTCACCAAAGTCGTGGAGTCCGCAGAATCCAGTGAGTCGGTCTCCTCGGAGGAGCTGGATCCGACCACGGCTCCACCGGTGATTCCCGACACGACCCTCCTGGCTGTCGTCACAGATACTCCTCTGCCCCTCATCCCAGAGGCCACCCTTGCGCCTACACCCCCTCCCCCAGGTATCGAGACCGGAGCCCCCCTATACCTCACTGAGGGTCCTCCCATTCACGACCAGCCAACTGAACCATCTTCAGCTGTGACACCAGACACCCTTGAGCCCTTGGCTCCATCTACGCCTCAACCTATCAGCGGTCTCCCTCTATGTGTTAATGTAGACTTTTCAACGTATCCCCCGTTACCAAGTAGAGGTGACAACTTGAAGTAACATAAAACGATACCATTAGCTAGCAGTACGTTACATAGCCTCCATTATATTATCCACAACCTTTTCATGGTGTTAGTATTACCTGTTTATGGGATGAAGGTTCAGGATGCTGACTGACAGGAAGACTATCCCTGGTCCATGAAACATTTATCGATCTATGTCCATATATATGTCTTTTCAGCATTTGTGAAGGTGACATTCATTGTTTTCCCAGCAATGCTACCAATAAAGGGTATATCAAAACCACAGATGGTCTTTAATGGCCTAAGAGAGAAGTATGGTGTACAGCGCTAAATTCTACCAGGATGTTAACCAGTTAACACTTGTGAAGCAGTTAAACACAACTCCCTCCACCAGAGTGATTTCTGGGTACAAACCCAAGGTTGGGAAATAATGAACGATAAAAAATAAACACATCGGAATCTGATTACCGCCGCAAACACAAACAACAACGTGACATTAAGACCACAGAACTGCCTTCAGATGTTCCCCAAACACCAGACCTAAGCAGTGAGCCTGAACAATGCAGGCAGGCGGACGGATGGAGGGGGGACGGGGTGCAAGGAGCCCACCCCAGCAGCCTAACATGACTCCCGACCCTCAGGGCAAGAGCAGCATCCACTGGCATTACCGGCAACATTCGTTCAGGTGATATGGTTTCATTCTTAATGCGAGAATGTGGAGCGTTACACGACTGCCCCTTCTATCCTAAACACGGAAAAGGTCAAAGGTCACAAAAGTCATGTTAAACCATAAGGGAAACAATGACATTTCAGACAATGTATATAGAATTTACATAAAGAAATACAAGATGGTTTAACAATAAAACTGACATTTCCTTGCTATTTGTGGCAACATTAACAAACTAAGCAAAGCATTACCAGCCAGCGTAAGTCTTAATAGACAAGACACATGTCCGTGGCCCAGTTTCCAAAGGTTTAATAACACAAGTTTTAAAAATAAAACGCACTGGATGTTCCTGAGGGCTTAAGGGCAGCTTTAAATGTAAAATAAACATTTTCTTAATAGTTATAGCCACAGCAAATCAAATTATTACTGCATGAAAAGTTTATAGGTTTGTATAGTATCTGTGTACATCACAGAATACATTCAAGCAAGAAATCAAGGAGGGCTACGTTCCCTAGTAAGACACCTCAGGATTAGCATGATGGTGAAGATATTTTATAAACACAAGCAAGAAAGATAGTAGCAATCAATGCCACTGTACAGGCCATTTGGGACAGAAGCGGCTGGCTTTTATCCTAAATGTATGCACACTCCTACAGGCGTAGTGTTGAACTGAGATGTGTGCTTTAAGCTCCACTGGACTATGTCAAGATACTTAGGCGTCTCAATCACTGGTTAAGAATAATGCCAAAGCACCAAGGTGACCCAAAATGGAATAAAAGGGCCACCACACCTATTGAGCTCAATGTATTTCTCCCACCCCCAGAAAAAAACCTTTTCACATCACAATGCAAAAGCTTATGACACATATGTAGAAATCACTCCAGCAATTAGGTGAATAGAATGAATAGGATTGTGAATTCCGAAAATGCACCAACGAGCTACATCGACAAATGACGAAATTCAGTTTTTCCATGAGGAAGGAATGGGCGTGGCCTACTGGCAGACAGACTCCACGAGGATCCATGGCTATTCCAGGATGCCACCTGAGCAGTAGGCCGTTCAGGGTTCTTGGGGATGTCCGAAAGGGGCTGGAGTGTCACCTGCAGGAGTCCTGGTCGCAGAATGTTCTGGTGAGCTGCTTGTCACGGCCCGGTTATGTTTGGCGTTCAGTCAGTTTGATGGCTCTGCCTGCCCTGGGTCTCCCGCCTGCCCCGGTCGCCCCCCTATCAGCCCCCCATCCTGGGTGGTGTTGTATGAGCCACAGCCACTACATTTCATTCCCAGAACGTGGAAGGGCACCGTGCTACGGGACTGGCAGTCCATGCATATGACCTGCAGGGGGAGCACAGGGAGGCACATGGTCACCTGAAAATGTCAGGATAAGAGACTGTGGGCTTCTCCTTGCCTCAAATAATGGAGCCACCTGAAACGTTTATATGCCTGCATAGATCTGCTACTGTACCTTGTGGAGTGGGACTTCACCTGAAACGCTTCTATGCCTGCATAGATCTGCTACTGTACCTTGTGGAGTGGGACTTCACCTGAAACGCTTCTATGCCTGCATAGATCTGCTACTATACCTTGTGGAGTGGGACTTCACCTGAAACGCTTCTATGCCTGCATAGATCTGCTCAGTGCAATTTCTTTGAGTGCTTGCAACAAAAGTTCTCCAACATGTTATTATCCTGCAATTGAGAATAAGGCCTTAAAGGAGCAGTTCACCCCAAAATCAAAAACACATGCTTTAGATGTGCTGTAGGGCTACATATCCATCTAGATTGTTATGGTGAGAGAAGACTGGCATTTCAACAGCTGATAATTAGGTGAATTTATGAACTTTCACCACAATAATAAGATGGATAAATAGCCCTACAGCATATCTGAAAACATGTTTTTTGATTTTGGGGTGAAACATTTCTATGCCACTTCTGGAGGGCCATGCTACCAGGTTACCTTTGCTTTTGGACCCCCAACCCAGACCAATCCAATTATGTAATTTTTTTCTAGAAGCCCTGTGTATCTACCTTCAGCCCCCCCCTTATGACATCCCTGCCTCTGGTACCTTATACCTGGTCTGACCCTCTACCTCCTGGCCTGTGCCCCTCCCACCACCTCCTAGCCTGTGCCCCTCCTACCCTTCCCTTTACCTCCTGGACTGTGCTCCGCCCACCCAGCTGCCCAGTGTACCTTGACAGTGATGCCCTGGTATTCACTGGGCATTGGTGTCTCAGAGATCTCTTTGTCCATCTCCTCCCAGCAGTGCTTCATGTTCCAGGCTGAGTGCATGCAGAGTGGGCAGCGGTATCCTCTGGGAACAAGATGCAAGATGGGTAAGAACAGGTAACACAAACCAAGCACGTAACCTGGTAACACACCAGGGCTAAAAAGCATGCTTATCTGAGTTTGACCGAGCTCACATTTTGTACCGGTTTTTGAGGAAAATATGGACTTCCCTATGTAACACTACAACCCTTTAAATAGCAATTAAAATTCCCCAAAAAAAAAATCAGATAAAAAAAATAATAATAATTAAAATCACCATGATATATTAAGGATATAATTTAAATATGTGTAGTTTGCCTTCCCCCAATATCCTCCAGAAGAGTAAGACACAAGCCCTGTACAACAGAATTATCTTTCCTGAGGTGCAATTCAAGTCTGTATGTTTAAACTCCGGGAGAAACTCTTACAGACAGCAGATGGAAACCATGTAACTGTAACCAAAGCTGGGTGATCTGGGAGTCTGGGATGAGCATGAGATCTATCCCCCAGTGCTAGAAGTCTGGGATGAGCAAGAGATCTATCCCCCAGTGCTAGAAGTCTGGGATGAGCATGAGATCTATCCCCCAGTGCTAGAAGTCTGGGATGAGCATGAGATCTATCCCCCAGTGCCAGTGGAACAGCACTTTTTAGTATGCTCAGTTATTCTTCCTGCTACCACTGCTATCCAGGTTATAGAATATCAGCTTGGCTAAAGTACATGTAAAGCCCAACTATTAAAAAGGAACAAAACAGCAAATTACCCCGTTTTACACATGTCATCAAAGCAGGTCCTGCAGAAAAACAAAATAAAAAAACACCCTTTCAGGATATTTGACATGCTATTAAAATTCAATTTCTAAAGTAAATCTGAATCTGCATGGATTATAGGTACCTAAATTTACCATCAACGGGAAATCTTGGACATGGTTAAGCTTTACCAAAGACCATGTGACCATCCAGAGAATTCCTGGCTAGATATTACGGTTAACGACAGACTGAAGTCTCTGCTGGCTTACAGAGCGCTGCAGAACCTGAGAACCTGAGGCTGGGGGAGACTGGGACACATACCTGTGCAGCAGGTGGCCACACGGAAGGACGTGAGCTTCAATTCGGGAGGTATGGATGTCCTTCATTCAGAAAGAGAAATGAAGATGGATTACCATGACACTGGTTGGATTGAAATGGTCAGTTTAATCATGACTGGACCTGTTATCGCAAAATAATTCAGATCCTTACCTCCATGCAGACTGGACAGTTCTGTCTGGAGACATCTTGTACACACTTGGAGAAGAAGAAGAAGAAGGTTTACAACATGCCACCAGAACCATTTCCCATTCTGCTTGGGAAGCTATGCTCCAGGAAATGTTTAATAAAAAAACAACAACAAAATTTCTTTAACAGTAGTGAATACCTTGTGATTTCCTCGAAGGTTGCTGGCTAAACACAGATTACACTTCTCACAGTGGAAATAATTCTCTTTCGGCCCAATTCTGTCAGTTTAAAAGAAAGTCAATTAAACCTAACTGACACGCACATTCACGTCAAACATGATTTGAAGATTCAGCAGTTGTTTCTAACCCCACAGTAATTTGTAATTAAGGGTTTTTATCCCAATCAATACTAAGATTCATTACTACAAACCAGAATCATTCTTTTCAGTATTTTATTAACAGCCCATGCAATATCACATTTGTATGGAGCCCCTAAGAGGTCAGGGTGGGAAAATATTTTTTGAAATAGTTTTGCGTTCCCAGGCAATACTTTTGCCATCCCTTGCAATACTTTTCCGTTACTAATAATGACTGTACTGTGTCTGTTTAAAGTACAAAACACAGAATTAATTAACCAATAAGTATAAACCAAAAATGATAACAGACACGTCCAGTTAAGTTTGCTTTAAGAATTAAAACTACGGGGGACAATGCACCCCATGTAATTTTCATATGTGTGTTTTTATACATATTTATTAATAATTTCACTGCGTCCATTTACCGACAGTGACTGTAAACAAGACAACTGGGCTATTGAACACTGAAATATATCACAAATGTTGAAAGATATCGCAACACCGGAAAACTGCATATAATAATAATAATAATAGATTTTATTTGTAACGCACTTTAGATTTAAAATAAATCTCAAAATGCTAAGAGCCATATCTGTATATAAAGTTATCTTCATCACGGTTTTGGTCTCATCATCGCAAAAGTCGGCAAAGTGATTTCACCGTCAGCCCCCCAGGCAAGGCTCTTAATCCCCAATTGCCCCAAAAAGGTCAGACCCTGCCTTCTTAATTAAATCATTTTGGACGAGCACCTACTAAAGATATAAAATGTGTATAAAGGTCTAACCTGATATATCATTGCCTTGTTTTACGCTATATATTTGTTTGTCTGCTCTTGCTGTTGTATGCACAAGAATATCCTCCAGGGATTAATGAATTCTATTTGCTTTTAAATCGCCGAATAGACTGAACACAACACAGTCCATATATTTCCACATGCAGTTGTTCTACAGCCTGCCGTGATAGTGTAGTTTAAAGTCGCGAAGCTGAAACAGCAGCAAGCTCATTAGCCCAACAACCTACCTGTGATTCAGTAACACGCTGAGACAGACTTAACTCCAAGTGCACTCACATCAAATTAAAATTCAGAATATCTGCCAACTCGCCCATAAAGGAGCATGGCATTCTCCACAAGGGCGTCACTAAGCAAAGCGAAATCACAGAAAGGGAAGGTGCTCCCACCTACAGATGCCACATGACAGGCAGTGGTACTGCTTCTTGTCCTTGTCAAACAGGTGACAGATACTGCAGTAATATTCCCCAAACGTCACCCTGCACTTCTCGCACGTCTGCTGGGACTGGAAAGCACAAATTAATTATAGCACCATAATATCAACATTGTGATTTGAAGAAACTCACCCTGTGTGAATCTGCGGTCACAACATACTAGAGTACATTATGTTGCTTTATAATAATCCCCTGCGGCCTAAAGTACTCTGATCAGGGATGCCGTCCCATCAGGACTCACCATTTTCCTAGACAGATGCATTTTCAGTATGGTCAGATTATTTCCTTCAAAGTCAGTCTCGCAAACAAGCGTAGGTGTACAGTAAAGCTCAAGGTACCAGCTGAGCTCACCTGCTGGACGGTATCACAAATGCTGCACTTGACCTCCGTGACCCGGAAGCGGTCCATCTGGTGCTCCTCCGCGGCGTCATGGCAGAGTCTGCAGACATAAAACTTTCCACAGCAAGGAGCCTTAAAGGGGACAAGCAAAAATTCTTTAAGGAAAAAAAAACGTTCGTCCAGAACTATGGAAAACGAAACGAAACGTCTTATAAAACGAAACAAACAAGAAAGAGTCTGAAAACGGCAGGAAAAAATAAAACCAAAAATGCACCTCGGAAGCAATTGTAACGAAACCTCCAGGGTCCTCGCTACAGATTCGGAAATTACCAGGCCGCCCTTTGCTGCAAATGTACATTTTAACAATTTAAATATACTATCTACACTAGTGCCATATCGGCGACGAGATTAAAGAAGCAGCCAGGTATCCTGCAGCACAAACTAGCTAGTTAAGGTCTGAAATGGCACATCTAAATATTAACTACAAAATACAAATTCAGAATTACATCAGTCAGTCGTTCAAACCTTTACTTGACTATGGGGTGTCAAGTAATATCCATATTTTGCTCGAACTGATTAGAGAACATGGATATGGATGTTCTCTAATATGGATCGACTGGCCAAGGTGGACTGTTCCTGCTGTGCTAAGGCTAACGTAGCAGTGCATTTAACACAAAAACAAAACCAATGCCTTACCTTGAGCAAGCAACTCCGCACGTAATGCTCACATCCACACTCACGGGCTGACATATTTGCTGCGCTTGTGTCACACGGAAACACGTCCGACCTGCATTCGCCCTCCACAACTTGATGGTCCGGTTTCGGCTGTACGTTTGCCCTCTGTTGCATCGGTCCAAGCTTTTCGTCGATGATTTTTTTATTTAGATTGTTAAAAAAGTGAATGCATTTAAGTTGATATAGTTACAGATCGTTTGGGAAGTACAAAAGGTGTCGTTTGCGGCAATAAAGAAGCAAAATGTGTAAGTAAGATATCATGTAAGGTATATTATACTACATTAGGCGAGAAAGGACGGTAAAAATACAATATTCTGGTCCACTGAAGTGGTCCCCCACGATAAACCGTACGACTTGACACATGACACCAAGTGTGAGAACTACAGTCTTCTAAAATGTCTAACGTGCAGCATAAAATAACTACTTTAAGTAGTGTGTTATTGTTCTGAAACATGTGTATTGGTGTCTTCTTCACTAGTGCTGAGTGAAAGAATGTGTTTGACTGTTTACTGAATCTAATTGCCCTGTTTGGATAGCAACACAAACAAATGGATGATCAGTGGAAGATCAGTGTTATTGTGAAGTAAGTCAGGTGTATCCTTCGCAAGTCCTGTGTAAGATAAATGTACGTTTAATTATACTATTTGCACTTAATACTTTTCCACGTGGGTAAGCGGCTCACAAGTGTACATACAAGTCCACTTAGACTTATTAAAGTAGGTTACAGTATATTAGCCGAATAATGGGATTTACAGGGTGGCTGTCTGGGGAATGCATGCCCTAAAAAGCAGAAAACTCTTTAACAGTTAAAAGAAAACTAACAAACCATGGCATTTAGTTGTATTGAGGTCTCGTGTTACTTCTGCAGCCTAAGATTGGAAAGATCTTTCGTCATCATGTGGTGTAGCGTGCTGTATGTTTAAAAATAGCCTCTGATAAATGCACAGTTAGTTTCAATGCCGGCGAGGTTTTAAGAGTCTTGGAGGAGTTTATTAGAACAACGAGAGTGGGCTAACATGGGATTGGAAAAGACTCAGTAAGTACAACACAATACAAACAACAAATGGCTGGTGTATAATGAGCTTTACTAGCAAATATTAGATTTAGTGATGATTCCTTCCTAGTGCATTAATGAAAAAGCTCTGTAAATACAACAGATCACACGGGAAATTAACTGAGTTAATTAAGATATTACCTGAAATATCTGAGTTGAAAGATGTTTTGGGGAACAAATTGTATGCCAGGCAATATGTTAAAGGAAACTATGATGTGGGCCATAAAATTGAGATGCTGGCATGAGGATACTTTAAGTCATATGGATGATTTGTGTGTCATTTTAGAACTTTCTGGATTTGATTTGATTTTCCTGCCTTTTTCACCTCAAGCAGCTTGATAGCATGGATTTATGCTGGGAACCTACTGACACCAGACAAAGGGCGTTGCGTATAGCTTAATGGAATTATCTTTTTTTAGATAGCCTCTTCTGAATGCATACCCACACGTGTGGAATATCCCATTTGTCTTAACTGTTCTCCAGCACGCCAGTGATTACCCCATCTTAACCCAGTTTCTGTCTGCTTTTTTTTTTTAGAAACATGGCAAATTATTTCTCTTTCTGCAAGGTTCTTCATTTGTCTTGGGTTGAGTTATAAACAAAACCTCCATATTTGTTGGAAAAAGAATGGATGAATATTTATGTTGAAGAGCAAAAAGCCTGGCAAGTATAGTGCAAAACAAATACTGCAAAAGCATAATAATATATATATTTAAATGTACATTTAGAAGTATATTAAATATTGTATGGCATTATTAAATATTCTATATGGATATCTATGTAGATTAAATGCAGATTTTGGTATATAAAGATGTTTTTACTGTTTGCGGGATAAAACCTTCCCCTGAAATGGGAGTAAAGCTGAAATTTTATGGTGAAACCATCACAAATAAATACAGTGGTTATGTGAAATATTCACACTCCCCACAATGGATAGCCAGCATACAGACAAAAAGGCCAGTGTTGTAGAACGGGCCAGCCACGGCTACATCCCAGTAGATCTCCCCTCTGTAGATTTTAACAGTCAGGTTGCGGGGGGGGGGGGGGTGGTGGTGCAGTTTGTCAGTTATATTCCCCTAGGAGGTAATTGACTCTGTATTCAGTGATGTCATTGGACTGGGGTACATGTCACAGCACTATATAATCAGTACAGCATTAATTACTGTTTTATTCCACTAAATATGGTTTGTATTTTTCCATGAAAAATGTGGCTTTAGTAAAGCTAAACATTTCCATAGAGCTTAAATAGCTGGTTATAAATAATAGTCTGAAAACCAAGGGCAAACAAGGTCAAGGATCTATCTACCAAACATGTACTCATTTCATCAAAGGCAGTGCCCAAAGAAGTGTAATTCCTAATGAAATACTGAAAGCATGGTCCAGCTGGATATTTTTGGTGTTATTCTTGAGAGAAGGATGTTTCCTTTTTCCATTGGCTGAATGAAAATAATGAGACGTAAATTGCATGTAAATTATCTGTAATCGTACTGTAAGCACACAGATCCTCTCAGGCGGCAAACTTAGAAACAGGGCAGCACCCCGTGCCTGTCACTCGCTCTGCCCCACAGAGAGCATTAGGGATCAGTAATGCGTCCCTGATTTGCACTGCTTTGCTCTCCAGTGACTCCTTCAGCCTCTGAAGCTGACAGAAGACTGTCAGGATGTCGGGTCTCAAGAAAAGGAGGCAGAGCCTCTTTCCAAATTACAAGTTTGGGGCTTCCGCTGCCGATGGCCCAGAACTCGAGGTGGACCAGAGCCTGGTATACTTCAGGAACAGATGGGTGAAGCCCTGGAGCTCCATGCAGGAGCTCAATCAGGGTATTTATGACCTCTATGCTGAGGATGAAAATGAGGAGGACAATGAGAAGCCTCACACAGCATCTGGGGTAACCTCGCCTATCAAAAACCACATGCTGAACCTTAACGTAGGGGGCAGGACTTACCAGATTACCTATGGGGTGGCTGCAAGGTACCCCAAGACCAGAATCGGACAGCTGGCCACTTGCAGGGACCACAGCAGGAAGCTGGAGTTATGCGATGACTACCTGGTCCACAGCTGTGAGTATTTCTTTGATAGAGACCCAGACATCTTCCTCAATGTCTTTAACTTTCACCGCACCGGAGTGCTCTGGGTGAACGATGAGCTGTGTCCACGAAACTTCCTAGAGGAGATTCATTACTGGGGAGTACGGATCAAGAACACGCCGCGGTGCTGCCGGATTGCTCTTGAGGAGAGGCAGGATGACATCAACGACAAGCTGAAAGTCCAGCGGGAGCTTCAGGCTGAGATGATTGAAGACAATGAGGAGCTTTTCCAGGAGATGATATTTGGCTCATACCGCCAAGTCATCTGGGACCTGATGGAGAAGCCGTTCTCCTCTGTCCCAGCCAAGCTGATGGCCGTAGCGTCCAGCTTCTTTGTCTTAGTCTCCCTAGTGGCCATGACTCTGAACACAGTGGAAGAAATGCAGTACCAGACACGTGACGGCCAGCTAAGTGGGCGGACCTACGGCGAGCACGTGGAGACCTTCTGCATTGCCTTCTTCACTGTTGAGTTTCTGCTGCGTTTGGCGTCCACACCAGATCTCCGAGTCTTCATCACCAGCATGTTGAATCTCGTGGACCTGGTTGCTATCCTCCCACTGTACCTGCAGATGGTGCTGGAGATCTTGGAGAGTCGGGACACTGACAGGCAGGATGGGGATAACGCCATAGGCCTGGTAGGCCAGGTGGGCCTGGTGCTACGGATTATACGACTTCTTCGGATCTTGCGCATCCTAAAGCTGGCGCGCCACTCGACGGGCCTGCGAGCTTTCGGCTTTACGCTACGCCAGTGCTACCAGCAGGTGGGCTGCCTCTTCCTCTTCATCGGCATCGGCATCTTGACCTTCTCTGCCATGGTCTACACTGTGGAGCACGATGTTCCCCAGACTAACTTCACCAGTATCCCCCATGCCTGGTGGTGGGCGACTGTGAGTACATGACTTTCAGAGAGTTTTCAGTTAGTAATACGGGTATTTATACGGTAACGCTGACCCATCTGAGCTGATATCCATGCAATCATCCATCTTCCAATTGGTCATTGAGTGCAGGGAATCAAAGAACGTACATAAAAATAAAATAATGTGCATTTTTACATTGGAATGTTATTTCCCAGACTATAACTTTTACTGTTGCTTTTCATAAAGCAGTTTTCTATTTGTATATGATGAATTCAAAGATTCATGGTATATTCTAAAAGAAAGTGGGATGCATATTAATTGTTTATCTAGCATGTTCAGAGTACTTCATCTGTCATCATTTTGTAAGTTCAAATTTAAAGCACTTCATCTGATATTGCTTATAAAATCTGCTAACACTACATAATACCAAACACGAATTAAGCATCCAGAAGCCAGTATTCGAAATTCTAAAAATAATTCTAGAAATAACTTTCTGCATTCAAACAGAATTCTCTTTGCGGCATTGCATATTTCCCTGTACTGTATGTGGAATGGGCATTCTGACAGTAACATTCCATACTGTACAGTAATAACATTCTCCTACAGCATTCCAGTACTAGGATTCTATATGTCACCAAGTGTGGTATTCTGAGCCTAATATCCTGCACGACACCCAGATTTTAATGCATGGCAAAGGCCAACCTGCTTCCTAATACTTGGTGCTCTAAGCACACCCCTGAACTGTTCTGACACCTGTGTACCTCTTTCTTACAGATTAGCAGCCCTCACATCTATGTGGGAATTATTCTTTCCCTTTGTTGTATGGAAATGCTACCATAGTAAGCACTTAGTCTACGTGTGTGGTGTAGTGGCTGTGTCATTACTGTAAGGGCCTTAACTGCTCTTCTGCATTCTCCAGGTGAGCATCACCACTGTGGGCTATGGAGACATTTACCCCGAGACCTACCTGGGCCGCTTCTTTGCCTTCGCCTGTATCTCCTTCGGGATCATCCTGAATGGCATGCCCATTTCTATGCTGTTCAACAAGTTCTCTGACTACTATAACCAGTTAAAAGCCCACAAGCACGCCTCTAAAAACCAGCACCGTGAGAAGGTGAGGTTCACCCAGCGGGCCTTGAGGAAGATGGTCGAGTGCTGCAGGGAGGCTTCCAGCTGACGTCCAGTAGGCCATCAGACGCTGTGAACCCCACAGGTTTTTTTGACTGACTACAGGTCAAAGACTCTCATGCCGTTAGCAGGGACATTCTGTGTCCCATAACCAAGTGCTCAGGAGGGGTTTCAAACCATATATCTCACTGACCTCAGCACTTTCATCGGACTGCATATTAAATGGACCACAAACCAAATGGTCCAATGACAGTTGTCAACGGTCAAATCACATGACTAGCTCTAGTACAGTACATGTGTCGATTGCAATTTTAGCCTCTGCATGCTAGCTAGCTACACTGAAAAACAAGAAAATGGAACAGGGCCTTCAGTTGTGACAGGTGCCAATTTTAAATGTTGTTTTGCAATATACAACCTGTTGGTATCAGTGTAGTTCCTGTTACACATATCAGAGAGACAGGTGAAGCACATTGATATGACTAAAGTGACATAACTCATCTCTCTGTTGTATTTGCTGTTTGAAGTTTTGAAGGAAATACAGGCAGCTGTGAAGTTCCCAGATTAATTTTACATGTGCATTGTAGCGTAAAGTAATGAAATGAAATTCCTGACCGGCTTTCTGTTGATTTCTTAGTTCAAATTCGGTAGGATTTTAAATCATAAAATATATTTTACAATATACCCGCATATGTGCAAGCTCACACATGGTCATATAACCATTAGGTTTCAGGTCCAGACAGAAATAGTCCGAAGGACAACCATGGCTTGCACTGGATGCTAGTCCCCAAAGGGTATGACTGGGCTGTGAGGAGAAGCAAATATTAACACGAGAAACGTGAAAATGCCGCACACGTCTGCACATGGATCCCAAAGACCTTTAAATGTGAGGGCACAGTGCCGTCCACTTAACTGCGGTTTCCTCCAAAGCTGGACTGAAGGTTTGAATTTAATTGTTCCTTTTCTTGACTTTATCACCATTGAGAAGAACCTTTAGCCACATTCTGTCCATTGTGACCAAGCAGTTTCACCAAGCATTATGGCGTATTATAAGTGATACAGTGTGGCCAGCTGGTTAGCCCGTCCTGTGGTCCGTGTGGATCCCAATGTCCCAGTGCAGTGACGGGGACACTGTGCTGTAAAAATGGTGCCATCCTATGTATGAGCCGTAAAACTGAAGTCCTGACTCTCCGAGGTCATAACAGATTCCTGGGTATCCTTTGAAACAGTAGGGGTGGGACCCTGTTGTCCTGGTTAAAACTGCCCACTGTGGCCTTATTACATCTGGCTTCCTAATCATCCCCTGTATCTGATTGGTGAATTCTCTCCTGCCCCTTCACCACCTTAGCTACTGTGTGGTGAGCGCACTGGCACAGAATGGCTGCCCTTGTATCACCCAGGTGGGGGCTACACAGTGGTGGTGGTAGAAGTGGCTCCCCATTGGTTCTGTAAAGCGCATTGGGTGTCTTGAAAAGTGCTATATAAATGTAACATTCATTCATTCATTCATTCATATATGCATTGTTTTTTTGCCTGTGAGTTGTATTTATTTCATTGTTTTATATCAAGGAATTTGTCTCATTTACCATGATGTCAACTTTTATTTGGTTTAGGGGATGTTTACGCTGCACATAATTTTGACAATGCTGACCAAAAAGTTTCAGGCATGTAAGAGATGGTAATAGTAGAGTACTGGACAGTTATCTCTCAATCGCTCTGGCTGGAAGATAAAGACGAGGAAAAGGTTCCATTGAAGAAAAACTGAAATAACAAGGAAAAAAAATGTAACTACAGCAGTATGTCATAATATGTTTCTAAACATCAGGCAACCGAATGCACGAATGAGCAGCTGAATGCTCAAAGAAACAGCAAAATATCAAGAGGACAGGAAGCTGCACTTAAGGGATTCTCGAGTCTGAGCAGCAATGTCACCTTGGAAAGAAGCACCTTTGCATTTCATCTTTCTAGCAAAGTAGTTGGTAATGGATCTTCTGACCAAAACATTCCAAAGGTCTATCAAAAACCATCACGGTCTACAAGTGTTGAGGACTGGAACTGCCCATCCTGGTTCCAGGAAAGCAAGGTGGTGACCTTCAAGGTTGACATTTCTGTGAGCAGGATTATGCAATGAGCTGGTTAGTGTAAGTCGACATGCTGGCAAAAGTCAGGGAAGCCTAATGGGGAAAAAGTTATTTCCTTTCCACAAATCTCACCATCACAGTGTTTGCTGAAGAGGTCTGGCTCCTCCTCACACATACGCACCTTTCCACCACCTCAAAGTTGGCTGAATTTCATTCCAGCTCATCTGGAGTGTTTCCCAACCGAGTCCTCATGGAGCCCCAGCCTACACCACGGGTGTCAAACTCCAGTCCTGGAGGGCCGGAGCCCTGCACATTTTTGGGTTTCCCCTCATTTAACACACCTGATTCCAACTCCTTGTTCTAATTAACCCGTCGCTCTTGAACTGAATCATTTGCGGTGGAACAGGGAAAGAACTAAGCTACACAGGGCTCCGGCCCTCCAGGACTGCAGTTTGACACCCCTGATCTACACTGTGGCTCTCTCCCAGTTCGCAGGCAATCAAGAACAATTGAGAAACATTATGTTAACTGATTGTTTCAACCAACCAGTTGAGTACTGTGTGACTGTGACTCTTTATACTCAAGTGGTTGGTTGAAACAAAATCTTGGTCTGGATTTTTACTCTCTAAACCTGAACTATCTACCTGTTATGGGGGAGAATATGCAAACTCCTCACACAGTGCAGAAGTATTTTTCAAACTCCTATCCCTGGAGGTGTGACACAACACTGCTACCTACTCAGTCGCCATACTGCCCCATAAAACACCTAATCAATATAATATTTCAAATAATTTTCTACCTTTTCTGATGTTTCATCATTGTGTAAAGAAATATACATGCCTTATTGTTACATTTTAAAACTAAATAATGAGGTAATGATACTTCAATAAAAGCTTGCAAAATTTTGTTAAGAAAAATTGTGCCGTTTTCATTTGTGAAAGCATTACATAATCCATCCATCCATCCATCCATCCATCCATTTTCCAGATCCGCTCGTCCTGTGCAGGGTTGTAGGGGCCCAAAGCTTATTCTAGAAGGTAAGGAGTAACCCATAAGAATTTATGTAAATTCCGACTCCACTCACTGCATCCCTCATTCCGTTTATTTCCCTGTTCGTGATCCATACGGAGTCGCCGCTCAAACTTTCTCAAGAAAAATTTTTATTTTTCCGTACTGTACGTATTATTTGTGAACTGGCCCTGCAAAGTAATGCAAGGTTAATATTCACTGAAGCATCTAAGGATAAGTGCCTTAGGGCAACAAATCCTGGGATTTTTGGTCATAAATAGAATGCCCTGAACCGCCCCGCCATCTGCTCCCGGTTACAAAAACAGATTTACTTCCTGGAGCACGCTCACTCATTGTTCATGTGCCAGACTGAGCTTGGGGCTCAGAAGGAACAGGACTCACACAATTTGCTGCCTTGTTCTTCTCAGTCGTCAGATGCAGCCAGCGCATGTCGAACGGTCGGACCCAAACGATGCTGGGATTTGTAGGATTATTCCCAAGACTGGACTGGCAGGGACTTTTATCTATACAAAATAAAAAGGTAACACTTAATGGGGCACAAATGCTTAGGAGTAACCACACTACTACTACTGAAGTATAAAGTATGAACAAACATAGCAGCTACTTGAGATAAATTTAGAGATCAATTGTCATTGTGACACACCACAGCACACAACAAAATGTGTTCTCTGCATTTAACCCATATGTCACAAAGTGACATAGCAGGAGGCAGGTAATTCAGCACCTGGGGAGCAGTGCTTGAGGGCGGTACCTTGCTCAGGGTACCTCAGGGGTGCCTTGCTGGTCAGGGATTCGAACCTATAATCTTTCAATTACAACTGCTCTTCCCTAACCATTAAACCACCACCGCCCAAGCGTGATGAATCATGACACATAAAAGATGTGTCATGGTTCATTAATGATGAACAAATGTGAGATCAGTAATTCACTTGTGTTATTCATCAATTGTTCCTTCAGTAGTTTCTCAGTAGTTCCTTGAAATAATGTTGTAAACCTTTGTGAACTAACAGATATATTAACAAATACAGTAACTACTTGGGATCAAAGCTGCCTCGTGATTCCTTTATGATGAACAAATATGAGATCAGTATTAATATATTAACTGCTTGAGATAAGACATGTGTCACAGTTCATTAATGATGAATTAACATGAAATCAGTATGTAATTAAGATTTAGTGTGTGGTTAATTAATACTAAATGTAATTGTATAATACTGTATTATTTGTGGCCCATCAAGTAAAGTGTTACCCAAAAAAAAACCCATAACAAAGTAAATTCAAATCATTTCAAATACAAGAAGCAGTTAGTGGTTATGTACAACTTTTTCTCTTGCAAAATGAGAAACAAAGTTTAACATCTATTTTCTCCACTGCCATCCAAAGCTGGCAAATAAAAGACAACTGTCCAGATAGCTGGTCACATGTCTGAAAGTCAGTGCAGTCACACACCTCATCCAATCAACGGGCAGCATGGCACAGGAAGCCAGCCGGCCTGGAAGGACAGTGAACAGCACTGTAAGAGAACCCGTGTTGCAGAGTGGCCAAGATAGTTTTGCTCACCATGACTCAGGCTAAGCGTACTTCACCATACTTCTATTCTCACGTACCCATTTTATGTCATCTTCCTTTGCCGAAAATCGGTTCCAAAACTCAAGAACAGATATACAATGGACAGTAAAAATCCCTAGATATCATTGCCCCAGCCAAAATATCGATGCATTGGCTGCATGCTTGCCAAATGAGAACAATCCCATGATTCACTGCATCCCAAGTTTGTTCTTGGGAGGCAAGTTAGAAAGACCGGTTGTGCCGAGACCGAAAGTACGATTTTTCTTGCCGTTCTTGGTATTGAAGAAAACCCTAAGCTTAAGAGTCACAGTGGGTAGGACTTCAGTGAGCTGTCAATCACTGCTTTAACTTTGCGTCACTTCCTTTATTGGATCCCTTGAAATAATGCAGGCAGTGGTCCCGCCCCCTGTGGGTCTGAAACCTTAACGCGGCTAAAAGCCAAGAAAATGAACAGACAGTCTAATCGTTGCTAAAGAATGTTATTTTCACAGAAGATTTCTTTTCTTCCTTCTGCTCCACATAATCACATTCTAGTTGGTTCCTGAGCCCCACGGTCCAGGATTACGGTGGATCCACATGAGGGACTAGACCATTACCCAACTTAAGTTGACCCTTGTCCAGCTCCAGGGGAACGTTGTTGCATAAAGCTGTGAGCGTCAGACGGTAGGTTAGTACAGCACAGCGTAGGCCAGATTACACCGGGGACGTCTCCAGCGGGATTATCTGTAGACCTTAAGGTCATATTTAGTTACGTGTGAAAATAATCGTGTGAAAATAATCGTTAAGCCTGTCAGGACTTAATATAAATAGGGTATAAAAAGGGCAGAGTGCCGCAGCCCAGCAGTGCAGCAACCGGCCTGGCTGTGCAGGACACAGGACCATCTCCACCTCCATACCCGAGACGGTGCACGGGTAAGTCCGAATTTGGAATATTTGGAACAAAATTTGTATTGAATATTTATATGTCGTATGGAGGGGAGGGGTGTATTTGGATACTGGACCACCTAACTGCTGAGGCACCTTTTATGAGCATTTTTTACAAACCATCCACCAAACCAGTGACAGGTGTTTAGTATTTATCTGCTGGAAAACAGACACACATGATTCCAGTTGGGGTGAGAAAGGCAACCATCCCTTTAAAAAAACATTACGATTACGATGCACTCAGAACAATGTGACGTATCAGCATTAGACTGTGTCATGTGATCTTTGTTCTTTGTGTGTCTGCTTGTGTCTCTTAAAAACAAGAATGTTGGGCTAGAACAGTGGTTCTGAAGCCTGCCCTGAGACACCGCCCCAGGGCAGTCCATGTGTTTGTTCCTCTCCCTGAACCAGATAAAGGAGGCTATGATTAGATAACAAATAAGGTCAGGTATTTAGGCGGTGGGCTGCAACGAAAATGTGGATCGGCTGAGGAATCCGTAGCATGACAAATGCTGAAATGAACGCCTGGCTTTCACATTAGCAGAATGGAGTACAGCGCCACCCTGGCGGCCCTCCTGCTGCTCCTCCTCTCCTGCTTGGCACAGACCATATCCGCTTCCTGTTTGGTGGACAGCTTCCCAGTCAAGCAGGATTTCGATGCACACAGAGTGAGTCCTGGCCCGTCGCTTACCAGCGTGGTGGCGGCTGAAAGGTCAGCGGTTCAGACATGTGGTGCTCATGGGCTAAATGTGGAAGGGCCTCACCCTGCCCCCCCGCCCCCCATGTCCCGCAGTACAGCGGTACGTGGTACGCCCTCCAAAAGAAGGACCCCGACGGCTTGTTCCTGCAAGACAACATCTCTGCTAACTATACCATTGACGACGATGGAGTCATGACTGCCCATACTAGAGGCCGCGTCACACTTTTCGGGTCAGTGGTCTAAGTTGGGTTGACCAACCTCATCCAACAGATGTAATCCCTCACACAGAGAAGCTCATGCCAATATATAACCGCATTAGCATTAGCACATGAGCATTATCAGCACAGGCCTGTCATGCTTCTGAATTTGCCGGCCAGTCTGAGCGCAGCATGTGGCTGGTCTGTGTCTCCAGGTTCTGGGTAGTGTGCGCCGACATGGCTGCCCAGTACACGGTCCCCGACCCCAGCACCCCAGGCAAGATGTTCATGACCTACCAAGGCCTGGCCAGCTACCTGTCCAGCGGCGGTGAGTCACCAACCGGCCCAACACACACTGAGAGTCACACCCTCAGCTGCTGAAACATACACATGCTCTCATTGTGGGGGGGGGGGGGCGCCGGGGGGGCGCGGGCGGGGGGGGGGGGGGGGGG
>JAODLD010000046.1:5419629-5461654 GCA_026781065.1 Mormyrops boulengeri
CCCACCCGGCCCAACACCCACTGAGCGGCACACCCTCAGCAGCTGAAACATCCCCATGCTCCCATTGTGCCCCCCCCCCCCCCCACAGGTGACAATTACTGGGTCATTGACACTGACTATGACAACTACGCCATCACCTATGCGTGCCGCGCGCTGAAGGAGGACGGCACCTGCGACGACGGCTACGCTGTGGTCTTCTCGCGTAGCCCCCGTGGTCTGCCGCCCGCCATCCAGCGCCTCATCCGAAGGAAACAGGAAGAGATCTGTTGGGCAGGCCAGTTCCAGCCTGTTCTGCAGTCAGGTGAGCAAACCAAAACCGAGGGCGTAATCACACTCTCACAAATACGACATTGGACACAAAGGGAAGACTGCCCTACTCTCAGCCATGATGGTCAAATCTTACTTGGCACCATCCAATTAAACTAGTACCATTGACATTAACTTACAGTCTCCAGTTTCACTTTATGGACAACAAAGTTTTGCGGATTTCAAAGCCATTCATTCCTCTCTTCTCCTTCCTCCCCTCCTCTTCCCGGCAGGTGCCTGTTAGTGAGACAGGATGCCTGAAGCATGCTGACACGAGAGGACACATCTTCTCACTGGAGCCCCTGTCCCTGATCCTGCAATGCTAGAGTCCTATAGGTTTTAGAATACTTTTAATTAATTCCTGCATGATGTCTGATGCACCAAGTCAGGGGACATTTACTACGCATATTTCAATACAGCTATGAGCAGTCATCCAGCAGAAAGCATCACAGCGTCACAGTCCACGAGAACCATGACTGTAAGCCTCCGTCATAGACTTTAGATCGTATCTCCACGAGGACCCACTAGCGTTGGATGGTACTGGATTTTATAGATCACCTGTGCATGTAACAATAAACCTGTTTTTTTTTTTTTTTTTGTTTTTAAACAAAATTTTGGAAATGCTCCTTATCTTTTCAGCATGGTATTAAATTTAACAAAATGTGCCAACAGTACATAATAGAAAAAAACATATGGAATAATTTTTCAAAGCATTCATGAGATTAATTCACATATAAAAACCCAAATATTTATTGATGACCAGTCACATGTTTAGATATCATCAAGAAGGCAAACAGAAAATTACAAAATAACATCCTTGGGTTTAATCCAATTCTAAACAGAAATAATGCAAACAAACATGAAAGGTGCTCATTGGTGCCATAAGTAATGTATCTATGGTGACCACGGTTCATTAACCAATCAGAGCTCCTCACAGTATCTGATGCTTTGTGAATACTCTCCTGGCCTCCCCCAGTAATCCACAGCCCGCACTCTGTAGAAACCGCAGACATCTAAGGTCCCTAAGAAAAAAAGAAAAAAGGTACGGAGTGTGAAGCAGCCAAGTGGCAAGGGGCTGCAGTGGTAGGGAATATCGGGAAATGAAAAAAGCGGAAAGCTCATGTTTCAGGAGGGAAACGCTGTTGTACCATGCAGCCTGCACCCAGCTGACAGGGATTTAGTAAATAAATTATATGGTACACATGCTGCTATGAGAAAGGTCTCCGAAAGAACCCTTAGAACCATCAACAAAAACAGTAAATCGTTACAGGTTATGAAATAATCCATAAATACATTCACAGGAATCTTCATAACTGCTATGCTTCATCCCGGAAAGCTGTGTTTTGAGAAAAAAAGGCAAGAATATCGTTTTATTCGGTCAGACCCTTACCAGGGGCAAACACATAAGAGGTAAAAATGGTGTCCTGTACGTTGATTCTTTGGAATGTCGTCCAGGATCCGGAAAATTCCACCTCATAAGTCATTATACACCTGAGAATGACACGTGACAAAATGAGGCAATCGGCATGGCAGCAGATTCCGCATGACGTCTCACATTTTAGGGTGAACAGCGCGGTTCACAAAAGGGTGACACTCACTTGGAATTGACACAGTGATCCGTCCAAATGATGAGAACCTGGCCTTTGGTCACGGGTAGGAACCGCAGACCAGTCACCTGACCCAGAGCACAGCAGAGTACCAGGAGAGTCATAGGCAGGAGGAGGAGGAGTCATAGGCAGGAGGAGGAGGAGTCATAGGCAGCTTGCTTCATTCATTAACACATGTAGTTTCATCAACAGATACTTTTCATTTAAATGACTTTCAGTGTTACCCGTTCATATTACCGTACGGTATTCATAGTACCGTAACTGAGCTTTCAAGTTACAGACTCATAACAAGCTAACGCTACCTGCCCAGAGTGCACATTCACGCGATCACTCATTCACAGGGGGAATCAAACAGGTTCCACCATTCTTAGAATGATTCAGAAATATTTATTTTCTGACATTTGTTACTCTGCAACAGTCATTTACTGGGCTGCACGATTTTACCGTCCTTGATCGAAAACATCCTATAGAGGTCAACAGTCACTTCCTCATCCACCGCATGGCCACACCCACCTGGTCCGGTGGCGAATCGGGTTCGGCGCACATGTGGACGAGGAGGACAGCTGGAACGGGAAGGTCCAGCTTCAGGGTCAGCCTGCTGTCGGGGGGGAAGGGATGGGGCCCTCCTACTCGCGGCTCCTGAGACAGACGGACCGTGGGACAATTACCTTTGGACCTTCATGTTGTTCTGAATGTGCTGGATCTTCTGGTTTCTAAGCTGAAACATATTCTGAACATCTACAGAAGTAAAACGATAAGAGGACTTCTGCAAAATTCGACAATGTTATGAACAATTCTGCCCATCGACTCCAGGGGGCGCTATCCTGGAACAGCTTTAGCCACCAGCTATATTACTACAGTGTGCTAAGAATCACTATATGGGATCCTTCCCACCTGCTGCCATTGGACACCACACCTCCTGACCTGCCATTCCTCACTTGCTTTGTCTACCGCCTTTGCTCTGCTGTCTATTCTAAACTACATGCATGTTCATCTGGGCTCTGTGTACCTTGCTACTGTATGCATAAGAATTTCCCCCTAAGATCAATAAAGTTTATTTAATTTCATCAAAAAAAATAACAGATCAACTTGGATGCAATATGTGTGCACAGCACAGCACACAGTCGCAGACACACGCAAAGCCCAGTCAGGCTGCCTGTTCCCTAATGGTACCAGTCACCTTCATACTGCCCCACCTCCAACTTCCGTAGCTGCTGGAACTGCACAGCCGTGGGGAAGGCCGGCCTCCCAAAGGCTTTCCACAGGTTGTAGGGGCTGCTGCTGTTGTTGTCCAGGTAGTAGGTGACATACACCAGACCTGGAAGAAGGAGATCAGGTGAGCAAGGAAAATGCACTCAGAGACCAGGACCCAGAGAATATATAGATATATAGTCAATGAGCAATGTCCTATGATGTCACTCAGACATCTCTTCTCTAGTATAGAAATTAGTATTTCCCCTAATGTCACTTTCCTCTGGATATCGATTCCCCTTTAATCTGCCTGTAGTGAGAGACTGAGGGGCTAAAACAGAAGCAAGCGCTCACCCTTACGGCCTGCATATCCGCTGAGCTGGACTGTCACATGGTTGGGGGAAGACGTGCGGTTGTCCTTGCTGCTGTAGATCAGCACGGCTGACTGCCAGCTGTCCGACGTCCCGGGAAAAGGAGGTTTGTGGGTGCTGGCCAGGACCCCCACGGTGTCGTCCGCGCCATTCCCCACGGAGGCCACATGTGAAAACACCTGCGTTTCTCCTGCATAAAAGTTAGAAGATGCACAGCTTTAGACTGCTCTGGACAGACGACAGCTTAGGGATTCCTCACCATAAATCTGCAGACTCAAACCTCACAGACTCTTGTATCTATGACGGGGTTGGGGCCATTCCAGAATGCATTCATCAATTCCAGTCCAAATCAGGAAATGGATCTGGAGTTTGGGATTGGAAAAAAAACTATGGAGAAGAGAATTGGAGTTGAATTCAAATTTCAAGGAGATTTAAATTCCAACTCCAGTTCCATTTCCTGATTTGGATTGGAACAGACACATGCATTCTGGAATGGCCCCAACCCTGATCCATGCATGACTCAAATCTCACAAGAACCAGAACAAACTCTACCAATATCAAACTAGTCCTTTTACCAGACAATGTTATCCAAAATGACACAGATATGAGGAGACCATTCCTCAAGGGTCAACCAACATCTCTGGAGCAGCTGGGATTATGGGCCTTGCTGAGGGTCCCAACACGACTGATACGATTACTCTGGTGGTGATGGAATTTGAACTCACAACCTACTGGTGATCCGTAAACCACTGCGTTACACACTGCCCCATCATTTGTGCCAAGGCTGGGAAACTAGTAACTGAATCATTTACTTCAGGACGGCTCCACCGATGCCTGCTCTGCCTGCACTTTCAGTACATTTATCAACAACACATCCACATTGTACATATCAATCAGAGTGTATCTGACCACTGTCTTGTGTTTTTTAACTGTGTATGTATCTGAAGTATGCGTGACAGCCATTGACAAAGAGACAAATTCCCTATGTGTGTGAACATACTTTGTCAAATAAACCCGATTCTTATTGTGATCAATTGTGTGTTAAAACCAGCGTGGGAGGTTGTGGTGGGTGATGAGGCCCCAAGCAGATGTCAGCCCTCACCTAGCAAAGAGAGCAGGCCCATAACGGTCAGAACTGACTTCCTCAGCAGCTGCACGTGGGGTGGCTGGGTATTGTTGACCTGAAAGCGGGCGGTGAGTGTGCGCTGAGTGAATTGGTGTGGGTAGTAGCTCAGGAATGCATTGTCGTTGCTCAGGAGGGTATAGTTGATGGTGCAGTTAGGCTCGCCGATGACCAGGTTCTGATGCTGGGAAATCACCTAGGTAGCACAAAAACAAACCCACGCCTCTATAATCAGAATCACACAGCGTCAAGGTAACACACTGACAGTTTATATTAAGGAATAATAAGGCAATGTTTTGGTTGATTAACTAGTGTGAAGTTAGTAAATAACCAAGCAGGACACAAAACAGAAACTTCCAAATGAAGATCATTTCGATGCTCCACTACCTTCACCACCATGGCTGCATAGGTCACATCAGCTCTCCAGTCCTCAGGTTTGGACCAGCCTACCAATGGGTCTGCCTCATCGTTGTAGACAGGTATGGACCTGAACTTTGGAAAGCGGTCATGAATCTCCTTCATTGTCTCCATTTCCTGCTGGATGATGGGAAGAGAGCCACCACCACCCTGAAAGAGAAATAAAATGCGTTATTTGACACTTTTTGGAGCATGAATAATCGTGATGATGGTCACCGGTGACAATGAAGCAGTGTAAGATATCGGCACGGGTTCCTCCAAAGACCTCACCTTCTTATGCAGGGCAATGAAGTCCAGCCGCACACCTGTCTCGCCCGTGAAGAAGTTGGTCCCATTGTAGCAGTGTTCCAACATGGCCCAACAGTACGGGGAGTGTGGATATGAGTGACAAGAGTCTCCTGGACCCCCAAACCTCAAGGTGATGCTGGCATCTCGAAGTCCTTCTGAACAGGCATCATAGTAGTTCAGAAATCCTATAGATGAAAGACATGTGAAGCACTTTAATAACATTGTATTTTTAGTTTTTAGTGAGATTAACAAAAGGACTGCAAGTTTTACCCTGAATCGACATGGACACATTGTCAAAGTTGTGATTATTGGGCTCGTTCCACGTTTCAAAGTTCCACTGAGAGACGTATCCCAAGCTGTACTTCTCTAAAAACAAGAACAAACACTGCTTTAGGGAAACAATCATAAGACAGCTGGGAGAAATCAAGAAATAAACCTTCCGATCTCATTAAAGCCAAGTGACTGGGCAACTACACAAAAAAAATCCAAGAACAACTTGCAGATATACGATGCCCCTCTAGATGGTGCTCTATTACAGCAGCCATCCAAGGTGACCAGTTTGGCTCGTTCAGTTACACTCCGCTACATCACTTAAGACAGCTGGCTGGTGACAGACTTAAACTACAGTTTTGTCTGTGGCTCCTGTACAACTTGATAACCAACCGATGTATCTTTTTGCGAGGAGATACACGAGGGTCCTCCATTCTGCCACCTGCCTCTTGTCCTCAAAGTCTGTGAAGTAGCCAGACACACTGCCCATCAACTCAAAACCTGGAAAAAAAAACTATGTTTCAGGCTAAGAGAAAGATTTTGCAGTGCATTTACATCATGAGATACATACTTTGCAGTGTTCGCAGCCACCTTAATTAAGTTGAGATTAATGTTATTCTCATCTGATTTTATCCAAGAGCACAGAGAAGATTGTGCACATTTGTAATCAGCATCTGCAATACAGATGATACAAAACATTTCCTAGAGAACTTTGGGCAAGAAATCCAGGAAGATTTGCGGAGCCCTTTTCTTAGCAGGGCTGTTCCCCAGACCAGTTTACCTGGCCGAAGACCATTCTGCCACAGGAGTTCTATCAGCTGGTCCAGTTTTGTGAAATTGTAACGGGTTTCTCCGCTTACAACCCTACAAGAAATACGCTGATATCATCAGAGGCTCCCTGACAAAGTGTTTTCCTGAAGTAGCTAGCTGTGATGTGTGGTGGGTAAATGAGGGCAAAGTGATTGTTACTTACTGTGCTGTGACCAGCTCCAGAAGCCAGTGTATACGAACCTGCTCCAGACCACCATGGGGCACTGAACCCAGGTAGGCCATGTTTAACTGCTGGTCTCTGCTGAGGTCATACTGGTCAGACTGGGTGTGAGGAAGAGGAGGGCTGAGCAGGACAACACAAAGTCAGTGAGCTTAGGGAACCAGAAGAGAGGAACTGTGAGCTAATCAAAAGGTGTTTTGGGTGCATCATAACTCAAATCTGTTTCTGCCTGTGATTACATATGACCGAACACACCACTTCTGATTTAAAGCGTCCAATAGTGATTAAACTTCGCCCTACGTTAGCCGACATCAACAGCCTTTGAACAAATACAATGTATGATATATGAAAAAGCGGGACGTGGTTATACAAATAAAAAGCAACCAACATCATTCTAAGTTAAATAGGATAATACTACTAAAGATCGTAAACTGCATTTGGGATATAAGTTTTACCAAAATACATTTCCGTGCAAACGTTTCCATTTCAATTCATTGCTACGAAATACATAACAACAAACTCATATGACAGTCACAACGCGGGTTTCCACAAGCAGCCAGATGCTCGAGTCCGTAGGCTGCATACAAATAAAATTAACAAAAAGTCTAAGGACGTACCAAAAACCCGTACTCTTCCAGAAATGTTTCAGGTCTCTTATGGGTGTCTCTGCGTCCACCGCGATCTCAAAACAAGCAGCAGAGGCACCGTACACTAAGAGAAAGACTCGTAAAGCAACATGTTTTAAAATGCACATCTTTATTTAGTTTATCACCAGCCACATTCCGTTGCGAGGCCAGTAGACGTAATTTGTCTCAGATCTTTTGCACCTACTTCGTCGCCCTCTTAAAGCTCATCAGTAACTGTGACAGCGGCAGCAAACGCCACCAACAAACCCGAGACGACATTATTTTCTTCCTTTGCACTCGGAAGTTTAACTTTAAGAATTTATATGGCACCCCTAGTGTTCCGGAGGGGAAGTGAAACATGGCATATATTGCAGTCTGCGCATGTGTACATCGACCCGTCTTCCATAACCGCTTATCCAGCAATGTCGTCGGAGGGAGTTTTATATTCAGGACGGGGGGACGCAATGATATAATAATAATGTTCTATTTTGTGCAGGAATAAATGATGCCAAATTAAATATTGTGGGTACACCCCCCAGCCTGGTTCCTATGCCCCTATTATCCAGTACAGGGTGGCAATGTGAGCCTATCCCATTGAGCACAAGGCACCTGGCAGGGGGGACTGTGGATAGGAAACGAGCCTGTCAAAAGGGATGCCATTATGAGCCAATATCCAAGTTTAGGCTTCCTTTATGTTCACCAAATGTTTACTGTCCATCACAGAATGACTTCTGTCACTTTTGGTTATAGGTCATTCGGTTTCAGGTATCACTTATGGGAGGTCGTGACTGCAGACAACAGACTCAATGCCTGCCCATTCATCTTTCCTTCGCAGACCCTTATTCCAGCCTAGTGATGTGAACGCCCACAAACTACAGTACATTACAGGCCCTTTCTGGTCAATTCCCACTGACCTCACCACATCGCTTTGTCTTGTTACCATGTTGCCATGCAGCCTCCCAGTGCCGTAATACAAGGCCTCTCGCACATGTCTGCACATACCAACCTCTTCTCTAATTCTGGTATGTCACTAAAATGTTATCTGCTAATAACATGATATAGTACATATTTTGGTACCACTTTACAATAAGGCTCCCCTTTGCCACTTATAAATGGTAGTAACTCATTAATAATAAAAAAAAACTCGGTCATAACTTGTTTAAAATTGCCTATTAATAATTTACAAAGTGTTACAACCTAATTAATAACCAGATTATAAACCATTCATAAACTCTTTATATGGGGAGCCTTATTGTAAAGTGGTACCGATATTTTTATTCAAAGTGACGATCAGACAACCAAACCCTGAGGCTACTGGGATGAAACAGTGATATCACTCTGCCACCACAGGATTTGAGCCAATATCCTTCTGCCCATGGGCATAGCCCCTAATGCATATTACAGTACCATCTACAATATTTTCAATGGTCTTATACAACAGAGTCAACATACTAAATATAACAAAAAACTATTTACAATGAAATACAAATAGTTCTATAACATCTTGAATACCTAAATAACAACAGCAATAACAATAATAATAAAGGACTATATATATAGGACTTTTCATCCATAAAATGCAGGTCAAAGTGCTTTGTATATGAGATTAAAATAAATAATGCACATAATAGCTGATAATAAAAAATAAAAACAACAGACATAACAGTTCAAAGAGCCCAAATTAATTTTCTAATTGGCATTTTCTTTTTCATGGTTTCAAAACGTAGTTCTTGTTAAAAATATACCTTTTGTTCCTTGTCAATAAAAAAAAATGGAAAAAAAGTTAAGCTTGTATGTAAATGATGGTTATTCATGGTTTAGATTGACATGCATGTAAGGAAACACCACAGTGTTAAAAAAATACCAGTAAGTCATGTGACTTGTGTTACCATGGTGACAACAACACAGAAACACTCCTGGACTCAGCTGAGAGAAACTTGACAATAGGGGAATCCTGTAATTAAAACCTTACCCACAATCAGGCTGAAAAAGTGCACCTTTGCCCAGTCTCTTATAATGAATCATTTGGATACAGGAGACCGCTGTCCCCCAGTACTGGTCAGTGCTGGCCGTGCTGATATGTAGAAACTGAGGGGTCTAGGATGCCTATCTCATCTGGCGCTGCGGGACGAGTGGGGGTGGGGGTGGACACGTCCATTGCATGGGCTCCCAGCAGAGTCAAGCAGGAGTCAAGGCCCTCCTACAGAAACTGTGACTCCTATCTGAAGAGGTGAGAAAAGGCCTTTTTATTATCCTGTACATTTCACTACATCACAGGCTCTAGTTCTAAGAGGAACGGCGATGGTCTCCTTTGGATGGGGTGCTGGCCTTAGCTTTTCTCTGACTATTCTCAGTGTCTTCTCTAGTGTGATATACCAGGTATGGATATGTTTGTCTAAATTACCATATGATGGATTTCAAATCATCCAGGGCATCTTTCCAGTGCTTCTTGGCATAGATTCCAGACCATTTATCACTTGGATGGATGGATGGATGGATGGATGTGTACAGGTAACAATAATGATCGTTGATAACAGAAATACATGAAGGTAAAAAAGCATATAATTTATTTTGTAACCAGACAGGCATATTGAAAAGAGGACCACTGACCCATTACCTGCTGCTCACCTGCTTGGGGGTAATTAATCAGCACCTCCGCCCCCCAGACCCCCAGATCTTGCACATTTCTGATTTTCAGGACAAGCACACAACCTGCATGAGCCAGGCTAGTTTAAAACAGTGATTTGATAACTCAAATACCAGTTGATAACTCTTTATACTCAACTGGTTGGTTGAAACAAAATCTTGGTCTGGATTTGTACTTTTTGGACCTGAATTTCCCACCTCTGGTAACAGAGTACAATTACTGAAGAACTACACATCACTGACGGCAACAAAATGCATTGATCAGTCATGGCATAAACATTATTACAACATAACCTAAATTACACATAAAGTTTCACAGCATCATGTAAAATATCCGTGAAAAACAATATCACTTTTGCTGACTTCTAGCAATAGTTTAATTGCTCATGCTGTGTGATCCTCACAATATTGCAACATGCTCACCTCAGCACAAGCCACACCTCCTCTGTACATCTGTGGCCTGTACTATGAAGTGGGGTTACTGGCTTATCAGGGTAACTTGTCGGATTTAAGGTACCACATTTTAAATGGACTTCATATTCCTTCACTTACATTTTGCCCAGACTACCTTAAATCCGACAAGTTACCCCGATAAGGCAGTAACCCCACTTCGTAGTACAGGCCACTGGTCTTTAAACACTTTTCACCACATTCTCATCTTTGCTCTGCATAGTCCGGTTTCCCCCCCATATGAATCGTGTGAACTGGTGCCTCTGAGTTTACCTAAATTTAGAACCGCTGCGTTCACAAGCGCCAGACCGCCACTGGAGATGACCAAACAGTGTGGTCCATGACATCAGCTTGTGTCCAGGCTGGATATTTTACAGTTTTGCCATAAGACCTGCTGCATTACCTGCAGTGAGTGTACTGATACATAACTGAACATTGTGTTGCAGATACTTAGAAACCCACCCAGAGATTAGGCAAAGGTGTCCGACCACCGGCTCAGAGGTAAGTGGAACAGGCGACTGTGGAATGCGGGACAAAGCCATGCCAATTGATTTAATGCCACCTCCCATTTCAATTTACTATTGAAGTACATGAAGAGGAATCAGATCAAATCAAAGTGTATATTTATCAAATGCACGTGTCAGGATCAGTCCCTGACTGGCCAGCAGGTGTCGCTGTTCACCCCTTTCCTAGTGTTCGAGTCCTTCGTGATTATGACCCTCACTTGCTTGTTGTTCCCAGCTGTAGTGTTTGGTTGTAACCCCACCCCTATCCCCCATTTTACCCATCGTTGTGTACGTATATATGTGCCCGCCCACGCCCTTGTTCCTCAGTTGGTCATTGTGTGTTTGCTGCTGGTCTATTGTAGTTATTCCTGTGTTGCTCCCTGCCTTAGTTTTTGTCTTTTACCTGCTTTGTTTTTGACCCATGAACCACAACGCAGATCATTCGCCATTCATCATGCCCGTCTGTAATGCACGACAGTCCAGCAGACAGCGTGAGATGCAAGAGATACAAGAGATGAACTCCGTCTGCCAGATGTCCCCTATAATAAATGATATAGATAAGAGAAATAAGTAAAGTGATATACAGAAATTACGAGACGGTAAATATAAGATAATACTAGATTTTCATTCATTTCATATCACATATAATTTCACAAACACCTACAAACGTGCAATCGGTTTTGACACTACATTAAGATGGGTGTCACTTGCTATTGCACAACAATGCACAGTAAAGTCAGATTTACCTTCTACAAATGTCACAAAATTTGATAATTTATTGTACTATATACATACGCATGCTTACATAAAGAGGAACTCGTTTTTGTAAGCAATAAAATATTTGTCTTTGCCCTTCATTTCCCGTTTTGTGGGTTCGCAGTTTCGTGCATCTCTCGTTTCACATCTTTACTGATTTTCGCGAAAAGAGGATAAGAAACCACATTACTATGACGGAAGGAGGGCGTATTCTTTTGATGTTAATATCAGAGCTTGTAAGTTAAACGTACCTGTTGACTGACAAACGTCAGGAAATTTTACACTTGCTTATACCATAAACAGCTTATAATCTCAGCCATTGCACATTTCAACCTCTCCTAAGGAGCACCCTAGCCGTTCCATTGTATTTGTTAAATTTCAACCCAAGATCATTATTTAACTTACACGATTCGTTGGATTATTGATTAGCCAAACACGGTACATAAACATGAAGTGGTAAGTGGTGGCTTAATGGTTAGGGACGTGCCCTAGTAGGCCATCTCGATTCAGTCATTACTGATGGTCAGAGGGCGTCAGAGCAGCATAGATACCCTGACAGATTCAGGAGCCCCAGAACTTCACAGGGGCCCCTGAATATTATTATTTGAGGGGGTGGGGGAGGGGGCAGAATGTCTAGCTACACTCCTGCTGAGGGTGTAATGTTGTTGCTATATTATCTCATAGAATTTTTATCTCAATGTCAACACAGAACGTCACTGACCAGTCAAGCAGTCCTGGACAAGCAGGGGACAGCGAGATCAATCACTGTAAAGGTACGACTGCAAACCATGATGTGGATCATATAATTGGGGAGTAGTAAAATTATTATTTTTAACCTGACATAGATGCGAGCATTTTTGCGATTTGCAAAAGGCAGGCTGCCTCTTTGTCATGTTTATTGTCACAATGTCTTATGGTCATGTGACCAAAAGTCCTGGCTTCAACAGCCAAGGATGCCAGTTCCCTCGAATTTTTTTAAGAGATGACCTTACTATCTCATCCAGCAGTACATAAAAAAAACAAGAAATGCAAATTATTTTGTCAAAAATACTAGCAAGCAAATAAACTCATGTAATAAGTGACAGCGTCAATGTGGCTCTCCATCACAGAGCTGAGCACGGCCACCATCTCCCAGCAGCTCTGTGACACCAGCGCCAAGGAAGCCGACGGCGACCTGCCTAGGCAGCAGACCTCCAGCAAGTCCTCTGTTTGTGCTATTCTGTAGCCCCGTTGGAAAATGTCTTCGATAAGCAGTATTCTTCAGGCTCCAACCACTCTCATAGAATAACCTGTCACATCAACTGTATTTACCTCATAACCATCCAGAAAATGATCCTCAAGCACCAATCTGACCCAATCTGACGTCGCTGTGAGCCCCCCAGTCCACCATTATGTTGGGTTAAATCAGTCATACCCACAATTGGCGGCTGTATGATTTAAAACCACTGTGCATTGTTTTCAGGGTCACACATTTGTTTGTGTTTACTTCATGCAAACTTGGTCAGCAGTATTTTATAGTTAACGTTTGTGGATCATCCTAGCCATGCACTGCTCCTGAGTGCAGTGACTGGCAGTAAAGTAGTATTACGGAAACGTATTAGAGCTTTTGCTTTTTGTGTTTTTTTTTTTTGGACAACAATGAAGAACACACAGGTGTACACACACACCAGACACCCACCCACCCATCCATCTTATCCTGGTCAGGGACCTGGAACCTATCCCATCCTGCACAACTGTCTTACCTACTTTTTATTCGCCTGTAAGATTGCCTTTCTGTTTTTTTTTTCATTATTTAGAAACAAATTCAATCTCTATGCTAACAGACAAGAGTATAATTGAAGGAACGTGGATGAGGAAGTGAGCGGGCGCGAAAGGGCTTTCAGTGGCTTCTTTTACGAGGCAAAGTTAAGCTGCATAAAAAAAGAAGAAAACGGGAAGACCATGTACAATTATGAATGTCGGCCAATAGATGGCAGCAAAACACTGATCTAGAGGGACACGCGGCTCTTAAAGGGGCAGTTGGTTCAAATTTCAAGTTTTGAAATTTTTTTGTTATGTGTACAAAGTGACGGCCTTGGTGTCTTTCTTACTTTATTAACTTAAAATATACAATGAGTAAAAAAATACAAATAATCAGGTTTGAATGCAGATGTGACAGACAGATTGTCAAAGCGGGACTACTTGCAGCATACAATATCTTAGTAATTCTCCATTTTGTGTGTGTGTGTGTTTCCTGATTTTCATAACGAGTTGGGGAGCTCACTCAGCCCAGGCATGCGGAGACTGGCAGTGTGGTCTGGAAACCAAGAGGGGTGTCTTAAATATTTATTTATTATCACTCACAGAGACTGACAGTTAACTGCAAACTACAGATGGGACGCATCTGAAACTAGTTATAAAACTATAGTTGAAACTTCGAATCACAAGCAGACGCCAACTAAGAAAAATAATAACTTAAAAATGTCTGCAGGCCTTAATAATAATCAACCACAGCAGCTTCTGTAAGTGAGCAAACATTTTATGCAAGCCCAGGGTCATTAAGTATACTGGCATGTTGTTGATTATACAGCCCCACTTGGATTTAAGGACCTGGGGCAATTTTGAGTCTTTCTTCTCATGTAAAAACACTTCAGGAAACTCCTCGGGGAAAACTTCATATTGTATAGTAAAAATTACAAGCTGACTGTGGCACAAGGTAAATGCTAGATCACATAGGCAGTTATTTTATTACGCAGCTGTATTAAACATATATAATGCTAATTTTTCTACTGCAAATTCTGTTTTGTTGACAGAACTCATAAAATCTCAATTGTTTACACAGCCTTAAATGCCTTTATCCATTACCACTAACTGCTTGAATATAGTCCACAACCTCCATCCATCAATCCATCAATCTCCCAGCAATTATCCAGTATAAGGTCATGGAGCGGGGGTGGGGGGGTGGACTGTCTAAGGCAGCATAGGGGGCACAAGGCAGGGGACAGCCTGCATGGGAGACCAGTGCACTGCAGAGCACAAGCACAATATGTGCAGTTTCGAGCTGGCGATATGTCAGGCTGCATGGGAGGCCAGTGCACTGCAGAGCACAAGCACAATATGTGCAGTTTCGAGCTGGCGATATGTCAGGCTGCATGCGCTCGGACCGTGGGAAGAACCCAATCTGCAGGGCGGGGGGGGACACACACACGCAACGCCCATGCAGAGTGCAGGTGTGGCACACAAACCGCCACTGTGCCACCCCTAAAAACGGTATAACCACAGTACATGACAGCGTCACACAAGCCTTAGGTCTGGGATCATAGCATTTGGCCTATACATGCGAGCGCCTCACTCTCACCTGGCTTGTGCTGCGGCGTGCAGCTCCCTCACCAGTCGACGATCAGACCACACTGCACTGGCCACTCAGTGGCTTTGTGGTGGCAGTATTCACGCTCACATTCACAGACATCATGGAACATTAGTCAAGAAATTCTCTGTAAATAGAAATAAAATGATGACATAAAATAGTGCAAACAGTGCAAAGCTGTACAGTTGCTAAAAAATACATATAAACCATACAAAAAAAAAACTGCATAAATGATGTAAACTATGAAAACTATATGAACTAACTGAGATTAAGAACAGAAAGGCAGGCTACTTCCTACACAGCCGTGCTGAATTACACTCCACTCTATAGATAAATTATCAGTTCAAACCTAGCGACCTACCTTAACACCGATCTGAATAGTGAACTACTGTACATCTACAGCTGATGGTGAAACTTCAGGACCGTAGTGAAATACCACAGAAACAGTGTTTCACAAATAGCTAATCCTGCTGGGTAAAAAAAAAAAAAAAAAAACAGGCAGTAATGCCAAAACAGATGCGAGCAGAACCATTTCACTGCCGTGCATGAGCCAAATACATGATCTCAGCTGTTTTTTATCCATTTGTGGAACACAGCTATGCATGAACATCTTGGTTGCTGCATGCACTCCGGGGATAAAGGGGATGACACATGCTGCATGGCTTGGATTTTCCTGAATCCAGGAAGCAAAGTAAATCTTTACGACTTGACAGGGGCTGTGCCATGACCTGCAGTCATCCCCGAAGAGAAGGTTCTTTAAGCCCAGTGCATGGCGTTATACGGAGTGTAAAACTGTAACCAATAAAAATATATCATATACAAATATGTCACTAAAGGAGAGTCGACGGATAAGGGAATATCATATTTTTATGTCACACAGAGATATTGGCAAAAAAATCCTGGCTAAGACGGTAATATTTGGAGAGAGGCCTCACTCCATCCTGACTGACATGCCTTGTACACCAGCAAAGTATCTGACAGGGTCCCAATAAAAGTATTTTTGGTTGTGAGGCTGTTCTGTGTGTTGTGCCGCGTTTACACAAGGCCCTGGCATTCCGGTCACCGTGTCTGTCAGGATGAGTCTCTGATCACAGTAACATTTGTATCTCCTTGACATGTCCTCAACTGTCCCTCTGGTGTTTTCTTCACTACCACACAGCCCCCCCCCCGCCATTGGTCCACATCTGCATACAGTTAACAGCCTCTTATCATCCTCTTAAGTATACAGGGGTGCTTGTGTTGGTCATGTCACCTCCTTGACTCTTAATTATTATTCCAGCTGTGTTGGTATGTCCACAGGGAATGCACCACATTTCAGATTAACCCCGACATTAGGAGCACGTCTTCTCTGAGGGGGTTAGGGACACGGAGGGGTTACAAGGATGGGTGGTGTTTTACTGTTTGATGAATGCATTTCATCTCCAGAACACATGCAGCAAGACAAGCCAAGGCAATGCAATTACACAGCACCCAGTCGGGTTAGTGGTGGATCAGTGATATGTTTCCTGGTAGGATTCTGTCACACCAGAATATCCTGGGATATCTCATCCTCTGGGGTGACTGTCTTGCTTTTCCTGGAAAATGAAGCATGCTCTAGAGTCATGACTCCTAACCTTTGGTGGGGGGGGGAGGGGTTGAGCAGTTTGCACTGCACAGTTACCATGGTTATGTCTGCCTGATGGGAAAAACAGTGAAGAAGGGACCCCAGCATCCTTGCAGACGCCCCGTGTTTCTGCCTGTCTCACTGACGCAGACGCTGTGCAGTTTTGACTGGGCCTGGTTTGTATGCTCCATTAGTATCCCCATCCCACAGCTGCACTGCTCGCCTGGGCTCTGCAGACACGCCTAAACTTATACAAACACCTACATAAATCCTCACACCCTTCATGAACCAAGAGTAGAACAAAATGCTAAACTGTCTTCCCTGGGATCCCCAGTACATCTGGGCTTTTGCAGACCTGCCAAGTCTCGTGCATTTTGCGGGAATCTCACGCATTTAGAATGATACTCCAGACTCCCGCAAGCCCTTTGTTTTCTTACATGTCCATGTTTAAGTTTTGCCCTAAAAACTGAACTTAGGTTTTGCCATTTTAGCACACTTCTCTATCACGGCTACATTGCACAGGTAGAGTCATCTACTAGTCAAACTTTACAACATTTCTCCTGCCTAATTTTTTCTGGCCAATCATGGCTGTTTGCTGTTAAATATAAGACCGTGCTTGGTTGATTAATTGATAATCTTCCTTTTTAGTATTTACAGAAGTGCAGTGGTAATTATTATTTTCTTGTTCAAAGAGCAAATCGTGCCTGAACAGTTCCATCAAAACCAAATACTAAAAGTCACTCTTCTAATCAAAAGCAGGTTTGCAAACAACAATAGCACACAATTACGGCACGTGTCCATTAAATGTTTTGCTGGCATGTCATTTTTGAAAAAATCTGTTTGTGCTTAAGAATTTTATACTTTTTTTGTCTTCAGTAATTTAATGGGCAGAAAAAAATGGCTTGAAATCAACCAGTATTGAACAAAAAAAATCTTCAGAAATAGGAAATATTTGCACATTTCATAAACTCCAGCACGGCAACCCCCCAAAACAAAAGCAAAATTTAGCCAGTTCTCCAGCAACCCTCAGCAGGTCTGCTTTGCTCCAAATATCCTTGTTTGATATGATTAAGCCAACTTAGCAGCAAAACACAGAGAAGACAGTTTCACAAACACAGGATTCAGCAGATCTTCTAAATCCAAACATCTTGACTGCAGTTTTGTTTTTATTCCCTTTTACAATTAAACAGTTATGTGTTCAATGAACCGTAATCGATTACTTCAAGACATATGGGACCAAATCATGTCCACAGCAAGGAGACCGCGGCTTGTGGAGAAATCCAGTCTTTCTGTGGAATATAAGCGACGGTTAAACAAGAAATAAGTATTACTTGGCGAGAAGCTGCTGATTATAGATTAAGTAAGAACAAACAAAAAGCCAGAGTGGAATTTATTTATGAATACTTTAGAAGTTAAAGTTTGGAAATGAAATCAAGCGAGGCACCAAAATACCTCAAATGATATGTGACTATAGATGCCGAGATGTATTCCCATTAATTGTCTACATCTCTGTGCGGTTCAACGGTACTGAAAAAATACCAAAAACTTTCACGACCTCCGATTTTCATTCATTTTTGGGCTTCGCCAGTTGCAAATTTACCACTGCATGTCTATTTGCTTGAGTTTATCCGCATTCTGGGCAACTTCACTGGTCAAACAGGGCTTCCCCAACCCAAACAAACACGCGTTGCAATAGGTATATTTTAGTATATTGGCTAAACGTTGATTTTTACTTAATAGCCTTTGCTTCCTGTCATCGCTGGACCGTACAATACACTGGAACAGGAAGCACGGTTTTCATTTGCATAAAATTAATATACAAGCATGCTCCAAAATAAACAGCTGTGAATGCAATCCTCATATGTGTTATTTTACGGTAAATTTGTTTATCCTTGGAGCTGTGTTAATGCAAAAACCAGCGTCCGTCTTTAGCTTTATGCCTGTGCTTTTGACAGTAATACACCCCATAACATAATACGGCAGAAGCAGTTTGGCCATAGCGAGGGCTGCTTTGTTTAGCTCCAGATGTTGGCAGCTTATTTGACACCAGGAAAATGTTTACACAGGAGAAACAGTATCGATCTGTGGGTGTGGAACTTGTATTTCTCTGTACAGTAATCGGGACACCCGAAAAGCATCTATGAATGGACACGGGAAGCATATAAAGTATATATTTTATAAGAACGATTTTAATGTAGGGGGTCAGTCTCGGGCTGCATCAGCTGAACTGACGGAGCAAAAATAAGTTGCGCTGGAGTTATCCAGTGAAGGCTTCCCCAGATACAGCTCTGAACTTTTATTTCGGAGTACAGTCCTGCCGAACCGGAGGCTCCCTCTGCCCTTCGCTACAGAAACAGGAGACAACTCTTGTAACTCTCCACCCCTTGAACTTTTTGTTCGCTATCTTTTAGACCATATCTTTCTCCTTTCCCCATCCCAAGAAGCATGCTTTTTCCTACGCGTTTGCACCGGTAACGCTGCCTTCGCACTCGCTGGCTTTAGACACGGAGCCGTGTTTGCCTTACTTTCATTGCATCGTTATATTATAATATGCCATGTCTTCAGGAGAGCCGGCTTCTCCCCTTTCTGTTGCTGCATTTCGCCTTCTCGGTTGCACCCCGCGTCGGGTGCCTTCAGTCGGACGGCTTCCACTTTCCTGACCCAGATCAAGGTGAGTGATTTTAGTGATTTTCCACGTTAACTATAGGCAACAATCTGCTCTTCCTTCTCCCAATGTCTTCTGCTTGTTCGTTAAGAGTGTTAGCATGAGTGACTATAATGTTCGCTTACACTTTGTGAAAAATAAGTAAATAAAACAAATGCAAACACAGTTAGATTTCTTCTGTCTTATTTCGCATGGCTCGGCCCCTAATTTCTGGGTGCGCTCACCATTCATGCCCTTAATACAATAATTAGACTTAACGCCATACCTGGTGTAAACCCAGATTGTCTATACATAAAACGAAACGGGAAAACTGTTTGATGCCAGGGAATGCAAAATTCGGGAGTGTGGGGGCGGTACCCAGATAGAAATGAACGGGTTTACAATGAACAAAAGCAGGAGACTGTTTGATATGCCCACCCCAGATCATACTGCTGGTGCTGAATGGATACCTCACAGGGCCTCTTATCTGTGGTTGGATTCGTCTGTTTGACCCTATGATGATGGTTCCAACTAAGGTCAATAAAGCCGCCCCAAAATATTAGGTCAGGCAACAACAGTGGGCGGGGTTATTATGTGCTGTCAATCACCGTCAGGTTCCGCCCAACAAGAAGCAACAAATTAATTTATTGGCCGTGTAGTCGGTGACTGATAGCACATGTATCCACAACCATACTTGGGGTCTGAGGCCACATCTGTGTGATCTGCAGCCTCCACCACTGACTGTGTCCTGAATTTCAGCCATATCTAATAGTCTGCAGGCTTTAGCATTGACAAGATCAGCCTTAATCTATGGCAAAGTGTTTTGACAGGTAATGGCCCTGAACTAGTTAAACTTGTTACATTTAATTATTGCTGTTTTAATCCTCTGTGTAGAGCAGCGACTATAATTCCTGAAAATTTGGGTAAAACTGAAGGCACATTTCTGTGTGATTGACCTAAACCGCAGTTGTGTGTAGTTTGTCAGGTGTAAATGGCATGAGGAATACAGTACCCATATCAGTGTACACTGATTCAAAGCCAGTGACTCTAGGGACCAATTGTTCCTGTTTTTGAATGGATAATGTGTCTGTAGGCTCATAACTTCTCATGGGGATGTATTGGACTAGAGCTGTGGTCTAGATTTGTGTGTGGTGCTGTGATGATCATTGGTCCAATTTTGGATCATTTTGAGGGTTTTGCATTGGGCCAAATTTTAAGAAGCTCATTTGGTGAAAGATGCAGTCGGAGATATAAGCCATTGGCTTTGTTCATAATGATTAAATGGTGGATACTCTGAAATCAGCGAATCGTCGTTTGAGGCTTTCCTTCTCGATTCACAGGTGACTTCATCCGCTCTCAGCATGAATTCTCCGTGGTCTATCCGAGGAGGGTCAGCCAAGATGGGCAGATTGTGTCCTTTTTTCTGACGCATCACTTCGGACATGGGCGGGACAAGCGAGACTTGGAGCCGTCTGAAAAGTATGTTTACTACGCGCTTGCCTTCAGGGGCCGGGATTTGACCTTTAACCTCACCGCCAACAGCCATTTGCTCGCAAAGGAATATGTGCTGGAGAGGAGATCTGGGGCCTCGAACGTGACGCTGCGGCGGCGGGCGTCTGGGGAGAATGCCTGTCATCTTATTGGGAGCGTGATGGACTCCAGTTTTGAAGGGGCTGCCGCCATAAGCACCTGTAACGGATTGGTAAGGATATTTTGTTTAGTTTGGGGGCCTTCGCTGGCTTCCCAGTGCCTGTTAACATGCTGGCAAGGGGTGTGTTTTTTTGGTATTTGATTTTCTTGATTTTCAGCCTTCCTGTACTGTCAATGACGAACAGGCAAACAAGTTGGACAGCCTAGTTATTTTGACGCGATACTTCATCCTGCACGGTCAAAAACAGACCACAAAAACAATAATGATAATGTTATCTGCTATGGCTCTCCCACCTCTACTCCCCTGGACGAATCTCTCCTTCATACGTCACATTTTCATCCTCCTGTGTTTTCTCGTCTTTGGTATGGTCTATTTCTTCTCCTCCTTTACAACATCTGTGCGGAAATGTTTTCCTTCTGGTAATTTTGCAGAGGTGCATATTTCAGGTCCAGAAAGTACAAATCCAGACCAAGATTTGGTTTCAACCAACCAGTTGAGCATAAATAGTTACAGTCATAGAATACTCAACTGGTTGGTTGAAACAAAATCTTGGTCTGGATTTTTACTTTCTGGACCTGAAATGTCCACCCTTGGTAAGCCGTGCAGTTATTCCCTGTCTTTTCCTGTTTGACCAGGCTTAATTCAAACCCGAGTGACATTTACCCTGCTTCTGTTTAGGTTCCTCATGGTTGTTATGTTTTGCTAATGAACCAGACTTTCAAACCAGTCCACATATTTGTTTTATCTCCATGTAGCTTGTGGCTGTAAGGAATGGGACTCTTGAACCATGAGTCAAACAAGGCTGGGACCACTCATCTTATTAATGCGGATTCGTATCAGAATGTCTGAAGCCTAGAGGGCAGAATTTACCACATATCGACTAAATGCATCTTCAAAATGTTTGGAGATCATAATTTTTAGTGCCACTTGTGTTAAAGATATTATAAAGGGTTTATAATAACATTTTGGAAAATACAATGCTTAAATGGATATGCAGAATAATTATAACCACACAGTACAGAAGTATAATGCATGTATAATGCATTATAGCGTAACTGCAGACGCATACTGACGCTGTAGAGCTGTGAATTATAGACCATTCTGCAGCTAAATCAGACTGCAGGCTTTGATGTGACTTCTGTCATAATGCAAACCCCATATTTAGTTCTTTGAAGTTGTCTGGCGTTTCTAGTGCTTCCTGATTTGTGGCAGGAAGAACATGTGACGGAGCTCTTTGCACGTGTGCCCCTGTCAGACAATGGCTGCTTGTTCCGGCCTGCTGCCCTGACGGCCTGCTGGTGATTAGCTGATGCCTGTCTCTCTTGGTGCAGCTGACGGGTCCCAGTTACCCTATGGGTCCCTTGCAGGCACTGAGACTGCGGTTGAGCTGACATGTGCTGGCTGACCTGACGTCGTTCTTCCCTGGGGGTCTAAAAGGCTTTTTTTATTCTCCTGTTCTGAGTTCAGAGCCTGCTCTGTTGTCTGGATTGGGGTCTGGAACAAAATGACTAAGGATCCATCTTAAATTAGTGAGGGAAAACACCATCCTCACCACCATGTGCCAGTCATGGGATGATTGACTTCCTCCTGAGGGCGGCCATTATTGATTTGAGGGTGCTGTGCACCTTTAGGCACCATGTAAACTTGGGTCTGTCTGTGGTGTGGCACCTTTACTACCAAGGCACCCCTGTAAATTTATGGTGAAGACTCCTCCAGTCAGTTCACCTTGCTGTCTTTCTTCGTGTTTGATGGTGGACCGTGACTCTTTAACACAGCCGAATGCCTGGGTGTTCTAGGAACGCCCTTCGCCGCACGTCTGTATTGCCTCAAGGGACCCCAGTTAAAAGTAGATAATCTCATTGCCATAAAATGTGTTGTTTGCAAATAGTTTTGAATCTGGCTGCTGTTCATGTCAGGAGCATTTTATAAAGTCTGGTAGAGTCTGATACTGAGAAATTGTTAGATACATTTTCTCTCTCAGAGGATTTACCCTAAAGAGATCGCAGCCTTCCTCCTGCAGCTTGTCCTAGATCGCAGTGTGTGCAGTGTTAACAGACGAATGTCCATCCTGCACCGTCATGTAGCCTGTCACTCCCCCAAGCTCACTCACACTCCCTCCAGTACCTTCACTGCTGACAGTGTTTGCTCTTCCCGGTAAATGTTTGCATTGTCAGCGCCAAGCTACTGCAGTGTAAAGGGATTGGATTAGCAGTAAGGTCTGATGTTGATGCCCTACAAGCAAGCAATGTAATGCGACATCTCTGTCATATCAGACACTGAGGTCTTGTAGAAGAAGGAATGGAGTTGACTGGTCTTTTTTGCACCCTTCTTCTGTTTGTGAAGTCTCCCCTTATATCTGATTTTGTTATGACATGTCTTAAATCTTAAATATATAAAGATATTTACGTAAAATTGTTAAAATCTGCTTAAGTATGTATTCTTAGAACAGGCTTAATTATCATTTTCTAATTCTGATAAACAAAATTAAATAAAGTATGGTCCGACGTGACTGAGACCAAAGTCAGGTCGGTAGAATAGTTAACATCCAGTCCTGGAAAATGTGTGTGAGTCAAGATCATCAAGCATCTGTGAGTGTGATATCCAGATTTCAGACTGTGGTGAGTCTCAGTCAAAGTGGAAGCGGAGTGTGGGATTTGCAGGGGAGGGGGGGTAGTGAGGTAATGAATCAACAGTAGAACAAGGTCATTGTCTTTAACACAGATTGACATCTGAGTGAAGCTCCTTCTTTTGAGGAATGAGTCTCTTTGAACTGTAACTGTTCTCTGAAGAAGTACCAAGGTAGGGAAGAGCGGCAATAAATGCTAATCCTGAGGGGTTAAAGGTCATGATGCGGTCAAAATGCCACAAATCTTCCTTAAAATTCCGTAAAATTCCACAGTAAACACGAATGTTACACTTATTATATCGGTTCTCAGAAGTTTGTTTTCTTAGGCTTGATTGGAATCAAGCCGCTCCGGTCAGGTTTTGGGGACGTGTCACGTGATGAACCCCCCTGCTGAAGCTCTGCAGGGCTGGTGAGTCAGCATGGAGGGCCAGCTTCTCAGAGGGCTTTGCCTTCCCAGATTTACACTGAACCATACATGGAGAGCAGCAGGCGGGGGTGGGCTGGAGTGGGGAGTGTCCACGGCGGGCTCGGAAAGCACATGCTGCTGGAATGTAAGAAGGAGCCCAGCTTGTGCTCCACGTCAGCAGCCCCCCCCAGTGTGATTTAAAGGGTGGGGAAATGGAACTGAAGCGGAACTGGATTAAATAAAAGTATCAAGGGCTAAGGCGGAATCTTGGCTGTTTCACGTTAAAGAGACTATATCTCATTTATTCATTAATATCCACAAAAAATCAGAGAGCAGGCGTCCCACGTTTTTGCACTTCATCCGTATTTGTGTTCAATTAGGATTCTAAGGGTTTGTTGTCATTTGCACAAGTACAAGTACATAACCACTACACTGCTTGAAAAATCTAGCAGTTCACTTGTGTGGTTAAGTGCTAACTTGGACCCCTAGAGGCAGACAAGCAGCTGCCCGTCTCGCATTCTTCATTTTTACAAAGTGTTTTAGCACCGATTACTTTTGTTTTTTAACTTTTTGAGGACCTCAGTCATTTAACATGTTTATTGTTACAGATCATTTTTTGGTTATCTATTTTGCAAACTTTTTTTGTATTTATTTATATTTATCTTCACTCTATCTATCTATCTATCTATCTATCTATTCATTAGTGTATTTGTTTTTTTTGTCTGAGTACTTTTTCAGTACTTGTATTCTGTGCAATGACAATAATGTTGATACTAATCTAATGTAATCTAATGGTGCTCTTGTAAGCTTAAATACTCCATCAGGCCTGGTACTTTTTAAATAACTTTACAGTCTTAAATAAAAGGGCTTTTACCTTTTTGACATTCATATTCTGATTCTCTCCAAACATTACAGTTGTTGTGTAAACACAGAAAGAGAAGGCAAAAAATAAGTGTTTTATTTCATAATTTCTTGTACTGTATTACACATGTATGGTGCGCATGGTGTGAAGCTGAAAACATTGTTGGGAATTCTGAAAAAGGGTTTGTGCCGTTTAGTTTCAGAGAGGTCCCAATGCGATATTTTATTTCCTACCAAAAACTACCTAATCTGCCAGTATAGGCTATCGACTTGGCGAAGCTATTTATTTTTTTCATTCTCTGCAGAAAAGATTTTAATTTAAAATGAAAAAGTTTATGTTTTTGTTGTTTGGGATTACCGCGCACATAGATTTCTTTTATCTATGCCAGATACGGTTTATGATCGAGGTGGTAATATGGATGGAGATCTTGTGATCCTCGGAATCAAAAGAGCCAAACAAAACAATGGACTGAAATGTGGGTTTACTTGGACTCCTTCCATCTAGATGTGCAGGTTGTGTGGATTGCGAGTCAGTGTCCCTCTTAAGACACTTCAGACATACATAGGGAATGTAGGGCCTGATTATGACACATACGTAGGAGCTTTATATAGCTTAGGAATGTAAAGATGTCAGCAAGACTTCTGTTCCGAGGAGCTTTATGCATGGAACTGGGCTCAGCCAGTGAGACTGGAGAGCATTAGTCTCCACCATAGTCCCATAGCCTTGCATTTTTGACAGTGGGTCTTTATTTGTAATCTGCTGGCAATATAGTACTTTCCAGTTTGATTCAGCTGCAGAATGAAAGTGTGATGTTTTATAATTCGCAGCTTTGCAGCAGCAGTAGGTGTCTGCAGTTACGCATGGCTCATCACGTTGCTCTATAACGCATTATACATGCATTACACTTCTGTACTGCATAGTTACAATCATAATGCATATCCATTTAGCCAATGCCTTTTCCAAAGTGTTGTTATAAACCCACACATAACGTGTGTGGATCTGTGAACCCAAATTACTATACATGGGTGAGGCAGTTGGGTGGTATGGTGGTGCAGTGGGTGGTGCGGTGGTGCGGTGGTGCAGTGGTTAGCACTGTTGCCTCCCACCTCTGGGACCTGGATTTAAGTCTCTGCCAGGGCTCCATGTATGTGGAGTTTGCATGTTCTTCCCATGTCATCGTGGGGTTTTCTCCAGGTACTCCAGGTCCCTCACCCCCACAGTCCAAAAACACACTGAGGTTATTTGGAGTTACCAAATTGTCCGTAGGTGTGCATGCGTGAGTGAATGGTGTGTGCGTGTGTGCGCGTGCCCTGCGATGGTTTGATGCCCCATCCTGGGTTGTTCCGTGCCTATAGGCTCTGGATCCCCCTCAATCTTGAACAGGATAAGCAGTTACAGAAAATGGAGGGTGAGGCAGTTGCCCTGTTTTGTTGTTGTAAAAAGTAGTAATCATGAAAAAGTAAGGAAGATACTTTTGATGAAAGTGCCAGTGAAGAGACCATCATGTAAAAGTGTGTCCTGCATAAATGAATGTTCACGGCTGTGGAGGAGGAAGGTGGTGAATGACTTTGCCAGTTCATCTGGAGGCTGCGCACGTTTTGTTCATCTTCCCCTTGAAACCCCTCCGACCAAGTTTGCTGACTTGGCATTCCCTCCTGAATCCAGCAGAAGCTTCAGGAGGTCCAGGAAGCAATAAACCACTTCCACATGGCTTCTGTATTCATCAAGTTCCCGTATGAGTTTAGTCTCCCTTGGCGTAAGCGTTAGCTGAAAGCTTTCAAGTGTATACGAGATAATTATTCAGAGAGGAGAAGAATGTGGAGCTTTGTCTGCTGAAGATGAAGGTCTGCTGAAGACCGTGGAATGTGATGATGCAGGCGGTAGCATGGTGTGGCGTAGTGACCGTAAAGTGGACCTTAACACTGATGGTGTACTTTAGGAAGTGTGGGCCTTAATATCGTAATGCAACTGTATTTCTTTAGAATGACAGCTGGAGAAAAGCTTGATCCCAAATGGAAATGAGCAAATTAGGAATGAACTGGCGTACTCTGCTGAGATGGTGCCATGTTACTCAGTGTTTGATATTCGGTGACGGTGGTAAGATGGAAATTGCTGGTGTTTTGTAGCAAACCGGGCCGATGTCTACGTGGTGATGCAAAGCTCTTTCTTTTTAACAAGTTAGCCTTGCTCTTTTCTGGGAGTGAAGTGAAATGATGTGTGCAGATTCACTCAAGGTCTGAGAAGGGGCACTATCAGCAACAGATACATTTTAGTTACATATTCTCTGCTCCTAACTTTGAGTTTGGTACAAAGTCAAGGCAAAGGTAGACCTTTGGCTGACAGACCCTTGGAGAACATGTTTAAGGAGGAGCCATCCATTTCCGCAAATTACTAATCCAGGTAGGGTCATGGTGGCATGGCGGGAGAAAGGCAGCGGGCTCCTTGGACACATTGCCAGTCCGAGATTCACCAACATACAGGGATCGATTACACTGACGATTTCACTTTCAGTTTGTGTGTTTGTGTGGGGGTCCTCGCATGGTCCAAACACAGCGAGAACATGCAGATGTGGGTGGCTGGTCTGATTCACTCTTACAGCCCTGGAGGTGTGAGGTCATGCCACCACACACTGTAAAGTCAGTTATTAACTACATTAATGTATTTTTGATAAGAACCTTTGATATAGTGATCATCACACTGGGAAATATGAGCATTTCTGAGAAACTGAGGTGACCTTCAATGCTTTTACTGTTCAGCTGGCTCTTATATTAAAGCACCATGATGTTTTGACCTTATTTGCACCTAATTAGTAGAATCGGACGTTTAATGAAATCTTTCTACTTACATAGTCAGCCTGTTTCTTAGCTGCACGCCAGCAGTCTAACATCACACGATGTCTTTGATAATAACATGATGCTTTTAACAGATTAGATTTTTACAGGGGCATGGAGCATTAATCTAAACCAGTTGTCTTACTCATTCTTCTACCAGCCAGGTTAGTTTTGTCTAGAACAGAACACCCACTTTAAACACTTAACTACTCTTTGAGCCTTTAGCTGCTGAAGGAGTGTGTGATACGCTAACTAAAAAATCTTAACATTTCCATCCTAACATTTGAGGCTATTTGGCTCAACACGTTCCGCACGTGTAACATACCAAGTTCTAGGACGGGTGTTCAGCTGACAGTTGCCACGGAGACCGCTCCTCTCCATAGGATCCTTCTGGGGGGGGGGTCATGGCCCCTCTAGCAAATCAGATGGCTCTGGGAGTCTGTCGTTTCCTGTCGTCCTTCAGGGTGCAGTACTACCTACATCTTTTATCAGATCTCTTCATGTTGGTATCTGACAAAAAGTGCTTTAATAAAGTGAATCTACGGCTGGTTTTACTCATCTTACTGGTTCTGCTATTACTCAGCAAGACGAGAAACCGATAGGTTCCCCACAAGCATGCCATTTTATTCCCTGACATAGCAGACAGAAGACTGTCCCTAATGGCAGGACAGGGGGACACGAAGTAGGAGATGAGACAAGAGATGGAGGGAAGGGGAAACTGGTCCAGGCAGGAAAAATCTGGCTCCCGGCTGGATAGGGAAGGGGTTAGGGATAGGGGTGTGAGATGGGTGGTGGTGGTGTGGCCTGAGCACGGGTGGGGAGTGTGCAGAGCGGGTGGAGACATGTATGCCCGGAGAGATCCTGGCCTGAATGAGTGAGGGAGGGAATGTGCCCAGGGCAAGGCAGGCCATATTTAAAAGAGAAGTTAAATACCCTGTTGAGTTTTGTTTGTTTAACGGTCATTCAGTTTCATGCGGCCATGAATATATTTTTTTCTCCTGGAGGTGTGCAACGACTGTTCCCCAAAGCAGCGTATGTAACAGGAGAGTTTGTGTCTGTCAGTGTGCTCTTATTTGCCACATCCAAGAGGTGTGTCTATAAAAAGAAAGCAGGTTATTTACGTTGGCTTTAATATTCACTGTTTAATTTTACCCCAAAACTTGCCTGATTTCCTCATACATATATTTTTAGCATTATCCTCTGCACATGTTATCCATCCTAGCAGTTTAACATAATCCAGCAGCCATGTAGCATCAATGGAAACAGCCCCCGACACTAACCCTCTTCTTTGGGGATCTTTTGTAGATGCTCCACATGTGACGGTATGATTACAGGAACACTGTAGCTCTCACCCGCAAATCACCTGTAGTGTAATACTGGCCTGCATTTAGCTTTGTGGCGTCCCTTAGATTATCCAAAACGCAGGTGTTTGTGGTGGGGGTATAGCTCAGTGGTAGAGCATTTGACTGCAGATCAAGAGGTCCCCGGTTCAAATCCGGGTGCCCCCTGCTTAAATTTTTTTTGGGAATTTTCCTTTTCCTTCATCTTATCTGAACTCTGTACATCAACCGTTATAGTTTTTAGTAGATGCTTTAGTCTAAAGTATCTTAAAGTTACCTGAACGTTTCTGGAGAAAATGAAGGTTTTGGTACAGAACATGTACAGTATCATTGTGATTTGTGACTTTTTGTTTTTTACCAAAAGGGATTGAAAATATCTTTTTTTACAAGATGTGTTATTCAGCTAGCATTGTAAAATTATGAATGCTATTTCAGTTCAAAATGTACTAACTTGATTACTTTTGAATATGAATTTCATATGCAATGAGAAAAAGCGTTTTTCATTTTATAGCTCCTGTAAATTAAAATTAGCACCTCAAAGATCAAAATGTAAACCTTTAAGGAGTTTTCGCAGACGGAAGTGAAGCGAAATATTTTTTGAGTACTTAAAACAAAAGTTATATGTTAAGTATGTATTTCCACAAGGAATTTCCACAAATTTCGGGAGGCAGACATGCATTCCTGATTACAGTTCAGTTCTTTATACACCAGGCTGCTTTCTTGCTGTCGAACACCAAAAGGCTGATTTTTAAGTCTGTCTCTGTGTGTTTGTTCTCCACAGAAAGGCTTCTTCAGCCTCCCCGAGGGCCATTATTTTATCGAGCCTGTAAGGGGGTACGAGGAGGATGTCCAGCCTCATGTGATCTATCAGTCCCTCCCCTCCAGCAGGACCCGACGCAGCCCCCAGAGTCGGGGAGGGCCCAGCCCATGCGGACTTAGAGGTGGGGGGCCACATCAGTCATTCACGTCAGCATTACATGGGACGTGAAGCCTAGCTACTGGGGTACATTCAGCTATAGACGCAGCTGATGGGCGAGGCTTTCCTGACCAGCCAATGACTGGCACTTTTAGTCCAATAGAAGGCCTTTGCTCTATTTTAATATGTGTTTTACGCGTATTCGTAGCAACTCTGCATTTACAGTGAATTGGTAGGTACGTCCCACAGAAACAAGGGTGCAAGGGTAATTTTAATCATGCAATGGCAAAACGTTCTTTTAACTTCGGCTTAAATTTTGCCTGAACCATGTGTTATTTTTATGCACGGAGGCCGCCGTAAACCACTGTGATGTCATTGGTCTGTCCTGGCAGACGCCCCCACGGCCGCGCTCCACGCGGAGCTCGAGCGGGAGGTGTGGGAGCGTAACAGCCCGGGACAGGCGGGCCGCCGCAGGATGGCACAGCGCTCTGTGAGCCGCGAGCGCTGGGTGGAGACCATGGTGGTGGCGGACTCCAAGCTCATCGAGTACCATGGCGTCGGCAACGTGGAATCCTACATCTACACAATCATGAACATGGTGCGTAGCCAGTGATCGCATGGCAGGTTTCCGGAAGCTACGCAGCCATGTCTGCATAGCTTTTATCCTAGAATATACAGTGCGCATAGATAGTCTTGGGATGCTTGTTTAATTCAGTAAAAATATAACAGATTCATTGGTTTTATGACAAAAATCATTACTCATTTATAAAAAATATATATCATATTAGAAATAGCCAGTGGCTTTAAACAAACCATTCGTTTCAAGTAGTAATCTATTGAAACCCAAATTATAGTTCTAAAAGAGCTGTTCTGAGATAAAATGTTCATTGACAAGCATTACTGGGTACTTTTTAAGTAGTAGTATCTTTGCGAAAACATAAAACAGCCTGTTTAGGCTCCAATCAAGTGTGCCAAGATGTTCTGTGATCCTCGTATGTAAGTCAGGCCTAAATATCCTAAATATCTTTCCGGAAAAGGAACCTCTGCGGTAGAGATAAGTAGAGTGCAGCCGCCCTTTTGGACTACATACGCTCCTCATTTGACGTGATATTTCGACTTTATGATGGTGCGATAGTGATGCGCATTTAGTAATCATCAAGCTTTGAATTTTAATGTGTTCCCGTGCTAGCGGTACGTCGTACGATACTTTCTACGCCAGCATCCACATAGCCACGCTCCCAGTCTCTGTAGCGATCCCGAGCATAGATATCTCATACAGTGTTTAACAACATATCATACATAGTTTTTTTGTGTGATTTATCATGTATTCACATTTGACAATATTTTCAATATTCGAAGGGTTCATTGGAACGTGACCCAATTCCAAGCTGAGGAGGGGCTGTATATATATTTGGAACCTGGGTTCGTTTAGTATTGCAAAATATTATGTAAAATTTCATATCCAAAATACCCATGCAAATATATTCAGTTATATATTCAGTTCCGCAGTAACTTTACAATTTATATATGGAGAATATAACAGTGAGATACATTTCACTGCTCTGTACACATATCCATGACTGTACCTGAATATTTGCAGCTTTTACAGCCCCATCAAACAGCCAAAATCATGGTCTGAATATTAGCCCAGATTATTTCCATAAAATGGCTTACTTACCTGCATGCTGTTTTTGTGTTAATTATGTTGAGGCTTTAATGCTGTTTTGTGTATGATGTGCTTGCAGGTGGCTGGGATTTTTCATGATGCGAGTGTTGGGAATGCCATCCACATCATTCTGGTGAGGCTCGTCCTCTTACCGGAGGAAGAGGTAAAGTCCCCTATGCTGCTGGCATTTCTGGCACGTCAGACGCCTAGTTTGGAAATACAGCTAAATGGAAAGTCTGTCAGGTTTTCCCTAAAAATACTCTTTTATGGCTTCTGGGTGGAAGGCTGGATTCTTATTTTTGTTCAAAACATGCCTTGAGCATTTAGAAGCTAAACTGGCATTTATCTATTCCAAGCCTCCACAAAATCCTGGACTGTCCCTTTCTGGGTCTGGTGAGGCAGTAGCTATGTGGTCTCACCCTAGAGACAAATTCAGCATGCCTTCCGGGAGAGGAAGTGCTTGAAGACTGCTCAGCTCCGAGGAGCATTACTGCTGTCCTGAACCCTGCCCGCGTGTTCCTGTGCCCCTCTGCCCCTCTGCCTTTCCTTAGAAGGGACTGAAGATCACCCATCACGCTGACAATACACTGTCCAGTTTCTGCACCTGGCAGAAGAACGTGAATCCTCAGAGCGACACCCATCCCGCACACCATGACGTGGCCGTGCTCATCACCAGGCAAGCCCTTCCTTCCGCAGAACATCATTATCATATTGTTACTGCTTTTGTTGACTGTACTGTATGTTGTATTCTCCTGTAATATTGTATTGTTGCTCTTGTGTTTATCTTGCACTCTGTATTGTTCTGTCCTGCCTACACCTGTGTGGTGTTATATTGTTTCTGCTTTTGTTCTTTGTGTTGTACCATGGTCCTGTAGAAACAATGTTTCATTTCACTGTGTACATGTCAGAAATGACAATAAGCCTACTTGACTTGACTTGACTTGATAGTCGAACCCAGTCTAATGAAGGCCCCCTTCCAGTTACACAGGCAGTTCCCCAGTCATAGAAATGCCAGGGAACCAATAAGTACTAGGGACAGTGATGGGGGCTTCTCTGTGTGGCAGGAAGGACATCTGCGCGGGCATGAACCAGCCGTGTGAGACCCTCGGCCTTTCCCACCTCTCCGGCATGTGCCAGCCACACCGCAGCTGCAACATCAACGAGGACTCGGGGCTCCCTGTCGCCTTCACCGTGGCTCACGAGCTGGGGCACAGGTGTGTACACGTGAGAATTGGCGTTCTACATATGACGGCGGACACCTACGTCTGCCCAATGGTCTTGTAGGTCCGTTCAAGTGAATGAACATAAGTTGTACACTATATGGACAAAAGTATTGGGACATCAGCTTACCCAACATCTTACTCTGAATCCAAAGGGTATTAATATGAAGCCGTCTAACCCTTAGTTGGTATAACAGCCTGTACTCTTCTGGGAAGGCTTTCCATTAGATGCTGGAACATTGCTGGTGGGATTTGCTGCCCTTAAGGTTGGGTATTGATGTTAGGTGATCAGGTCCCTTTCTGAGAGCTTGTGTGGCCCCCACCTCACAGCTGGACTTGCTCCCAGATGTTTCCTCTTCACAATTCACTTGCTGTTGACCAGGACAGCTCTAGCAAGACATAAATGTTGAGAACCGACTTGTAGGAAAGGTGTCCAATGACAGTGTTAGGTCGACTAACCTCTTCTGTATGACCACCCATTCTATGCGTACTAAATTGCTAGAGGACGTTAACAATGAACACTCACTCGAGTTCGTTTTTCAGCATTTTTAGAAAGGTGGTGTACCCAGACAATTTTTAGCTGCATGTCTGTGTTTCTAAAATCACTGTTAACTAAGGTGGCAGATAATCCCTGTCAGGGAGGACACTTCAGGTTTTACAAACTACTTTAAAACTGAAAAGCTCCTGTGTTCAGCTAAATAGTCCAGTTCTTCTTGCGCTTTGACTGGTTCGTTTCCTTGATTGAAAGACTCATCCAGCTGTTTCACATTAACATTATTGATACATGCATGATTAAAAGAGGCTGATCAATCAACATGCAGCAAGATCTCAGTGCTTAAGTGAAATCCAGGTCCTTTTTATTGAAATGGTAGTTTACAAATCCTGTCCTACACTGTCAAAAAAAGTACCAATTTGTACCTTTTTGGGTACGATTACTTGTCACTGAGGCTGTACCCTCAAGAGCCTGCCAATTGTACCCTAGCTGTAGGTAAATGTACCTTTTAAGGTACAGAAATGGACTCTGAGGAACATTTTTGTACCATTGGGGTACATTAATGTTGTTTGTACCCTGGGGTACAAAACTGTACCAGGGCTGTACCCCTTTTTCTGACAGTGCAACTGAAAGTAGCCTCCCTGACATGGATTATCTGGTCACCCTACCATGAACTGGTTTGGGGAGGATGTCTGTTTTCAGTGAAATAAACAGTAAAGCTTCTCAGACAGTAGCTGTAGCTTCAGCTGTGGACGTCTCACATCTAGGTGTTGTTGCTCTAGTCATGTCCAGTTACATGGGTATTTGGAAAATACTGTAAAAACAGAAGCGAAACCTTATGGTGCTGTATCTGAAACACGACTTGCGCGATGGTGCTGTATCTGAAACATGACTTATACAACTAATGTTTAACGTGCCAAATAAACACAGTTTTGGGATCCAACATGATGGCCAGGGAAACGACTGTGACCCAACGGGGCGGCAGCCCTACATCATGTCCCGCCAGCTGCAGTACGACACCTCACCCCTCACCTGGTCGCCCTGTAGCCGGGAGTCCATCACGCGCTTCCTGGAGTGAGTGACACCCTTCTGCGTGTTTACCTCACCTCCCTCATCTCCCTCTATCGCCGCTCTTCCACCTGGAATATCCGCACCTTGGTTAGATCGGGTTTAACCTTTTGTGTTTGGGATTATCCTGAGGAACCTGGTTTCTTTGTGCTGCTAGATGTGGTTCTTCTTCATTGCACTTTCTGTATTATCCGCTCACTCAGCAGGTCTTCCTCTGGGCTTTTAGTGACCTGGCTTCTTGCCTTCTTCAAGCGTCCCTGGAATTTTGGCCACATTCGGCTCCCAGGTGGAAAACTAATGACACCCCAGTGAAACTAACCACACCCATGTTAGCTTGACCTAGAATCTGGAGCCAGATTCAGGTCACCCATCTGTCCGATTTCAAGAACATCTTATCCAGTCATGTTCATGGGTAATGCAGACTTCCCTGAGCAGGACTGCAGGCCATATAAGATACTGTGATAAGTGCAATTCAGTTTTAATTGGTAACAAGACAATAAACATCAACACTAGTTCTGGAGTTTTTTTGGATTATTGTCCACCAGAAGTGCATGGTGCTACCAGCATATTCCCCATTCACAAATTCGTTGAGGAGATTCCTGCAGGTTTACTGTGTGAGTTTATTAGTCAGCACCGCTCTATCTCTGGATCCCTCCCTCCTCTCACCCTTTACCCCCCCTTCCCTTTCTCCTGGTCTCCTGCCTCTCCCTGATGACTCATAGTCGTGGTTGGGGGTCATGCCTGGATGACCGGCCCTCCAAGACAGATCTCAGCACATCTTCGGAGGCCCCTGGTGTGAAGTACACCATCCAGAACCAGTGCCAGCTGCAGTATGGTCCCAATGCTACCTCCTGCTCCCAAGTAGAGGTGAGACATCAAAATCTCCATGTCTGGTTTGGCACAGATCACCCTATTTTGCCAGTTTTACTTGTTTGGCTTCTTTACAATGTATACCCAGCCAATTTAGCTATTTAACTAGTTAGCTATGTTTATCCAGTTTAGTTGTTTGGCTTCTTTACCCTAGTATTTTAGCCTTTTAACTAGTTAGCATATTCAGCCATGTTTACCCAGTTTAGCTTGTTTGGCCTGTTTACCCAGCGATTTTAGCCATTTTAACAATTGGGGCTTTTTCTCCTGTTTAGGCAGTTTACCTTCACTGGCCTGCTTTCTCTGATTTCCCAGCTATTTCAGAAATGTAGTCATTTAAACTATTTAACCTGCTTCTCCCGTTTAGCCTTGTCATCCTTTTATAGGTCATATTGAAATTCAGGCCATCTTGCATCAAACCAGTATGACAAAAATTGGGAAAATACCAAAAAGCCTCAAATATGATGATGGAAAGAGGCCTTGTAACCTCAGATGTCTGACTCTGTGCCCAGACTGTTCTGCAGAGGCTTGTGAGTCATTCGCAAATGTGCGCTAGCGGATGCAGGCATGGGGGGAAAAATGAGCATTTCAAACATTAAGTCGTGTATATTTATCCCAGTGTCAGAAGCTGTATATACAATGTGTGCTGCATTTTTGCCTTCTCCTATTGACTCTTGCCATGAATTTCTTCCTGTTGCATAGTTTGTTATTGTGCGACAAGGCTCAGGTGGGGAAAAAGTTAATAATCCACTGATGGCGGTTTAATTAAGGAAATGAACAACAATGGGGAAGGCACAAAATAAAGGAATACAAGGGATCAGAAAAAACAATGGTAAAAACAAGAAAGAACTCTAAGAAACATATGGTAACGCAACAAGGAAAGAGGGCAACACTGGGAACAGGACGAGGCAATGGAACAGAGTAACAAACACGCAGTAACTAGACACAATGACTGACTAACAAATGGAGTGAAAGCTGGCACTTACATATGCACAGAGAATCAGGGCAAACAAGGGACAGGGGTACATCATAATCAAATTAACCAATCAAAAGGATTCGGGTCAACAAGGAACAGTTAGGGTGGATTACAATTAACAAGCACTAGAACATGAACAAACACTAAAGGTTAACAAAACTAAGAAAGACTAGGAACAGAAGTGCATGCAGAACATAATAAAACAAGGCATGAGCGGGACAACCTAAAACAGGGACCCAAAGATAAATAATAACAGACACAAGGAAACTAGGGGCTACAAGACAGAGGAAGGATCAGGATGGACAGCGACACCTTCTGGTGAAACGGGGACAAAACGCATAGGACAGGGAAGGAAGGGCACTGACCCTGATATAGCTTTTGTTTTGAGCAACATTTCCATTATATTTTCCTATTCTTATCATGCTCAAACAATGCCGCTACAACACTAAATGCAGAAAATTTATGTCCTGCCATCTCTACATCCAACCCAATCCGTCTACCATCTACGAGGCACAGAACAGGAGTTTGGAATATTCTGTAGGGCTCAGAACTTAGCGCTGAATTTGTCATCTTCAGAACATTTGCCAGATTCTGTGGTGTTCTGTGAATGGCTCCTGTCGATCCAAGATGGACGCTCCGGCCGATGGGACCAGATGTGGACCAAATAAGGTACATTGCTGTTCTTTATTGTGGGGAGGGGGTTTACATTTTTCACCCGTGCCATGTGCATTTCATGAATTCATTCTGCTTTTGTTAAAAAGTGCAAGTACGTTTTGCACATAACTGTTATTTTTCTCCTAAAATATTTATTTTTAGTATCAAATTCCATTTTTATAATATTCATTTATTTGTGCACTGTGTACTTCTTAAATCTGTTTGCACTATGTTTACTTTGTTTGCACTATGTTTACTTTGTTTGCACTATGTGTACCGTCTTTGTACTTTGTCTGTTAGGCATTATATGTATGTTCTTACTGCTGTATGCGGCAGATTAATAGAGTTAATCTTAAGAAACCTGCATACATCCATCATCTAGCTACATATCCTGGTCAGGGTGACGGGGAGCCTGCAGCCTCTCCCAGGCAGCGCAGGACATAAGGCAGAGACACACTCCAGACCGATGGGTTTGTATCACAGCCGGATTTCTTACTTTGCCAGGCAACTTGTCGGATTTAAGGTAGTCTGGGCTAAATGGGCTAAGATAAAGTCCACTTAAAATGGGGTACCTTAAATTCGACAACTTATCTGGCTAAGCAAGAAATCTGGCTTTGTGTTACAGGCCCCTAGTGTTTCATACCTTATTTATGGTAAGATCTACGTCTACACAGAAAATATTCTGGGAAGCTACGTGTTTGATACAGGATTATATCAACGGAGGGAGAGGTGGGTAGTGATGGTAAAAGTTGTTGCCTGGGGGGTGGCCACTGTAAAATTAATCTGATTTCTAATGAGCATCATGCAAGCTACTCATTGGTTTCCTGGGGGCTACTATAATACCTCGCCGTTCATGATCCCTCCACCCTGGACATACTCAGAGAGAGTAACACACTATGAGCCACTTAGTGATGCCAAGAGCCTGACAACACAACATGGGGAGAACATGCAAGCTACACTCACATAGAGCAAAGGTGGGGTTTGAATCCTCAGCCCTAGAGCTATGAGGCAACAGCACCACCCACTGAGCCACTGCAGTGCGGGAGATGTCTGTAGTTAAATGGATTAATCTGTTTTGCTGGATTTCCCGTGTTTTTGTGTTTTGCTCACAAATGCATAAAAGTGAGGCCTGCACAGATAGCTCTTGGTGAAGATCCTGATCGTTTATGTTTCCCTGTTACGTGTTTTTTTCTATAGATACTAAATGATGATTGGCGGTTGTTATTATGGAAAGAGACTATTGGCTGCTTGTGCCATATGGGGTTTAACTGGCAGAAACTCTCCTCGTGTTCCCCTGCAGTGGTGCATCTCTGGGGAGTGTGTAATCGTAGGGAAGCTACCCGAGACGGTGAATGGGGCTTGGGGATTGTGGAGCTCCTGGTCTCACTGCTCCCGCACCTGTGGGGCTGGGATCCAGTCTGCTGAGAGAGAGTGCGACCACCCCAAGTGAGTGCCCCCCTCCCCCCAGTGCCTCATGCTCTTCTGTGCATACAGATGGAAAGCATATATGAAACGTGCATTTATACCACTCAGGATTCTGTAAGTTAATGTTTCTCAACCCAGTCCGTCGGGAACTCCCAACCAGTCCACATTTTTGCTCCCTCCCCACCCCCAGCACACCTGTACAAGGTTTTCGGTGTTCCTGATTGCTTGTTTTTAGATCAGGCGTGCTGGGAGCTGGGAGGGAGCAAAAATGTGGACTGGCTGGGAGTTCCCGACGGACTCGGTTGTCTCAGATATGCTGCAGGTGTGTGGAAGCATGCTGCTTCACTGCAGTGTTCTCTGGGCTGTGTGCCAAGTCATCCAGTGTATTCCAAGATATTTTTAAAGGGTATTAAAGGTTATTTGAGGCTGCAAAGAGAGAATTTGCTGGATTTATGGCTCGAGTGAAAGTATGTAGATAGCTACCCCACTCCACTCTGAGAAAAGTTGCTGGCTCGGTCAGTGCAGGCATGTCTATAAATCTCCCCAGCTGGGGCTGACCTGCTCCCCTTCCTGGCCCCACCCCTCCACACTGACTCCTCCCACCACCAGTCCTGCATCGAAGACGTTGTGAACATGCTGTAAAGTATTAGCATTACTTATGCTGAGAGCATAATGACGGCAGCGTGTCCTTTACTGTGAAACCTGAAAATGTGTAGAAGTACTGAAGTCAGTCACTGTGACTTTTTTGTAGGCCAGAATTTGGTGGGAAATATTGCATGGGCGAACGAAAGCGCTACCGTGTCTGCAACACCAAACGCTGCGGCCAGGAGCAGCCCACCTTCCGCGAGATGCAATGCAGTGAGTTCGACACGGTACCCTTCAAGAACCAGCTGTACCAGTGGATCCCTGTTATCAGCACTGGTACGTTTCACGCTTGCCAGTAAACACCCCCCCCCACCCACCCGTCACCCTGGTCATGCTGTTTGCCCTGCACTCTGCAGCCTACGTTCCTAGTGCTGAGATCAGAGCTTTTTATATTCCAGGATTTCATGTTTTAGTCATTACATCAGTGTTTATTGCCCGGCTTCATTTCATAGCAGTTTGTTAAACTATAATCGCCCCCCCGCCAATAAAATAAGCAAGACTGGATGACTACAGCCTTATGTGCACTTTCTCCCCCCAGCTAATACAGCACTACTGAGACTACTGAATTCACCATAAGGAAGCAGTGAGACAGTGTAAAACAACTAATAAAAACATACCAGTGCTTTTGGAAAGGAATACAGACACAGAAGTAATTTCCTTTACATGCAACCTACCGTTAAACAGTCGTAAAATAAAATTGCTCTTAGTTTAACTGCATTTTAGTGAGGTGTTGATGATGAGTAAGAACAAACATAACTGAGAGCCAGTAGAACTGATTATATACATATATTTTCTTCTCTCCTGGCTGCTCTGTATTCTCTTATTAATTCTTCATTCCCATTTCATTAATGCATCATTTCTTCACTTCCCCTATTTTCTTTCCTTCCCACCATTTCTGCCCCCAACCCTGGACCCCAGTCTACCCCTGCGAGCTGCACTGCCGCCCAATGGATGACCAGTTCTCGGAGAAGATGCTAGACGCCGCGACGGATGGGACGCCGTGCTTTGTGCACAACAGCAGCCGGAGTGTGTGCATTAACGGCGTGTGTAAGGTAGTGCGCCGGGGGCTTAACTGGCAGAAACTACCTTTGTCTATGGAGGTGTCCCACTTTAAACTGGAATGTTACCATAAGAAGAGGAATTGTGAATGTCAAATGAAGCAGTGGATGGTACCGTAGGCGGGCAGCGAGTCACCGCGGTAGCTACACTGTATGTGTGTGTACATAGGTAACCCAAATATGACCTAGCATGACCACATTCGGCGGGAACATCGCCAGGGCTGTTTCTGAGGGCTTTAGCCCTCCCCCCGCCCGCAAATAAATGTGCATTAATTAGTTTGAGTCGCGTGTCCTTATTCATTTTCATTAAAATCTGGTCCCCCTAGTAAAGGTTTAGCCCTTCCCCCCTTTTCATAAACCTTACTAACTTACGGTTAGGAGATCACGCGGTGTATTAACATGCCTTAAACATGTTTGTGCATGGGTAATGCGTATGTTACATTGTGGGACCCAAACGTGCCCACAGTGTGACAAAAAACTGTTCTTTTGACTCTGTAGGGATCATCTCGGTCCCCACAAGCGGAAACTCCATTTTATAAAAATCTGTGACTGCAATCAAAAATTTAAAGTGCTAAAAGTCTTTGTATTTTGTTTGGTTACTTATGGTTAAGGTTAGGGCTGGGGGGGGTTAAGGTTGTCATTGTTGGGATTAGGGTTTTGCCTATAGAAATAAAACGTGTGTGTCTCTGTGTGTGTGTCCCTGGTGTGTGTGTCCCTGGTGTGTGTGTCCCTGGTGTGTGTCTCTGTGTGTGTGTCCCTGGTGTGTGTCCCTGGTGTGTGTGTCCCTGGTGTGTGTGTCCCTGGTGTGCCTGATCACCGCCCCCCCAGGAAGTGGGCTGTGACTATGGCATCAACTCAAACGCCGTGGAGGACCGCTGTGGGGTCTGCCTGGGAGATGGCTCATCCTGCCAGACCGTTCGAAGGAGCTTTGAGGAGGGGGAAGGTCACGGTGAGCCCAACCGCCCCCCCGCACACTGTCCTCCGCATGCAACGCCTTGGTAAAGTACCTTCATGGTTCAGCAGTATTGCTCCTTCTAATGTGACCTAGAACGTCAGTGAAAGGACACATGTCCAACTGGAATTGTTTAGGAAATTCTGTGCTGTTAGATCCATCCATCCATCCATCCATACTTACATCCATCCGTCCATCCATACTTCCATCCATCCGTCCATCCATCCATCCATCTATCCATCCATCCACCCGCCCACCCACCTGTTCTGGTGAGGGTCACAGGAAGGCATGGCGGCCTCCCAGGACGCTTACGGAACAAGGCAGAGCAACACCTGGAGAGGATGTGTCACATTAATAGGCAATAATTAGAGTGACCCACAAGCACTGTCCTCTGTCATGTGACGAGGCCTCTGTTGCCCCTGATTTGTATGTCTGTGACACATGTGGCCTCCAGGTTACGTGGACGTGGGACTGATCCCGGAGGGGGCGCGGGATATTGTGGTGCAAGAGGTGGAGGAAGCCGCCAACTTCCTGGCACTAAGGGGGCAGGACACAGAGGAGTACTACCTGAATGGGCGCTATATCATCCAGTGGAAGGGCGAGTATGAAGCGGGGGGGGCCACCTTCTACTATGAGAGGAGTGGCAACCTGGAGAACCTGACTTCAGCGGGGCCCACGCGGGAGCCAATCATGATCCAGGTACTGCAGCCTGTACCCTCAAACAGGTACCGCCCCCCCACAGGAGCAGCGGGTGACACCGCGACAGGGAGAAACAGATTATGGGGAGCTGTCACCTCAGGAAGAGCTCCTGGCCCAGAGTGGAGGAGGCGGGGGTGGAAGAGCATCCACCCATGGGCCCATTGCAGCACGAGGACCACTGAAAATATACTGAGGGGATCCATCCAAATGCCCTTTTTGATAATAACAGACAATCATGTGAAATTCTCATGTTTATCAAGAACCCCCCCTCCCCCAAACAACAAATTTTACTGAAATGGAATCTGAATTCAGGGGGTGTTTCAGGTGAGATGGAGCCCAGATTCAGGGGGTGTTTCGGGTGAGATGGAGCCCGGATTCAGGGGGTGTTTCGGGTGAGATGGAGTCCGGATTCAGGGGGTGTTTTTGGTGAGATGGAGCCCGGATTCAGGGGTTGTTTCGGGTGAGATGGAGCCCGGATTCAGGGGGTGTTTCGGGTGAGATGGAGTCCGGATTCAGGGGGTGTTTTTGG
>JAODLD010000046.1:5462697-5499134 GCA_026781065.1 Mormyrops boulengeri
TGTTTCGGGTGAGATGGAGCCTCGTTTCAGGGGGTGTTTCGGGTGAGATGGCGCCCGGATTCAGGGGGTGTTTCGGGTGAGATGGAGCCCGGATTCAGGGGGTGTTTCGGGTGAGATGGAGCCTCGTTTCAGGGGGTGTTTCGGGTGAGATGGAGTCCGGATTCAGTGGGTGTTTCGGGTGAGATGGAGTCCGGATTCAGGGGGTGTTTCGGGTGAGATGGTCTTTCTCTGGATTTAGGCTATGTTTTGCTTTCACCATCCAGCTTCTTTTCCAAGAGAAGAACCCGGGAATCAAGTATGAGTACACCATCAGAAAAAGCCGTCAGAGGAGCAACGAGATCCTGCAACCGGAGTACAGGTGGAAACATGGTGCCTGGACGGACTGCAGCGCCACCTGTGGGGCAGGTGAGTCAAAGCTTTCTATCAGATCAAAGACACAAATCAAATCAAAATTTGGTGTTGAACCTGCAGCTCGATAACCCAGCAGCTCCACTGTCTGATTTCTTCTTAACCTCTTAAATCGAATGAGTTTTGACAGATTGCAGGCGCGGCCAGCCGGACCCAGCATAGCCTGTACACACTCTGGTTATGACTGAAATTTAGATTCATTTGATGTATCATCTTTGTTAAGTCAGATGTCCTGTGCGACTAAAATGACATAATATAACATGCACTACAGATTAAAAAAAAAGACTCTTAATTAAGACGAGAGCGTTAGTGGAATTCTGGCAAGAGGAAAGGACAAATTGTTGTGAGCCCATTAGAAATGATTTACTCAAAAAGAATGACCTCTAAATGCATATCCTGGAGGTGGCGTGAGGGGGCTGGAGCCTGTGCCAGGCGGCATGGGGCATAAGGTCAGGACGGTACGCTGATCTCAGAAAGACCTACAGCTGTAAATGCTTTTAACTCAGAGTACCACCAAAATTAGCCATAATTTTCCAATTCTCCAATTTTCCATGTTCTCCTCTGACTTTACTTCTGGAATTTGCTATGTCCATTGTGCCTTTTAGCCATCTAACATACAAATAACACGGATAAAAGGCCCAGTTTCTTGTTGGCCTGTGGAACACAGGGGTCCAAAACCAGCCAGTCCGCTGCTTCGAGGCTGAGGCTGGAGTGGTGGAGGAGTCTCTCTGTGACCTGAAAACGCGACCCAAAGACCGGCAACGCAAGTGCAAGAAGATAGACTGCCCGGCTAGGTATGGCGCCCTCTTCTGTTCGGAGGTAGAATATTTATAGCTATTAATGCTTAGCTGATTCATTTCTTAAAAAGAAGGTTAACAGCTTAACGTTTGGCCAGATTTCTGATTTATTCATGAAGCTTTGTTGGTGTCATTTGGAGAACAACCCCGCCCCGTCCCTGACTGCTAATCCCCCACTTCATGACTGCCCCCAGGTGGTGGGTGGGCGCCTGGCAGCCGTGCTCCGCCCCCTGTGGCCCATCTGGCCTGAAGAAGCGCACGGTGCTGTGCGTGCGGTCCGTGGGCTCGGAGGAGCGCGTGCTGCACCCTGGGGACTGCAGGAACCTGCTCAAACCCAAACCTGCAGTGCCCTGCAACCGAGATGTGCCGTGCGGGTCAGAATGGGCCGTGGGGACCTGGAGCGAGGTGCTTTACACTCCTCACTGTGTCACACTCAACGCTGCCTGACTTAACACTACTCAGCTTTGTTTAACATTATCACTACTGTCTATAGAATGTTATACTCAGTGTAACACATAATATTGCTTAACATTTAACACCGTTTAACACTCAACTACCTGTCACTCTGTACTGCATGTGCCCTTTGCCCCTCAGTGCTCTGCCTCCTGTGGGGGCGGGGTCAGGTCCCGCACGGTCACCTGTCGGACGGCGGCCAGGCGTCGCTGCCAGGCCTCCAGCAAGCCACGCTCCCACACCCTGTGCGCGCTGCAGAGCTGCCCCTCCGCCCGCAGAAAGCCCCCCCCAGCCAGCAAGAGGAACACTACCCATATCTCCTCTACCCTGGAGACAGGAACTGTCACCACAGTGACCGCTGACCCTGGAACTCCTGCTAGCTCCGCTGCAGCCTCCACTGCACCAAGCCCCAAGGACAACCAGCACCACGCTGGGGGCCGAAACGCCGGCGAGGGCGACAGGGGGCCTCCCACAGTCCCTTCTTTCACGGCGGACGATGAAGGAAGCACAGATGGCTTCTTGTTTCCTGGCAACCGGCATAAGTTAGACTACATCACAGAGGACTCTGCTATGGCTGGGAGGCAGGGCCCATGGGCGTCGGCTACCACCATCTCCGACCCCCGCACGACGCCCCCTCCCTCAACACCTGCAGAGGCCTCAGCGTCTTCTACATGGACAACCTCCTACAGCCCTTCCATGAAGCTGGGTCCAACATGGGGGCCAGTAACTACCCAGGCCTCCCTGTCCAGCTCAGGGCAAACTGGTGGGGCACAAGAGACCTTGCCTACCTCACCCCAGACGGCCCAGGATGCTGGGTTTACCGGGACCTCAGAACCAGACAGCGCAGCTAACCCTACAGGCAGCCACAGCAACGGACCTCCTGTTAACATGAACGTCTTCTGGGTGGTGGGCAACTGGAGTGAGGTAGGTGGAGATGGACTGCGGATGGTCTGCTCACGGTGGGGTGAGTCACTGTGACCCATAGGATCCAGTCTAGTGAGGTCTGTTTTCACAAGGCTCGGTGTTCTTCATCACGATAGACTACTCTGAATGGTGCACTGCTGTATGGGTTAGGACCCTGTGCCTGTGATCGGAAGGTCGCTGGTTTAAATCCCGTGCCTGGCACAGTGACGTTAGTGCTCAGCCCTTCAGCAAAGCCCTCAGTCCTGGGGACGCTGGCGGACCCAACTCTCTGATCCTCACTCGTATGCCGCTTTGGATGAAAGCTAAATAAATAAAAGTATAAGTGTAACTGCCTATGATCCTAACCTATGAACGATGAATTGGTGTGTCGAAAATGAATATCTGTGATCTGTGATGGACTGGCACCTCATCCATGGTGTCTCAGTCGGATGCTCTGTGCTTCCTGTCATATGTTCCAGACCAAACATATAGATTTGGGTGTGGACAAAAGGGACGTGTCCCTACCAAGACTGTGGGAGTACTGTGTGTGTTCAGGGGAGTGGGGCATTCGGGATAGGTTTGGTCCTTTCCAGTGTTGTGGGAGTACCATGTGTGTTCAGGGGAGTGGGGCATTCGGGATAGGTTTGGTCCTTTCCAGTGTTGTGGGAGTACCATGTGTGTTCAGGGGAGTGGGGCATTCGGGATAGGTTTGGTCCTTTCCAGTGTTGTGGGAGTACCATGTGTGTTCAGCGGAGTGGGGCATTCGGGATAGGTTTGGTCCCTATCGGTGTTGAAACCAAACCTACAGCTTTGCCCCAGACTCACCATGACCCTCTACTGGATAATAAATGATGGAAGATAATGAAGAATAGAGGTCGTTAAATTGCTGTGAAATACCATGATGTTTTCCTTCTGTGTCTTTTCCACGTGGCCATGGTGCAGTGCTCTACCTCCTGTGGCCTGGGGGCCATGTGGCGGACAGTTACCTGCAGCTCCCCACAGGAGGCGCTCTGCTCAGACACCAGGAGACCCGACCCTGCCAGGAGGTGCCACATCCGTCCCTGCGCTACCTGGCACAGTGGCGACTGGAACAAGGTGAGCAAGATGAGTCAAAAAGGACCAGCAGGTGGCGCACTAGCTAATGTACCATGAGATTGAAAAGGCTACAGGTACAGATCTAGAGACATGGTCACCATCGTGATTTTGAGTCAGTTATTTGCCCTGTTTTATTAAGGGACAAAGCATTAAACTTTCAGTTATTTTGGGTGAAAAGTTCTGCTAATTATGTGCTATTAATTGAAAACATACAAACGAAATATGCATCGACAACATCAAATAGCATGACAGGATGGAAAGAAGATGTGTTACGAGAGCCAGGGATTGTGGTAGAAGTGAAAGAGGATGGTATGCAGCAGGCGAGATTTATTTGTGTCCTCTGTTGTTGTCTAATGTAAGTACGGAACTTGTCCTGATTTGCAAAAAAAGCCCCCCTTAAAACAGAGGATGCAGCGGCCCTGCACTGCAACAAGAAACAAATGCTCCAGCACCTGAAGGCTCAAGGCCATGTTTTTAGTAATTTATAAACACATTTATAATCATAAAGCATTATGAACATGGCTATTTATAAAAAGGCATAACATATTATAGCCATGTGTATTATTACGAATGCTCTATGCACCTCTCATCTATAATGCACAAAGCATCCTTAATGCTTATACTGCTTATTATAATGCATTATGAAGGTATCTATAATGCATTATAGATGAGAGGTGCATAAAACATTCGTAATGCATGTAAATACTTATAGCCACATTTAAAATACTTTATGAATGCATTATTATTTGCTATGAATGTGTTTATAAATTACTAAAAACATGGTCTTAATTAAAATGTTAACACTCATGCTTCTGTTCTGTCACTTATTAGTTGCCATTTATAAATGATATGCACCCTGCCCTCTATCTCACTCTGTCTTTCTTTCCTGTGGTCTTTCTGCATGTCTGCAGTGCCCAGAGGGATGCCTAGGGGGCAGCAGGCAGCGTGATGTGCTATGCATGGACACCCAGAGCCAGCGTGTGCTACGCCCCTACCACTGCCAGGCGGCGGGGCACCGTCCCCCCAGTTCTGAGCCCTGCCTCTCACGGCCTTGCCAAGCCTGGCAGGTCTCCCCCTGGGGAAAGGTACGGTGGATGCAAAATCCACTTAATGCTAACGTTTCACCAGAAGCTATCTGCATCCCAGAAGCTCCCATCATGAAGACTTGAGAACATCACTGAGATATTGTCCTTCATTTAGTTATGGTTATTTAATTGTGAACTGCACAGTGGCCTCATATCTCCAGGGATGTGTGGAGTCTACGTGTGTTGGTACGCTAGTTTCCATCCACGTCCAAAGATGTGAGGGTGGATGAATGTCTCTGTATCTGTATCGCCTGTACTGTGTGGTTGAGTGTGTGTGTGTGTGTGTGTGTGTGTGCGCGCATGCGTGTGACCTTGTGATGGACTGGCATCCTGTCCAGGGTAGTCTTCCTCCTTGTGTCCTGTGCTGCCTGCAGTAGGCTCCAGGCCATCCTGTAACCCCAACCAGTGGTTGGAAGATGTATAGACTAATATGGATAGACTAATATGGATAGACTAATATGGATAGACTAGTTCTGTTACAGCCAAGACCTATTTTTATGTGTTTTTGTAAACATTTGAGTGTGTGGATCACTGGGCTGTACGTCTGCGCCTATGACTGGAAGGTTGTCGGTTTGAGGCCCTTGAGCACGGCTCTTAACCCCCAGCTCCAAGGGCGCTATTGCTGGTGGCTGCCCTTCACTGCTCTCAGCTACATGTGTGTCATGGAGAGCAAGATGGGGTAGGTGAAAAGAGAATTTCCCCACATGGATCAATTGTCTCCATCATCATAATCATCATTAAATACTAATTACCGTGGCACATCTATGTTGGTAAGGGAGGTATGCTAAAATACGTTGAAAGATTTTTTTTTTTATTGAGTTGCATCATACAGTACGTCTGCCCCCAGTGCTCGAAGAGGTGTGGTGATGGCCAGCGGGAGCGCCTCGTGTACTGCCCAGAACCGGCCCGCTGTGAGCCGACCCAGAAGCCTAACAGCACCGAACCCTGTAACCAGCACTCGTGCTTCCGGTGGCAGACCATGGCCTGGGAGGAGGTGAGAGGGCCAGTCCAAGTACAAACTGCTCTTCCTTACTTTGTGCAGGTGGTAGGAGGGTCAAGGGGCCGCAAGGGGCGACCATGTGACTGGATCAGCCGAGTCAGGTGATCGTGAATGATGTCACTGTCTGCCCAGACTGAACCTGAATACAGCAGAATTCTGCATGAGGTTCAAACTATACTGCAAAGACCACCAATGATGACAAATTAAAGATATTTACATTTCCATGGGGTGACCAGATTACAAGTACTGGCTGGATATATTTCAGTGCTCAAATTAACAACAAAATTTCAGAAATGTGATGAAATCGCTCAGACATTTTTAAAAATGAAATGAGGGGTAATCTAAAAAGGTTTTGGTGGCCTGTAATTATCTTAACTTGACAGGAGTTACTTTGATTCAATTATTCAGTTTTTTTAAAAGAAATGCAAATCATATGATATACAAAGGTAGATAAAATAACTGAAAACGGCACATGAGAAAGGAGTTTAACTCTGAAGAAACCAAATCAGAGGTACAAGCTGAGCTAATGAGTCATGTTGGGTTGAATGCCAGTTATCGGTAGTGCCAGGTATAGATGAGATCTGCCAGTTATCGTAGTGCCAGGTATAGATGAGATCTGCCAGTTACCGGTAGTGCCAGGTATAGAAGAGATCTGGCAGTTATCGGTAGCCAGGTATAGATGAGATCTGCCAGTTATCGGTAGTGCCAGGTATAGAAGAGATCTGGCAGTTATCGGTAGCCCGGTATAGATGAGATCTGCCAGTTATCGGTAGTGCCAGGTATAGATGAGATCTGTCAGTTATCGGTAGTGCCAGGTATAGATGAGATCTGCCAGTTATCGTAGTGCCAAATATAGATGAGATCTGCCAGTTATCGGTAGTGCCAGGTATAGATGAGATCTGCCAGTTATCGTAGTGCCAGGTATAGATGAGATCTGGCAGTTATCGGTAGTGCCAGGTATAGAAGAGATCTGCCAGTTATCGGTAGTGGCAGGTATAGAAGAGATCTGCCAGTTATCGGTAGTGGCAGGTATAGATGAGATCTGCCAGTTATCGGTAGTGCCAGGTATAGAAGAGATCTGCCAGTTATCGGTAGTGCCAGGTATAGATGAGATCTGCCAGTTATCGGTAGTGCCAGGTATAGATGAGATCTGTTAGTTATCGGTAGTGCCAGGTATAGATGAGATCTGCCAGTTATCGTAGTGCCAGATATAGATGAGATCTGCCAGTTATCGGTAGTGCCAGGTATAGAAGAGATCTGGCAGTTATCGGTAGCCAGGTATAGATGAGATCTGCCAGTTATCGGTAGTGCCAGGTATAGATGAGATCTGCCAGTCAGCCCTTGACTTGTGAGTTTTCAGAGCAACACCAGGCAACTAACAAGAGTTTAAAAGGCCATTGAGTTGCAGGTTCATGAGCTAAAAAAAACCACTAAATGATGTAATGTGCTGAAAACCATGCCAGCAAGAAGGACTGGTGCTGTTCTGCAGGCTGAGGGTGACCCTACTCCTTATTCACTGCTTCATGTTAATTTCGTTAGGTATTTTCATCATTTTGTGCACCCTCTGTATCTGTTACCATTTTTGTCTTGCCGATTCTATATTCCTTTTTAATGATTCCCACACGTGTGTGTTGTATATGCTGATGCTGTCTGTGGAGTAATTGGACTGACTGACTGCAGCACTGCGTCTGTCACTGTGTTTGAATACTGGCTCGGTCCTGGGTGTTGCTGACGCGTGACTGCTTTTTTTAATGCTTGTTTCGTTGACTGCTGGCGCCCTCTGTGTCCTTGCCGTTTGATTTGTCGCACTCTCCACATTGGCGAGGCCTGTTTGAACCAGCCGCTAACACGGTCTGGGCTGTCTTGGTTCTGCCTGTCACAGTGCTCCGTGAGCTGTGGGGGTGGGGAGCAGCGCCGCGTGGTGACGTGTGTGAATGAGGAATTGGGCGGCGTAGAGAGTAGCCAGTGTGAACGGAGCAGCCGGCCAGACAATTTCCAGAAGTGCAACCTGCAGAAATGCGAGAGTGGCCCGGGTAAGGCGCTGCTCGGTGGCATCAGATAATTCTTTGTCCTTAGCTGCTAAGCATATGCTTTTATGAAAAAAGAACTCACTAATTTATCCCATTTAGTTTGTTAAATATTTACATCTATGTTTATTTAGACGATGATGTTAGTCTAAAACGACATACAAGTGAGCCAAATAGCACATTACGAACATACAGCAGCGACGTAGTCGGCTCAGCATAAGTGCAGCTAAGCTGAGCTTCCAGTTAATGCCCAATTATAACTGCAAGCAGTAAGGAGCAGGAGTTACACAACACAGTAAGAAGCTAATAAGGCGACAATTCAATTTTAGCGGATAAAATGCAACAGTCAGGAAACACGGAGTGGTGTGAGCTAGGTAAATACTAAATATTGAAGGATTTTACAGAACGACACTTTCTGGGACTTTGAGGTATTGAAACATCAACTATCTTCTGCCCTAAAATGTAACTTTTCAGTTCAAATGGATGTCGTCAAATCTGAATATCCAAACTGGAGCCATGCTAATACACTAATACGTCGCCTCTTCTCCTCCGCAGTGTCCAGGTGTACGAAGGACAGCATGTCCACACGATTCTGTGAAAAACTCAAACTCCTGGGTCGATGTTTCCTTGGCTCCATCTGGAAACAGTGCTGCATCACTTGTGCGGGTTAACTGTGATCACCCCTCCCCCCACAGCCCCACCAGTATAAAACCTCTGTCATACTGGGACCCACCAAGGCGCGGAACCTCAGCAAATAACAGACAGACTAGAGAAACACATAAGAATCAACAAACACCAGGAACACACCCAAAACAGATACACACAAAAGAAAAAAAGGAAACACACAAAAACATGATTAGTGTGCATCTTCAGTCTGCAGTGGGAAGTGCTGAATGTGTACAGATTTTTATCATGCTGCCAGTTTTGTGAGTTACAGCCCCTCTGAGACACCAAGACATTGCTGACACAATGAACTGAACACCTTGCTGCCTTGTGGTCTGGTCCCACCAACGCTCTCTGGTTATTCCACTGCAGGAAGAGAAGCGGCCACCCACCCAACTACGTTGAACATCTCCATGGTGCTTAATACCAGTCTTACACTGTTCTGTTCAGTGACTTTCATTTTGTGCCTCATAGATGGCAAAGGATGGTCAGACTATTTTTTTTCATGGATTTCCTTGATGAGGTGGAAGAGGATATTGCATGCATGGTTACTCCGTCACTGAAACAGCCTTGGTGCTGGATTAGGATTAGTAAATTTTCTCCTTATTTTTACACTGAGACCCACTGAGTGATGTGCTGCAACAGTCTAACACTCGCTGGTCGACTACAGAAATAGGTCCGTGTTTCACAGCAAAATGCAGTATGGTTCAGCTTTGTGTTAGCGCAGTGTTCAGCCTCAGTGTTGGTTCAGGAAAGGATATTAATCAACAATAATATAAAACATGTTCAGCTGTATTACAAAGTATTTTTATAAGGATATTATAGCAATTTAATTTCAACAGAATATTCAGACTGCTGCATTTGTATGGTAAATATTTAAAATGTATGGTAAAAATGCACAAGTCCAAAAACAGGGCAGAAGAAATTAATTCCCTGCTGTCTTGTTTAGAAGCAGGGCAGTGATTGTGAGAACAGGGTGCTGTGGAATACTGTGTATTTATCCAGAAAGTTCCAGAAGCTACAGGTGTCCTGCACAGTCAGCACATGGATGTGTCTATAAATTATCCTGTGCTTACTGTCACTCCACTTGGGCCTCTTCTGGCCTCTCTGACTGCCTGTTCTTATTATGGTTGGCTGATACTTTTATACGTTTTATCCCTTAGATAACTGAAGCACTCTAGATTCACGACAGAGTACAGCGAAACCAAATAGAAACAAAAACAGGGTTTTAAGTTCATGTTCATAATCTCCCCGCTACCCATTCCTTCATACATCAGTCGGGATTTCAAAATCCACCAGAATTTAATCATCTTAGGACTCACTGTTAAAAAAGGGTTCCTCTTTGTCAGGCATGTTTTAATTGGTGTAGGGAATATGTTCAGAATATGAATGGGTCTGCATGGATAATGTTTACAAGGAGACTCAATGAAGTATGCAATGTGAACTTCTAAATGGTGATCCCTTGGCTGTATTTTCACGCATTTGTAAACGTGACCTCACAACTTTGATTACTGAAACCAGTCAAGGTGCCAACAAGAACCAATGAGAATTACCAAGGAAACAATGCTACTTTAAATAGTTATTCTTTAAATTCAGAATTTTACTTTCTGTGGTCCGACACAGTGATCTTTGGGCAGTGGTCACTTAGTAACATCTCACTCTTTCATTATTAAATCTGAATTCAAGTCACTTGACAAGCTGTTCACCGTCAATAGTAAACTCATGTACCCAAGGTCTTCACCCATTTAAGGGGATCTGGGGGTTGTATTTGCTGGTTTTGATTATTGAGGGGGTTACAACCCCCCATCCCCTATATTTTACATCCATGCATGTACCAACCCAAAATGTTCTTTTTTGGTTTTGATTTCTCCTGAAATCAATGTGGCTGTTACAACTGCGGGGCGAGCATTTCAGCCAACATCTGAATATGCATGAGGTGTTGCTGGTCATCACTCTCAGGCCTTGATAATAGGTCTAAGTATTTGATAATGAAGGTGACTGACAGATTGCCTGTCTGTACCTCAAATATCTGCATTAATAAATGCCGTTTTTGACTGTGTGCCTCTCGCTTCACTTGACTCCAGACTGATCTTGTCAAATCAGATTCAGAATACTTTATTGATCCCTGAGGAAATTATGTGGATACAGTTGCTCCTGGACAGTAAGAAAATAATTATCAAGTTAAATACCAATAACAAATAATACAAATATTACAATACCAAAATTACAAATGGCTCTAATACAAGGAAGTCAATATACCAACAATATATATTATATAAATATTATATAAATTATATATTACACATATTATATATATAAACAATAAACAAGCAATAACCTGAAAAATTATAAATATTTCACATATTACAATACCAAATTACGAATGGCTCTAAAAGTACAAAGAACTCAATATACAAACAAATATTACAGGAATTAACTATACATCGCTGGGAAAATATAAGCATCGATAACTCTAAAACTAAAACTAAATTTACAGATTAAGAAAGTACATAATCGCAAAAATAATTATCACCACTCCGAGTTATTTATTCAGTAGTTTTGAGTTACGTTAAAATTAACCTTCCCATTGGCGTGAGTTCGCAACCCTACTGTCCAATAGAATCTCGCGATATTATGACGTCACGTTAGCGGGAGGTCCAAAAAGGAATCAAAAACTGAGCGTAACCTAAGAACTGGTAGTTGACTGTTACTTATTGTTAGTTTACAGTAAGTGACAGCAAGAGATATTTTATATTTACAGGATCGGATTGCATGCAGGAGTTACATTCGGTGCACATCTTGCTATACTCTTGACTTGCAGATACTTTATCAATCGGGGATATATAGCGGTAAACGGAGCAGTCAGCGGCTACCTAGTTAAGGGAAACCCAGGTATCCCGGGTGTGCCTCGCGGCAGGGTACCCTGGCTAACCGGACACCGGGCTGGTCATTCCCAGGTTGGCTCCCGCGGCGCGTTGGGGTATAAACCCGCCCGGCCAGCCATGGCCACAGTCTCCTTCATGGTCCTCTTCGAGGACGACGCCCTGGAGGTGGCCTACAGCGATGGCTCCCGTTTGCAGCTGTCCCCGTGCGGCTCCGAGTTCGTGCTGGAGGAAAGGCCGCCGGCCTCGGCGCACCCACTGCAGACGCCTCGCAGGCTGCGCCGGAGGACGCGCTTTGTCACCAGCGCTCACAAAGTACGATTAACCCGCAGCCCGTCAGCGCTGTAACGGCCGGTGAAGTAGCGGGTGTCGGTGCTGGTTAAACTCTGGCTGTGAGCATGTTGGGTACCTGAAAGAATGCGCATGCGCGATCAATCCAAATCTCAAAATAATTACATTTTCCAATTGAGTAAAATAATGCGGCTAATTTAGTTAGTCGTGAAATACAGCTCTGGAAAAAAAAATGAGACAACTCCATTTATCAAAAATAATTGCCTTGTTAAATCCTGGTCTAATCCTGGTTTTGTTGACAGAAGGCTACATAGGTTGTGTCCAGGCTCAACATTTCTAAGACAGCAGTACGCAAAAACAAGGTGAAACAGAAGACCAAAAACCAGCCAAGTAAAGGGCGGATGCGACTGTGTAAATCCAGAGATGACAGTCAACTTATCTGACTGTTTCTCATGAATTGTAGTTTGACATCGAGTGAGCTGCAAAAGGAATGTGAAACATTTAAGGTTTAGGTGTGAAGTGCATCACTAGGACAGTTTGTATCAGGCTCCTAGAAGCAGGACTGAGATCCTATAAAGTAAAGATGAAGCCCTTCATCAATGAGAAATGGAGAAGAACCAGGCTGTAAAAAGAAATACATTCACAGATGCGCACCCATAAATTGAGAAATGAGTGAAACAAAAAATTGTGCTGTGGTCTCTTAATTTTTTCCAGAGCTGCCTCTTCCACTTTAACCTAAATCCGATGTTTGATTTCTTTCTTTGGATGATAAATGTACAATAATACCTACAGAAGAGTGTTACACTTGTTTTCAGGATTTGTTGGTGCAAGCTCTGGATTTCAGGAACAGGTTTGCCACGCGTCCGTACCTACCAGAGGAGCTTCTTCCCATGGAGCAAAGAAAGGTAGCTACGTTCAAATACTGGATGCTCAGATTTTTTCAAAAGGCACTGATCATAAGTTTGGACAGAAAGGGGGGGGGGTATTATGCAAAGAAATCTACTTTTGGAGTGAGATTCTTTACTCATCCAGAATTTGACATACTGCACTTTTAGACACAAGAGGCCTGGGAGGTTTATGTGTAGGATGAGCGCTATTGCAGTGGTCTTTAGTACATTCAGACCACGTATTCCCTTCTACTGTAGTATTTGCACTTGTTTCCATTTTTGTACTTTTTGCAAAGTTGTCATAATGACCCACAAGATTAATTTGCTAAGCTTTCACCCTCTAGTATATGTTGATTGAGATCATTGTGTGCATCTCATTGAAAAATCATTTTCTGTATTTCAAAGCTCTCCTTCATTGACATCTCAGAAGTGGAATGGCCATCACTTTCAGAATCCTCTTCCCGTGACAGAGGTCTCGGCCCCAGCCGGGAATTTGTAATCTCCTCACTGGATGGGAATGCACGGCTGCAGCTGTCGCCTTGGGGGGAGGAGTTTTCTGTGGTGTTCCTCTGCAGGGTTAGTCAGGACCAGCCCCAGAAGGCCAGCGGTGACTGTCCAGGTAGCCGTCCGGCCAGCCAGTGTGGCAAGAACAAGGGGAAGTCTAGGGAAAGACTGTCAGACCTCTGTAAGAGAACACCCAGAGTGAGCGGGGAGCAGGGTGAAGCCCAGCCTGGGTCTCAGGGCCATCCCAGCAGCCCCCCCACAGAGCTCCCAACTGCTCACCCAGGCAGGACGTATGTCTGCACCTGGGTGACGCAGCAGCACTCCTGCTCCTTCCCGCCGCTGTTGTGGCGCCACCCGCTGTCCATTGCCATCGAGCTCCGAACTGCCACAATGGGGGAGGAGCCGTCGCGTGGAGAAACGACGTCAGGAATCGAGAAGGGCAGCCTTCCCCAGGCCCTGCCTCTGCGGTGCTTCTCTCCACACCAGCACAGGTCTGCACTGCTTTATAACTCACTGCTGGTGCAAATTAAGCGGGAAACTCAGCAGTGGCAATAGAAGTAGCAGGTTCTGAGAGCATGTATCTGTGTCTGTATATTGTAATAGTTATTGCATCATATTCGCTGGTGGTAGCATAAAATCTCTACCTGGCGCTCAAGTCCCACATGTCCCTGGCAAGGTGGAGGTGCAGGGACTCTACAGGAGCACAGGCGGCGCTAGAGTGTGGTCCACATGGCGAGCTGCTAAAGGTTATGTGGATCCAAGGTGTGCTCTATCGGTGAGTGATACGGCTGTGGGCGTCGCATGGATTACTGTTTTACTTGTGCAGTCGCTGATATTACATCATGTGGCCCTCTGCAGGGTCACTAACACGGCAGTGACTGTGATGGAAGTCTTTCCTGGTGACGGTTCAGTCATACGCTCCAGCTCCACCCTGCCGGAATACTTTACCCATTGCACCGTCGGCCGCGAAGGCCAGGTCTGTCCCATGGGGGCGCTCAAATGATTCCGGTAGTCAGTATTTGAGATTCAACACGAATCAGTTGGTTACATCTCAATCCTGTAAATGCTGACAGATTTACTGACTATTGCACACAAATATAGTGAAATTTATGGTACTTTTTAAGAACGCCTTGATGAGAAGAATCCCAGAGATGTTCGCAGAATATTTGCTCTGCATGGTATAATTTTTAAAACATATTTTAAAATGTATGGGGAATAACACCTCCAGTTCATTTCAGTTCATGCCACACAACTGCTATTGTAGTCAATTCTGTTGAGGAAGCAGCAGTGAATTAGCTTGTGATCTGGAGGGTCTCGGAGGCTCAGTCCGCGTTCGTTCCTTCAGGGCGCGGAAAAGACGTACATCCTGAGCAGCCTCCCGCCTGACATTCCCGGGCAGCCGTACTCGATAAGGTCGCTGGTGGCTCGTGCAGGAAGGTGAGCTGCTTGGAGACTTTAAATCATAAAGAGAAGCCCGTCACCCCTAGATCTGAATATGGTGTATTTCCCTCTCTTAGTGTGCATCTGACACTGGCTGAATGGTGCGGCATGTGACTTTGCACTGTAGCAGTGTCCGGACAGTTGTCAGTTAGAATCCTGTTGACCAGAAGACCGCTGACCCTTTGCTCTGACCCCAAAACATCATTCTCACTTACATATTTGTGTCTATTCTATTAAGTTGGTGGGTCTGCCATCTTTTCCTTAGCACAGAAGTCTCTGGATGAGCAACAAAAATGAATATGTATATTAAAAAAATAATAGGCCAAGGCTCACCTTTTTCACTTGACCTACTGAGCGTATGTTCTCTTGGTGAAACACTGGCTTTGTACAGGATCATGAAGTGCTACAATGAGGCCAAGTTCTCGCTGAAACTTCCCCCGTCCCACTGCTGCTGGCAGGAGGTAAGAGCCAAGTGGGTCCAGCTTTTAACCTTTTATACATCTAATTACTTCACTAAAGCTAATTTGGGGTTTAGTGCCTTGGTTACGGGACATACCAGAAGGACGCTTTTGGTACTAGAACCACTAGTAGAAACTATTTATCTCATTTACTAGTTGTATTATAACCATAGATTTTTGTCAGAAGAAAGCAAAAGTCAATTACCTGATTTTCATAGTTTTAGGGTTTTGCTGTGATGTAATTGTGAGGGCCGAGGTGCCTTTCTGAGATCTATCCACTGCGTAAACACTGACTAAACATACATGTGTTCATCTTCTTTGACACTTTTTCTTTGGACTCTCCGATAATTGTAACGCATGCATGTAGCTGTAAGGAATAGGACAGATTCAGTTCTTGTCCATTTGCAGGAGAGCCGTTCAGAAGCCTCTGTAGTGACCCTGGAACCTCATGCTCTGGGTCCAGGCCCAGGCTTGTTTCAGTCCCGACTGTTGGAGCAGAGCTGGTAAGAGGGCAGTTCTGCGTAACACCATTCTGTGTCATTGTTGCCCATCCCATGCTAATAATGTGCTCATGCTCTACAGTCTCCAAGTTTTATGTTGTATAAGTATTATTAAAATGTTTGCCTTGTCTGTTGCAGGTCTGCAGAGGCAGAATTGGCGAAGATCAGAAGGTTTAATTGTATCCCTTTTAGTTTTGTTTCCAATGGCGGGTGGGGGGCGGGATCTGGTGTGTGGATACAGCAGGTGAAGCAGCGTTCCTCTTTAACCCGGAACTTTCAGACTTGCTGGATCACAGCGGTCTTGTGAGGTCCGCTGGCGTCTCCTCCGGGTCTGGTGGGCCGGGCGACAGTCAACCGGTGTTCCTTGGCATCCCTGCCGTGACCCGTGAGGAGATGAGCGTCGCAGCGTTGCTGCGGCACACCTCGGACACCATCCGCGACATTGAGGCTTTTCTGTCCGGTGGTGTGACTCATCACGGCGCAGCGTGAAAGGGGGCCACCCTTCCGCCGCCCTGCCAACCAGCCGCCCCCCCTGTCCATCAGCAGTTTTTCTTTAAATCCTATCCATGTGACTCCCCACTGGATGAAAATAAGGAGGGAAAATTATTACTTTCATAGGTATTTCATTAGTTAATTACAGTCAGCAGCACCTTCAGTAATATTCACATGGAAAACTGATACATAGCAGGATTTCTGTTCTTTTTCTGTTTGCTGCCCATCTTGACAATTTCCTGGTGCATTTGTATATACTACCACATTTATGGGTTATATTGTACAGCATCCTGTGTGAAAGTCTATTATAAGTAGTTTCACTGCTAGTATGAACTTCCCCATCAGCAGCGAACGAGCGAAAAGGCTATAGAATAAAATCTTCTCAAAAGAGTAAGTGAGTCATTTCTATTTATTTCTGATAAAATACCAATAGCAGTTTGATCTGTGTTAAAATGTCCATATTGTGTTTTCTACTGTTGGAACTTGTTTTAAGTAACTGTTTAATAAGTGTTTGTTTTGTATCTGGTATTTTTGTCCGGACAAAGTTTATTATTTATGCATTAAAATGGAAAACATTTCTCTTAAAAATGCTTCACATTCTGGAATTGGTATGAATGCAAATGTGTTTCCAAGATACTTTTAAATGACTCAAAAGGAACATACCTTCCATTCACAGGTTTTAAAAAAAACATAAGTAAATTTAAGATTTATTTGCAAAACTTTCCTCTATTTATTTCTGACATGAATTGACTGCTGTGAGAAACTTTGATCTAATACGCCCTGAAATGTTTGTACTGTTTGAACTCCCTCATTAAAACGGTTTACTTCTCACGTGTTTAGTGCTTGACCAGTTCCGTTTACCAGCTCTCATTATACCATTGTGATAATGTGATGCTTCTGACTCCCAGCTCCCCGTTATTCTTACAGCTCCCATAGTTCCCTTCAGGTGCTGTTCCTCCCTGGGCAGTGGCTTTACAGACCCCGGTTACACGAGCCTCCTGCAGAAGAGCAAGGTGGCTTTGAGGCGGCCATGGCGCACGTCAGCTCAGTGCAAGCCCGCCGAGCGGCCCTTGAGGGCTCCCTAGGTGGGAAGTCTGGGAACACTCCGGAGCCCCCCAGGCCTGCCTTTAAAGCTAAGCTTTCAGAGTCCCAAAGCAGCGGTGGCCCCCCCAGGGCACCGCTACAGTTCACCAAGCCGCCCATGCCTAAATCCTCCCCGGGTGGGGACAAACCAACCCCCACGGTGTCGTCTGTTCTTCCGAAGCCCTATCAGGCCCCGGAATGGCCAAAAAAGCAAAACAACCTTACAGGATTCCCCAAACCCGTCCGAGAGCCCGGGGCCAGCCCTTTCGCCGCGCCTGAGCCTGAGAAGCAGGCGGAAATGCCCCTGAGGACGAAGAGCAACGTCGATGGCGGCAACAAGTTCAGCAACGTATCACCCATGAGCTCCACGCCGCCAGTGTTGTCCTCTAAGCCATCGCTAAAGCCCCCCACCATAAAATCCAGCCTACACCCCAACTCCCAGGCACAGGAGGGTGATCCCTCCACCCCCAGAAAAAAAATCCTGCCAAATATTTTCAATCTGGGGAATGCACCCCCAAAACCGAACAGGCCCCCGAAGGTCAATCTGGAGATGTTTACAGGGGACAGAGGGTGTGTCAAAGATGGTAAGTCTTCCTCAGTTGTGACCACATGCTAATGTACATGTGTTCTTGTCCTTTTGGCATTTATCCTTCTCATTTTTCAGTTGAGTAATGATGAATCCTGTGGCACACTGGCAACAAGAAGTTAATAATATGTATAAATGTGGCATATCCGACGTCACAATACACATCCCATTCATATTTTAGGCCTACTACTAATCTAAATTGTGGGCATCTGTAAACCCTCATATAGTACTGAAGTGCTGACATGTGGTCAAATGCTTATGTCCGTCATCTAAAGCCCTCGAAATTGCTCATACTGTGTGTGTGTGTGTGATGTTTATATTGTGGGGATTAAAAACCTGTTATTTTGATATTGTGGGGACCATATTTTCAGTCTTCAGAAGGGGAAACTCAGTTTTATAAAAATCCAAAAAGTCTTGTATTTTGTTTGGTTACTTATGGTTAAGGTTAGGGCTGGGTAGGGGTTAAGGTTGTAATTTCTGTGACTAGGGTCGTTCCCATAGAAATGAATACAAATGTGTGTGTGCCTTGCGAAGGACGGGAATCCCATGCAGGGTATGCCCCAGCCTTGTTAGAGAAAATGGCTTGAAAAGCTAAGAACTTTAATTATAGAGAGGACTGACCTCTAAAAGCTACATCAGAATATATGGTCTGGCCCACAGCAGCAGAAGAATGTGCTTCCCCTTCAGACTGGCTGCTTCCTTTTCTGGTTTCTCGTTTTAAAGCAATGTGTGAGCATGTGGACAGAGTTTGACTAAAACACCCAGCAAGCTTCTGAGCCAAAGACAAGGGGAGTCGCTGGGACTGTGGGATGGAAGCAGAAATGCAGTCAAGGTGAAATTTGTTTGCTGCTGCTTTCTTTCCTGAAATAGACGCCAAACAGAAGATGGGGGTAGCTTCCTGCAGCCAGCCAGTGGCGCCCCCCCCCCCTCCTGCCCTGAGCCTTTCCCTGCGAGCCCCAGTGCCTAAGTAAGTACTGGAGGTCATTTAGCGGACCCGGGCCCGGCCTTTACTACAGAGCTATGTGTTGTTTGTCACACACACACACACACACACACACACGCAAAGATGACATCCCCCCACCCACTGAACCTTCTGGCTAAGCTTCTTACAGGAAGTCACACAGTCAAATGTACAGTAAATAAGTACTTTGTGTAAAAAAAATAATAATAATAATAATAATCAATGACCATCTGTGCAGAACTGCAGAAACCTCATACAGGCTGTCAGAGAACATAGAGCAGGGGTGTCAAACTGCAGTCCTGGGGGGGCGGAGCCCTGTGTAGCTTAGTTCTTTCCCTGTTCCACCACAAATGATTCAGCTCAAGAGCTATGTGGTAATTAGCACAAGGAGTTGAATCAGGTGTGTTAAATGAGGGGAAACCCAAAAATGTGCAGGGCTCCAGCCCCCCAGGACTGGAGTCTGACGCCTGTGACATAGAGTGTCGACACAGAGTGGCTCCTCTGTAGTCCAGAGGGACTGAGCCTTTGCAGGAAGAAAAGAATTACAAAATAGTGCTGAGGATCACAAGAGTACCAGACCTACATCACAGTTACGCTTTTTTCATGCCTGCTGGTACGGGAGGTTAACACTAAACAAGTGGCCAACAATTAGGAAATGCAGGCATGTGTGTCATGACCTGAGGTGTGGTGAAGCCATGGTGGATTGAAAAAAATCCCATTCGTAGCTGACATTTGTGTTAGGTGGCTGCGGGGTTGTCGCCCTGACCCCCTGCTTCTGCTTCCTCTCTGTCTTTGGCACCCAGAGCTCAGCCTGAACCGGAGGAGGAGGAGAGCTACGATGACGTCGGGCTCGCAGAAGCTCCACCGCCACCCCCTGGAGGTGAATCTTTTCAGTGCGCTCACGTGGACGGGACGTTTTTGTGTTTCATGGGAGTCCAACTGAAATGAGGTGGCATAACTACATTTAGAAGATAAGTCTTTGTGGATTAAAAGGCTAAGAATTGTGGTGCCGGATGTGGGGCAGTAGGTGATGTGATGCTTCTGCCATGTGGAAGGTGCTTGTATCAGCGACACAAGTTTGACCTTTTTGTTTATAAGTTCGGCTCCATCGTCGCCATAGCAGCTGGTCCCCAGGACTGTAGTGCACATTAATCTACATAGTTACATTTGTATTAAGATACTGTAGGAGCACTCAACTCGCTTCTCTTCCTGATCATGTGACTGTTATTCTCTGCCAGCTAAGTTGACCCACTTTATTAGAGAGCCGTCAAACCTGAGCTCTTTGCCCTTTGGCTCTTCTTTTTTTGCTGTGGGTTAATGCTTCATGGTTAATTGGAGTTGTGTTCAGTTTTCTTTTTCTCCGTTTCTCCGAGGGCAACTCTCACCCTTTCTCATGTCATTCTCTTACAGGGCATCCCAGTAAGAAACCAGAGGTACTGTCAACAATCTGAGGATGTGCACCAGAACAACCGTGCTGAGAGGCTTTAGAATTGAAATCGTAACACACACAACCGAATGCACCTCCCTTATTTAAAATGCAAATATTTGTTTATCCAGTTTTGCATCGTGTATTAATATCTCAACAAATTGCAGTGACCCATAGGAGACGCCAGCCTGGTGTTTCTGTGACTGACCTTCCCGATGGCCCCCGGGCAGTTCCATCAGGCCATAGGTCCAATGCTGCTGGAGGTGGCACCCCAAGGCAGGGGGTGCAGATATTAGCAAATAGCAATCATGTTCCCATTTAAGGCTGATTTAAACTTCTGTTTGAAGATTCCACTGCCAAAGCGTTAGTTTTGGATGTCACATTTATTCCCATCCTGCGACTTATTAAATTTTTGAATCACGCAGTGAAACGGAAAAAAGCGAACATTTAACAAGTATCAATTTAAAGTATCAATTTGCCGAGTCCTGGGTATATTTGTGCTGCTTAAGACTTCCAGTAGACAAATTTGGAAAAATGTTTATGACAAAGTCACTTTTTAAGCATTTTCCCTTCTAAAGTTAGTGTCTATGCTACTTTTTACTTCAGTTCCAGTCAGCGATGTTAAGTACACCAGGGATGTGCGCTCTCATCACTCATTCAAAAAAAATAAAATAAATAATGCTGTGAAGCAGACCGATCATGATTGTTGTGGTCTGCGTTGCTGCGAGGTGTGGTTTCATTTGTGGGGAGGTTCATGTCAGGCTAAGGCGTAGGCTCCAACTCAATGGCGTCGTTTAACTCAACCTTAAGATGCAGCCTCCATCAGGCTTCTGACTGCTACAGGCCTCAGCTTCCTCCCCGAATGATGCTGAGCTGCAGCCCCTTGAGAACAAAGTGGCTGATGGGACTTTCTGCTCCCACACCATGACACCACGACGGCACCCTGCCTGACGTTCCAAGCATGTGTGTGAGTTAACGGTCAATCGCACACACCCGCCAAAGTTAAACGGTTTCCCCATTCTGCTTCTAACAGGATGAGGGTGAGGAAGAGATGTACGAAGATATCGAAGAATTAAGGTGAGCACTTTATTTTGACTCCCCACAGAGTCAGTGTTCACAGACTGTGAGTAATTTTCATGTCGCGACACCTTGTACCTATAGATGCAGAGTGGGCTCACCAGTGAGCACCCACTGAGCTCAGTGAACAGTGCTTGCAAAGCTGATCCCATATTCATAATATTTAGTGAGCATAACCGAAAGATGGTACACTTAACTCATGATTCAAGTTACACGCTACAAACGAATCCCCTCACTTGTATACAGTTGTACGTCACTCATTAGGATTTAAATCACCCTGACATCTAAAAAGTGAGAATATTATTGGAAAGACTGGATTTAACAATATGGGACTGCAAATTCGGAGGAAAGCAAGGAAACATGAAGGTAACTGAAAGTTTCTGTTATGGTTGGTGGATCTGGGACCCCATCTGAGCTTAAGATAGAGGCAGCCAGGATCCGTGTTTTCACCATCTGAATGGCGTCAGACTGCCTCCTTGGACCTGCCTGCATTTCTATGCTGGTGGTCGCATCGCTCCTGTCACCATAAAATAAAGACCAGCTCCTGTATTTCTGTGGCCGTGGCAAATGCTGCAGGACGCCAAAGGACTCCAAGGAAATCAGAGAGCAGGAAAAGAAGCATGAAAAGGATAAGAAGAAAAGAATAGAGCAGGAACGAAAAGAGCAGAAGGAACGGGAGAAGAAAGAGCAGGATGCCAGGAAGAAGTTCAAGGTACATTTTTCACTCTTAATAGCTTGTGAGAAGGTACTTAACCCCCTTTGAGGTTCTTTTGTAGACATGCTGTCATCTTCATGGTTATTTCAGCTGCCAGTTTCACATAGGTTCTAGCATTTTCTATGCTAACATGTTTCCTGCACATAGATAACGGGACCGATCCAGGTTATCCACACGGCAAGAGCCCACAGGGACTGTAAAGGGGGCAAGAACGACCTTTCTCTGAAGGAAGGACAGACCGTCGAGATCGTGCGCACCTCTGACAATCCAGATGGCCGCTGGCTGGCGCGGACACACGAGGGCTCTTGTAAGTGGACGAGTATTTGTGAACCGAGTCACCTGCCAAGACCTGTTTTATGCAGATGGACACATTAATTTACAATAAGAGACCTTTTGTTTGAAAATTCCCCTTCTGAAATCCCATCTTTTCAGTTCCCTGTTTTTCGCCTCTGAAACCAATGCCAAATTTATTGCAGATGGTTACGTCAAGACCGCAGCGGTGGAGGTAGAAGGCGCGTCTCCAGCAAAAACAGGGTGGGTCCTGTACCTCATAACGGCACTTCGTTGTTCCTTATACTGATTCCATTTACATATATGCCATTATAGAGAAATGAAATTTAAATAGTCCGTTTAGTAACTACTGCTAATCGCTCATACAGTACCAGTCAAAAGCACCCATAGGAAGGTTTATTTGTACCGTTCCCTACACTTTAGAATAATTATAAAGACATCAAAACTATACAGTAACATATGGTATTATGCAAAACAAAAACAGTATTAAAAAATATATATATTCGTTTGGGGGGGGCAGCTCCAGGTTAGGACTCAGAAGATTGCCAGTTCAAATCCCTGGCTCGCCAGAGTCATACCATCACTGGGCCCTTAACCCCAATTGCTCCAAGTCATGTCAGGTTTAGGTCAGGTGGCCAGGTCCTGTGATGCGACAATGTCGCAGTCCTTTGTAGGCACCTTGGTGTGTCCAATCTTTTAACTGGTATTGTAAGATTGACTTCTGATTGGCCTAGTTAGGCTGGGAATATTGGAATGAAGGATTTGGAATGGGTTATTGGAATTGTAATTAAAATTCGGGATGAAAACTAGCACACACGGGGTCCATGAGGGATTGTGTGTGAAGCCCTTCTTTACGTAGCATGTCTTTGGCAGAGGCGACACGGTTTCACTTGTCCTGGTTAGTTTGGGGGTGGTATGCAGAGGCGTTGGGGGGGCACGGACGTTGGGGCCCGGGCAGCACAATCAACCGAGGGGGCCCAAGGTAACATTTTGTCAGGGGGGGCAGAATTTCTAGCTACCCCCTGGGAGGCACTTGGCTCATATTCCTAGGCTTAAAGGTTCAAATCCCACCTCGACTGTGTGAGGCGTTTACATGATCTGCCCCTGTCATGTCCGGTACTCCCGTGTCCTGCTGCATACCAAGACAAACCTGAAGTCTTTGATCGTGTGTGTGTGTGTGTCTGCTGTATGTGCCCTGCGGTAGCATGACACCCTGCCTGGAGAGCACCCCTCACTTGTGCCCTATGCCATCCCAGGTTCTATAACCCTGATCAGGATAAATGGTTGGAAGATTTGAATGAGTAGATGGTGGGATTTGGGTACTTTTCATGTTTAGTAATGGTTTAGTAATGGTGTGGTGGGTGGCTTTGGCTAACCAGCAAACCAAAATTAAATTATGGTTATTTAAAGTGCAAACAGAATTACTGATATTTTTGTAATCTCATCTTGGCACAATTGTTTGCCTCAATACTAAGCACAGCCATATTTTTTGCCTTTAGGGGGAATAACAGTGAAGGTAAGCTTTCCATAATATTTTGATAACTAACATTTCAAGAACAGTAAGAGATACAACACTGTGTTTTTTGGATAAGCACTCGGATAAATGCGAAGTGGAATTTAAGATGCCGCCTTACGGTCAGTCGGACAGCTGGGCAGTCAAGGGGCAGGAAGTTTGAAAGAGTCTCTGTTTCAGAGTTTCCTCCCCCACTGGAAGGGGAGGAGATCTACAATGAGGTGGACGACGAGAACCTTAACTTGTGAGTGCTCTGGGGTGGCACCTAGTTTGGGTAATGGGAGTGAATCGCAGTCTTTTAATAACCTGAACTCTGAGCCAGTAGTGCAGGGTGACAGACTTACCCACTGAGCCACTGTGCTGCTCGTCACTATTGGGAGTTGTAAGTATTATTAATAAGATCGATATTGCCGCCATTTACATTGGCTTTTGTAGATTTTGAACGCTAATATTAATGTGATTCATGTTTATGAAAATACAACTGAGATTGATATGTAGAATAGAATGCATTTTTTTTTGTATAGATAACAAATACAGCAAAAAAGAAAATATATTTGCATATACCATCTTACGGATGGATGGATGGGTGATACTTATTATATGACTAGTTGTGCTGTTATCCTCAGAGTTTTGTAGACCTTTTGATACAATGCCTTAGGTGGGTTATTCAATGCTCTCATCATTCCCATGTCATGTTTTTATTTTCTTTCAGACCCCCCCCTCCTAATCTGGATGAAATTAATGGTAGGACTATGTTCAATAAAAATAATTTCTTCAGATTGTTATTTTTCTGTATGTAATGTTAATAAGGATTTCTCACCGTCTCTGGTTGGTTTCTGCTCTTCAGAGGGGCTGGGGGCAGCCAATGGGGATGAGGTGTACGATGATGTCAACAGCTCCGCCTTCCCCCCACCCCCTCCCGTGAACAGGTAGGCACATCTTACACGCCATGATTCCCAATAGCCACGTAACCAGCTGTGTTTCCCTTAAAGTTTACTGCAAATTCTAACCAAATATTCTAAACTAATTATCATTTTATCATCAATCTACAAATTAGAAAATTCTGTTCCCATTGCAGTGTTGCAAATTTCTTTTTCAGCTTGTTAGAAAAAAAACACCTCAAGCATTTTTTTTAATGATATTTGAGAGGGTTTGTTCTATCTAAAGTTGAGTGTGTCCATTAATGGATCTTCAGCCTGTGTCTTATGAATGTGCAAAAACTACGTCAGTGGAAACACCATTGTTGATCCGCAGTGCATCCATCTAAGGTTTTTATCACCCTCAGTCTACCAGAGTTGAAGCCCAAGGGAAAACTGGAAGAGAAGGATCCCAAAAAACAGAAGAAATTTGAGAAGGAGGAGAAGGATTTCAGGAAGAAATTTAAAGTGAGACTGTTATTTCTTCATTATTATTATTATTAGAATAAGCTTCTAGTTCTGTATCTGAATCTGGGTGGCTGCAATAACACAGGTTTTGTCTGACTGCACAGTAGTTAGCCTCTGACAAAGATTGCTGTTTCAGTACCATCATTTCTGCTGTTTGTTTAAATTAACTTTGACAGCCTTTTCCTCGGTTTCAAATTCTTTGCTCACAGTGATCCGCTAGTCTACCGGACACATTCTCATTACAACTTTCTCTTCCCTTTGATTGGCAACAGTACACTGGTGAGATTACCGTGCTGTACCAGGTAACTGTTGTTCCTGTGTTGACAAATAAGAAATGGGGGAATAAGGACCTCCCACTGAAGCCTGGCGAGATAATTGATGTCATCACAAAGCCTGCGGATAACAAGCTGATTGGTCGAAATCAGGATGGGAAGTGTAAGTGGTCATGTGACATCGTGTACGCCTCTCCTTATCACTCCATTTGTCACAAAAAAATATTTGAAATGCATTCATTTGAATTACACTAATTCACCCACTGCAAAATTAAAACAAAACAAGTACATAAGTAAACTGTTATAAATATGTTACAAAGTTTTCAGCTATTATACATATGGCTTAACTTTTTTTGCAGTTGGTTATGTCTCAACTAGCAACATTATGCAAGGGTGAGTAATGGCCAAAAACAATAAATTATTCTGTTGTCTTGGGAAGTAATCTCACAAAAAGGTGATAGATTACACTTATTGCATTCCAGTTTGCAGATTTTTTTTCTCATCCAAAAATCCATTAAGTGTATACTCTAAAGCAGGGGTTACCGACCTTTTTGAAACGGAGAGCTACTTCACGGGTACTGAGCCATACGAAGGGCTACCAGTTTGAAACGCCCTCCTAAACTTATCTGAACTTCATGTATAATAAACATGTTTTATATGCTTTTTTTTGATATTGTCATTTTCAAATATAAATGCAAAGGTAACTAAAGAAGAATAGCAACAGGATAAAGTTAAATTTTAGACGCTGCTCACTGGTGAGTTGTGCTATTTTTAGAACAGGTCTGCGGGCGACTCGTGTGGTCCTTGGGGGGGCATCCTGGTGCACCATGCTGGTGACCCCTGCTCTAAAGGAATAGTTTGCTGCTACTCTTTAAACTCTCAGCTTGGGTTATAATTGAAGATTGTCTTAAATCTAATTATTGTAAAAATGTAAAACGTAGTCTTTATGGACTAAACCTTAGAATGTTCACATGCCTATTCTGTTGCCAGGAAAAATATGTAATCACAATGAGACTTGATTCTGAAGGTCAGATTGCATGCTTGAGAATTCTCCTGAAGGAGAAAGATCAATATTTTTATGAGAAAATGTCTGTTGGTTTCTAATAGGGACACTGATGTTTACGATGACGTAGGTGAAGGTAAGATGCATAAGTATATTTTTATATGCAAGCCCTTGATCAGCCAGTTGTATACCTATGTATGTATTTAACTTACACCTCTAACTAGAGATACCGATTAATTTTATACAGCTGCATGTCCCACTGAAATAATTCAGATTAAGTGCCTTTTATGGCAAAATGCAGGCTGGGGCTTGAACTGGTAAACTTTGGGTTACATTTCATTGTTAGCCTGCCTACGTTGGCTGCCATATAATTAATAAACTACCAAAGGGGAATTTAGATGTATACTGGCAATAAACAGACCAGAAAGTCATTTAAGAACCAACGTGGCACCATGTCAGGCTCAGTTACGCCTGCAGCAGAGTGGAAGGTGGACTGCATGCAGCCTTGTAGGAGCATTCGGCAGTTTGTAGATGCGCCGATGGGTGCAGCTTCGCCTCACTTGCAGGACATGTGCATGTGTGACTCCTTACAAGCTACTCTTCATGTCTTGCAGGCTGCATCTATGACAATGACTGAGAAGGAGCCGTCACGTTTGTTGCTACGGAGTTTCACTACTGTTCCCCAGTGTGATGACTGCTTGTTTCTGTGGTGCGTGGTGTCTCAAAATAATTTACTGTGCATAAATGCAAGAGAATTATGGAGCATGACAATATAGCTAAAACTGTCTCTGTACAACTGTGTTCTACAAAAACAAAAAAAATGATCAGGGGATGGGATCCCTGTTTAATATTTGAAGCCCACGGTGTTGGAAGGAGAGTAAAAGTCAGTACTGGCCAGGTGTTTATAGCTGTGCGGTATATCTTATGCCCTGATACAAATGTTGTGGGAGTGAAAATGTTCTTTTATTGCTCTTAAAAAAATAATTTGGCATACAAGTATTACTTTCATCCCTTTATTCACTTGGATATCTTCACACCTGTTGTCGGCTGAGGGTCCTGTCTTGTGGTTTGGAACCACTCAACATCATTTCTGATTGACCAAATTTATAATAAAGTCACTGTAACTCTGATTACTTTTTCAGACTTTTGCTATTTGCTTTTAGTATATTTAATAAAATGTCATATTTAAATGTTCCATCTTTTGAGACGCACTTTATTTTTTTAGCAAGGAACGAACAGGGCAATGTATCGCTGTTCTAAAATACTGTCTTCGATTTCATCGGTAGTGCGGCTTTTTAAGAATACCTCCTGCAAATATAAAACAAGCCGAATTATTATTTCTATAATAGAAGAGTAATAACCCTATTTTCAGTAAAGACGACTTTGTCCAGCCCTGAACAATGTGGCGAACAGGGTAATATGTACCTCTATTCGGCATATTGCTCAGAGGTGGTGAAAGTCTTCCGTACTGAAATGAGTTTTGCATGACCGCTGTTGTCCACTTGGTGATGCTATGGAACAAGCAGAAAAGTCAAGAAAAGGAAGGATTCCACGCAGTCCCTCCAATTCCAGACATCCCAGGTAAAGATTTTACTACGACAGGGGAACAATTTAAATTGAATCTAAAAATGTAGGCAACATCCATAATCACAGGCAGAATTTTCTAATCCCCACTTAATTTAATTTAGCATACGATTTAATCCATACTGAAGTACAGCTGAGAATGCAGGGTCAGCCTGTACTGGAGCAATTGGGGGCTATGGATCAGAACCTTCTGATCACAGGTAAAGAGTCCGCACTCGCAGAGGCGCACAGCTCCCCCTACCGAAACGTGTGTGAATTTGGTCTACATCCAGCAGAAAACGCACGGCCCCGCGTTCAAAATAGAACTGTCTTCAATTTAATTGGTTATTTTAAAAATACCTCATGCAAATATAAGACAAGCCGAATTGCGTTTTCTATAACAGAACAATAATAAAGCTATCTTAATTCAAAACCCTATCTATCACGTTGGAGGGTGCATTCGTTTAAACCGCACCTGACATCGCACACTCCCAAAGTAGGACGGCCGCATGAAAAGACGTGACAATAAACCAGTCTGACACAGGGCATTTAATTCTTTTGCTATAATTTATAGTTCATGTTTAATTTGTTTCGAATAACAATTCTAATTTGATCTTTGTTGTAACTGCAATGGAAGCACATTGTCAAAAAATCCGTTTATTTTTCACTATAAGCATCTTCCAGAATCTGCGCAGAAAGGTTTAGTTAGATAAAATACTGACGTTAATTGGTTACTGATTTAATTTGCTTACAAAATCAAACTCAAAAACGTTTCAGGATCAGCTGAGCAGTCCTAATTTATATGTTGTATCATACAATATTATCTCCAAAATTGTGTTTTCTGTCTCAAATTATCGATACATGTTATGTATGTTTCTTTTTGTTTATTATTTATTTTAAGTAACACACGAAATAGCTCAGAAGATTAATTTCTACCACATCCCATTAATCTTTGCCACCAGCTGCACGACCCCGACAGCTGCACACTACGACGATGACGCTCTAAAAACACTGCAGCTGCAAGAAAAGTGGTTTTTGAAACTCGCCGTGGGTGGGATTTGCCGGGCGCAGCCAGTTATTGGTTTACCTGACCTGTCAGTTGTTACGACTCTGAGTTTTCATTGGATGAAGCAGGCGGTGATTTATAACACACTCAAATCCCCCGCCCACCACGGGATTCCGAAGTCTCGCTTCCCTTACCTTTTTCTCTCTCGCGATACTTCCCGTTGTTTCCGGTGTTGCGAACATCCCTGTAAACATGGCGGGTACCATCCGCGGCCGTCCGATCCGGAGTCTTCGGATGCGAGGTGAGCTGGGCTGGAGGAGTCACCGCGAGCGTTGGCATCCCGTTGCCCTCCTATACAGGCGACCTCTGACATGTCCGGCGTCCCGGTTGTTGGCGTTTTGCGCGATCACCGGCGATCGTTGTTTTTCTCTGTTTGGCAGGTCGGAATGACAGCGGAGAGGAAAACGTACCGCTCGACCTAAGCAGAGGTGAGGATGAGTGGGGAGGGGGCGAGTGTTGGGGAGGGGGGCTTGTTGTTGTTGTTGTTGTTGTTGTCGTCTGGGGTTGGGTTAAAAATAAGCGAGCAGCATGCGGCTTCATGCTCACATCGATTTTATGCCATAACATCCCGGCACTGGGGCGTAAGCTGTAGCCCTGCTGACCGCCTTGGTTGTTTTGACTGGCCGGTTAACCAGCTCCGTTCACCCGGCTCACCTGCGCAGCCGCTGGGTTAACGTGCTGCAGACGGCTTGCGAGGCGAAACCCAGTCCGACGGTGCCGGTGGCCGCAGTGTGTGGCTGCTGATGCGTGAGGCGGTGATGGGGGCGCTGGGGGGCGGCGCTGGGGGACCGCGGGGCAGGGCTTGACCCGCTTCGGACCACCGTGCATCCGTAACGGCGGGTGGGGAATCATTTTGGGGTCGCCGGACCGCCTTCTCCAATGAGACTGCGTGGTGTTTAATATTCTGTGCGATTTTTAGCGTCTGTTTGAGCCCAAGCTGCCCGATGTGGCACCCCCCGATGTGGCGCCCCCCGATCTGTCGGTCGTGCGTGAGGGGTTTTGGTTATCAAAATAAAAACGTGTCCACAATGGCTGACACAGCATTGCTGAAAATACCCCTCCCCTCCACCCCCGATCATCTGCGGCAGGGATAAACACATCCCGGGCGTGTTGCTTGTAAACATAACCGTAGCGCTGGGAAATGCACGGGGGAGGGGGGGTGTTAGTTAAGAGCCCATCAGTTAACCTGGTAACGGTGTCATAATATTTACAAGTCACGACGGAGACATAAGGCGTCGGGTGCGATGCCGTGGATCTCTGTTCTCCGGTTAGTAACCCACCAGATGCGACATTTATTCTGTCCATCTTATAAATCTGTGGCCTCGCAATCAGATTGCAGACGGCGAGTCGTGCCCCCCGCCCCCCCCGAGGGTTTTCTTGTCGATTGCGACGAGCTTTCTTTACGATGTGTTTTGCAGTTGCATTCCCAGCAGGCGTTTTCCGATAGACGCCCCCAACACTGTAATTCTCCTGTCGTCCCTGCAGATTTCTTCCGGGGATCGTTATAATTTGTCGTGAGCTATGTATTTTTAAGGCAGTGCTCGAGTTATATAACCACTCCAGTGGTTCCAAGTTTCTTGAAAGGTAGACGGACAGCGTTACCGTAATCGTGTCAATGAAAAGGACATTAACGGCATCTCTGCAACATGCGCTGTAGGTTTATAACTGAGATGCTTTGTCTCGGTGTTTGCAAAAAGCTGTATATTTTGCTATTTCATAATGCAGGGTCATCTTAAACACCTTTAGTCAAAATATGTTGGAATCTGTGATTGATTGCATGGCTTGGAAGTTGATAAAAAATATTTTCTCATCAGTCAGATGACTGTCTGACATTTATTTATTCAGTATAAAATAACTTCTGAACCAAGTAATGATCAGTGAGTAGAACTGGCCAGTGTCCCTTGCTCAAGGGTCCATGGGTGATCCAATTTGTCTGTTGGCCGTGGGACTTGAACCTACAGCCTTCTGGATATGGGCTCAAATATCTCTGACACAATTACTGCCAACCACACAAGTAGTTATATCTCCCACCCTGCTTTTGCTTTTTTTTAGTACTTGCATCATGTTTGTATTGCAAACAGAAGTACCTTTTAATGAATCTCTAATTGTCTGAAGACCTGCCAGACCGCCTTTCAGTCTGGGGGGACAGTCTGCATGTGGTCTGTTCTCTAACACAGGTGCGTTATGTAACACTATGCTGTAGTACACTGTAGCGGTGTCCCCGGTCCAGAGTGGCTCAGTGCTACTGGTGAGGTTAAGGGGGTGGGGGGTCTGTGAAATAAACTCACAGCACCATGGCAACGCTGTGACCAGGTTAGTGGCAGCCTCTCTGCCTCCCCCAGGCCCCCTGTCTCTCTCTGTTCTCTAGTTTCTGGTTGAACCATGTCCCAGCATTAGGGGGTGCTGGCGCCCCCCCCCCCCCCGGGGGCTGTGCGACTGCGACCTTTACCGTTTCCCCTTCGGTCCCCAGATCCCTCGGACAACTTCCGCGAAATCTTGCAGAATGTGGCCAAGCAGCGAGGTGTCAGTAACATGCGGAAGCTGGGCCACCTCAACAATTTCATCAAGGTAGGTCTGCACGCCTGTCTGCACCTGTCTGAGCACCTGTCTGCGCGCTTGTGTCTACGTCTGCTTGTGTATGCAAGTGTCTGTGTTAGAGAGGTGCGAGAAAGGACAGACTGCACTGACAGAACACAGTCATCTGTGTTTTTGTGTGGTTTGCGAAGCTCCCAGTTGTGGCTCCTTCTGTGACGGCCATGTGACACATGTCAGCCAGGTGATGGCGCTTCAGCAATGCCTTTCCCCCCCCTCCCCTCAGCTCCTGTGCAGCGTTGGCCACTCTGAGGAGAAATTTGGATTCACCTATGAGGAAATCATCATCTGGTAAGTGTCGCAGTGCTAGTTTGAGGATCTGGATGATTAAAGTCTGTTAAATAATCCTGAGCCCCAAAACATCGTACTTGTACATGCGCTTTGATAAAAGAGGGCAGAATTGCTCCCGCCATCTGAACTTTCACTGGTGGCTAAGGGACTGTTAGCCTTTGTTTTTGCTAATGGGGGGAGAAGCACCATTAGCACCCACCACGTTTAATGGAAAAAGTACAGTTAGCCCCTATCATGGTTAATGGACAGTTAGCACCTGCTGCTAATAATGGACAAAGGACTTTTAGCTGCCAACATTGCTAATAACAAATATACTGTTAGGACCCAACATGGCTAATGGCTAGTGGACTTTTAGCACCTCCTGCCGCTAATAGACAGTTAGCACCATCTGCCATTAACAGCTAATGGACTGTTAGCACCTACTATTGCTAGTAGCTTTAGTACTGTTGGCACCCACCATGGCTAATGGCTAGTGGACTGTTAGCTCCAGCCGCCACTGACAGAACCGGATATGTCCCACTGTAAAAGGACCGACATTGGGACATATCCTAGATGCTATAGGCTGAATTTTGAGGTGAGTTCATTTTAGGGTTCTCAGAGAGTGCCGCAGTTTATGCTCCTGGTTTATGGTGATATCTATAGGATCACAGTACAAGTACCAAGACTGTGGGTCAGTGTCTGTGTCTCCATTTGTGCCCCCCCCCCTCCAAAGCCTGCGGTTAGCTCTGCTCAATGAGGCCAAGGAGGTACGGGCGGCCGGTCTCCGGGCGCTACGCTACCTCATCCAAGACAGCGCCATTCTCCAGAAGCTTCTCCGCCTTCAGGTGGACTACCTGATTGCCAGGTGGGATTCATTTCACGACCCCCGAGAAATGACGTTCTATATATTAGCAAATGGTTGTCAGTTAAGCCTTCTCCTTATATTTAACCCATTTACTGGGACGCACGTGCAGTCTAAACACACTGGCTTCTTTTGGCCGTGCTGAGAAACTGTTTTGTAGTAGCTTTTTGGAGCAGAGTTTATGCGATTTAATGATGAGCTAGTGAACTGAAGGATCAATTCCTGCAATACTTGCCACCGTCCTACTGACAAGCAGCATACAGTGACTGTACTGTTCCACCTACAGGCAAAACTGCAAATGATCAGTGAATGCTAATCTTCGAACAGTATTTGTTGTCAGGAGTGCCACATCTGTAGCTTTGTTTTGGAGGAGGGTTTTGTATAACCAGGCTGTCTGAACCTTCTGTCCCTGTCTTCAGGTGCATTGACATCCAGCAGAGTAATGAGGTGGAGCGGACGCAGGCTCTCAGGCTGGTGCGAAAGGTGAGAACAGTTGTCACGCTCCCTGCTCCCCCTTCAGGCCATACGGGGTGGTGCGGGCTGGGCTGCAGCCGGGGCTGGTTTGTCCAGCCTATTGGTTTTTCTTTTCTCTCCTGCACTCTTTGGCATTGAATATTGATGGTACTCTGTCACGTTTGTCCGTGTAGGGATGCGCTGTGTGTAGATGCAGGCAAGCAAACCATGTCGATGTTCATGTTCTGTTACAACATCCTAAAGTGACAGGAGTCTCTGTTTCTGACCACAGTTGTCCACAGCTGATGAATCCTTTGCTTCAGCTTTTGCAGTTAGTCTCCGGATGTCTGCTTTTGCTGTGGCGTGGTCCTGCCTTTGAGGAACGTGTTAAGTGTGTTTCCTGTTCACTATCTCGTGTTTGCATGTATTAGCACCGTTTGCGTGTTTGGTGAGATCACGCCACACCAATTGCATCTGTGGGCTCCACTGTGTTGTTGTTTACCACCTGGTCTGTTGTCCTGACTCTGTAATCCACCTGGCACCTGTTGTTATAGTTCGGAGTTTTTGAAATTTAGTTTTTATCTTATATGTCATTTTCAATCTTCGTTTGAAACTCAGTTGTTTTAGTTAGTTATGAGTGTGCTTTTATTAGATTGTATTTGTTTTTTTTCTAGTTTAAAGATGTACAGCCCTGGAAAAAATTAAGAGTCCACTCTATATTTTAAAATAAATCTTCATTTTTATGTCCTGGTTTAATCGTGGCTCTGCTGGCAGAAATGATATTAACAGACGAACACCCATAAATCGAGAAATATAGTCTCTTAATTTTTTTTCATGGCTGTATTTTTATTTAGTTTTTTGAGTATATATTCTTTAAGTTTTATCTACCTACCTGACTGACTGACCGACCGACCATAAATCTGAGGATTGACTTATAGAGCCGTTTTATGTGTGTGATCTTCGGCGCCTCCCTTATACACAGTGCGCATTATGTACTGATGTCCTCAAAGCGGGCAAAACCTGTTGTAGGTGCTTTTAATGGTCATTTATGTAAACAAATAGCTAAACTCTTCCAGTAGCGGAAAGTTTTTAAAATCATTGTTTAATAATTTAGTTTCGGACGCAATATTTATAGCTTTTGTTATTTTTAATTATCTTTGTATCTTATTTCTTAATATTTTCTTATGGTTATAGTTTTAGTTAACAATAAAAAACCTGCTAATTGTGTCTATAGGCCCAACTGTGATCTTGTTTATGGTGTTATCTCCTGTCCAGCTACTGTAGTCCACCTAGCCGCCTCATTACCATGCCAGATTTTGAGGTTTCTGCATCTTGAAGGCACTGCAGGTTGCTTGTTTGACCCCCATGGTTACTGCAAACATCTGACATCAAAATGCAGAACGTGTTTGTTTTCTGTCTCGCCGGGCGACCAGCACCTTGTGGCTTGTGGCTCACGGCCCGCGGCTCACTCGTATGTGTACACGCCTGTCCACTGGACTTCCTGTGTCATAAAAAGTTCAGACTGTTTCCATGACCACTCACGGGGCCTTAAATGCGGCAGCATACCACCCACACATTAGTAAACAAAGCTTATCAAAGAAGAAATCTAGCTGTTAAGAAAGAACCTATAAAGGCACGTGCTGGTGTTGGGTAAAAGGATGTGAAAGGGCAAGGTTAATTGCACGACGTTTAAGAGCATCTCCGGGTGTTTTAAGGTAATGGTTGTATCTGCATGAGAGCTCAATGGTGCGCCCTACCTTCTGCACTTTCCTGGCAAAATTCTAGAATGTCGGATTCAAAAAATTAATAAATGGATTTAAGTTTCCACCCCTTTCCATCTGTTCTGCCCCCTACAGATGATCACTGTGAATGCCCTGCTTTTTCCCAGTTCGATCACCAACTCGCTGATCGCTGTAGGCAACGACGGGCTGCAGGAGCGCGACCGAATGGTGCGGGCATGCATCGCCATTGTCTGTGAGCTCGGTGGGTGGCATGCATACGCTCTCTCTGCATGTTGCTGGGGTGTTATATATATTTTTTTTATTCTTAAGATGTAAAACTTCCTGTTGAGAGGAGGTCAGGGTGCAAATGGCTGTGAAACCAGCTCTTGAGCCTGGCGGTTAGAGTCTGCGCTGTGTCAGTCAGGCTCTTTCACCGGGAGGCCTGCAGTGCCAGTAAAATGGCCGTCGGGCAGCCTTCTGATCCTGGTCATATGAGCCACACCTTTACTGCCATGGCACCCTCTGGTCATCCTGCGATAACCACTCTTTTCAGTGAACCTTCACCCGTAAACAGGTCCCCAAAATACTGATGAGCATAACCACCAGCAATCTGCTATAAACAGAATCAGTCATTAGGCAGTGAGGTCTTTAGTGTCAGAAGCCAAGTGTGTCACCTGTTGGCTGGGCTGCACAATATCACATCGTGATTGTATGCTGCATGCGCAGTAATCACCCGGGTTTGGTAATATACAGAAGTTTGCTAATGGCCACAATATGGTAAGCAGTTTAGTAGTATTATGACGCCCAAAAGTTAGTGATCTGTATAATTTCGGTGTATCCTTATATTTAAAAAATGTGTTAGACTTTAAACTGCAAAAAGTACCGCAGCGCCACCAGCATCTTTTTGCCTTTTTTATCCAAAATATCGCCTCTTTCAAAAGATGTTGTGGCTTTTCACCGCCACTTCATTGCTTATCGCTTCCGATGTTTACCAAACCAGTAGTATGTGGCGCTCTGCTATCCGCATGTAATATCCCTAAGGATATGCTGAATTTTACAGATAATCTCCTTACCAAGTTGTGGACGTAAGTAAACGGCTATATAGTACCAAAAAGCCGGTGCCTGGATGAATGTTTACACCCATCCGCTAAAGCCCTGGTGATTATTGCACAGGTACCATATAATCACAATCACATTGCAGTGTGTTATCCTGCAGTCCTACCTGTTGGTGTAACTTTGACTTTCATGCAGGATCTGGCTCTACTTAGTACTTATTTTGTGGGTCCTACTGCAATTCCTTTTCTGGGATTTGAACCCTCTATTTTGGGGTTCAAACTGCAGGATCTTTGGGGAGGGGGTTGATTAAACAGCCAACTGATCCTCCATCTCCATGTGAGGGAATGTGCTTGTCACTGGCAGTGATTTTGCCCCCCTCCCAACCCCTCCCTTTCAGCTTTGAAGAACCCAGAGGTGGTGGCTCAGAGAGGCGGCCTCAGCGCCATCCTTAAGAGTGTCATCGACTGTCAGCTGAGTCGCATCAACGAGGCGCTCATCACCACCATCCTGCACTTGCTTAACCACCCCCACACGCGGCAGTACATCCGCTGCGACGTGGAGCTGGAGGTGGGGCGGCCCCCCCCCCCCCCCCCCCGGGCCCCGAGCCGCCAGAAGAAGTTGGCGCCGGACACCGGAGAGGGATGGTGTGGAGCGAAA
>JAODLD010000046.1:5522916-5535356 GCA_026781065.1 Mormyrops boulengeri
GTACTCAAGTGGTTGGTTGAAACAAAATCCTGGTCTGGATTTTTACTTTCTGGACCTGAAATTGCCACCTCTGACTGTATGTGATTTAACAGTTGATTTGGATCTTCCAAAGTTCAGCAGAGTTGCAGCTAGCTAGTGGTAACTCACCTTTTGTAGTAGAAAGAGATAAGGATCCCAACACTCAGAAAAAGCAGGAGGGGAATCAATAGCTGTACCAGAAATCTGGTGTCTACGATAAGACAGATGGAAAAAGTGTAACGCTACATCATTTTATCATCACGTGCCAGACTCCAAAGTGGCCTACACAGCTTGAAGAAACTGAAGATGCCCTACCTTGTTTCTACAGCACGTGTTTAGTGATTGTTGTAGTAGTGTGTTAGTGAGCTGTATGGATACCAGTGGCCTGTACTGTGCTACCTTAAATCCGACAAGTCACCCCGATAAGCCAGTAACCCTGCTTCGTAGTACAGGCCACAGGTCTTTACTTACTCTTTGTCCGGTAGTGCACGTGTACGCTTACGGTTTGAGGGTGAAGTGGCAGTCGTGTCATCAGAAGGCCCAAATCCCGCCTTAGTGTAAGCCTGCACCTGAAAGGTGTACTTGGTCCCATCCCGTAGGTTGTCGACAGTGACCTTCTTTATGTGCGAATCATTCAACTGTTCCCTAAAAACTGAGACCAAGCCAACAGAATGTTCACATTACAATGTGTTACTCGAAGACTCCTGTAACCCAGTGGATAAACTTGGCTGGGAATGACCCAAAACATCCACTAGTTTAACTGACCTGGTCAATCACATCCATTATGCACTCACTGGCTTGTTCACACAAGTGGAGCAGCAGATCAGTGTGTAAAATCATGCAGATATGGGTCAAGAGCTTCAATAAATGGCCAGAACAAACATCGGAATGGGGAAAAAATGTGGTCCAAGTGACTGCGACCATGAGATGGTCGTTGGTGCTAGACAGGCTGGCTTGAGCATTTCAGAATCTGCTGCCCTGTCGCTAGAGTGTACATGCAATGGTAAATGCAAGGCACATGCAATGAGCAGCAGTTATGTGCGAATGGGCAGCTCAAGCTCAAGCTCAAGTTCAATGTGCTAAAGTCTCCCCAGTCAACTGATCTGAACCCAACAGACCACCATTGGGATGTGGGTCCACAGGAGATTTGCACGAATGTGCGACTGACAGATCTGCAACAATTATGTGGTGTAATCATGCCAACATAAACAAGAATATTTTCAGAATTTAAAGAATATGTTGCGGCCATTTTTCTTCACGGGAATTAAAGTAAAGGGAAAAGTAAATATGTGAATGCAAATAATAATAATTCAGATATGGTTAGTAAATAATGAACTTATTTCCTTGAAAGATCGGTTTAATTTACATAGCAGTTCTATGTATGGTTTTGTTTGGAACAATAAAATAAACAAGGTTATACAAATATTGTCTGGTGGAAGTGCTTACAAAGTGACTACATACCCAGCCTTTCCATGACTTTTGTTTGGATTAAAACGAGCCTGTTCTGAGCACTAAAGGGATCGAGTCCTGAAAAAGTGGCCAGTGACTATAGTTCGGAATCTTTGATCTTTACCATCAGCGTCCTCTAAGACGAGGCTCATGTCAGCTCTGGTACTGCATGGAAAGCAGATGCAGTGATCTGTACCTTACGAAGGTATTTAGGTTTGTCTGTACTGACATCATTGTCAAACATCTGATCGTGAGCAGTCGCCTTGCACCCACCAAGCTGAGGGCTATCCGTTACGGTGACCGTGACTTGGTACCCTGTGATGAAACCAGGGTCAGTAGGGTCATCTTCATTGAATTCCCAACTTAACAAAGCAGAAGATGAACTAATACTGACAGGATTGAGTGTTGGTTTTCTTCTGGGCTCTGGGAGAGAAGAGATACAAGTGTTTTTTAAACCCCCTGGAAGTAGCTCAGGTCAGTCATGACCAGGTAACACTAATGTGATACTAATAAACTAATAGAGACCAATAAACAGCAGAGCATTTGCTAATTACTGTTCACAAATTAATTGAATTTAAATGATTTTGTCTAACATATATTTTATTTAAAGAAGCCTATGCTAATTTACTTTGACATTGTTACATATCTTTATCATATTTAAGTATTTTGCCAAATTCTCCCTCATGTTTTGGACTTGGAGCATCAGTGTCAGTTACTGACTCATAAACTGATTCGCCAGTGAGCACAGGAAATGTGCACAGCTGCCTCATAAACGCCTCATGTCAGCTGCGTTTTGCCGTTAATCATGACCTGAATGGAAGGGCTGAGCTGTGGAATTGAGCAACAGGCTCGAGTCTCCAACCTCTGGAGCTCTAAAATTACCCACGGCGGGTGTGGACCCCTCCCCCGCACTAGGGTTGCCACCTGTCCTGGATTTTCCAGAACCACCCCAGATTTTGGTCGTTTGTCTTGGAAAAAACTGATTTCATTCTGGGACGCAGAATGTTCCAGAACCTGAGCCTTTGTATATGTACATTAATAACACTTTTACTCAATCAGAGCTATAGCTGATTAACAGAGAGAGACTATACTGTGTCTTTAGCCAATAAAACAATTTCATGACAAAGCACACTCTACAAACGTAATCCATAGTCAGTGATGAACGGAGCCTCATGCGTTGGTGCCCCGTTGAAAGATTATATTAGTAAAAAAAGAACTGAAGTAACATTGAAGGAAGGTGAAACAGACAAGGAGGACAACAGAATATAAAAATCCAGCCAAAAAAAAGTCTTACATCATGCAACAAAGAATGGGAACAGAGTGACCTTTCTGCTGTACCAGAGGATCAGTATTCAGTTTGATTTGCACGTCTAGGTTTAGCGTAAAATATATGAAGGAAGTGGGACACTTGACAACCACATGAAGAGCGAGAAACACAAATGCTGGATGCGTGAAAAAAGGAGAAGCCAAACAATCTCAGCTTTCATGAAAAAATAAGAGACAGGCATCTTAAGACTGGGACATGCAGATACGACCAGCTTATGGTTAAAACAAAAGCAAACAGAAACACCAAAACAACCATCCTCTAACAAAATAAACTATTGCATTATAAAGTGAATAATCAACGTATTCAAAATACTGCGGGATTACACTGCAGTATACAGGCAGCCCCTGGATTAAGAAAGCTTGACTTACGGACAACTCGTACTTATGAACGGGCAGCCATAAAGCTTATTGTATTAAAAAGTAAAGTTAAATACAATGGTTTGTAACAATGAACGTAAAGGCTACTTTGTGATGCGTGTGAAAATACTTCGCCGCCTCGGCGGTTCGTCGACTTGAGGCACAGCACAGTAACACATGTAGTTATTTTTATTATTACTGTATTATTACTATTTATATTATGTATTGCATTATTATTTTTCTGACTTACCTACAAATTCGACTTAAAGTCACGCATCGTGATCGTAGCCTGGGCACTGCCAGTTGTATTATGATTTCGCTATCAAACACACCTAACCTTTGGAACAGTGTTGCCATGTGTAATATTTTTGGTCAAAGACGGAGTCTCCAGGAATTTTACAAGACGGAGGTGCCATCCCGAGCCCCCCACACACACCCACACTCACCCAACTCCTCTGCATAGCCTGTAATCTCCTCCACCAGAACATGTTCGTTTCCATGGCAGCCAAAGACGCGGAAGGTGTACCGGCACCCTGGCTCAAACCGCTCTGTGAAAGCAGGGGTAGAAATGGGACTAACCCAGGCTGAAACGATAGGAGTTCACAGCTGTACCCCCGTCTGGGTGGGACATCGGGGCTACAGACGTCAGCCTAAGTTTATCGCATTACCTGCAGAAAGGGAGAGGTTGGTGGGCCCAACATGCACCTTGACCCAATTGACAACCTGGTTGGGTTCAGTTGACTTGGACCAGGCCACGGCGTAGCCACAGGTAGCCCAATCACAAGCTTCCCATGACAGCTGGATGCCGTGCACGGGATGGCCGCTCACTCTCTTAGCCTTGGGAGAAATCACTGTTCAGATAAAAAACACAATCAGGCTGTAATACTTTTAGGAACCAAACTCCATCAATGGCATCAGATTATTTAAGGCTGACACGCTATCGCTGGAGAACCCCCCCCCCCCCCAAGAACGTCATGGCAAGCCTGACAGTGCTTTTTCCTCACCACTCTCATTCCTAAATGAGGGGATGACGATGTATGACGGGGGTGAGGAGCCAGCTTCATTGATGGCTTTCACAGCAATGCTGCACGTGCTGAGGCTGATGTTGATACTGGTGTGATTTGTGTCTCGACCAGTTACAATTTGCTTTGAGTTCCCAAACTCAACTTCATACTCAGAAATGTCTGTTTTGCAGTTGCTGTTGTTGTAAATCTAAAATAAAAGCAGCAGAAGGAGAATCAGGAAACCTACAGACCTTCTTGGATGGTTCTATATTCCAGTGTCAATCCATGTGACTGAAGTTTTTGGCCAAAATTTTACCAGTTAGTGAAATTCACCAGGCAGACAAAACCCTGGGAAAATATCACATTTTTGCAACAGTATTGCTCAACAGCAGTATACAGTCTAGGCAGAAGGACACGGGGCATTTGGGAAGGAAAAAAAAGCCTACTATCTTCCACATGACAGTAACACTGCGAGTATCACTGTACTGGTGTACAGTTCTCCATAGGTCCAGGCTCACAGATGGGGCTGTGTAAAACAGGGAAAAGTAGACTAAGAAGGCATGAAGTATACATTCACAAAGGCAACAACAGAGTGAAGTGTGCACTACAGGAAGGCAAGGTGACCTGTGTAGCGTCACTGCGTTTACTACAGGCCAGTGTTTCCCAATCCCATCCTGGGGAGCCCGTAGACAGTCCACGTTTCTGCTCAGGCAGGGAGCTGGGAGGGAGCAAAAATGTGGACTGTCCGGAGGTCCCCAAGGACAAGGGGTTGGTAAACTCTGCTCTAGGTTATCTGATTTTAAGAAACTCATAAGTGTAGGGAATTGCTGCTGGTGTGTGTTTATGAAGTAAATTATTCTTTATTGTGTAAATTACATATTATTTATGTTGCCAGGGTGGAATGGTTGCTCAGCGGTTAGTACTGTTTCCTCACACCTCCAGGGTAAAAGGTTGAACCTGCCTCTACTCTCAGTTTGTGCAGTTTGCATGTTCTCCCCATGATGGATTTAGGCTACTTGGTGTCTCTTAATTGCCTATTATGTCCTGCAAAGGCCTGGGATCCTACTCAAGGTGGAACAGGCCCCAGGTGACCAGGATAAGTGGTTCATCAATAAAGGCTTCTTTATCAGTCATTAACCAATCACAGTCTTCATTGTATGACATCACCACATTGGTCCTTCCATTGAGTTGGAGTCGGTGTGTGACTCAGCAGGCTAAGCCTCTGTGTTTGTGATTGGAAGGTCGCTAGTTCAAACCTTGTTGTTATTATTATTAATATTATCCTGCTTAGATTGCTCTGTCCAGCCTTTGCAGGTGAGCGTCTTCCTAAGTTCTGTGTCTGTGACCTGTCCCTTAACAAAAGGCATACACAATAAAATGGGCACTTTACAAATCTGTGCAACTTGATGCTTAACAGAAAACACTGGATTTATTTAATGTGGTGATGTCATTCAATGAAGACTGTGATTGGTTAATGAAGTGAAACGCGAGCCCCTCCATTATTAACCCAGGGACACGTCAAACTCGGCAAAATCAGGACGTGCAGCAAACGTGTGGGTAACGCCTCCTGTCACTCACGTTCAGTGCGTGTTGTGAATCTCTGGGAGCTGGTCCACGGTCCAAACCCGTGGGCAGATCCGGCCAAAGAGCAGCGTACCTCGAATGTGTACTGCTCCAAGGGCTGCAAACTGCCCATTGTCACCTGGTAGCGGCTGCTGGTCAGCCCCTTTAATGTCTCCTATAGAAAAAATGGTTTCCACATACTGGAGATTATGGGATGAGTGAGAACAAGTCATGGCAGGCCTGAAAAATGCCGCCTTGTTTCAGCAGAAGAACACAATCGCAACATGGGTCTTCAATTCAAGTTTATGTGATGAGCTCAGCGAGACTCACAGGTTCTCTAATGACAGGTAACAGTGACAGTCCTCCTTCTGTGGGGTGATGCCAGTTTCACTCACCTTCACGGTTAGGTTTCCATCCCCGGTTTTGACTTGGCAAGAGAGGTTGAACCTGGAGAAGTTCCCTTTCACAAAGAAGGACACGTTGGCATGGCGAGTAGCTGGCCTAACTTTCAGAAGTTGGACTTCTGGCGATACTGAGAAAGAGAGCGTGGCATTATGACAGTGATTTCTCCCAAGGCTAAGAGAGTGAGCGGCCACCCTGCGCACGGCATCCAGCTGTCATGGGAAGCGTGTGATTGAGTTACCTGTGGGGTTACAAGGTCAAGACGGCAACATTATGAGTTGTAATGAGGGCTAGATAACTGTATCAAAGGCTCGTGTTCCTATTGTCTTCTCCCTTTTGTCTAAGGCGTATGTTCACCCGTTTTCTTAATTTTTACCACTGTATTTGCAAACTTCATGGTGCTTTCGGGGGAAAGGTGGAGGTTCAGAGAATAAATGTTTAGTCAATAATATAACAAGTGAAGACTTACAAATGGGTTCTGTTCTGACAAATAGGCTGTACTTGAAAATGGACGTATTTCGGAATAGGATAGTCACACCGCCTTCTAAGTGTGAGAATGACACTGGGAGATGCGTGTGAGGCCAGCATGGTCACACTGAACTTTCTCACGGCAACTATCAAATGCGTCAAATTAGGTAGCGTAGGTGCTGCTGGACACACAGTTGCCCCAAATGTATTTTTGACGACATTTACTTAATTTAAAGGAGCTGAATGGGTTATAAGCCAGGGACAGTCTGTATAACAAAATCATACTTTATGCTTAGTATTGCCACCAGTCTGGGGGGGGGTTCACCATGTAAAATATGCTATGTGCTAATATTATGCATTACTTGATCTAGTTTCTACTCTTGACCTATTCATATGTCTGCTAATTTAAAGGTGAAATCCAGGGTAGACCTTAAACCTTTTGGTCATGAGTCCCATACTGCAGATTAACCTCCATACTAACTTCTACTGTCTGAAGACCACAGTCAAGCTAAGATGCATCTGCAGGATCTGAAGCTTGGACTCCATCTCACCGATGTCAGTGATGAGGAAGCTGACGCTCTCACTCTCCTCTCCCAGACTGTTGGTCGCCCTCACCGTTATGTTGTACACCTTCAGGTCTGGCACGGCTTGGAAGGTGCAGTGGCTGTACTTGCCCTGGGTTACTTTGGTGGTGAAGTTCCTGCAAAACCCAAGGGAAGACAAATGGCATACACAAATTTAGTATGATTTTTACAACTAATGCAATTGTCATTTTCCAAAACTGAGTTTTTAACACTCCTTATATGCCTTCAGCTAGATGTCTGTACCAAAGTGGTACACCACACTTTACTGCAGGATCTTGCTTAATCACATTATTTTTGGCATTATAGATGCATACTTGCACAAAAGAACACAGCTGAGTAGAGATGCACTTAAACTGAAAGAGTATAATTAAAGTAGTACTCCCTGTAAAATCAGGTGCAATATTTATTGTAAAATCAGGGTGTAGTCAAGACTGGTAGAGTAATATTCACTGTAAAAGAGTGTAATACTCACTAAAATCAGGCTGAATCTGAGACTGTGTGGGTGGTAGAGTTATACTCACTGTAAAGTCAGGATACAATGGTAGGTGAAGTTATAACGCAGGTAGGGGGATCTGTCAGGGTCCCAGTAACATTTCACATACTCCATCTCGTGGGTCTCACATTTGATGTTTCTTGGTTTCTGGGGAGGGACTACATTAAGGGAGTAATATAATTATTACAATACAATTATCATTTTATTGCCCTTTGTGGCGGAATGCTTCAGTGCATTTGGACATAAACTGCAAAAGACGTAAAGCATTATAAAGTATTATGAAGTAATATAAAGTATGACCCAGGACACCGTGACTCTACACTGGATAAGTGACAATAGAACATGGATGGATATAAAAAAGAAAACAAAAACGTAGAACTTTGTTCTTTCATGCAAGTGGTCCGAAAATCAATACTTACATGACACAAAGTTCAGAGTGTCTGTTGTTTGTGAATTGGAGTCCTCACACGAAGCAAGAATCCCAAATTCATTGGTGAGATTAAGGTTCTTCACAACCATTCCATAGACTCCCTTGTCAATTAAGTCACATGGATGGGAAGTATGCTTATAAGTGAAGCTTTTTATTTCTCTTCCTCTTGGAACAATACAACACAAATGACCGGAAGATCCCTCCTGAAGTACCTAGGCAACAAGGGATATTGTTAAACGTTACTACTACTATTACTGCTGTGACTGCCGTAATAATAATGATCATAGTCATAAGGATACCTGTTCAAAAGGGAATATCTCAGGCTTGTCATCTGGCGCCTGTACACCTGCAGATTTAGAAGGAAGATGGCTGTGAGAAATAACTTATCTTATCGCAACAACCTGAGGAGTGAAGCACGGCACAGATGATCACTTGTAACAGTGTTTGCCAACCCAGTCCTCAGGGACCCCCAGTCGATCTACTAACCCCAACCCTAACCCTGCCAGACAGTCTGCATTTTTGTTCCTGGAAACTGGGAGGAAGCTGTTCCACCGACTCCTCCCTCCAGTATTATAACCCAATCGGGTTGCAAATTTGAATAACTCACCTATGAAACAATAAAGCGTTCACTAAACTGAAAGCTAAATCTAACATCACTCTTGCGTTCTAACTGAAGGCTGCAAAGTGGTCACGGGGGATGTGGTCTAATGTCAGGCGCCTTGGTGTGCCGTAAGTGCCTCCACCAGACTGTTAATTTGATAGCTAGTGGTCTTCGGGGGGGGGGGCTGGTGGGTATAAAAATGGAGGTAAGAGGATAATACACTTTACAGTATCACAACAGGGAATTTTCCAACGAAGGCAGAAAATGCATCTTTTTTTAAAGAAAAGACAATAAAATCTTAGTAATGTAGTTATTTCAAAGTTACTTGTCTCATAGTTTAAAAATACAGGAGGTGCTACTAAATAAATGACCTAAGCTGATATATATACAGTACTGTAGGAGGTGGCTGAATGGGATGCAGTGTTCTCTGTGGAAGCTGAAAAGGCCCAAGCTCCAAACAGCCACTGACACCAGGTGGAAAAAAACACGTCAGCGCATCTCCAGTCTACTTTTTTTTATATTTCTTTTGTTCGATCAAAGGGAGAGTCTTTCCCAATCCTGGGAATAGCGTTTCTCCCCCTTGTACAACCCCTGAGTCCTGGATTACCACAAATCAATGTTTCTGTAACCCACGATTGTTATTTCTCTTCTTTTCTGTTAATCAACTAGTTGCCCTTCACTTGGGGCCAACGCTGGCCTTCTTTGTCAAAACCATCCAAAACCAGTTTTTATTGCTACAGTGATTGTATATGATCTTTTCTCATAGCAAGACGATTTTTAACGGCAAAACTGAACATACAAAGAGTATTCAGGCCTGTTATTTATTTATTCGGGCCGGTTATTTATCATGCATAACCTTTTACGATAAAGATCAAATGATACATCACAGGTAAAATAAGGCCTTTGTATTTTATGCAACTTCCTCCAAGCCGGTTTTTCCTTTGGATACGATATCGAGCTGTGCCAAATGGTGGCGAAAGAATTTGATCTCATGTGACCGGCGTGTTTAACATCTACACACCCTTACAAAATGCTAACCCGTAAAGCAAACAAAAAAGATGGCCAGGGTGACAAATGCCAAAATGTAGTAATCAACCCCGTTAAGGAAACTATTTCAGTTTCTCTAAAGCTACCTCTGATATTCACAGAAACTCCAAATATCTGCTAGTTATGTTCGAGTACGGATGAGGAAAAAAATACCACAGCCATTACATGAATGATGGAAATGTCTGAATAGATGTCTACTGGTGACAGAGCCACCAAGTAGCCTACGTGTATTTTTCTCTTTGACTCATGTTGTGCAAAATAAAGTGTAGCCCCAATGATACAGGGCTACAAACTGCGTTTGCTAGTCGATTTGAAGCGGTTCCTTTGATGCAGTTAATGGCGACACTTTACTAAAAATTCTCAATTAAATTAAATTAAATTAAATTAACGACAATTAAGATTCATAAATATAATAATCCACCTGCTACATCGTACACAGCAGTAAAGATTTACAAGGTACCCATCAATTCTGAAGATCCCAATCTCCTGCCAGGTGCGCTTCCAAGAGGAGGGTCGTTTTCCAGTGTAGCTCAGTCTATATATATATATATATTATAGGTTAATGAGCTTGTAGGTCTAATATGGAGAGAGAGTTTGTTCACGGACTAAGGAAAACGCAGACAATATATGCGATGAATTTATGATTAAAAATACACTGATTTGCTCTTTTATAATACTGCTAGTAAGATATTGACCGATACTGATGCAAAATTTAAGTACAGCAATTAACATCACAACAATGCAAGCGCATCTTACCGAAGTTTGTTTTCCACTCGCTCCAGTTAGCGGCGAACGAATTGCTGAGGCGCTTTATTCTCACTGAATGGTCTGTGCATTGCAAAGGCCATTCTGAAATCCATTTCCACTGCAAGACTCCATTGCCGATGTTTCGATCGAAGTGTACTACAGCCTAAGTTAATGGACGAACAGTCTTGCTCAGTAATATCAGAAATATCTCATTTTTAAGACATGGGATCCGCAAGGCACTGCGTTTATACCTTACCTCATAAACTTTGCTTAAGTTCTTCCCACGAGCAATCTGAATTCTAAAAGTAATATTGCTTTCCACGTCGTCATCCAAGTTCATCCTCCACTTCACCGAAAGTTCCTGCGTCCTATTATTTGCAACTATGTCGTCAATGATCGGAGTCGAGTCTGGACGACAAGGCAAAGACATGAAATGAATACGTGTAAAATCAATCGCAGAGTCTGTATTTATATAGCAAACTGTAAAGAAACAAGGAACGGTTGTTCAGCTTTACCTTGTTTTAAACTCAGTGTATTCTTATATCCAGCTGCCAGTGCCAGAAAGAAAAGAAACAGTCCCCAGTACATATCGATAACACCTTCTTTTACTACTAATAGGCAAAAAATGTAGATCAAAGAGCATATTTTAGGTATAGAGTAACCAATGAATATCATTCATCAGAGTAAAAAGGAAGCATTAGGGACGAAACCCGACTAGTTGCATAAGAAAAATTGCCAAATATGATTTCCGTGCCTTATATCTTTAGCACATAATGTCACAATATACGTATCTAGCTCAATCGAATGAGACAAACGTCTGCGTGTATGTTTCATTTGCACGACGAAATATTGCGACATTTATTTGAAATGGTAAGTCGACATGCTACAGCCACTGAAAAATCCTGTCAAAGCGATGAAAATGCGAAGCACGTGCTAAACTAATATACATTATCGAATTTCATTTATTGTTGTTGTTAACCGTCTTCTTCTTGATGTTAGAATTTGTAGTAGGTCTAATCGTAATAGTAGCCCTAGCAGCTTTTAGTTACCTATGTTGCTGTCGTTATCCTTTTTTGTTGTTGTTTTTCACACGAACAATCTGCCACTGCAGGTGATTTCAGAACCACTATGGTACCAATGAGAAAATCCTTCAGGATCCCAGCTGTCAGTGTCTTGCCCGTCATTGTCTGACACACCCTCCTGTTTTCCTCCCTGGCATGGCTCTCCTCTTGCCCCGCAGTCGGCAGCCGTCACCCTGGCTTGTCCTTGGTTATGCCCCAGTCCATTCTACGTTTGCGTTCCATTTCATTTACCTCGGAGGTCGGAACTCAGAACTGGGAATGACGTCTAACATGAGTTCACAGCGCTCCAGTACAGCAAGTCGGAAACCCATTTAACAATACCGGAGACTCGTTTCAAGAATCAAGATTTTTTGCTTAGCCGGCTAACTTGTCGCATTTAATTTACCCCAGTTAAAATGGCCTTTATCTTTGTTCACTTAAATTTAGCCAAGACTACCTTAAATCCGACAAGGTGTCCATTTACGCAAAAAATCCTGCTTAATGAAACTGTTCCTAGTTCTTGCACAGTTAATTGTTAGCCATTGTTAGCAATATCAGTGGATAACAACACACTAAGCAGTACTTTGCGCATAAATTTACTAATTCAATAAGCCATAGACTTAATAAGCCACAAATTAGACGTAAATGCTAATAAACAGTATAAAACTACAACTTTCACTTCTGTTGATAAAGAGTGTGGACATCTTAAATTCTGAGCTTGGAGTTGTGTCCATTCCTCCGAATTCACAAGTTGGAATTCTGACTTCGGGGGGGACGGGGGTTCCAGTTGAAATTTCTGAGTTACGAGTTCATATGCACTCTCAGAAAAAAGGGTACAAATTTGTACCTTTGCTTGTCACTGGGGCTGTACCCTCAAGGGTCTGCCAATT
>JAODLD010000046.1:5545379-5568776 GCA_026781065.1 Mormyrops boulengeri
TTTGCGTACTTGTTGGAGTAGAAAAGCTAAGGTGTAGGGCCTGCCGTAGTTTGGCTTTAAAGTGGTGTTCAAAGGGTTCCCCCCCCCCCCCCCCACTAGTGCCTTGCGCTTGTTTCCCATCAGTCATTAAATGCTTAGCCTAGAAATAATTGTACCAATGGATCTGACCTCAAAATGCTTGTTACGTTTTATCCGGCTATTTGGACAAAAGCATCTCCCAGGTAAACAATGGCTACATTTTCTTTAAACGGGTTTATCTTGTGCAATAGGTGCAGTTAGTGTAGTTCTTTATTTTAATACAGTATTTATTCAAGAAATGGTCATTCTCTTTGCTGCTCCCATGATCTGTATAAAGTGTGTGCGCGCGCAGCTCCAGACTCTGCTTTACTTAGAGAGAAGAGACAATTGCATATTAGGGAAATGAATCAGATAAGATCAGAATCACTCAGTCTTTAAATTTCTTATTGGGCTGGAAAGAGATCTGGGAAGAATGAGGCCTGCAAACCTCATCTATCACTGATTTTTATGCTCATTAGAAATGTCCCAATAAATATCCTATTAAATTGCCGTTTACCATTCCAGCTCAAAATTGTTTTCTGAGCTCACTTATCTAAAGCCAAACTGTCCAAAATTTACCATGATATCATATTAGTCCAAACTGAAAAATGTGAGGGGAATACTCCCTCACTGATTCACACGCACTGGCTTTGTCCCAGCTTGGAGTAATCCTGGAGGGAACCCTGTCTCACTCTCTCCTGGGCTGTGATCAATGCCCACCCTTTGGTGGCTCTTTTTGGGATCTCTGAGGAGGATTTGCACCTGTTATAGCGCGATGTCTTGTCCTTTGCCTCTCTGCTGGCCAGGCGTACTGTTGTTAACAGACGGAGAGATGCTGCTCCACCCATCTGCACCCAGTGGCTGAGCGATCTAATGTCCTGTTTGAAACTGGAAAAAATAAGGTATTCTACTTGTGGGACTGTGTATAAATTTGACAGAGTATGGGGTCCCTTTCTAACACACTCGTAGTTTGGATGTGCCCCCTGCCCTTGACATTTAATAATTAATTATCTTAATTATAAGAATTTTCTTAGTTCTCTGTGTGTAATGGTGGCAGCCCTTAGATTTACTTGTTTTCAGTCTCTCTTTCTATATACTGTTTAGTTTATTGCTCTACATTTGTTATTGTTCAATGTGTCTGTCAGCATAAACTTTTGTCAGCTAGCTGAAGGGAGTCTGGTACTGTAGGGTTGAGTGTTACGTACTTGGGAAATTTTTCTAGGGAACTAAGCTTAAATGTTGCTTAAATAATTTTAACTGCCCATTAATATTAGTTCCAGCTTTTCTTCCCTACACAGTGCCTGAGCACTGATTCCTAAACAGAATGGCGTTTTCCCCCCCAGAAAACATGACTGTTACTCCGAACAGAAGCCCATTTTGTTCTCATAGTGGCAATTCCCTGCCCACTAGGCTTCACTTGGGGTTGAATGTCTAAACAAAACATGAAGCTGCTTTTATTTAATTTTAGAAGACTGTTGACTTTTGTTTGAGTATGTCCAACAGGTTGTATATGTAACAAACAGCAATTTATAATTCATGAATTAGAGCTTGAAAACAAGACTTGGAAAGATGACCATGGTAATACTTTTCCAAGGTTAAGACATTGTCGAGCAGCACCCTATTTCGAATTTGAGTCAGGTTATATTCACCTTAATCTGCATCGGATCAGTAAATTCAATCAGCCCATCAGTTGATTTTCAGTGGTTGCTTTTGTGTGTTTCCTTTTGCCACGATCTGGAACCCTTAATGGTTAAATTGAAGCCGTGTGTCAACAGGAAGTCATCTTGGCCCCTTTTCCTGCTCCCAGACTGGGAACATGGTGTTTTCTGCTCAGCAGCTGTAACGACAGGGGTCCGTAGCTGAGCCTCAGTCGCGAAGCGTGCCAAATGGCGGAGGCGGCCGGGCTGCTGCTGGGATTTGTGGGGTGCCGGACCGAGCCGGAATTACCATCCGCGTGCCTCAACCACTCCGACTCTCGCGCTGCTACCTAGTCTGCCTGCTGCTGGAGGGTCAGCAAATTCTTTTTGTTCAAACAAAACAGATAAATTAGGAACAAGACAAGGAGTGTTAGTGTTCGGAGAAAGGGGAATTTTCAGTGCAGAATTTGATTGACTTGCGCTGTTCTCCTGGCCGTTTGCCTGGTATGGTTGTCAAGGTCTGTTTTCTTTCCTGTTGTTGAAAGTCTGGATGGTACATGCCTAGAATGTGGGAACAAAAGAGTGTGCCCTTAGGAAAGGGCCGCCCTCGTAAATGAGTCCCACCCCCCCGCAGCCTTGTCCCTAAGGCCGCCCCCGCTTCGTAAGGCTTGGCATGTCTAAACGCACCGCCTCCGTGTCTCGCACAGTGAGGCCATTGAACTCACTCTGTCAGTTTCGTTATGAGCCTGTGGGTGTTTCCTCACAAATAGTATCCATACGGCAAAAAAAAAATTCTTAATAAATTCAAAGAGGACAAAAATGTCTTAAGGAAAGTGGTACTGCACAGTTCTGTAGTGTACTTATGTAGAGTATATTTCTGAGAAACAGCTGTTTATGTCAGTTATGAGGCTAGCCGTTATGGGGTATTAACCCTTCAGCTGTCTGGTCCACAGGTGTGTTTTAGCAGTCTGAATGCTGGTGTCACTCTGGCCTGGTCTTTATCTGTGGCCTGGTTGGTTAGATACACTTTTGCCTTTCGTTACAATCAATGAAGTTTGATCCACCCACCCCATTAACCATCTAATCACTTACCTTAGTCTGGGAGATTTTTTGGGGGTTGGATGATGCTATCCCAGGTCGCAGTAAATTGGCGTGTTTGTTCCATATCAAGCACAGATGATAGTAATGATGAGATGTTTAGCTTTCTGGTAAATGTTTGCTGTCATATTCCAAGTGCATAACTGCGAGTCTGCGAAATGTATCCCGGTTTGTAGCAGTGTGGTATTAACACTGTATTCGGTATGTCAATATGAAGTGGCCTGGTCAGTAGGCAAATGATTAAAAAAACAAAAAACTAATCTGCCAAACTATTTGTTTATGTAAATAAGATTGTATAACTTATCAGGCACTTGTCTATGAATGGCTGTCATGTGATTTTGGTGATTACTTCTGTTTTCTGGGTAAACAAAAAGGAAGATAACGTCTCCCTGGAGTGGGAACTCTGGGTTTGGGATTTCCGCTACTTTTAAGTGCCACTTAAAATGCTTGGTGTGCACCAAGCACTGCAGTCAAGAAAAACCGGAATTCTTTTTTTACAGAATGGTTAGGTCACTACCCTTGTCCCTACACTCCTACTGTTTACAATAAAAATGGCTTGGTTGGAGTGCAGCAAGTGGGGTGGGGGCGGGGGGTAGCCTGTTCTGACACGTTGCCGTTTAGGTATTTTTTCTGCTGCTTTCTATGGGTTTGTTCTCATCGGGAGCCCTGCTGGAGCACGTTTGGACTTGCTAAGGCTATCACCATATTTATAAAACTGCAGGGCGCATTTCTCCTCACTGCAGATCTGGGTTAACAGTTTGCACCTTCTGTAGGCGAAAAACTTCTCTTTTAAACACCGGAACATTTTTTTTTTTTGTGAGCTCTTGCCAATGGTGTTATTTTAACCTGAGCGACGCTGTGAGAGAGGTCGGTCTGGTAGTGTCAGCAGCCTTCAAATGCGTAATGTAACTGATACATTGCATGGGAGGATCAGGAATCCAGTTTGAATCTGGGTTTTTATTTGGTTCAATGGTGCACACCTTTTGGGAAGGTCAAGCATGGTGTCTTAACATGGTAAATACAATGGGCTAATTTATTGGTCTGGGTTGGTGAGCCTGGATAGGTCAGTCTGTAGAGCTTTGGGCTTTAAGGCTCTGTTCGGCCAATGCTACTCATGGATTTACGCTCAGGATCCGTAAAGTGTATCTTGCTGCTGACACCTGTAGCTCCACAAGTAGAACATTAGACTACAAAGGTCATGTGTTCAAATCCCAGGGACCACTCACAGGTTTGAACACTTCTCTGTACTGTAAGTTGCTTTGGGTAAAAGTGTCCGATTAACTGTATTGATTGCCTTGCAGGTAGAAGCTCTCCAGATTGCCCAGGAATGTTCTTGCTGCCGTCATTGCGACATCTGTGACCCGGAGCTCCTCTGCAGTGCTTCCATCAGGATTTCAACATGGGCAATTTTCTGCTCTGGGTTATATTGGTGACCCTTTTGACCAGGAAAGGCTACTGTCAAAGTGAGTCCTCCCCATGTCAGCCAAGCCGCCTCAGAGGAGACTGGCTGGAATTCAAAATTTGGGGAATTTCTCAGGTAGCTGTCCAACTGTGGAATGGTGCTGATCGGAGCTTACACCTTCTGTAACTTATCTCTCTGTCTCCAGGTCCCCACTATCCCGCCCCAAAGATCGTGCGGTTAAATGGCAACTTCTCATCTCAGTCACTAACTGTCACTTGGGAAAATGACCTTTCTCCCACTGTACACTTCTTTGATGTTGAAGTCCTTCGCACGGAGACGAAGGAAACTGTGCATTCTGTAAGTTTTTGATGTACCCTTTCCTCACTTGTGCCTACGCTGTCGTTTTTGTTGCAGGACCCCTAAATGTAATGATGGATACAAAACATCCTTAATGTTAGTCTTTGCTTTAGTCAACTTTGTATTTTGTCCTTTCGACGGTTCTTTAATATGGGCCAAAATAGGAGGAAGACATCTGGAGCCAGCATATTTACCTTGGACTGTCCTTTGAATGTCTTACTGTTTCTCAGTAGCTTACATCGCGCAAGAAGTGGTTCTGTGAATCCACTATGATAACAGGCCACACCCACCATAATAACAGGCCTAAAGTAAATGGTAAAAATAATGTGTGGATCATAAAATTTCTGCCAATTTAAGACAATAAAATAGTGAAAAATGTTTAAATAGTAATATATTTTTGCTACGGGCAGTCACAAAAATTATTCACAGTTCATTGTGATGTAAAAGTGTAATTATTAGGGATGGGGGGGAGCAGTTGTTACAAATCACGGTTCTTGAAGGTGGCCATTTCAATATTGCTGTGATTTCTGAACATCAATTTAAATATGGGTTACTGAAATTATTGTTCACATTTGGTGCTGCCAATATACTAGTTGCACACAGCCTAATTTTAAGGCACCGACATGCATGTGTTTGTCAGGGTGCTATCATGAATGAGTACGCCTCTACAGATACTTTTCCGGCATCATCTCAATTTAAAGCCACAACTGCAAGTGTGTGAAATGTAAACTTTCACTGAATATCTCCTATACCACTTTCCTGAACACTTAAGTTTCTAATCAAATCAAACTATTTACAGCTTTTTTTAAACTCCTACCTTGGGTTTCACCTTACCCTGTGTACCTCTCATTGGCCGTAGCTTGTCGCTGCACTCATCGTCAGCGTAGGCGATATGACGATATGAGATCGTGAAGATGATCTATGTGTTGATGATCTGCCAAAGCAGCGAGATCATAGAATCGTCTATATAGATTACATTCTATCTGTCTATTGCGGCTCTATGCTCTTCCTAATTTTTTTCCTCAGCCAAAGCACACTATTTGCTAGTCCGCTTAATGCCCACCTTATAGAAACAGCGCTCAACCAAGCAAAGTGAACCACGTCAATAACGTACAGGTCTCACTCCACCGCTCTTCGATTCTGAGTGTAGTGGGAAGCAATGGCTGAAAGTGAGAATGCAATGGATGAGTTGGTCCCTCAAAAAAACTCTACATCGGTGATATGGAAGTGCTTTGGCTTTTACCCAAACAATAAGGAACAAACAGTCGTTATTTGCTAAGTCTGCAGAGATAAAGTTTGTGCGTCGGACGGCAACACGACGAACCTTTTCAATCACTTGTAGACAACATCTGAAACAGTATGCCGAGAGTATAGAGGCTAGGAGAGCAGTCACACCACAGGCACCAGAGGCAAAAGTTACCAAATTTTTTACATTTATACCCTTTATTGACCCTTTCAAGAACCTATTTATTGTTTTACCTAAGGAGGTATTGTCATGTTAAAATGACAATGTTGAATAATTCAGTAATAGTTTAAGAATTGCATTAGTCCATAATAAGAGTTGCCACTTTTATTGTTTACCATTTGTAAGTTTTTGTTCTTGTTGATATTTTGTTGTGAAGTAATTAAGTATTTATTTAGCATTAAATAAACCTTTTGGCAAAATGGCAAAAACTGATTAAAATCTGTTCAGAAATGTTCTTTGGCCAAAATCCTGTTTTGTTCTTTAGGACTATATTTTTACAAAAGAAAATAATTTGATTGTACTGTTCAGTAACTTGCAAAATAATAAAAAATAATCTATATCATTCAAATCAGTATAAATACTGTGATAAAATCGAAATCGTGATTTAACTGTAAAAAAAATCGTGATATTTTTGCCATATCGCCCACCCATATTTGACTGTGTGAATGTTTTAGGCTTGAGAAATCCCCCCCCCTTCAGATGTCTTGGGAAATTTCCCCATCCTCTCCCCTTGCATGTTTGTACAGATTGCCATATTTTTGTTTGTCATAATGAAAGTGAAAGCTTTGCCGGTGCCATTAGACACAGCAGAAAAGTGAAAATACTTCACAGCTGTATGATTTCCTAAATGACAGGTCAAAGATGGCTAGTTCTGGATATTAGATTTCACTGATTTTTATGATAAAAGCTAAAATAATACTGCATTGATCCCATGGAGTAATTCTGGATCACAGGTTCAGTTCTTTGACAAATACTCTACTTTTCATCCTGCATTCAGTGAAATGTTATTCCCCCAGGAAACCGTTATGGTGGCTCCCCACACTGACGGTACCGTCCACGAGTGGAAGTGGACCTCCCCCACTCCTCTGGAGTGCACTTCCCTGTCGGTCAGGATCCGCTCCAGACTGCTGCAGCTTTCCAGCGAGTGGAGTGAGCCGTGGAACCTTACTGGTAATGACCTTAACATGTATTTATACAAGTATAGTAACAAGTGGCTCAGTAAGTGAGACGGCAGGTTGTGGGTTCAGATCCCGCCCCCTAGCTTTGTGTGGGATTTGCATGTTTTCCCTGTGTTTCTATGGGGTTCCTCCTGCAGTCCAAAAGCATGTGGTCAGTATAGCTGGTGCCCCCTAGTGTGTGTTGGTGGCCTGTGATGGACTTGTATTCCCCTCAGGGTGTCCCCCACACATTGTGCCCTGTGTTTCCTCGATTCAGCTCCAGGCTCACTTTCACCTTGTAAATGATAAATGGTAGTGAAGAGTAATGGAGGAATAAAACTGAATTGTAGGACCATACATGGTTAAAGTCCATCCAGCATCTAACCCCTTGTCCAGTTCTGGGGTGGCTGGAATAAAACTGGCCACAACTAAGGGGGAGTCCCGCAGAACAGGGACGGCATTCACAGCCCCAATCCTGGGGCTCCCTGCGCTCTCAGGCTGCTAATTATTATGTTTTTAATATTCCTGTATTTCTAATGTTGACAGTCAGGGTTGTTATTTTCAAATTTGCATTTTCAGTTTCAGTTCAGTTTCAGTTTTTTCTAACAATGTACAAGTAGTTTTAGTTGTGTGTTTATTTAATGAGCATTTTCTTAGTTTAATTTTTATTTCGTTTCAGTATTAATTTTAGTTTTCAGTACCACGTTTTGATGCCACACTGGAAGTGACATGCTTATGCTCTGCGGCTAAGGAGAAAGTGTGAAGCATGTTTTCTTGCCTTAACATTCCCTTCCAAAGCCCTCACCTCATATTTTTATTGCTATGAAGGACCTGGGTTATTGATGCTCCCAGTTCCTCATTAATATATACAGACACTTGATAGGATTTGGCCCTTTTGGAGAAAGTAAAGAAAGTACCTGGGTGTCCCCCTGTGAAACCCCCCCCTAGGGGAGCGGTGGTTAGAGAGTGAGAAATTATTCCTAGAAATATTAAAGTAAAGCAATAAGACAGTTGTTGTTCAAAGCATTAAGATAATGCTGAAACAAAGGTTAATACATCAATTTCGAAAACTGTCAACACTGAAAATGGCAAAATCAATAACATTTCACTCAACATTGAATGTGTGAAAGACTCTAACAGTGGTTTACAATGCTACCAGCTCCGTTTTAATTTTGACAATAGGTATAGGAATATGAAGAAATAAATCAGTATAATTATTAAACCTGAATCCAATGGCAAACCATTAAACAGAACTTGGTAACTGGTTTCCGTTTAGCACTAGTTTCATTTTTTAACAACAGATTAGCCTAGAGGAGTACATCTTCATTTCCATAAGCACAGCACACGTGTGTGTCTGTGAGACGAAGCAAATGGAAACAATGTGGAGCGCTGCTCATTATGTAAAACTTAATGCCTGCTCTCAGGATCACGATTAATTACAATTACAGTCCTAAAGAATCCTTTACCCCTTTACCTTTGTCATGTACACTGTTCGTCCAGCCGAAAACTGCACACCCAACCTTCACGAACGCTGAAATGCAGTATACACGAATACCTCAACTAGAACAGAAATGCACCAACATGGCGGATGACAGTCTTTGCTTCCTGTGGCCGGTGCGGTGCGATGTAAATTGCAGCCTGCAACCACAGTGAAAATCAACGGGATAAAAACTAAAACGAGGCTGATTTTTGCCTGCTTTGCTATTTTGCTGTAGCTCATGTTATATTGTTCATTGTAGCTTTTTATTTTCAGATTTTTTTTCACTTCTAGTTTTAGTCTTCGTTTTCGTTAACCCTGTTGACAGTGATCACTTTCAATTAAGCTGAAGTTTACTTTTTTGAGTCATTGAAATCCACATCTAAAAAGATGACCTCTCAGGACCACCTACACATACAGTTTGATGGGGGTCTTTCCTGGACCACCCAGAATATGTCAGTGCTGGGCTTTGTTTTCATGTGACCTCTTCCTTCCTGTTGGTTATGACTTCCCTCCAGGAAAGGATGTTCCAGAATACAGCAGAACGCAGGTGTACCCTCAGGACAAAGTGGTTCCTGTGGGCAGTAACACAACCTTCTGCTGCATCGTGCAAGACGGCAAGAAGTTTGGTAGCATCATGGACGGCAGCGGCAAACTGCCCTTCACTCGTATAAGCAGGCGGAGCTACATAAGCGTCAGGATCAATCAGCCGGCCTCCAGTTCCTCAGGGACCAATGTGGTCTGCTTCTATCAGAGCGATGAGTTTGTAGAGGGCGCTGTTGTTTTTGTTGGTTGTGAGTATATATTCTGGTGTTACTTACTGTCATGCGTATTTGTTATCCAGCTTGTTGATTGTGCGTCAAACACTTCTGACCTGAGTCTTTCTCCTTTACAGTGTTTTTGGATTTTAGTTATACCAAATTCTGTAGTGAGTCATACTAGGACTAACTTTATTACTTTATTAGGCTCACTTTGATGGGGGGGGGGGGCGTTTCCTAAAAAGTATGATAAATTAACATGGCAAGGGCATAGATTTGAATATGGACGTAAGGACATTTCCCTACCAATATTGTTTTCTGGGTTGATTTGGTCCCTACCAATGTTGAAACCAGACTTCCTCCCCTTGCTTACGGATTTTTGGGGTCCTGGACCCACCCCGACCCCCTTAATTTGGGAACTATGGGTGTATTTCAGCGTCTGTCATGCCTGGAAATGAGCCAGGGAGGTACCCAAAACCTTTGACGCTGCGGTAGCTTGTCTTTTCCTTGCTCAACTCTACCCTCTTTTGGCTGAAGTGGGAACGGTTTTTTGGAAGACTACTCCAAAGCGAAAACAGTGACAATGAACTGGATAGTCCTGCGGTTTACAGATCACAGAAAGCGCCGACTGTTAGTGTCATAGAGAACCGACATCAGTGCTGTGTTGTTGGCCTGCAGACCCTCCAGATCCCCAGAACTTGGTCTGCGAGACACGGGACTTGCAGTCGGTGGAGTGTGGCTGGTCACTTCGGCGGACCACGCACCTGTACGGGGAACGTCGGACATTCTACTCCCTGAATGAAAGGTTAATTGCCACCTCATTTCCTTTTCTCTGCAAGTTTATTTTTCTCACTACAGGTCACAAAGTAAAGTGGAGATGCACCAATTGTATTCGCCAACTATCCGTACTGGCCGGTACAGCAGCCATCGGCCAGCCAATATTTACTCCCTTTTCAAATGGTGACCTGTATTACTTTGCACACCTATTTGCTATGTTGAATCATTTAACATTAGCCAAAAACATTAGAAACGCATTTTGCAAAAGCTGCTAGAATTTCATGAGGATCTACCGATTTATAATTTCAACACAAAAATTTGATTGCTCACCTTAACCTTCCCATTCCCCTAAGTCGTATGTGAAATTGTATTATAATGATGCATTAAGTGCTTAAAAAACAGAACTGACTATGCGCTCAATTTTTCTCTGTGCTACAAAACTTTTTAACTTGGGGGGACGAGTGCTCCTTGGAGAAAAAGTTAGTGTAGAGCCCTGATCAAGTGTGATAAACTCCGTGATTTCCGGGGTAATATCTTTTGATTTCGCACTGCTTGCGCTGAATTTCCTTTTGCTATAGAATGCTTGCGTTTCTGATGGACTAGTGTTATTTGGCAGCCTTCTTTTCTGTGTCATAAATGTATATATATAACCTGTATACCGTTATAAAATATAGCTCACTAGGACTGTTGTGTGCTAGAGGTGGTATTTTCTTACCAAAAATAAACTTTTTTCATATTTTTGGAATGTAATCATTTTTAATATTTTGGCTGAAGTGTCCTTACAAACTTTTCCTTAAGCAGAACCTCAAACAGACGGTATCAGTGTCCATTTTCGAAATAACTGGCTGTCAGTATCAGCCAGAAATTTCTTTATCGGTGCATTACAAATTTTTTTTTATAAAATAATAATATATTTGAATTATAGCTTTCTTGTACTGTTCATTTGTTCATTCGTACTAGAGCACGTTACCTGGACTCGACCCTAGATTTGCTGTTTTATACGGGGAATTCTGAACTTTGGTTTGTTGGTTCTGGTCGGGCCTTGAGCATCTTTAGCACAGTTTCTCTAGTTCAACACCTCTTCCTAGATTAGCAGAACTAACCAAGAACAATTTTCTCCTCTTGCCCCTCATCTCAGGGAATGTGAGAGTGCAAATAAATTATCTGACGCAGAGCACAAGTGCAGATTCAACATAACTTTGGCACCGGGGGAACAGAACTGGACGTTGACAGCCAGGAATCATCTGGGGAAGGTGGAACTCATGGACACTGTGGACCTGAACCACCGAGGTGAGCGCTCCCTGACCCTGCTTGGGTTCTAGTTGCATGGTTTCATATTCCACATGAATGTTCTGAAGCCAGGTAGTTGGATGAGTATCTTACTCACTTAGTGCTCTAGTGGACCTTAAAAAAAATGTAGGCATCTTTTTGGTTCCTGTGCAACAGCCCCATTTGTGTGGTGCCAGCCCAATGGGCATCATTACCACAGATTATGAGCGCAGTCTTCAGTCATTCCCAGGTTAACCCCAATATAGGGTGACGTCCAGGCAGTTTCTGACCCCTCCATTCGCCCCCAGTACGCCTGCTAGCTCCTGCGGTCGTTGTCGAGCTGCTGGGAGCCTGGAATGCAAGCCTGCGGTGGCGCTGGGGCGTGTCGTGGTACGGGAAGCTGCCTCTTGTGTGTCAGGTGTGGGTTTTCAGCGATGGGAATCCCAAACCGGTAAGTGGACCTGCTGGACAGAAACCAGCATGTTTCCCGTGAAGGGCTTTGCTTCCTGAGTGAGCAAATTGCATCACAGCAACATTCTCTCTTCTCATAAACAAAGATGTATGTCAGATTCATAATGATTTTAACTTGCAGTATAGGGAATTTGTATAATCTTTTGCAGTTTGCATTCAACTTCCACATTTCCTGTTTTTTTTTTTTTTTTTTTCTTGGGCAGACCAGTGCATTACTGTGGGTTACGAGTGTTTTTGAAAATCCATTAAGACTGCATTTCAGAAATCTTGGGAAGTACATCAGACATCTAGAGTAAACAACTAAGCAGCATAATCACATCAAAGTCATTCTATCTTAAGGATACGACAAATGTAGCTCTGGATCCCTTGTGTTCCATGAACTATAAGAATATCTTGTGCTCGCAGAGCATAGGATTGAGCAACTAGCAAACCATATGTACAATGCCATAATTCCTTATGTAAAGAGCCTGATGAATGTAAATGTTATAAATACACATTTTCACTCCCACATGACTCTGTATTAGATAAGTGATTAGAAGATGGATGGGCAGAAAAAAATTTTTTAATTTGAAAATACTTTTACCATGCTTACCAGTATCAAAAGTATGAAGTACTGAAAGTATAGATTCTATTATGTATAAAACGGATTCAATACTGATTCTTGGTATGGACTCTACAGCCTACACTTCCAGTTTGCTCTGATCACCGAGATTGGTAGGCTGCCAATACACATACCTAGACCTCGGTGCTTTCCTACACGTGAAGTTTTTACATATAGCTTGTTTGCGAGCATCAGAGTTATTAATTGATGGAGCGTAGCCAGAGGGGCGACTAGACATGCGTTGGCTTTGTGCTAAATGAAGACTGTATACAGTACAAAGTTTCGGGATATAGGTGTCTTATTCCAGTTTTAATGAATTATTCATCTGTATGAGCCTGTTGCAGTTGAAGTAGAGATGACATGCATTTTTGTTTCTGTGTGTTAAAACACAGATTACAACAAACGATTAAAACATTTTTACTACAGATAAAAATTTTAGTTCACCTGCAATTTTATTGTTACGTCATTGTGAGTATCGAAAATTTAAATTGGAACTTTTCGTTGTATCGTACTGAAGTGTGAAATTATTGTTATTGTGGCAACACTAATGCTTGCGCTTCTGCTTTCTCTTCCTAAAATGATGAGAGCTCCTTGAAATTTAAAGCATGGCGTATAAAGAAGAGCATCTGTGGCATCGTGCGAAAGCAAGCATTGCGTGGACCTTACCGGTTTGTATGTGCGCCCCGCAGACCCCACACATCTATGTGGGACCTGGCTTGACCCAGGCTCTGCTGAAGGACCTGCGGCCGGGCTCGAAGTACGCCGCTCAGGTTCGCTGCGCCACCCAGCAGAATTTCTGGAAGTGGGGTGACTGGAGTTCAGAAATACGTTTCAGAACCAAGGAGGACCGTAAGTACCACCTAAATGTGTCCATTGAGATCATTCCCTGACCATCATCATAAACGTGTTGACTCTTGTATGCGATTTAGGTGTGCGATTTATGTATTACTGGTAACACTTACTCATTACGTTATTGCATGGAACCCTTGTTTGTATAATGTGTTGATCAAATTTAATTTGATTCCAACCAGAGATATTTGGATTGATGAGTTGATACGACTGTTTGTTTGTTTTTTGTTTTTTTTTTGCCATTCGCATTCAGGGCCCGACCCAGTGGATGTTTGGGTCCAGATGCGCAGTGAACTTGATGGTTGCATCGCGTGGAAGGTCGGAGCCCCCATTTAATTTCTAATAAATCCAAGCTGCCAGATTTTACTGTTACCCTGGTTAACCGTTTATCTACATTTCTGTCCACAGCCTCTGTCAAAGAGTAAGAGTCACGGCCAACTTAAGGGCTACGAGGTCACCTGGAGCAGTCCGGGTAACGGGGTGCAGCGGAATTCTGTCCCCTCAACTGGGCCGTACCATGTCCCCATCAGCTTGGAGGGCTTTGCCAGCGATTATGTAGTCACAGTGGTGGCGTGGAACAATGCAGGCGACTCCCCTGCCATCAGCATCATAGTTCCAAGCTCCCCGGAAGGTAAGATGGAGCAGAGGATAGGAGACACACACGTGGCTGTCTCTCACTTGTGCTCTAGCTCAGTGTTTCCCGACCCGGTCCTTGGGGACCCACAGACGGTCCATGTTTTTGCTCCCTCCCAGCTCCCTGCCAGACAGTCCACATTTTAGGGAGCTGGGATGGAGCAAAAACATGGACTGACTGTGGGTACCCAAGGACTGGATTGGGAAACACTGCTCTAGGGATATCCCACAGATTAAGTTATTTCACGATGTCTATGCCAGGGCTAGATCCGGCTGCTGAAGGCCCATTTTTTGATCCTTTATTTGAGGGCCATTTCAGTGATTCTGCTGGGAGCTGTGGATAGACTCCAGCAGATCTGAAACTTCTAACAAAAAATACATAAAAATCAAATGTAGAAGAACATCAGAACTTCCCAGCTACTGAATTACAGATACCTGGTTATGCCAGCCTTGTGTGAGCAGGCCTGTTGGATCCTTTTGTAGATGGTGACAGCGCTCTTTCCGAGATGGTGAGCAGTAACGGGACGTTCCATCTGTCCTGGCCACCGAGCCCCAATTCCACTTGTGGCTACGTGGTGACCTGGTACCGTTCGAGTTGGGGCCAGAGCTGCAGTCTGGACTGGGAGAGACTGCTTGGGGACAACAGCAGTGCCAGAATCCCGTCAGGTATGTGCTGGGGAACCGCCGCGGAGAGTGCCTCAGCAGGGTCTGTGAAGGTTGAGCTCCGGCTCCAGGGAAGAGGGTTCAGATTCTGGGGAGCGTTTTGAATACTTGGGTAAGGACTGAAACATAGATGCAGTGAAAGAAACATTAACTAAAATCAGCAGTTAGAAAAAACGACTCTACTCAGATATTTCTATCTACCTTCCATCCATAGTTTAATGAATTCTTCGCATGTTCTCATGGAATCTGCAGTTCCTCTTCCTTGGCTGTGTCGAGAACACAGACCTCTAGAACATATCGAATAAAATAAGACTGATATCACCTTTGAAGAATCTTGTTTTGTGTGAGGAGCCTGCACCTGACCTTTCTGACCTGACTTTCAGAGAGCTTCATAGCTGGGGAAAGGTACAGCTTCTCTGTGTATGCCTGTACGCCTGGAGCTCCACTGCTCCTGGAGAAGAGGCTGGGATACGTGGAGCAAGGTGAGGCCAAGATGTCCTCTCTACTCATATCTGCTCATACTGTCTATCCCCCACCTCATTAAGGTCTCTCGTCTTTCCAGCCCCGACTGGGACAGTAACCAGGTTCATGGCAGATCAGGAAGGCTCCAGCGTTCGGCTTTCCTGGGACCCTGTTCCCTTGGAAGGCCAAAGGGGCTTCATTCGTGGATACCTGATTTATCTCTACAATGTCACCCAGCTTCAGCTTTTAGGTACTCATCTCTTCAGTTGGCTTTGCAAAATCCCAGAGTCTCTGGATGTAGGATGATCTGTGCACTAGGGCTAGACTCACTCCTGGAGCTTGGTTAATTTATGAAACATTCATATGTGCATTGATTTATTGAGCAGCACCCTTTTATCCAATGTGACGTACATTTTTGAGAAATCAGGATCAGGCAGTCCCTGGAGCAAATTGAAGTTAAGGGTCTTGCTGAAGGACCCAGTGATGAAATCACTCTACCGACCACTGAACTCGAACCGGTGACCATCTGATCACGGCAGCTGAGTCCTGAACCTACAGAGCCACACGCTGCCCCACATCCAATAGAAAGTGATCTTACACTGTCCATCCAATGGTCATGAGACACCATTCTGATTGCAAAAAAATGGGTGTGGCTGTGAATTGCAAAAAAAAAACAAACTTTAGATTTACAATATGAATATTTAAAGGGCCGGCACACAAACTTAAACTGGAATGCAGTACTAGGGGAATGGTCATGTACCTTAATCTCAAAAGAGGTTTAAAGAGGTGCAGGGGCTAATCCCCAAAAGCAGTCATTAGCCCCAAAAGTGGGCCAGCACCAAACTGGTTTCTGTTCATGCATACACGGGTCCCATACGAATAATGCATTGTATGTATTTCTTTTTCATGACTGTCACTGGTCTGCTTTTTATCCATTTTAGCTTACCGTATTTTATCTAATAGTGGCTGGCGCCTTTATTTACCAAAGCCGCAGAAGTAACCGGCCTTTATTTGAGGCAGGCTTGTATTAGAGGCAGGCCTTTTTCTCATTGCCTCTATTACTGCATGACGCTGTTCATGGAAATTCTGTATATGAATGACTCAAACACCACCACTGTGTCAGATTCAACACTGTAAAACATACTAGCTACATGTATTGAAAGTATTCTCTTAAACTGTGTAACGGTACATGCTCATTTCACCAAGTGCTAGAACTGAATAAGGGCAGCTTAGATGCTAGATGTTGCTTTTTCTGTTTCCTTCGAAACGTTCGTACGAGTGGACCATTCGTAAATGTCCGAACTTTTTCAGAGCATGTTTTATTTGTTATTTCTTTATTAATCCCGAAATCTTTGTATAAATGTGCATACAAATGTCATCTATTCGGTTCGTACAAACCCTTTATAAATGAGCCAGCAGGAGTTAATGCGCTTGTATTTGGGGCCCGGTCTGTATTTGTTTGTCGACTCCTTCCCCAGCCATTATCTGAGACTCTGATATTAATTGAATCCCGCTTTTAATTTCTGGTACAGTATGCTCTTTTCCAAAGCAGCTTCCAAATCCTCCTCTGTCTTTTGATTATTGTTCGCCAGAGAACATCACAGATCCTTCCATCATGAGCTACACTACCACGCAGTTGTCCTACACTACTTACAAGTTCACGGTGAAGGCTTATACCTCAGCCGGAGTTGGGAAAGAGGCCACTGTGTCCATCAAACTGGACCCCCTCAGTAAGTAACCACTTTTGGGTGTTGGCCGTTTTGGTCCTGATGTTCGTTTTGGTGTAGTGGTTCACATGCTTTTTTACAAATATGAGCATGTTTACCAGTGGTTGATTAGTTGAAGTTTCTAATGCATTTGTCTAGCTAGTCATCCTATTCTGCACACTTTTTTCCCCTTTCTCCCCGAGTACTGTAGGTACAGTTATGTTAGTATTTCCTCGCTCTGTCATATTTTGCCTTGGATGGCTCTTGTGCTAATGGATATATGTTGCTGTTCTTCAGCTGACTTCCTGATAATGGAGATTCTCATTGCTGCCGGCTCCATGGCTGTCGTCCTGGTTCTTGTCACTGCACTCTGCTACAGCAAGAGGGAGTGGTAAGCTGTGGTTTCTCCATTTCCCAGTGGATCTGGGTCTTGTGCTTTCAGCCCGTCCAGAAGGTGCCCTGACTACAGAACATTTCCCAAAGGAAAGCAGCTTGTGGTAAAACATTTAGAGGAACAAAGAACCTATTTAGCAAATAATGGGAAGAATTTGATTTAGCTATTGATTTGCTGAGAACTTAGCGATTTGCTAATGTTCCCTTAGGTTTCGTTTAAATGTTTTATTGCTTGACTGATTTAGATTGACGGGAAGTACATAAAAAAAAATTATAAACAAGATTATAAGAAGAATGGTACCTCGTGACCCTGAATAGGATAAGCAGTTATTAGGTAGATGGGAAAATAATGGATTTCTGTTTTTCTTTTAATACCTTACAACTAGCCCACTTCAGGCAAGCCAGCTCTTTCTGTGAAGGACTTGTTGCAGAATGAGAGTCCTGTCACAGACCATACCATTGTGTGTATTTGCAATGGAAAGTCAGGGCACTGTTGCCTGTTTCAATGCAGACTGCACTTTGTATGCTGTGTGGGTCTCGGACACCTAACCTTGTTCTCTCATAGGATGAAAAAGACCTTCTACCCCGAGATTCCTGAGCCCAGGGTACCAGAGTGGAAACCAACACAGGTGAGCTCCAGTTTGCATGGTCTCCTGTTAGATTCTCCCTTCCTGGCCTGACTGGGTTAAAATGAACCTCTGCTTTCCCAAGGCGTTCGGCACCCAGACACTGGACATGACACCATGCGCCCACAGTTCCGTGCACATTGTGGAGAACCGGCGCCGCATGTCTGGCAAGGAAGAGTTAAAGGTGGTTCTGGAGGACCCTGAGGAGGAAGAGCAATGGGGAAATGAGCCCCCCGACATGGACTCGGATGAGCAGTCCTTCCTCCGGTATTACAACCAGGTGGTCGGGGAGGATCCCGGGCTGGCACCCACTGGTACAGGATCGTCTGGATTGTCCTCCAGGTCCACGGGCTCTGCCCGCACTGAGGTGACCTACACTGGGATCCAGACGTCATCAACCTCGGCCTGCTCTTCTGCGTGCGTCCCTGCCACAATGGAGACCCCTCTCTCCGGCAGCTATAGGCCCCAGATGGCTTCTGTTCACAATCAGGCTTCAGCTCAAGCTGATGTGTCCGACGACCCCCAGCTAGATGCTGACACAGGATACCAGCCCCAGTGCTCCTGGAAGCTGGACTCTCCAGAAGAGACTAGCTTAGACAGCTCCCTGGGCAGTCCTACGTCGGTCAACTCATCTCAATTTTTGCTCCCTGAGCCCTCGGGAGAAGAGAACTGCAGTCATGCTCCTTCTACCGCCTGGTTTCGGAATCTCCTCTCAGGCTCAGGCAAACCCTGATCTTGTTGAAACTGCAGTGGTAGTTCTTGCAGTGCCCCCTAGTAGAATGGATTATTTCGTTGATTTGACTTGTTGGAAAGGTATGCTGAGAGGCACTATTAATGCAGAACATCGGTTAATGCTATTGTTGCTTGCATTGCTTGTGTCTCCAGGTGAAGAGAGAGAAGTACTGAAAAATGACTGTTGGGGAAGAATGTTTGACAGGCTTGTTAGGGGCAGGAAAAAACTGAGGTGTATTTCCTCATAGATCTCACTGGAATGATGTTATTTCTGTGTTGTTAACCAAGCCAGTACTATTTTAAGTGTGTGTGCTTTGTAGGCTATAACCTTTCTGTGTCTCCTCACTGCATACAAAGCTAGCCAGTCTACAGAAACAAAACGCAGATGCACACAGTAGCCTTGGGATTATTCAACCATTAATCCTCAATTTACAGTTAAATCTGTGTTAAACGCTGTGGTGTCACTAGCTTGTATTGGTTTATAAGCAGAAGTATTTACTGCTACTAAGTTCAAACATATAAAGTATAGATTACAAAAATAACACCAAAAACCAGGTTGGGTGAGAATCTGTCTCATTATAAAAAAACACTAGTGTTTAATGCCTTTTAATGTCATTTGTCTGTATGATTCATATCTGTAAGTGAAACGTTCAAAGGTTGAATTTGCTTTCAGGCTTGAAAGGGTTTTATCAGTGCCTCAATACAGATCAATTTCTCTACTGGTCACGGACAGGTATCACTGTGCATGAAGGGAATGGTTGTTAATACCAAAGAGTAGCTTTACTAACACTTTTATTAATTTTTAAAGAAAAACTACTGTGAATTTTTTTGTTAAAGTGTTAAAAAGTGCAAAATAACTAAATTAGTGGTCTGTGGGAGTTACGTATGTCTTGTCACAAAAGACTGACGCACTAATATGATGTCACAGATCCGGCTGTGAGGTGATGCTGGGGCTGCAGTCCCAGCAACTTGGGGAAACTGGAACTTGGCACTGGATGTGGTGCCCCTATGCTTGCTTAGGGCAAGCAGGTAGCACAGACTTAAGAAGCCGTGAATCTGTTTCAAGGAGGTATCCTGCTGTTGTACCCTTAAAGGTACATAGGTGAACCTGTATAATTCCCTGAAAAGTTTAATCATATATATATATCCGTAAGCTATGCAAGTCTCTTCAGATAAAAGGCTTTGCTAGTTGGCCATTTTTTTTTTAGAAAGAATGTACTTAATAATGGATTTTGAGATGTTGGGATGTTTGTCCATGGCTTAAATTTTCCGGAACATTGGAGGAACAGTGAAAATCAATTGGACTTATTTCTCGTAGTGACCATAGTGGTCAGAAAGGGATCACTGTCTCTGCCGGGACAAATTGGGTCAGGGACGGGCACTGCCTGGAACTTGATCAGATTTTTCAGCAATCGATATCTGATTCACATTGCTGAAACTGACCACTGACCCTCAGGAGTTGTTACCCAATAGATTGTTGATGGGGTTTATTCAGAACTTTGTAAATGGTAATGCAGCTCGATTAAAGAAATGAAAGTTGAATTGGACTACATAGTCCAAAATGTGCAATTTGAACGAGACCTTGAATTTAAATTCAATTTCTCTTAACTCCGCAATTTTTGAAACACTTTCAGGGATTTTCCACTGTATCCAAAAATAACCCCACCCTGCTATATCCACATGGTTCCTTCCATCCTGGATTAATGTAAAAAAGAGCATCAGATTGTTGGAGCAGCTCCCCCCCCCCCCCCGTGCTTCCTCCGTATTGGAGTGACCTGGACTTTTATTGGGAGCTAATACAAGGGAGCCGTTTTCTCAGTACTCCTAGTGGCAAGTCCCGGTTAACATTGGCTGCCTTCCTCTTGAGCTTGCACTACATTACAGAGCAGCTAGATTTAAGCTACATCCATAATTATATTGTTGACGATACCATGAAATGTGATGTCTCAAATAACTGTGGCCACACTGGAGAAGGAGTTACCTTAGTAAAGTGTGTATTAGCAGTGGTGGTGGAGCTAATCAGACTTACAGGGTTTTTACCTGATAAACCTTTTTTGGCTTTTCCGTTGTAGAAACCTTTTAAGAGAACATACATAGACCTATATGTACACTGAATTATACGATTATGTAAACGCTATGGTATTATACTGACTGCTTAAATATGCATGGTAAATTTCTGATCGCGTGTGGGACGAAGTAGTCCTCAAAATATTTTACAGCAGTGTTTCTGTACGACTAACACTAAAGCAGTAAGGGAGACGGACGCTTCGCTTTATGTACAACGTGCTAACTTTCATGTAGCCACATCTTGTCATCACGCTTATGGCAAAACTGGGCTTTATATCAAAATAAAGAATTACACGTCGTGCATTAATTGTCCTTGTTTATGAATTTATATTTTTCCTTTGTACAATTTTAGATTTATTTAGTTTTATCTTTCATCCACCCATATTCAGATGAGTTTTCCTGATGGGGATTGAGGTGAGTAACCTTTTAGCTACAAACATCTCTAGTTAATAAACCTTTTTGCAGCGATTAAGGGCTCTCCCATAGACTCACATTATACTCCTAATTGTATGTTATGCAATGCGTAAACACTTTACGTTTTGTGTTTATACAAATGCCATAGACAACTGTCATAGACTAAAACGATAATCTGGGCTGTTGCAAGGAAGGGAATGGGAGTTTGTATATTTATTGTCCACACAGCGACTGATACTTGTGTTCGACGAAACAACTTTAAATGCATTGTAGATCAGTGTTGCTAGCAGTCATGAAAGAATCACGAATTATCACTAATCACAGACACACCCTATACCAAAGTTAACAGGGCCTTCATTTCCGCATTGAAACCGTTGGCAAGCCAACCGGTCGCTAAGGCAACGGCACGCCGACGACCTTAAATGCTCTCTAGTTAGCCTTCACATTTCTCCCCTGTCCTGGTTTTTAAGAGGATTTAAAAAACACGATGTCTGAAATTCTGTGTCAGTGGATCAATTCAGAGCTTAAATTATCAAAATGCGTCGGTGAGTTTATTTCCCTGAACTGCAAATTATTTAAGCGGGACTTTGGCTAACTTTAATGCTACATGTGTATTTTAGAGACGCATGATTAAATACATAGTTTACGGGCATTGAAAACGAAAGGATGTGTCACATTTTTGCAGATCCGAAAACACTTTCAGCGGATTTCGCAAATGGATACCTGATAGGCGAAATGCTGCATAAATATCAGCTTCAGGACGATTTCCACCAATTTTCCAAAAGCAGGTGAGTGAAGCGGCGGTGCGATGCTTTGTGCTGAAAAGTGGGCTGTATCGGTCGATCCTCTCTAATTTGGCCTCATTTATCTGAGATTTTTCCCCACGCATTTTTTACGCATTGCCAGATATATTTAACTCTCATGTGTTTAGTGCTCTCCTTAGTTAAAGTAATAAATACAGATTGTGTCCTATAATATATTTAACACGTGAAGGGAAATGATTTTCAAATATTTTATTAATGATTATATTTATGCATCCATCCATCGTCTAGGGACTTTGACAGGTCAAGGTCATGGGGGCACCTGAGACAGAAACAGCAGAGTGCACAAGGAAGGGGGAACACTCCGGATGCGGGTGTTATGCCGAAAAAGCATCCCCTTTAATTTTGCATTTCTGTAGCTCCCATCCACAAGTACTTTTTTCAGTTTGTATTTGAGAATGTCTCAATTAACCTGTGCAAGTTTCACCGCTGTAGCTACAGTACAGCCAGATTTAACAGGGGATGCATTTTCTGATAGCGGGGTGCCAAAAACGGCATCACCTTTTATTTTGCATTTCTGTAGCTCTCACGCCCCCTTCGTCATTACATTTGCACTGACCCCAGCAGCAAGCACGTTTTTGGTACGGTTTGAATTCAAGTAAGTGGCGGTCATCTGAGCTACGTGGTGCAACACGATTTTAGCCATGGATTAGAACGAGACCCAGGCGTTTTAAAAACACTAAACAACAAATTTATTTTATTCATCGTGAAAAGAACAGTGTTATTGTTTATGTGATACACACTTATAATGTAACAAGCGATATATATATATATATATATATATATATATATACACACACACACACACACATATACATATATACATACATATATGTCTGTTCATGTCTGTTGTTTTGAACTTTTTGAATCAATATTAACATGCGTGGGAAAGCCTAAGTATTAAGTAACAAACCGTTTTCAGATACGCGACCTATTTTATTTGTTTGTATGTTGTATGATTGTATTTTAACGAAATACAATCGTTTTCACGCGTTACAAAAAGGGCTTCCGTTTCGCTGTTTTCAGCGGTGCGCGCTCTCGAGACAGCCATGCATTCTACGGTAGGGTTGCCTTTTTCGCCATAACACGTCTGCAATAACACACACTCCCGACCTAATATTTTTTTCCTGTTCATCAGCAGAAGATGATTAATTGCCTTTTCTTATAACTTTAATTAAACAAAGGTAAGGTGTGTTGGTATTCCCCAATGAGCTCTTCGTTAATTTCCCTTAATTAAGCTGTTGATAGAACAGACAGTTAGACACTTATTCGTTAAAGCTATACATTAGCATTAAAAAAAATATCTCTGAAGAATGCATCATAAATACATAAAGATAACTAAAAAGTCTTTCCAAATATGAACTCCTATGCGTTTTCCTCCCTTAATGAATGAAATTGGTTCTTTGCTTAAAGTAGCTAGTAATTCATATAATGCTCTTAGTTATTTCTGTGTATTTTGTTGTGAATATGTTTGCTTTGACATAAATTGGCTATTGCACAAGTTCATGCAGTCCGTAGACAATCAAGGCTGATGAATCACAGACCAGCATATCCTCTTGCAACGGTCAGGATCTCCTACACCTGCTTTAAGCAAAATAAGTCTTTTTTGCAGTCTTTATTTTTGTCTATCACCTTCTGGGCCTCCAGCAGAAGTGGCAATTTCAGGTGCAGAAAGTAAAAATCCAGACCAGGATTTTGTTTCAACCAACCACTTGAGTACTATT
>JAODLD010000046.1:5602446-5622196 GCA_026781065.1 Mormyrops boulengeri
CCCCCCCCCGCCCGCCCCCCCCCCCCCCCGCCCCCCCCCCCCCCGCGGCGGGCGGGCGGGGGGGGGCCCCGCCCCCCCCCCTAAATCTAAGAACATGGCTGAGGACAAGTTGAATGTAATCTCCAGCATTTTGGCATCAAAGGAATCAAACGTATCTCAAGTTTATTGATTGTTCCTGTATGGTTTCATTAAACATGATGACATTCAAAGACGTAAAATGAAAGTGTCAGATACTCTGTCGAGTGTTTTGGGAATGGCCTAGTTATCCAAAAGGGGGCTACCTCCATCTTAACTGAAGAAACCTTTGTTCAGCATTAAAACAAAAAGCCAAATTGCCGGTTTGTATATGCCTGTGAACTGACATTCTCCCAGGCGTTTTCCATCGCCCTGGGCTACAGGCTAGCTGAAAGAGAAACCAAGAACAAGCAAGGCTTTATGCTGCGCTGAGTGTGGCTCATGGGCCAGTTTCTGTAAGCAGAACCAGGTCAGCGTTAGCATGAAGCATTGTGTCAATTATCTGGGGCGGCATTAGTTAGTAACACAGACATATTTAATACTGTGCATTATATAACAAACTCGCTAAGACGTTTCAAATTTGAATTACATTGTAAAATTGAAAAAAAAAATTGGTCTGGATTTCAGTGAAGGTCTAATTAGTTGTCATATTCTGGTAATGAATGACTGGATGGCGGTGTACTTGGGAGGAGCCCCCCCACAGTGCCAGAAACAAATCTGAAACGACTGAGCCTGAGATGTGAGCTCAGGCATGTACAGAAAGGCAGTCTGGCATTTTGTTTTAATGCTGGAAGGCGGCTTCCATTAAGATGGAATCAGTCCCTGTCCTGAAAACTAGGCCATTCTCAAAACACACGACAAAATTCAGTTCACTTTCTTTTTCCTTTTCTGAATGTCAGCATTAGTCTTGTTAATATCTGAGTGTGATAAGTGTGTACCGGGTTCTCTTCTGAACGTCACCTTACCAATGCCGAGAACTTCATCATTTGCAAAGGACAGGCTTGTAAAAGCCTGGTGACTAGTGCTGGGGAATCCAACATTGAAGCTGCAAGGAGTCCCATCCTTCTGTAACCTTGGAAGCTCTGCATGAAGAATTTATTATTGTTGGTGCATAATTGTCAATGGGAACAATGGGGCCAGGAAGGGTGGGCAAAGAGATGGGGAAAGTGCAGTCATGGGCGAGGAAGAGGAGAGAAGCGGGAATGGAGCATGGCCACGGCGGAAGCGCAGTCAGGGGCGAGGAAGAGGAGAGAAGCGGGAATGGAGCAGGGCCACGGCGGAGGCGCAGTCATGGGTAAGGAAGAGGAGAGAAGCGGGAATGGAGCATGCCCACGGCGGAAGCGCAGTCAGGGCGAGGAAGAGGAGAGAAGCAGGAATGGAGCACGGCCACGGCGGAAGCGCAGTCAGGCGCAAGGAAGAGGAGAGAAGCAGGCATGGAGCACGGCCACGGCGGAAGCGCAGTCAGGGGCTAGGAAGAGGAGAGAAGTGGGAATGGAGCAGGGCCACGGCGGAAGCGCAGTCAGGGGCGAGGAAGAGGAGAGAACCGGGCGTGGAGCAGGGCCACGGCGGAAGCGCAGTCAGGGGCGAGGAAAAGGAGAGAAGCGGGAATGGAGCAGGGCCACGGCGGAAGTGCAGTCAGGGACGAGGAAGAGGAGAGAAGCGGGAATGGAGCAGGGCCACGGTGGAAGCGCAGTCATGGGCGAGTAAGAGGAGAGAAGCGGGCATGGAGCAGGGCCACGGCGGAAGCGCAGTCAGGGGCGAGGAAGAGGAGGGAAGCGGGAATGGAGCAGGGCCACGGCGGAAGCGCAGTCAGGGGCGAGTAAGAGGAGAGAAGCGGGAATGGAGCAGGGCCATGGCGGAAGCACAGTCAGGGGCGAGGAAGAGGAGAGAAGCGGGAATGGAGCAGGGCCATGGCGGAAGCGCAGTCAGGCGCAAGGAAGAGGGGAGATGCGGGAATGGAGCACGGCCACGGCGGAAGCGCAGTCAGGGGCGAGGAAGAGAGAGAAGCGGGAATGGAGCAGGGACACGGCGGAAGCGCAGTCAGTGGCGAGGAAGAGGACAGAAGCGTGCATGGAGCAGGGCCACGGCGGAAGGGCAGCCAGGGGCAAGGAAGAGGAGTGAAGCGGGAATGGAGCAGGGCCACGGCGGAAGCGCACTCAGGCGCAAGGAAGAGGAGAGAAGCGGGCATGGAGCAGGGCCAGGGTCACGGGGGGTCCGGGGCCTATCCAGGAGGCTACAGGCGCAAGACAGGGCACAACCCAGGATGGGGTGCCAACCCATCGCAGGGCACAGTCACACACCCCACCTGTCCCTCATTTATGAAAAAGTACAATAGCTGGTGTGGTTGGGCTTGAACCTGATGCCAGTCACAGGACCATCAACAGTCCAGGGTCTTGGTTTCTTTACTCTTGATTCATGTTTCCTAGCCCCCCCCCCCCCTCAGTGTAACGCCTGGTTTCTCCCTGCTAGGACCTTCTAAGGTGTCACGCAGATCCTGTCCTTGCTCCGTCTCCAATCAAACAAATTTCCTTGAAATTCCTCGACCACATGATCTTGATGTTCTTAATCTAGTCTTCACCTTTTTTAGACCCAGCAAGTATATTTTACTGGAGACAATTCAGCACCATACCCATAGGCAGGACAGCGGGACCTCTGCCCATAACTGCTAGACCTCCTCGAGGCCCCAGACACCATAGGCAGTGTCTCGGCCGATCTCTCACACTGCGCCTCCTACCAGGCATGGCGGCGTTGGACAGCCGGTCGTCGGGCAAGATGGGGGTGCGGGCCGTGGTATACTACATGACCACCACGTTCGTGGCTGTCTTCATCGGGATCATCATGGTGCTCATCATCCACCCGGGAAAGGGCTCCAAGGCTGAGTTTGGCAAGCAGCAGAAGATCGAGCAAGTCAGCCCTGCTGACGCCTTCCTGGACCTCATCAGGTACCAGACCCAGCTCCTGCTCTGCAGGAAGCTGACTTGCTCTTTGCTTGCCCTCCTTTGTTCAGTTTTTTGGCCTCCTTTCCTCATTTTTAATCCCTTTCCCTGTAATCAATCCCCATCTGCTAGATCTCAATTTCACCAGCTTGCCCTTTTCCATACTGGCTGTTTCCTGTCTTGTTTTATTTCCTGTTCTGTTTTATATTTCAGAAACATGTTTCCCCCAAACCTGGTACAGGCCTGTACTCAGCAGGTAAAAGACACACTTTCCCCTTTTCTGTCTTCTTTTATCTTATTTTCCTTCCCCTTCTCCTTACTGTCTGGTCAGACTGAGCATCCAGATAACTCTGCCAATAGGAAATCACATGATACCAGGGAGTCATGTCCCTGTAAAAGCCTTGATAATTATAGCTGCAGTTAGTGCCCTTGTTTATTTTTTTATTTATTTTAAGCTCTTAGCTGGAATAGCCCAGCTTGTAATATAGTGAAAGGTCAGTGTCTGTTCCAAAAATAATAAAGTAAGCATTGAATTAAACAGACGAATAGCAACCCTGGTGCCTCCTCTTTGTAGAAGGATATTACAGTCATTCATGCTAGAGTAGACCTCCATTAACGAGAAAATAAACAAAATACATTTATACTGAGCCCCAGTTTGGAAGTTTTGTTCTTAATATGATTCCTTCTCTCTGTTCTTCCAGTTTAAGACACAGTATGGGAAGAGGGTGGTGCACGTGAAGGTAACGGTGAACGACACCATCTTCAACATGACCAACATCACGCAGGAAGTGACACGTGAGGAGATGGTGCCTCTGCCGGGCAGCGTGAACGGCCTGAACGCCCTGGGCCTGGTGGTCTTCTCCATGTCCTTTGGCCTGATCATCGGCAACATGAAGGAGCAGGGCCAAGGACTCAGGGACTTCTTCGACTGCCTCAACGAGGCCATCATGAAGCTGGTGGCCGTCATCATGTGGTGAGTCAATCGACAGGCCCGATAAGTCTGTGCGGGAGGTACAGCCAGGCATTTGGGTGTCGTTTGCACAGCGGGTGGTGGAGGAAACAAATCTGGAGCAGGTCATAGCTTAACGACCCAAGAACGGAATGGCATTTGTTGACTAAACAAGCATCCGGATTTACTTCATAATCACATAAATTCCATCTATAACCGCTTGTTCTATTCACGAGGGGTCTGGAGCCAATCCCGGAGGCTAAGGGCACAAAGCAGGGAACAACCCAGGATGGGACACCAACCAATCGCAGGGCACACTCACACACCTACAAGCAATTTGGTAACTCCAATTAGGCTCAGTATGTTTTTATACTGTGGGGGGGAACCCCACAACAACATGCGGAGAACATGCAAGCTCCACACACATGGAGCCATGGTCCCAGAGGTGTGAGGCAACAGTACTAATCACTGCACTACCCACTGCACCACCGCCACATCACATAAATAAAACAATGAAAATGTGATGTTAAACTTTAGACAGCTTAATAGGGTCTGGATGAAGGCAAACTCAGTGTTTTTGGTCACTGTGGATTCGATGGCGGATGTGATGACAGTGAAATGCAATAAGGGTAATAATTGGAATAAATCCATCAGTGACTGAAGAAGCACGGTGTCGTGTATTTCCTGGAGGGAGAGATAAGCTGGGAACATGCTTGTTTTTCCTCCTGGCCTGCCGCCCACCTTCCACAGGTACGCACCCATTGGCATCCTGTTCCTGATCGCGGGGAAGATCGTGGAGATGGACGACCTGACATCCATGGGTGGCCAGCTGGGAATGTACACCATCACGGTCATCCTCGGCCTCTTCATCCACGGGGTCATGGTTCTGCCAACCTTATACTTCCTCATCACGCGAAAGAACCCGTTTATCTTCATCGCTGGACTCCTGCAGGCCCTCATCACTGCCCTGGGCACATCGTCCAGGTGGGTATCCCCACTCAGTTAACCTGGGTTCCAGGAAATATGATCCCAATTGTCCCACAAAAGAAAACTGGAATTTTGCTGCGAATCAAGGCAGTGATTTGCAGAGGTGCCAAGTTCATGTCCAGAAAGTACAAATCAAGACCAAGTTTTTGTTTCAACCAACCAGAGAATGTGACTCTTCATACTCAACTGGCTGGTTGAAACAAAAACTTGGTCTGGATTTGTACTTTTTGAACCTGAACTTTCCACCTCTGGAGATTTGTGAGGACTGGTTGTGTCGGGTAAAAATCCCCATTGTGTGGACAGGAATTCCTTGTCTCAGTTTCCCAAACCATCATCTCTGATGATTGCAGATTGTTAAAGGAACTGAACTGAGGTTTCTCTGCCTTTGTTTTGTATCTCTGAAAGTACAGAGAGCTATAAAATAACTGTGTTTAGGAGGCTTATAACATGACCTCAGATTTAACATAACCCTGACACCTCCATCTTCACTATTTAAATGACCCGCTCCCTCCGCTGGCTGATCTTCGCCCCGCTCAGCTCCGCCACACTGCCCATCACCTTCAAGTGCCTGGAGGTGAACAACAACGTGGACAAGCGTGTGACGCGCTTCGTGCTGCCTGTGGGTGCCACCATCAACATGGATGGCACCGCGCTGTACGAGGCCCTGGCTGCCATCTTCATCGCCCAGGTCAACAACGTGGAGATGAACTTTGGTCAGATCATCACCATCAGGTACGGGCATTTCTGTGCATTGCACAGGCTTTAAAATCTACCTTTGGTTTAACATATTTATCTCCTTCACATTTTAATTGCAGGCTCTTTAGATATCACACAGTTCAAGATACTTTGAAGAGTATGTTGGGCCTAATATTTGGACAACACTCATGCCTCCTGGTGTGCAGTAGCCAGTTTGTTTTTGGCTGATCTAAGTGTTTGTTGCCGGTTTGTTTGTTTGTTCTCATGTTCAGGGGTAGAAGCAGGTGTTTTGTGAGTTACAGGAAATTATAAGTGAGAGCCTTGCAATCTGATACTTTGGTGTATTAGTGAAATGTGAATCTGACAATATAATGGGAACAGAAGTGTTACAGACAGTGTGGTTATTATGTAATTTGGCTGTAATGATGAGCTCATTGTAACATTGTAATGATGTCATAAGTGTTACAAACAGGCATACCGCTAGAGAGTATGGGCTCTATGGAAACGTATCACATTAGGCCCTAAACATTAGCCCCCTGTCATTCGGGGAGAAGGCTTGGAATCCTCCTAACTTTCCCCTCCTATACGATGCCCCTTGTTAAAAACTGTATGACAGTGATATAATTGTGCCAGTAGTGATGAGGTCAGTGATGAGGTCAGTGTGCCAGTATACGATGACATAAGTGTTACAGACAGTATGAGGCTGATGTGACCAAGTAATGACGACAACGTTGGCGGTGTGCGTGTGACACTGTAAATGTGAGCTAAATGACCCAGCTTTTCATGGCCGACAGTATTACGGCGACGGCAGCCAGCATTGGTGCAGCTGGAATACCTCAGGCTGGACTGGTCACCATGGTGATTGTGCTGACCTCAGTGGGACTTCCCACAGATGACATCACCCTCATCATTGCAGTTGATTGGTTTTTGTAAGTGCACCAGCCTGATCTCCACACATGCAGAGAACTACGCAATACACATGACGGTAGTCAAAAAGGGTAAATCTCCACAAAATAACTTCTTATGTATTGGAAACTCGTAACATTACCCTATTTCAATGCAATAGTACACAAACAGTGTGAATCTGGCTGGCTAGCGTCAGCCTGCAGCTCTGAGAAGGGCCTGTTTGTCACTAAGGCTAGGTGTTCCCTCCGCGTGCCTTCGACACAGCTCCGATGACACACTTCACCACCAGCCCCAGAGTCCTGCTCCATATTTGTCTTTTTTCACTTTTGCATTTTAGCAATTTATGTTAACACAGAAACATAATTAGCTGGCCCAAATTCATTGCTTCAATTAAAATTCCCTTCCCCACATATTACACGGATAATTAGAAAAAGGAACAATGCTGGTTACATCTTTAAAGTAGGATAGACACATTTCAGAGCACTTCTACATCCAGTGCTGGTTACATCTTTAAAGTAGGATAGACACATTTCAGAGCACTTCTACATCCAGTGCTGGTTACATCTTTAAAGTAGGATAGACACATTTCAGAGCACTTCTACATCCAGTGCTGAATAAAAACTCATTCCCTTTTGTACCAGTTGCAATTTAATGTGTTACAATAATTTTGTCTCATGATACTTAAATACTTAAAAAACACATTTCAACTGGATTATTCAGCAAAAAGATTAAAGGAATGTTTGCAAATGTTTTGGTCCCTATTTCCCAGGAAAGCGGCCTACGTTTCACCTGTGCCACCAAACCCCAAGCAGTGTTATACACTGTTTGAGATCACCACTGTGCCGTATCACATACATGTATCTTTCCGGTCACTGATGAGGTGACAGCCCTGGATGTCATTCCTTTCAGTGAACTGAAGAATCTCACCTTGTTTCCTGACCAAACTGATGAAAAATAAAGAAGGATCTGTGTGCTCTCTATGTGCTCCTCGCTCTCTGTGTCCTCCCTGTGCTCTCTATGTGCTCCTTGCTTTCTGTGTGCCCCCTGTGCTCTCTATGTGCGCCTTGCTCTCTGTGTGCTCCCTGTGATTTGTATGCTCTTTACACTCTGCGTGCTTCCTGTGTTCCGTGTGCTCCCTGTGCTCTCTGAGCACTCCCTGTGTTCTGTGTGCTCTTTGCATTCTGTGTGCTCCCTGTGTTCCGTGTGCTCTTTGCGTTCTGTGTGCTCCCTGTGCTCTGTGTGCTCCATGTGCTCTCAGTGTACTCTGTGTGCGATCCCTGCACTCTCACTGTAATCCCTGTGCTCTCTGTGTACTCCCTGTGTTCCCTGTACTCCCTGTGCTCTCTGTGTGCCCCCTTTATTCTGTGTGCCCCCTGGGTTTCGTGTGCTCCATGTACTCCCTGTGTTCTTCGTGCTCTCTCTGTGCTCTCTCTGTGCTCCTTGCGTTTTGTGTGTCCCCCTGGGTTCTGTGTGCTCTGTGTGTTCCCTGGGATCTCTCTGTATGTTCTTTTGTGTTCTGCATCTGTTTCAGGTGTGCAGTTTTTTTTTCTTTTATTGTTTTATTGTTAAGAAATTTGAAATAAAACCGCTTAAGAACTAGTGATCTTGATGACTGTTCCATCACCACATCTTCCATCTCCTCTCTCCCTCACCACCCTCCTCCTCTGTCTACACATCTCCCCATCCCTCTTCCCTGTCTCCTCCTGCTGCTTGCATCTGCTCACAGGGACCGCTTGCGCACCACCACCAATGTGCTGGGGGACTCCATCGGGGCAGGAATCGTGGAGTACCTGTCCCGAGATGAGCTTGAGGACAATGACGTGGAGATGGGCAACTCGGTGGTGGAGGAGCGGCAGGGGAGGAAGCCGTATCGGCTCATCACCCAGGACGACTACACAAAAGCGCGTAGCAGTGACTCCAAGATGTAGTCCTGCCTACACTGTGAGCTGTACTCCGCACTGCACACGTTTATGCAGTGTGCGCCCAGTCACGCGCTTCTTCCCAAATCCAGGGTGTGCAGTGGTTGGGATTATCTTTCTTAATAGTCACGACAAAAAAATACTCATCCTCCTAAAATTAATTATCAACTTGCTGTAAAATTACCTAGAAATTTTTCAGCAGTATCATAACAGCACCTGGCACCCAAAGGGAGACCAAAGGAATCCTGGGAGATTTTTGAGAAAAGTGATTGAGACACCAGTGTTGTTGTGCAGGTTTATTTATTTTCCTATACAGATTGTGTTTCTCTTCCTGAAAACACTTTTCTGCTTTCATCGATTATTTAATGACAGGAAAGGTAAATAAAGGATTTGCTCCCCAGCTTTAAGGGGAGTTATGAAGGACACTGTACAGCAGTCAGGCCAGTTATTTTCTAAGTGGTTCCGGGTGATGCAGCTGAAAAAGTGCCTGGTAGCACAGGACTCACCTACGGGCCATGACACATTTGATTGTATCTTAATAAGTCATGGATTTGAATAGACATCGGTGGATTTTCTTTTTTAAATAGGTTCTGAGAAGTGAATTAGACTAATGCTGCATTTGCTAAAGGTTGTACAGTTTGTCTGTTTATCCCTGCAGTGGTTAGGCCTAGATGGTGTCATTATTTAGGATTAATCTCCATCCTTTTCTCGTGTATTAGCCAGTCACATAGCAGAGGTGAAGTGGACTCCTTATAGTGTGCACTTGAATTGTAATGTGACTTTATTGTGTCACGCGAATATTTAAAGACTCAGCTTGCACTGCATCAAACTTCAAGTTGACCTTAATGGTATTATAAAGTTTTCTTTTGGGCATCGGAGTGGTGTTGCGTCTTTTAGATGACACCCTGGGCCAGAGCTGGCTGTAGGATTGTCATTCGGTGACTCCTTCAAGACTGCAGGTGTTGTGAGGGTTTCAGCTACCTAGGTGTGTTAATACCAGAACATTCCACCTGAAGAGTTTGGAGCATGCAGTAAAGATCTGGGAATGAGGTTGGCCTGCAGTCAAATGGGCCACCCGAACACCTGCAGCCCAGGAAGCACGAGGTCAAACCGCTCCTCTGAAGCACTGCTTTGCGGAAGCCCCCCATGCCTGAAGGATAGTCGCACGTACGTTTTGTTGGCGTGTCAGGGATATTTTGCCCTTGCTACGAACATAAGCAGGCATTATCCAGAGTAATCGATGCTGCTGCGCATTGGGCTTCCCAGATGGTATGCTGCCATCGATAAATATCTTACTGAGGCGGCAGCCATTTCTAGGTCATTTTTGCTGGATTCTTGAATTTTTTTGTGTCTGTGTTAAAGATAAGCAAGTTTTGCAATATGTATTTTTTCAAAGACAGCTTAAATAATTTTTAAGCACCTTAATAAACTCAATGATTCATTATTCCTAATTAAACATGCAGTAATTTTAAAAAAGGAGCAAAATAGACCAAATTAAGGTATTATCTGGGTTTTTCATATGTAACATTTCTTAACAGGTCTTCAAAATGTTAGTGTGAGATTAGGGCTGACTATCTAGATGAAAAGTGCTGACCAGTGTAACAGTGGTGAGAACATGCCCTTTGGATAAAAATCAGCTGTTTGACCAACGTACCACTGGATATACCTCGCAGAAGTAGAAGAACAGTGGGACAATCTGTAAGGTGTAAGGTTATCGCAATAGCCAAGCCACAGTATTCACAGAACCAGGGAACCAGGAAATAGGTTCTATGGAAGGCATGGTTCTGGAGGTTAGGAGACGGCTCCCTCACACACACACAGTGTGCCCCCACAACTGAGCTCTGCAGGATCGAGTCCTCGCTAAACAAACGGACCAAGTGGCTTCAACCGGGCAAGCGTATAAGATGAAGATCCTCATTCACTTTAGCTGGTTTTCCTTACGTCTTTTTCATCGGCTTATCTAGTTTGCACCACTATTCTCTATTCTTGTGCTGCATTAGATGGATTTGGTTCAGTTCAACGTGGATTCTGTGACGCTAAAATCTGTGTGCAAAAATATTAAATAAAACATGTTCTGTGTTATATTATGTGAGTAAAGTAATGCTTTAAAAATCATGAATGTTAACATTTTATTGTCCTTTAATGTTTTGTTATTTTGCAAAATATTGTGGTGTGTACGAATTGTGTTGAAATTGTTTATATAGATATTGTAGATACTAATGTACATAATATTTAGAGTACATAAATAATGATATACTTAAGGATGTGTGGCTGTAAATTTTAATGTCAAAAATGGAAGGTCAACACCTGCCCATCAGCTGTCTAGCACATCATTTCATGCCTGTATAAGACATAATTAATGGACAATGTAACTCATTCTTTGTTTTTTTATTATGTTAATTGTATTCTGGCTATTTTGTCAGTAGATCTATAAAAATATTAATAAAATGAATACAAAAAATCACATTATAGTTGTCTCTGGTGAATTCAGTGAATAATGTTTCACTTCATTAACTTTTTGCTCAGAAGAATTTAGTTTCGAACAAAATTACTACCACACTGCATGTGTAAGAACATGTGTATTGTCATTTATCACCATAAGTGAGATCCTTTGATGTTATCCATTACACTAGAGATGAAGGTTCTGATGCCATCCCAACAAGTGCCACACATTGAATCAAAATTCACCTGGAAGGTTTCAGCAAATGTTGAATAAACTAAAATGCAAATTCGTAAGTTATAAAAGGCTTGGGAGAAACCAGCTGACAGAATGCGCCTGTTGAACAGGTTATATGCCCTCATTTTATAAGGCTGTACACAGACACTGTAGTCTGCTGGCTACAAGATGCCCAGTCCAGAGGCAATTCTAGGGACATTAGGGGCCCAAGGCAAAAAACTCCATGGGGCCTTCCAACGCACCCCGCCTGACATGGTAAAATTTATGACCATTATTTTAGAGTGAAGTCCAAATTAATAATATCAACAAAGAGAATGTAATAAACACAATTCCTATATTTTCACTTTACTGTGAAAAATACAATACACAAATTAAGCAGATCTGTTTTTGCAATGTACTACGTAATCGGCTCAGCTGGGGGGTCCCAGGCAATCGCCTGCCTTGTCTGTCTCGTCCCTACACCTCTGGCCCCCCCAACAGTCTTTTTTTTTCAGCACAACATTAAGCATGCTGAGAAGTTTGTGCTCGTCATTTGTGTTTTTCAACAAATTAAATTTATTGTATTGTATAGAAGGGCTAGAGATAAAGGCTTCTGAGCAAAATGTCTATGTATGCAGTTCTTTATATATTAGACCAAAACTAAAAACACTAGCTGCTATATGGATTTAAGTGATAATGTTTTGTAACGGTTTTGAGTGTTCTTACTGTGAATCTCCAGTGTTTCCGGATGAATCGCTACTACCACACAAAGCACCTCAAGCCTTTAGGCTAACTCGTGCTACATCTGAAACTTAGGCTTTGCTTCCCTCTTCAGGACAATTATGTAATGACACGTTGCTGATTTGTTTAAAACTTGTGGTTGCGTGACACAGGTCATGGCGATTAATTTTTTTTTATCAAGCCTTGTCATTCTTTAGAAAAAAATCTATACAGTAGTAAGCAAGGTTCGTTTTCCATGCAAAGTACGAACAGTTACTTGGTATATAAAGGAAACTTGACAAATACATGAAAAACTCTCAAAACACATTCTGGAATCCTCTCCACAAGCTTTCAGAGGTACTTGGTACTCAATATACCACTCATATATGACATGCTTTGACATGCAATGACATATGCCACACTACTCAGATCAAATGTCTTTTCACCATTGCTTACAGAAGGAGTTAAGCTGACTAAACGGTAATATGCGTTGTATGGTTTCAGAGGAGACTCTGTTGTTCCGTGTGATTCCCCTAAAGTAGTGGTTCCCAATCTTTCCATGTCCATGACCGGTTTATGCTGCACAAAAATTTCCCGGACTGGTGAAAAGGCCGGGTTGGGGAGAGGGTGGCAGTACCAGCAGATCAATGGGGGATTTCATAATTTTAACCACCTCCATTTTTTTTTCACATGCGAACAGAATGTGGGAGCATGAAGGGTCGTGAAAAATTATACATAGTTTATTTTCGGAAATTGACCAATGCCTCTTCAGCTTGGTGGAATACCAGCCACAGACTCCTACCTTACCGAGGGATTTTTCGTGTGAAGGCTGCAGGTCACGTGTGAACAGGAAGAGACCCAATTTTATGCCGGTGTTTCCCAACCCGGTCCTTGGGGACCCACAGACAGTCCACATTTTTGCTCCCTCCCAGCTCCCTACCAAAAACGTGGACTGTCTGCGGCTTCCCGAGGACCGGATTGGGGAACACTGCTTTAGACTAATGCAGCTCCACAGTGGCCAGCTTCACATGCCGGAACTGGATTCTACAGGCATGAGGCCCAGGCAAGGACTCAGACGCTTCGCTTCCTGTTGTGGGGTCATTAAAGGATGACTCATGCCCTTCCCCCCACAGGGTCACAAGTGCATGCAAATCCCATGTTCACAATGGCTCTGCTATGCAAGGAACAGAAAGCCACACATGCAATGGTGACAAAATGCTATCATTTATTATGTTTCTACTTGGGTTTCGTCAACTGTGGAGCTTCTGTCATTCAGCCTTTATCAGTCTTTAACTTAACAATGCTGACCATGAATCCACAAAAGCCGCTTTCATTGCCTATCTTTAGTTGCATTTGTCTTTCAAGGCTTACACAGCTAAGTACGTTACTAATCACTACATAGACTCGCCACTAGGGGGCAGGAATCTTCTAGTAATAAATGTGTGTAGTTTGCGGCGAATATTGTCCTCCAATTTTCAAACTGATCACATGTCTACAAAACTATTTCCTTTCTGAAAAATTCCATCTTTTAAAACTGTGTTATAGGATATGATAAGAGAAAAATCTGAGAAATCGTTGCCTTCCCCTTAAATCACAACTATATAAATATCTAGAGAAAAGTGTTTGATATTATTCTGCGGAGCATTCATTGTCAGAAATGTGTACACACACACACACACATTTATTCTTTTAACTAATTTCTCCCCCTCCTGAGTGTTTTCTTAGTATTTATGGGTTTATTTTGTACAAAACAATCTAGACTTTTTTTTCTTAGTATACAATAAAGCATGTAATTGCTATAATTGAAATTAAATGATGAGGAAGAAACAATAAAGAGAATGTCACAGAATCCTTATACGTAGCTCACAAAAACAACATCAAAGTACAGACAGAAATCAGTGGGACTTGACTGTCTTTTCTTATGTGAACTAGAATAAGAAAATGCAGGTGTAAGGAATAACTATACTGCTTATATCACAATCATTGGTTACAGTTTCTTTGACTTGCCAACATGTAAGATCAATTACATGTATTAGTGATAATTATCAAGTTTAGGTTTTTTCAGGCCATAAAGAGGAGCAACATTTATCCACTACACAATAACCCATCCCAAGCAACTCACATGGTTTAAAATTCTACCCCATTACAGAGCTGTATTGCCAGATACAATCTGTTTCAGAGTGTAAAGCAACAGTCTTTAATTGCTTCGCCCTTATTTAAATAAAAAATCTTACAGTATGTATGATTCCTTAACCAATACACCATGTTGTGTCCTGGCACAAAACTTCAGGTTCATTTACAGGTGGTAATATCATTAAAGCGGATGTGTAGAGTTGTGGCTTTCAGCTTGTTGTGTAAACAGATAAACTGACAAAGTACTGAGCAGGTTATCCTTCTGCACCTGGAAGCAGTGGTTAGCATGCTAACGTGCACTTTTCTTTCATTCATCGGTCTTTTAGCTGTACTGTATTCTGTCTGCCTGACTTGGATTCTAGACAGAAATGTACTAAATTCTTCTGGATATTTATTGATTTTCTACTGACCAATGGAACAATAAAACAGACACCTGCTATGGATTAGACAACAGCAAACATGTCCACATTCCGCAAGTTGAAATCAGATAAAATCAGATCAATACACAGATTATGGGGGTATACACATAATGGAGTGCCAGAACAAATGTAAATCATGTTTAAAAATTTAACTGCTTGTTGCTCAAATGCCAGCTTCATAGGTATTGATAGGAAGGCAACAATATTTCAGTTTGAAATGGCTTCATTTTAAAATCCAGTCATAGATAAAATACAGCTTGAGCACAGGCAGGATAATCATTGCAAAGATCAGCATTCTATGACTGTGCTGTGGCTGCATTTACCACACAACGTCATACCAGCTTTTACCCGACATGTTACAATGGCAGACAAAAAACAAAGGCAACATAAAAGGGAATTCTTAATAGTTAAAAGCAGTGTCCCAAAATACCTGTGAATACACATTTAGATTTTGTCAGAATTTTGCCACAGAACGAATGAAGTTGGAAGCTACATTGATCAACAACACTGGAACTATCGGAACTATTTGGATCTTGGACAATAACTACCGAGACAACGACCCGCCTTCTTTTGCTGGGTGCACTTCCCCACTGTACACGGAAAAAGACGAGCTAGTGAACGGAAGCGGATTCTTCAGAGTCATAGCCGATTGGTCCAACCAGGGTGAGGGGGAGTTAGTCCCCCTGCAGTTCTTCCGGTCGGCATTTTGTGCAGCGCTGGGGGGGGGAAGAGAGAGAGAGAGAGAGAGAGAGAGAGAGAGAGCGCGAGCAAGCAAGAGAGAGCAAGAGAGGGAGAATCTGAGGTAGATCCGTCTTGACCATCTCGGGTGTCGTCAGATTTTTTTTTTCCTCCCCCAAAATACCCAACGATATTTTTCTCTCTCCCGCCCCCCCCCCCCTCCGCCGTTTCCTTCCCCTCAGGCGTGAAAGAAATCGGCGAATGTAGCGGTCAGAGGAGTTCCCCCCTCGGTTGCCGCCGTTCGAGCCTACATGTTCTCTGCGAGGCTGAAGAGGGACGGACCTGCCCGAGCCGGATTGTTGTTGTTGTTATTCGCTGGTTTACACAGTTTCTGCGGAGCAGCCGCGAGAGCAGCGCGAGGGGAAGCCGCCAGAGCAGCGCGAGGGGAAGCCGCGAGAGCAGCGCGAGGCCGGACTTCCAGCAATCTTTTTTTCTCCCAGTTTTTAACTCCCCACAGCCAGAGGTAAACGGCCAGCCGGCCGCCCGTAAAAGCACAACGGCGCATTTATCGCCGCCTTTGAACGTTTCCGGTGCCTGCCTTAGATGCCATTTGAGGGGAAATCATCGCATTGGCGGGTCGGATTATGTCTCTTTTCCTTTATGGTTATTTTGCGTTTTGCCCGATGGGAGGCGTCGGGCCGCTGCTATGCCTTATACGTGGAGTCCGAGGATTCAGACAACCTGGAGAGGCCAAATCAGGCCGCTAAGAAACCATCCAGACGCCCTTTAGAATATTTATTTCTGCGGGTAAATAACCGGTGGTGTTTCTTCTCGCTTTTTGGCAGATTTATCGTTAGTGTTTGAATCCGATCGCTATTCCGACGAGCGACTTAGCTAGTTAGCTGTGTGATTCTAGCTCGCTAGCCACCTTCCCCGTAAAATGACTTTCACCAGAACACTTAAACGTGTAAAGCAGTTACAGAAGAGCAAAAATGGTTAAAGTCGTGGATTATGTCTAGCATTTGCAGGCACGTACATTTGACCATGTTTGATTTTTGTTTTTCGTCTGACCAGCGGTGATTTTTTTTAATGTCACTTTGCCAGAGCCATGTCCTACTGCTGAATAAGCTAGCTAAGCTGCAAGGCAGTCCGTCCACCAAATATCCTGGGAGCGATCGCGACCTTACCCTTATTTTTTCATAATTATTAGTGGACTAGAGGATGGCGTGGGCCACTTGAGTCTCAGTCCTAGACTATGAATAATTTAGAGTTTATTTACGGACCGATAGTCCCGGCTTAGCATTGCAGCAGTGTAGCTACCTAGCCGTCCAGTTGACCTGACTGTTTTATTTATTTATTTAAAAAAATCACAATCATACGAGTGTGAGGGGGAAAAAAAACTTCCCTAAAAAGTTACCGGTGTAACAATCGTTGACGCGTTGACGCTCGGTGGATGTGGCTTTTTAGCCGACGCAATCAGGGGATAGCTGGGGGGGGGGGGGGACTGACATTTTGTTGTTTACAAGTCTGATATGTGTGGCTGGCACACACAGAATACGCTTTTAGTCAGCTAGCTGATCCAGAGGGACAGCACAATGAAGAATAAAAGAGAAAGAGAAATCACGGAGGATGCAAAGGCTGATATACTTGACCGGCTTGCTGGCCACTGTTGGGAAACGGCGATCTTATAATTGGAGATGCATTACCCGGCACCCTTAAAATAGTTTCGTCTTATATCACAGGGAATAATTTATGAACGTGGATCATGGCTGGATACCAAAGCGGAAATAAACAACCGACTGGAGTGGCGTGTTCGTGCGACACGGCCCACGTTCGCAGCCGCGCGGAGATCTGCCATGATAATGCCATTTTGATTTTAAAGGGAATTTCACCGGATTTTCCCCGACTTGATTTATCTTGAGAAAGGTAGTCGCACTAAACTGAACTGACAGAAGCATTTGTCAATGTGTTACTGCTATGATGGCTGATGGGGCGCCCTCGGACCATGGCGATGTGTCAATGTTTTGCCGTACTCTCGTCCGAGTTACTGGTTTAAAAATCTACCAATTAATGCTCATGTTAAGCGGTCACGTTCACTTTGGTACCTTTGTAAGAGAGCAACATATATTACTTCTAATACAAATTAATGTTATGGGAAGTGATACGCGACAGTGCGATGTTTAGGGATTTATTTCCGTGTAACTGCGCCGCTGTGTGTTTTTCTGGGGGGTTACCGATGTCTTTATTTACTAACTTTAAAATGTGTTGCTGTGTTGTGGGCCTGCTAGGCAATAAGTGGCTGGCTACATTTGGTTTTAGTTCTTGGGGGATGTTGTTGGTTTAGAACTAGATACACATGCATGTTTATTATGGGTGAGAGGTCTTGTGAGGTTTGTGGACCAGATCGCCCGTCTTGCTTGAATTGCTGGCGAGTCCCGACTTTTCAGGGGTCCCCAAGCGAACCCGGGAACGTGTTAGATGATCGTTTTCTTCTAGCTTTCCTCGCGATGTAGGCTGGATGCCTGGCTCGCTTTTGTCATGTATATAAAAATCAAAAACTAAATTAAGGATACGTGTTAAAATACTATGTTTCTCATGTTCAGCGTTTCTGGTATTTTGCGGGTAGTGCGTTATAATGCGTGTTTGCGACTTGGGAAAATTGAAGAGACAAGCCTTACGACCAGATAGCATTTAAAATAATTAAAGTTCGATTCGTGTGATCAGATGAGAGCGGTTTTAAGTCTGTACGTTGTACATACAACATCGGTAGTAAAAAAAAAAAAAAGTATCTAAACTACAGTAACAGAGCAGCAAACGTATATAAATGTATCGCGAGCGTGCTGTATGTATGTATTTGAAAATAAATTCTTTGCATAGTTTTAATAAAGTCGATGATTGGCTGCAAAGTGTGTATAACATGGTAGCCTGGAGCCTAGCCGACACGCACGGGATTTTAGTGTCTGTTGTCTGCATGGCAATGCCCTCTGTTCTGTAATTCGCGGGTTCAAACATCAGCGTACTATGGTTGTAATTTTGACGCGTTTACACGCCGGTTGAATATCTAAGAGTTTAATTGGATTGGCCAGACCGTTTATGCCTCGTTGTGTTTGTGTTCCTGTGTGCCAGTGCGCTCTCTGGTGATTTTCACTTATCAGTTCCTGGCGGGTTGTGTGTGTACTGCTTTTTTATTGCTCCCTCAGCTTCTTAACTCATTACTGTATCTGAAGATGGTTGTTTTCTGAAAACGTTTGGGATCCGTTCAAGGGTTTTAAATATGCATAAATACACTCAGCGCAGCGGTCCTAAATAGTGGAATTTCACGTAGTACCAGTCGATTAAAAATATATATTTTTTTAAATATTCAAAGCTCTGTGAATGTCTTTTTGTAATATGCAGTTTTTTTTGTATTAAAAGTGTGCGTGAGACACCTGTGGTCTGGATTATGTCTCTGATATTTAGAGGATTGACTGAATTTATAGGTAATGTCAAGTTTGCTTAATTAAAGGTAAGATCAAACTAAATCCCCTTTCATCACAAAGTTGAGAGAATGTGATGTTAGCTGCTAGTGCACATTCATTCATGAGGACCATGGTGTGCTGGGTTTGGCCTCACCTGAGCTCCTAATTGCTCTATTTAGGTGATTAGTCTCTTCACCTGGGGTTTCAGGTATAAATCCAGCCCTAATTAAAACCTGTCCTAAAACTCACAGGACACCAGCCCTTGAGGACTGGAATTCGATACCCCTTTTCTCATGAGGTGTGGAAAAGCTGTGTGCTGTTTTTTCTAGAATGTAGGAATTTTAAACATTTTAAGAGAAAATATATAACTTTAAATAAATGTATTGTAATAATTTAAACACCAGTTTACACATGTACAAATTCACTTCCCAAATTGTCATCCTTTTCATTTGGTTTATTTGCAACCGTTGATATTCATAAACAAATTTTGCAGCATTTCAGTTTAATACATAGTTTGTTAGCATTTTTCTGCTTCACAAGCAGACTCCCTTTTTAAACATTGGCCTGTACAGCCAGTTTAGTGTTAAACTGTTGCTGATTGTTTCTTAATGTGCCTTAGATTAGCAAGTGCTTCTTAGATGCTATACTTTGCACTTCTTGAAAGTGTTGGTTGCTGCCTTCTTGGTCCATCAGAGCCCAGTTCAAATTGGTTTGGGCTGCTTTCGTTCATCGGAGTACTCTCTCTTTTAATGAATATCAGCTTACTTAATGATTGGGACCACTGCAAATGAAGAGGCATGTTACGGAAATTATATTAATAGGAAATGATTTTACTCTGCAGTGTTACAGGGTGCAGTTTCACTTAACGTGTTTTGATTGGTTTGTTATATTTTGAGATATTTTAGATTTGAGGTATAATTACGCTATATAACCAAGTCTGTATGGTTTGTAATTTAATAAAAAAGTAAAAGCTTTTTGCATTCTCCTTAACTTGAACCTAAGCAGCAAGTATTAATGACAAAATAGCTACTTTTTACCTCATTTGTAACATTGGTGCCTCTCTAGATTTGGGTTCTGGATACATGAAATGTAACTGAATGATACGTAACCATTGTTTCGTATAAGGATAGCATGTGTTGTGATTAAGTACATGCATCTGTAGCCAACAAGGTTTCTGCCATGATTTTTTTATTAACTGAAGTACAGTTGAACCCGGTTATGTCGCCGGCCTAGGGGTTTGCCAAAAAGCATCGAGATAACAGATGATCGAGATAACCG
>JAODLD010000046.1:5628458-5646996 GCA_026781065.1 Mormyrops boulengeri
TCGAAGCAAAGAATTTGCATCGAGGATTTTTTGTAATCGAGTTATTCGAGTTACTCGATGAATCGTTGCAGCCCTACATTGGACCGATGCTGATATCTTGATTTAAATTCTTTTTAAACAAATATGACTTGATACTGATATGTTAACTAATATGTCCTGTGTCTTCAAGACTAACGTGCCTATTTTCTTACCTAGTAAGTTAGCTACCTCAGAATTTTGACCATTGCAGCCATAGCTAAGAACTTTTTCGCGCAACAAAAGTGGCGGTTCCCAGAGGCTTAGTGGCCTTAACTATTAGAGTGAGCTTTCTGTGTTATAAAACAGGGGTGAGCTTCCCAAAAGTTTCATAGCACAAAGATCATTGTGTAGCACCTCCTTTACAAATATTATTGAAACTTGAAATTTGTGTGCTGGCCCTGCTACTTTTCATGTCTACTTGCAGCACATGAATGCAAGAGTGTGCAGCCTGGAAGTAGGAGTGTCTCAGTTTTGCCCCTTACGTTACATACCGATGCAGGTGAATTGCCTCCTGAATAATCGATTTATCACGATGCATCGATGGATCTTTACACCTCTACGCTACATTGTCTCAGAATTGATCTAGGATGGGTGATGAACACATCCTCATGACATGTGAATTGCACATCGCGTACAGGTTTATTGGGGGCAAGGTTTTCCTTTTTCTCGGTACATGACAAGGCTTGTACTGTGCTGAGAAAGAACAGCACCTCACTTTACACCTTTATTACTGAATGAGGGACAGGTGGAGTGAATCAAGACAAACCTTCCCTCCTTGAACTTGGATTTTTAACAATGGATATTGTTAAACATTGTATTATCAGCCCTTTTATATAGTAATAACAATCACCTGTTGAATTATTTATTCATTTTATATTAATCCCAGAAAATGTCACCTTTAGGTGCTTTGTAATTTGGTTTAAGTGCTAACCAAAATGGTTTTTATGCAGTGTGTTCATTCTACCAGTAGAGTGTGTTTAACCTGTTTTTTGGTATAGCTGTGGAATTCTTTGCTTTTTATAGCACAGATGTGATCTGTGATTAATGACTGAAAATGATGAAGACAGAACTATGTAGGTGCTGCCTTTTCAGGGTCTCCTGGGGGCCCGTGGCGGCTGTCCTTCATGCATGCGTAATGTGTTTGAATAACATAAAAATGGCTCATCCTGACGAGGAGTAATGTTGTGACCTAATACTAAAATTGTGTTAGAACTGACATATAAATAATCTTTACCACTTAACAATATTTCTTATATTTCTGTTGTTGCATTTGCCCCGTGACCTCAGGATGACCCTGTTCCCTCATCGCAGGTATTTCCAGTTGGACTGTCGCACTGTTAGCCCAGGCTTGAATTGTACTGATTATGCATAATAGTTCTGTTACTGTGTGATGGGGGGAGTCTGATAGCCTGCACTGTGCATCTGCTCCTTTGTGTTGGTGGGTGGAGCTGCCCTGTTTTCCAGATGTCAGTCTGCCAACGGGGAGGGGAGGGGAGGAGCTTATATCTCTATGCTTCTTGGAGGGGGATGGGCTGAAATGTATACATGTGGAGTGGCTCTGTACAGGAGAATTCACCCTTTGTGTGTGAGTGTGTGCTGCTGTCTAGACCTTGTGCATGTGTAGTAAAATGTTAGTACCTCTACTTGCATGTGTGGCACGGCTACCTTGCTGTGTGCATGCGACATGCAAGTCTGATTAGGGACAGCAGCTGGGGTCAGCTCTATTGTCTGTCAGCCCCACTGGGGATGCGGCTGCGGTTTGCAGGCTCTCCCAGCTCTGTGTAGTTCCATCATTTTCTGTGCTTGTATGAATACAAATGTAGGGTATAAAAGTTGTTAAAATTGTGTTAACTATAGGTAATTACTAATTATTAAACTCCCCTCCTTTGCCACTGTCCTGCTTATTGGCAGCTGTGTTTATAGTCGTTACTTGCACAGTTTAGTGACACTCCTGATAAGCTGGCAGTTGACATACCATTCCATTGTTTATAGGTCTGTGCTCAGATAAGATGATCAGCTGGCTAATTTCTGCATAATCCAAGCCATAGTGATTCACACTAAGTGGTCGCAAAGTGTGAAACTGGAAGCTGCTGTAGTTGTGTTCTGAGTGCCTATTGAAACAGTGCCTGGATGCTCCTAAACATGGGCAGCATTTGTTTGTTTTGTTTTCTCTTTCCTTTTTAACCTCAGGCAAATTTTAATACTGTACATAGTAAAGGCTGAGCTCATTCTCTGGGAAACCTTGTCTTACAGTCAGTAAGATAAAACGGCATGCTTGTACGTTTGGATGTTGCTTTACTTACAGGAAACTCTCTACTTTTATTGATTTGCCTTGCACTTGGAATTTTGCTGGAGCAGTTGGGGATTTCTCTCGTGTAATAGCTGTTCACACTGTAGATATAAACTACTATTTCCTAAATTACTACGCCACCTTCTGCTGCCTTCTGTTAGGACAGATCAGCGTTTGATCTGAGAATACTGTGTTGTCATTGGTTAGCAGTATATTTAGGGCTGTGTAATTCTGCACTCCTGTTCTACAAGTGGTTGCCTTTTTACTTAATGCCACAGAAGAGGGCCCAGACTCTAAGATGCTGTTGCCCAGCTGGTTCCCTTGAGGGGATTGTTGATACTACCAACATTTTGCAAGGTGCACTTAGATCACATATCAAACAGTAGTTGGGAGGTTGTCTGAATAAGTGCATGCTAGCGACCAGCAGGCAGGAAGTTTCTGCTCCTTTGGATGGCGTGCATGAGAACGTTAGCTTTGCACTAGTTTTGACAGATCGGGTGGGCTGGGGTGGGGGGGCAGGACAGATGTCAGGGGATCTTTTTCTACGGCAGCATGTTTCTGTAAGATTGTTTAGCCTGGTTTTAATTCTTTAGCACTTGTCCAGGAGCCTGTTGGCTGCTTTACCTACAACATTGTATTGATTTATTATGAAGGATTGATGTGTCCCACTGTAGTTTATGTGTTTTGGGTTGCTGCATTTCCTTCCTGAACTAAGGCGCCTTCCAGACGTGAAATACTGCTTAAATGAGTTTCTTAACTGAAGACGCTTGCCTGCGTTTTACTAAATTTGTGTGATAACTACTGATGAGAATGTAAATAGATGTGCTAATAAAATATTGATATTATATTGATATTTTATTGGTTGCTAAATTATCATTAGGTGACATTTTCCTATGTCGTGTATTTTAGTATTAAAGAGACTAGGTGTTGTGTTGCACACACTCTTCAAGAGTCTTGGTAACTCTAATGTGAAAGGAAGTATATAAAAACAAACTGAATTACATAACAGAAGGACTGGATAATATGAAGTTAATTTGTTGTGTTTCCCAAATGAAATGCACATTGAGCATATTATTTGAATAAATACTTTTTAACACAGCTGAAATCATACAATGTGAATTAATGGGTTAGTTTAGTGTCATTAGAATTGCATCAGTCAAGACTCATTAAGGCTGCTCATGGTCCTTGTGCCCCCTTGGCACCATGTGTTTCTCCAGTGGCCAAAGTATGCGTGCTTTGGTGCTTTTTTAATTAATTAATGAGGTGCTGCAGAAAGCTCTGCAGGCTCATGTCTTTGGAGCAAACCGCATGCCCCTTTTCCCCTTCCCTCAAGGAATTTGCCTTAGAGCAATAATAATAATAATAATACATTTTATTTATAATGCATGCACTTTATATTTTACAGAGAAAATCTCAAAGTGCATACAGACAGTGGAAAAAAAACACTACATTAGCCTGCTTCCTAGAATTTGAATCTCTGGTCAATATTTTTCACACGCTCCCATTCAAGATTCTGTTCAGGGAACACGGTGGTAACTATGTTGATGGATGGATGGATGGATGGATTCCAAACAAAAAAAGCCATTCCAGGATGTTTGTGTAGTATAGGTGTAAAGCACATCCCACAGAAGTAGTGTCATGTCCAAAAATACTAGGCTGATTTATGGAGGTTTAAATGAGATGTCTACCACTAACACCTCTTCAGCATGGTGGCACTTAGCATAACAAAACACTCCCTGTCTGTGAAGATCGGGCAGCGGTCCTAAAACAAGGCTGGGGGGGGTTTCCTAAGGACAGCAAATGTTCATAGGATGGCATCAGATGGCGTAGTTTGACTTAAACTGTTTTTAACAGCTTTTTAACAGCTTTTTATGTCCTCTTGTGCTTTAGGAAATCAGTTCAATTTGGTGTGTCCTGCCCCCCCCCCAACCCCATGCTTTTCATTTTAATTAAGTTGACGCCCAGCAGTGTGCTCGCTTTTCTGTTAATGCCTGTTTGCAATTGACTTGTTTGTCTTAAACTTAAAATAAGTTTATTTCGACAGGCTTTGTTGAAAGTGTTGTGTACAGGAAGAAATGTTACTTGTTTCACACAGTACCTGGCATATTTTATCACTTGGCACAACCTTTTGGGGCAAGAGATCTATGATGTTTCTGGAAGATTCATGTACTACAGCAATTGATGCTGATAACCATGGTGTCATGCTGATAACCATACAGAAAGCTATTGGGTAATATTTAGGTGAGCCTGTTTTCAGTCAGCATTATATTGGATACTCCAGAGGGCACTTGGGCTGCCATTTTTGACTTGGAGAGTTTGGATTATGTTTCACCTAGTTTGTACTCTGGTTTTTATAAACCTGTCTGGATCTCTGTGGTGGATCTCTGTGGTGATCCTTGGCTATGATGAGCTAGACTGCTTGATGATTGGCAGTTCTGGAGAGCCGGTCTTTTTGGTGCTAGCTTCATCTTTGTCTCTGTGGTATCCTGCTTCATTGATTCTTGGTTAAAAGCTCTGAATTTGCACCAAAGTCAGAATAAGTGGGTGTTTTTTTAAAGGGAATTAAAAGATACATTTTCTGTCTGTTAATCTCAAATTCATATGCTGCTTATTATTTATGTGATTCATGCATTAAGCTATATGTTCATTTTTGAACTCTGCCGCTGCCCGTCCCCCATAACCGCTTTTCCCTTGCAGGGTTGTGGTGAGTACGGCTCTGTGTTAGAAATTGCCAGACACAAGGTGGGACACCCTGGATGGGGGGGGAACACTCGCACACATTAAGGGCAATATAGAGACACCTAAACTGCCTGTCTTTAGACTTTAAAGGTTATGCTTTAAATCCAGATGGTGTAAGATGGGAGCATGGCAGGTTGAAAAATAGAAATGGGCGTTTTAAACATTATTGAAGTTTGCAGAAGACTGTAAATGTATAGAAACATTAGATTGTGGCTGTAATTAATAGTAAAGTAATTAGAATAGTTACACATTTCTTGGGTTTGTAAGAATGCTTAATGCCAGAGTGAGATTAAAAAATACAGGTACTCTCTGATTTCTTTCTTGATTTGTTTGTATTTTCTAATACAAATTCAACTGAAGTTGATTGAAATGTAGGCAGGCTTGGCTTTGTGGGGTCAGGTTCAATTTCAGTCAGTTTGTAATGTTAGTATTTTTGTTTTGACGGAACATAATCAAGTTGCCTCAAAAAATTAAGTTTATATTTACATTTAATGTTCTTCCAAGTAGGATATGGGTTTCTGCATCAGCACAACCTTTTTGTCCCATTGCACAGAATGGTTCTCTTTGTTTCTCTGTCTCAGCTGGTGTGCAGTTGTATGAGTGAGTGCATAACAATGCACGTTTGCAAGCTGTTTAGCTCATTTCCAATATGGGCGTTTGTCGATTGCGTATGTGTACAGTTTGTGCACCAGGACGATGTAGAGGGACCGGAGCCTGGACTGCAGTGATGGGGCTGTCCAGTCACCCCATTACTGTGTAGTGCTGAGATAATAAATCATGTTGTGAGGAAGATACTGGCAGGTTTTTCCCTTCAATACATGCGCAGCATGGTTTGGGATAGCGCTTCACTCTTCTGAGGTTCTCATTGAGCAAGTTTGCACATTCAGCATTATTTTGTTTAACTTTGCAATGTCTCCCTACAGCCTCACTTAATGAAGAGGTCATTGAGAAATTTCTGTCTACAGTCAGTGTGTTCTGCATAATCAGACTGCAGCTGTCAGTCTTCTCATACATCTGGGAAACAAGTAGACCAGATTTCCCTGGATGCTAATGCATTAATTTGTCGAAGGCAGATTGCTTCTCTCATCTTGTTGGCTGTTGCTTGCCCTTGTAACCTTTGCCCTTTTTCTGACTTATGCAAATGATTGTGTTCAGCACATGAGTCTTAAAGCCACCACTGGAGGGTGCCAAAGTCCTGAGATCAGCACAAATGAGTTCTGAAAAAAGATGTTTCCCACAGTGTGGCAATAAGTGAAATCTTCATGAAGGGAAGCCTTTCACCTTCATGGTGGGCTGATCTTTGTTCCCATAAGCCTTATTCCAAGAAGAATCTTGTGGATTTCCCTGGGCTCCGTTTCTGATTCTGTGACTGTCCTCCTTGTTTATAGCCATACTTTGGGTGTTTCTAGATGAGGAAGAGCCTCTGACGGTTTGAACCAAAGTCTTTGATCCCAGCATGCTCTGTCCTCCAGCCAGCACTGCATTGGCGCACCAAGATCACGTCGCTTATTAACACAGCTCTGACGGTGCTTTCTGGAGCCTTTGCCACAAATTAATGCTCTGCTTTCATGTGATTAATAATGTGTGTGACAAAGTGTGTTTTCAGTGTTTGGGATACCAGCTGTAGCTATGACTACTGTTTTCATCAGCAAGTGTCAGATGCTCACCGATTAATAACCATTGTCTGGAAAGAGCTGGATGTGGCTTTAGCATGGCTGGTATTTGTTGTAAGCAGCCCCTTAAGTAATTCCTGGAGGTGAATGTATGTAGATGTCAGCTGTATCTGTTTCTCTGAGTGATGTACACTCAGAACTCAAATCGAAACCCAATTTCAGTCTCAGTCACCTTATGTTTGTTGCGTACATCTTTTCTGGGTGTAAATATTTTTTGCCTGTCCATTGATAATTGCCTACTGAAGCATGTTGTACTGCACTGGATGATGATGTGCTTGCCATATGGCCTCTGGAGTGCAGTGCTTCTCAAGGTTACCTATATATGTGTTTGTGAAGTTCAGGTGCGGATGTCCTTGGACCTGCTGAAAAGATGCTTTGTGTTAACCTAATATGTATCTTTGTAGATTCTGGGCTGTGGGAGTTGTGTCCATTGCAGATGCCCCTTCCTGTCTACCTTTTGCGTTTTTTCCCCCCACATACTGCAACCCTCATCTGTCTTTGTCTTGGTTCAGCTGGGTCAGTCATTGTGTAAACAGTGGTCACTCATACTAATAAAATGAATGCATTAGAAGTGTTTACTGCTGCCCATCAGGCTAAGAGGCCACTTGTTTTCCATGCATGTGAGTGTGTGATTAATTAGTGTTGGCTGTGCACATTAGTGAGAGACTAAGGGCCTGCTCCCATCGGTCAATTATGCTGGAGATCTGCGGAAATGCAGTCACTGACGATATGATTCGATGTAGTTATCTCAGGACTTGCTGCTGGTATCAGTATGGAAATATATCATTTAAAAAATAAGACTTGGTTTCTCATTCTTCAGAATAACAGGCCATGTACGGGAGCTTCATAAATGTAATTGGACAGAAATGAAATACAGCTGTTTAATTTCCCACATGGTTCTGCCTCATTAACTGTCTATGACTTAAGAGATTTCAGCTAGTTTGTTCACGTCCAGCTATATCGTGTTACTTGTATGTACTCTTAACAGCACTGCAATTGCCAGTTATCTCTGGGCTTTAATTAATGCTCTTAACAAATATAAAGTAATTTTAATTGGTACTCTTGCTCACTGCAGATGACATTTCTCTCTGCTGAGTTCCTGTGACCTGCAGACAGGGCGCATCACAGACATAGCTGTAAACATTGAGCTTTTCACTGTGGAGCAGAAATTTCAGAAAAAAATGGAACGTGTTCAGCTGCTGCCTCAGAGCTCGTGTCTGAGAGCTACCAGCAGGAGGACAGTTCTGACTCACTCTGGCTCTTATCACATGCATTACAGTGAAACTATTTGCCTGGGGGTGAACATTACTGTACTCTGTTGTGGTGGAACTTGGATAATTCATCCTGGAAGGGAAAACAAATCTGTACTGATGTTACTGGTAGCAGGTTCTGCTGGCAGGGAGAAACAGTGTGATGAGCCGTGCCTCTGCTCCATGCCTCCATGCTGCCACTTCTTGTACAGCAGCAGTTCCCAAACTTTCTTGGGAAGCCCCCTCTTTTGTGAATAAGAGGATTTTCATGCCCCCCCAACATGCACAGTGAAACACTGGTCTTCCTCTGGCCTCTCTGCAGATTACTGAAAGAAACATCTGTACAGCTGTTAAGGACTCAGATTCAATCATAAAGATGAATTACTGTAATATGCAACATTACAGTAACTCTAGAACTGCTTCATATGAACTTTTTTAGGGATGCCGCGATTAGTCAGCGTAGTCGATGACAGCAGCACTGGAAATGCGTTGACGTCAGTATTTTAAATCAACGCATTGTTTTGATTATTTTAATAAAATAACTTTATAATGTCTAAAACATTTCAATCCATTGTAAGAAATGTTTTCCTTTAATATCACTACATAATTATCGGAGTAGTTCAAATTATCAAGGAAAGAAAAAGATGGTTTTACAATGTGCAAAGTACAATGGCATACCACAGCGATACTAGCACTATGCATGAGCACCGGAAGAGAAAACACACAGGCGCTATTCTAGATCGCCAGAAAAGGCAAAACCACTGTGTTGTTTATTCATGTTTATTAAATTGCCATTAGTAAGGAGAGCTTTTTAATACATTTTGTCTTTGTAGCTGCTAAATACACTAGGTGTTAAAACCATGAAGTTGTATGCCTGCTGCATTAGAATCTCCATTAAATACGTGTTTGTGAAAATGTTTAGGCTAAAATCTGGGCTTATTCTGTGTTTATTGACAGTGCCAGTGTGTACATTTGTGCATGTTGGACTTACTGGAACCAGTGTCGTTATTGTAAACTAAAACAAACGAAAACGGACACTAAATAACCACTAAAACGGACCACCTTGTTTAACCACAGTATCTCCCCCTTTTAAAGATGTTGTGGCTGCTAATCTTTCCCTCCCTTCATTGCTTGTGTGGCAAGTGGTGTGCTCCGCTAACTTTGTTAAACGTGAGGAAATGCCAAATTTATACAGATAACTAACTTTTGGTCATCACAGTACATGACTATTACTACATCACTACATGATTTCTACTTATCAGATGGATGCATGGTTTATGTGCTTGAAGCCAGCTAGATCAATATTATGCAGTCATACGCAATTACAATGAGCGTGACTAAAGATACAGACGCTCCCCTACTTGCGAACGAGATGCATTCCGAACGGTCGTTCGTAACTTGAAATGTTTGCGAGTCGTTATTCAACATTGTTTTAAGGGTATGCGCAAGTACAAAGAACTAGGATGCTGGGAGTACGCACGCCACACTGCTGCATGGCGGGAGTAGCAGCCAGAAGTCGTACTAGGCGGAATTGGCATGCAGGGAAAAAAAATGACGTTGCGGACAGGAAATGGGAGCCCAAGAAACACAATTTGGACTTACAGTCCTCTTTGTTCGTATGTCTGAAAGTTCGTAAGTAGAGGAACGTCTGTACTACTACTGTTTGAATCAGTTTCAAATTTGTTGCTTTTTAAAAAAATTTCGCCATATTTATTAATGAAATTGTCAACACATTTTGTCAAAGTTTTTGTCATCGTATTAATTTGTAATTTATTGTCTCATTTCCATCAATGAAGAATCTTGAATAATTTTCTTCAATAGCTTTGGACAACAAAATTAATACTGGTTCATCCGTCAGGATGTGCCACCCAGTTAGGGAACCTGTAGAACGGGGGTGGGGAACCTGTTCCTTGGAGGGCTGTTGTGGGTGCGGGTTTTTGGGATGACCTCTGTCAGCCATTGATATTGGTTGATTGAGGGATCATCCCAAAAACCCGCACCCACACCGGCCCACCATGGAACAGGTTCCACACTGTAGACTGTCTTTGCTTGTCTTGTGTTGGGTAGTCATGATCTTGGGCACCATCGCCTTTGTCTCTTGAGGTCTTATGCTCCATGAGGTCATCTGAAGCAGATGGAAGTGTATTTAATTATGACCGTAACATTTCTTCGGGAACAGGTTTTTTTTGTCTCTCTGTACATGCTATATGTATGTGTGTTCTGTGTGATATGGAGAATATTAAAATGTAAACACAGGCTCCCCCTTCTCTGTCTCGTAGTGTTAAGGAGATGTGAAGTTCGGTCAGACGGTGGCGACACTGAGCAACCTGTGCATCGACACAATCCCCGCCCCCACCTTCAGCATGAATGGGGATATGCCTCATGTTCCGATCACCACTCTCGCTGGGATTGCTAGCCTCACTGACTGTAAGTAGCACCTGCGTTATTTGTACCGGCACGGGGAACGTGCCCTGCTACGCTGCTACCAGACATGCGTGCCTGAGTTTTTCCTCTCTTCTCCATCGTTTAATTGGCACTCCAACAGTCTGTGCCTGATTCAGGTTCTTTTTTCCTTTTAATGTTGTTTTTCAATAGTGTGACTAGTGATTTAGAGCATCAGCTTAAAGTGCCATAGTCAGATTTGTCAGCAGTTTAGGAGTTTGCCAGTAATTGTTTAGTTTGCTCCTTACTATACACAGACATGCCCAAGTGTCCAATATAACCAGTATGATTAAGGACGTAATGTTGATGATATGATGCGAAGCGTAATGAAGCCGTCTCTCCCATCTCTTAGTGTTGAACCAGCTGCCTTTGCCCTCTCCCCTTCCTGCCACCACCACTAAGAGCCTGCTGTACAATGGGAGGATTGCGGAGGATGTCACCTGCCTGCTGGGCTGCAGGGACGAGAACCTGGTGGCCCAGCTGGCCCAGAGCCTCAGCCAGGTCTCCACCGAACACATGTGGGTATCCTCTCCCACTCTATCATTGATCTCTGTTTAGGCCTGATATGCCTCCCCATGTGTTAGCTTTCATTCCAGTCAACCTGCCCCTCTGGTGCATTATGGGTAATGTCATTGCTAGAGGTGCACTGATCCGATATTCGGTTCAGTATCTGCACCGATCCATACCTATTAGATGGATTCAGTATCGGCCATGTGCGATCCGCGTCCGACATTTGTTTAATTTTCGGCAGTCTGCAAAATGGTATGTCCTGTGTCTTGTTAACTCGATTTGTACAATTGATCACACGACAGCTCTTTACCATTTTAGGTGTGTTTTTGCGGTGTTCAATGCTGCCACTCAGTCTATTTGCCACCAGTGGGTATGAGCGTAGTGATCTCTACCTGCTGTGATGTCATGTGCTTACCCATTGCAGTAGGAGGACTGTAAGAACAGATAACAGGGTGATGATTTGGTATAGTAAGTATTTTATGTTTGTAACAACTAGTAGCATAGCAATTTGCAATATTTGTAAAAACGAAGCTTTGAGAAGTGGAAGCAGAAGTGGAATTTTGTAGAAAATCCCATTGACGTAAAGTCAAATATTCTACATTAGACATTCAAAATACAATTAACAACGGTTAAATAAACCAATTGAACGCAATTGAAAGAGACAGCGCAAGTAATATGAAAAAGCAATGTATGATTTGGGAGTCGCTAGCTTGGGCTGTTTTGCGCACTCGCTACAGCTTGTGGTACAGGAGGGGCTGCGATCGCAGTGAAGTGTAAGTGATGCTGATGGCAGTGGGAGAAACACTGTGGGGCATTTTAAACATTCGCCACTTGCTTATCCTCACTTGGAAGATACTCAAATGAAACTGCAAAATGCCTCAAAAATGCCTAAAACAAGTTGTACAAATGAGGTGGAACAGTGTGTTTCTAGTAGCCTAATTAAAGATTTTTTGGCATGTATTTTTTCATTTGTATTTAATAGCTTAAAAATATTAATATAAAGTATAAATATTTACATGTTATATTAAAATATTTAGGTAAAAAGACCTCTAGTATTGGAATCTGTATCGTATCGGCAGTTGTGTATAGGAATTGGATCGGACCCCAATGTGGATGGACCCCATCCATCTCACGCTGTGGGTTTTTTGGTACCTCTATTACAGCACCTGGGCTCCATTGTTCATTTTTTTGCCTATTCTTCCAATATCCATATCCATCAGCCAAAAAAAACAAACTTTTGTTTTTCGTTTGGCGTGATAGTTTTTTTCCGCTAGATGAGTGCTTCAGTGATATTTATTAAATCATTCTTTTAACCCGTGTGTTTCCCGCACAGAGAACTGAAGGACAACTTGGGCAGCGATGACCCAGAGGGTGACGTCCCAGTGCTGCTGCAGATTGTGCTGTCCAGGCACCCCAACATCTTCAGAGAGAAAAGTGGGTGTCTGGTCTTGGAGACCCTGCTGCGGACACACTGCCCACCCAAAGATGGCCAGAGAGAGACTTAGCGTTACCTCTGGCTCCATTTGGCCTTTCCTTGTTCACTTGAGATGGCCGCTGCAATTAGGATTAACATTTTTAAACGGCTCACTGCTACATTTTATGAGTTTGTTTATAAAATCACTCCAAGGCAAAATGGCCTTTTTTATGGCCATTAATTATTTTTAGTTTACATGTTAATTTTTGTCAAATTATTTTGTTTCTTTTCTTAAATGCACAAATTTGGTGAAGTAACCCTTATAAGCAGAAGTGCTTGATTAAATCCCCTAACGCCTTGAACACTCACATTCTCATTTTCAGCTGTATGGTATCTTGGCCAGAAAATAATACAATAAATAAGAAATACAATGTTAATGTAAATTGCACTGCTTCTCTCTCTCATAGGTATCATGCAACAGCCAATGATGCCGCAGTACAAAATCACCCAGAATTCCATGCATGGCAGCCCAGCGTCAACAAACTACCAGCAAGCTTCGATTTCACATAGCCCTTCCAGGTGCAGACCAAACCTCTGTCACTGTTTGAAGCCTTTTGTTGATGCTGGTTGTCCTGTTCTGCTGCTCAGATCCCTCTGTGCAACAGGGGCCTGGTTGATCACAACAGTTTTGTTTTAAAGTTGTGTCTCTGAGCTGTCAGCCATTTGTGGAAGGCCGTGCATCTGACCCCAGTAGCACCGGTGTGACTGTGGTGCTCCGTCTCTGATCTCATTCCCCTGGCAGTCGCTTCGTCCCGCCGCAGACAAACTCCGGCAGCCGCTTCCTGCCGCAGCAGAACAGCCCGGTGCCCAGCCCCTACGCCCCCCAGAGCCCCGCAGGCTATGTGCCGTACCCGCACCCGCCTAGCTACACGCAGCACCAGCAAATCCAGCAAGGTGAGCTGCACCGCCTCCACCCCTCAGTCCCTGGCCGCTGTCCTTGTCCCCACATGTTGCATACCTGATATTTTTGGATCTGGTTTGCAGTACACAGACTTCTTCAGCCTCCAGGAAGCTCAGACCTTCTTTACAGTGACCAAAGACTGGTTTAATCCAGTTTGCCCCCCCATCCCACACACAGCTTTACTTTCTGCCTCCCACCTATTTGCGCTTGTTTTTTCCTGTGGGTTTAAATGTGCTTGTCTGGCACATGCACATACACGCACCTGTACACATGCACAGCCTGTGAGTACTCTGACCCCTTGTGTGTGTGTGTATCTCTCTCACTCTTTCTTTCTCTCTCTCCCTTCTCCTCCCCTACGCTCATAGAGCTGCACGGCTCCCCTCTGGTCTCGGCCCCTGCTTACTCAGGAAGCCCCCAGCGGCCGGTTCAGCCGTGCCTGGGTGGGCAGCCTCACCCCTCCCCCCAGCAGAACCCCTCCACCCCGACGTTAGGTAGGGGGGCGGCCCTGACAGCCATCTCGCGCGTCTCATTTGCAGCCGTTACGCTGCCCGGCATCATACCCATCTGTCCGCCCCTTCAGCCATCCTCTGGGCTTCTAGGTGTTTAGCAGTAATGAAAATAATGAGGCTTTGAAAGCCATATCGCGTGGGACTGCTATGCAGTGTCAAGCACTGCCTGTTTTAGCGACAAGCAGCCGGTGGGAACTGAGGCGTCATTGATTGGCATGGTGCAGTGGTCCTGCCCACAGTCAGCCCAGAAGGCTCTGAGGGACATGTGGCATTTCAGCAGACATCCTACACTGTGCTTAAATGGGCCATGTTATGAAATTGGGAAAGGCCTCAACAGGAGGGTGGTTATGACTGATCACCAGGGGGTGCTGCTTTTTTTTTTTTTTTCCTGCCTCCTCTCTAATTCTTGCTCAGTTGTGTTGTCAGCTGCTCACTGAGGGGTACCTGTAAACCTGAAGGCCTGCAGCTCTCCACGGCGGACATCACCTCACCCCGCTCTTTGTTCACACCATTAATATTTGCTCATTTTCCCTCCACATCAGCCTGCCATCTTTCGAAGGGTTTCATCTGAATCCACATGGCTGTGTGTCTTGTGTCCTGGCTCTGCTTGGTCGAGCTCATGTTTCTGCTTGGTCTCCCTTTCCAACCATACCAGTGTCGGTTGCCAGTCCAATGGTGCCTGGGGGCCTGAGGAATATCCATGAGGCCAAGGCGCCTGGGCCAATGGCGAGCAGTAACGCCAACCACCACACCGACCGCCACGGCTCCAGTGAGGACTACATGAACATGGTCCACCGGGCGCTCGGCAGTGAGGTACCATCACGTGTTCGCGGTTCGTGTGGCTGTTCTGGTATGATGGCGGAAAGAGTGCAACAGCCCCGTGGAGCCACATCATTTCTGGAAGGAACACCAATAATTTTGAGCTGCCTTTGAAAATGAGCAGTCCCCCCCCCAGGTTCATTAATGAGCCAATTTGGATGCGTTACTGATGTGGGGATTGAAGGGTTAAGAAGAGACCTGCTGGTTCAGTAGTGCTGGATAGAAAATAGGGGGCTGATCCAATGTTGTTAGAATGTAGTAAGTAATGAAGAAAGTAACCCATCAAGAGAGACATGCCGCTGGGCTGTAGGTCTCTCCCTGTATAGTGAGCGGTGGCCGTGTGCCGTCATCACCTTCTTTATCTCTGTCTCCAGGATGACCCTTCCATACGAAACGCCTCCTTCTCCCTGAGGTCCCCCCAGTCTGTGTGTTCCCCTGCAGGCAGTGATGGAACCCCCAAAGGTAGGTCCCAGCCAGGCTGTGCTCCCGTGAGCATCCAGGTGCTGCCCTGTGGTCTCTCTTGGTCCCAAGTCCGTCTCTCACGCTGGTAGGTAACGTTGCTAAGCCCTCCTTTGTTCCCCGACATCAACTTTTCTCTTGGCGAATGAAGTTCCTCTTTCGTTTTTTTTTTGTTTTTGTTTTTTTTTTTTTTTTTTAAATTTTGCAACAAACGATAGCGAATGGATGGAGTGAAGAGTATAAATGTCAGTGGGGGGGTGGGCTCGCGGCGTTAGGTTTTAAGTACGGCCCCTGTTTTCCAGCTGCGTCCCGCCCTCCGCTCATCCTGCAGTCTCCGCCCCCGTACACCTCGCCCCACCATGGCCCCCCGGACCTCCTGGACTCCCCGGACCACAAGAAAAAGCAGAAGAAACTGAAGACGAGCAGGGACGAAAGGGAGCAGGCTGACAGGGCGGCCATGTACGACATTGTCAGCTCGCCCTCCAAGGATTCCAGCAAGCTGACTCTGCGTCTGTCCCGTGTTCGTTCGTCCGAGCTGGACCAGGCAAGTGAGCCGCTGTCGGCCGTGGAGCCAGGCTCCGATCTGGAGGGCGACGTCACCCTCAACAGCCTTCCGTGCGGAGCAGCGCAGCCCCCGCGGACGCCCCAGGAGTCCGGCGGGCCCCCGGCCCTGGCTCAGCAAGTGCCCGTGCTGCAGAACGTGGCGGCCCTCTCCTCCAAGCAGCCGGCGCCTGGCGGCAGCACGCCCTATGATGAAGTAGAGATGGACGCGCTGGCCGAGATCGAGAGGATAGAGCGCGAGTCGGCCAATGAGCGGGAACGCTGCTCCAAGGAAGTACAGGACAAAGGTACGGAGCTGGCCCACCTTATTACTGTTTGCTTGCTTTTAAGTACCACTTTACAATAAGGCTCCCTTTGCCTTGTAAATGGTAGTAACTCATTAATAAAAAAGAAAACTGTTATAACTTGTTTAAAATTGTCTATTAATAATTTACAAAGTGTTACAACCTAATTAATAACCAGATTATAAACCATTCGTAAACTCTTTATATGGGGAGCCTTATTGTAAAGTGGCACCATTGGATCTAACTGTCAAATACTGAATATGCCTGGTAAGAACTTTCAACTGTACGTTTAAATGGCCACTTTCTGCTTTGCAGATAAGCCACTGAAGAAGCGGAAGCAGGACTCGTTCCCACAGGAGCCTGGAGCTGGGGGCACAGCAGGGGCTACTGCAGCACCAGGTGGGGGCGGAGGGGGCAGTGCTGGGAACAAGCCGGCCCCTCAGGAGGCCAGCTCAGCAGGGAATGGGGCCAGCCGGCCGGCCCTGCTAGTGAGCATCGACCTGCAGCAGGCAGGCCGTGCTGATGGCCAGCCAGACCCTCTGTGTGTCGCCGCCCCCATGCCGGCGCTCGAGGCCCAGCGATGGCCCGAGGAGCCACGGGAAGGGCCTGCCGATGGCGCCGGGGCGGCCCGGCTCGGCATGGAGCACAATGGTGCCAGGCAGAGGCCGGATGGGCAAACCGATCGGAGGCCTGAGGTCATAAAGCAGCGGGTGGAGCCGCAACGGCACAAGGCCTCAGACGGTAGGCCGGAAGCCGGCAAGCACAAACACGACTACCGTCGAGATTCCGCAGGCAAGCCCCTTTCTGGGGACAAACGACCGGAGTCTTCCAAGCACCGGCGCGACAACACGGCGGATGCAGCAAAATCACGCTCAGAACCAAGGACCCCGGATGCTCGGCAAAGGCATCGGCCGGATGGGAGGCCGTCTTCGTCCTCAGAGGCTCACTGGCGGGAGGGCCATGAGGGCCACAAGGGTAACGGGAACCGGGACTCAACCAGGATTCCGCGTCCTGAAACGCCCAAATCCGGCAGCAGGGGGGAGCATGACTCCCGACACGGGAAAGACCGGGATCGAGATCGGAAGTCAAGGACCGGTGCTGGCAACACAGTCAGGGAGCGCCGCTCTCCAGAAAACCGCGCTAGGCCTGACAGAGGTGCAGTCGACCATGGTGGGCATTCGCGGGGCGACCGGCCTGGCTTCAAGCCTCTCAGCGGGGATGGGAGCAGGAGCTGCCCAGACAGTCAGGGCAAGTCCGGGGAGTTCCCCTCCTATCTGCTCGGGGGAAAGTCTGAGGCACTGAGGAACTTTGTCATCCCCAAGATCAAGCGGGACAAGGAGGCTGCTGTGCCGGCGGGCGCCAGTGGGCTCCCCGAGGGCTGGATTCAGCCACAGGTGAGACTGGAGCGTATGGACCTGATGGAGATGGAGGAGCTCCACAAAGTACCCAAGCCTGTTGTGGTGCTGCAGAAGCTTACCTTGGATGAGGTGCAGAGGTTCCTCCGGGAGAAGGAGGACCGTAATGCACGGAGTTCCAAGTCCAGCAAGAACAGGCTGTCCTCAGGGAAATCGGGGAAAGGTAAGACAGGCCCGGTCTGGCGATGCTGTTCGGCCTCGCTGCCACCGGGGCCAGATGCACATGCTTCCATTTACAGTGTTTGGTCTCTCGGCATTGTGTGTGGGTGACATGGTGGGTTCAGTCCCACACGGTGCCTCTAAACATCTAACAGGCTAAACATCTCTGTGCTGTGGGATGAGTGGCCAGCTTTTACTACATGCTGCAAAGCATCCAGTAAAACGTGTGTCCATCACACTTGTATGGGAAGCTGAAAGGCTTTGTGTATAAGCTTATCATGGGATTGGGGAATCTAACCGGGAACCGTAAGAACCGTTGCTGAAGTACAACATTCACCTTCAAAATGCACTAAAGACTGTGAAGAAATAAAAATGATCTTGCATGATTATATGTGTGTGTTGGCAATTCTCAATCCTCAGTCTGTCTTTGAAAGATACGATTTCTCTTCATCTAATTAAATGACACAAAATGGAATTTGAAAGAAGAAATGATATAAAGCATCCTCCTTACTTCCCACTTGGATATGCGTCCCCACATTCCCCATTCATTATCAGTACCATTGCATGTATGTAGACATTTATTTTTCTGTCACTACTTGCTAATTGCTGTAGACAAGTGTTTCTTCTGAACTGCATCCTATTTCCCTAATGAGAGATGTTATAATTGGTGCCTGTCACTTGTTCATCATTGTCTGGTTGTTTGATTGTCCATTTTCGGCAAGCGAGGCCGCCTCTAGCTGGTGCATAGTTTGAGATCCCTAGAAAAGGCTGCTCTCACAGAGAATGCTCTAACCAGCAAGACATTGCCAAGCAAGGGGTGAAAACCCAAATGTTCTGTATCTGGATGGCACTGGTCTGGATGCTGAGGGCCCCAGGCACCCCCCCCCCCCCCCCCCCCCCGGGGGGGGGGGGGCGGGGGGGGGCGGGGGGGTGGGGGGTGGGGGGGGGGGGGGGGGGGGGGGGGGGCGGGGGGCCGGGGCGGGGCGGGCGGGGGGGGGGGGGCGTGGGGGGGGGGGGGGGGCGGGGGGGGGGGGG
>JAODLD010000046.1:5671420-5695014 GCA_026781065.1 Mormyrops boulengeri
TTTTAATTGAAATGGTAATTTACAATTCCTGTCCTAGCTCAGAGTGTCCTCCATGACATGGATTATCTGGTCACCCTGTTTAAAATGAGAACATTATTGTTTCGAAATCAATGAAATGTTAAATTGTGAGTTTTTTCCTTCCGACGTGATTTAGTAGCAGGTAGGTGCCTTCGGATCATGGTCCTACAAAACACACTGAGCGTTTCTTGCAGATTTAATTTTATTGCTTGATTTATAAACGTGCAGCGCAGTTTCAATATTCAGTCAAGCTACTAAAATAAGTGATTTTGGATTCTTGGTAATTGCATCGTGTTCTGCACGGTTTCGTTTAGTTTGCAGTGTTTCATATGCTGTACGCCTTGCTTCGCTCCTCCAATATCCTGCTTTTTCACGCCTCTAACTAGTTGCTCCGTCCGTCTCCCTCTCGTCGCCCCTGCCGAGGACTTATTGAACACAGGCTGTACAAACACCCCTTTCTCAGAACTTTTCCCGTAATGCGGTCCTGCTGTAGGACGTGTCCCAAATCAAGCTCAGTTGCATTTGTACTGTGACGTTCGTTATTGGTTTCCATGATTGTGAAATGAAGTTCAGATAAGCCGAGGGAGCACAGGAATGCAGTTCGGGTCTCCGAAGTAGTGTGATACAATTTACCAATGTCTTGTATATTTAAAAGATGTCTTCACAGTAGTGGCGCTGTGCAGACTGACTCATTATTAAAACTACATAGGCGAACAGTTCAAGAGTAAAAACTGTGTTTGTCACAAGTTGTAACAATCGTTTGTAGCATGGATGTAACGAGGTAAAGCATCCCAATAGGAAGACAAGTGCGAAAATTGCAACTCAGTACAACAACGGTGTGCAGTTTGGCCGCTCTTAGTTTTTGGCTTATGGACCTCTGAATTGGTTCTGGAAGCAAAAGTGGGTTCTAACTGGTACTGGCTAGGTGTGCTTAATGAAAGTATACTTAATAAATGCCCCCCCCCCCAAAAGAGAGGACGAGACCGGTGCATTTAAGTGACCAAATTCTCTCCTACACCCTTGTAATGTGGCCACTGAGGCTATGCACTAATGTCCACTAATACTCTTTTCTGACGTCTTTCCTTTCCTGCTCTTTTGTCATCTCAGCACCGAGCAAACATACATTACAAGTGATACGTCCTAGCTGTCTCCTGGCGCAGCTGTTGTGGTTCATAATTACAGAAATTCTTCTTATCTGTGCACAGTACAGGAAAATCTATCTCTGTGTTTCAGTGTGTAAACAGAAAATAGACCGCATATATTTATTCCGTTTCGATGTTCCAACATTTACTTTGTTGCTAATGGCTGAACGCCACAATGTATTAAAAAGGGGGTCTCAATTCTCCTCGTCAACCTTTCTCACCTCAAACAATGCAGTTTTCATCTAGCCGAATCTCACGCGTACGTATTGGTGCATTGCAGAACATCTTGTGGCCATATTTGAACAGTCTACTGAAAACCTGCAAGTAGAACATACTTTCTGTCATGAAAGCTTGAGTTATTTCATTTTGACCTTCGGGGCCAAAAAGCAGATGCCCAGCTAGGGCCGTCCAGCACGGATCATGGGAATGTATGCCAATGGCTTTGAAGAGTACTGGCAGAGAATGTACAGGAATGGTTAGCAGTGTTTGGGAGCCTCTGAGGGATACGCAGAAAATACAGTGGATATCATGTGCAGGATTATTGTCAGTTATAAAATGTTTCCAAGTCTACATTTTCAAAATAATGTTAATTGGTTTTGTAGTATCTGGACAGACCTATAACAAATCACTGCACTGCTTTTAATATTGATTCACTCCTTCAGGACTGAACAGGACTAAAGGTTTAAAATGACGACTTCAGACTTCATTACATGCTCGTCATGATTTTGTAATTCTGTTTCCTATCAAAATCAGTCTAATCCCTTGTGTTCAGTGAGAGTGAGCCTTGTGCTTTTCACCTGACACCCTGTTCCTCCCGATTGCCAAAAGCCCGAGGCTAAATGGACTTACTTATGCTGCATTCCAGTTAGCTGGCACTTCGGAAGTGGGAGCTGGGAATGACGTCCCAGCTGAGTTAGCCGTGTTCTAGTACAAGTTGGAAAGTCAGTTCTAGTTAGGCTGATTGTTAGCCGTTGTTAGCAACGACAGTTGGTGATAACGCATTACGCAGTGTTTTGTGCATACAAACACTGTAGCACCATTTCTGTAGATAGAGGCTGGACTGTACTGTATGTACACCCAATTTAATGAGACACAAATAAGGCATAAGTGCTAATAAACAGTAAATAATTACTGCTTTCACTTATGTTGATAAAGGGGGCAGCCATCTTGAATTCTGAGGTCGGGGTTGCAGAGGTTCCTCTGACATTTTGGAACTCTGACTTCAGGGGGGGTTCCAGTTGAAATTTCTGACCAGGAACTCTGAAATTCCAGCTTCCAGTTCAAATGGAACGCAGCATTAGTGCTTGGATGTGTGACCTCTGTGATATGATCCACTTCCTGCTGGCCAGAACGGGGAACTCTTTCCTCTAAACTAAATTAAATGCCAGTGTGGGTTACTGTATATGGTGCTGTTTTTAATACAAGGTCTTGCGGGTTGGAGCACTGAAAATTAAATGCTGTATTTCACTTATGCAAGGAGCGTTAACCGTGACACCCTGTCCAAGATTCTCTATCACCCAGTATAATAATATGATAAATTACTATATCATCGACATTTAAAAAATCCGATCTGAGAATTAGCCTCCGCGGGCAAATGTGACTTCCACCTGCCCTAGAGAAGGCACTGCACGTCTCATACCTACAGGCAGTGCTCCCTCCGCCTGTCCTGATACCAACTCATCTGTTCAAAGTCAACCAGGTGTTTGACAGATCCAAGTGGGAAGTCTGTGGGGTGTTGTGGTTCCACCCCGAACACAGAATAACACAGAGACTCAACATTTTAACCAGCACCTGGGACGGTCCCTTACGCCACCCTGTGTGACTGTGGCTCGACAGGCCTTGACTAACATTGCCTTTTCTCTGTGGCACTGTCACAGTGCTCTTGCTACTACTAAACACATTGCTGCTCTATTGAAATAAGGAAACTAAAAGTCTGCTATTTGTTAAATATGCACCAGAGTGCCCTCCACATTGCATGGATCAGGTTCAGATTTTCTTTGCCAAGTCTCCTAAACATATCATTCTTCGCCTCCTAGTTCGAGTCTTTTTCAGTGTTCATTACCTGGCTTTTTTGACAGTCTTTGCACCTGAGTTCCACCAGAGCTTCACCTGTCTGCACCATCATCGGTCTTGCCAATCCTAAGGTGCCGGTGGGTGGGGCTTCCTGTCCAAGAGAAGCAGGCTACTGAATGATGGGGGTGGGGGTGGGGGGATGACTTGTGCAGGGGCTCTGCAGGAGCTTGTCTCCCCATTCTGACCCCCCCGACACACACACACCCACACACACACACACACACATACATACCTTGGGGTCACACAAAAGTCACAGACAATAACCAGGCCTCAGCAAAGTGAGAACTTTACTCGCTCAGAGCTCTGATAAAAGCAGCATTCTTCCCAGGTTGGGTCCATTGCCGACATGGCATGAAGTTCTGTCATTTTGTGGATTTAGGCACTGCAAGCATGAAAGTGCTGAAGTTATGAAAAATCTCCCCGCCTGGCCCATGAAGCTCACTAGGGTTTCTGGGAGCCTGACACCATGACTGTATGGTTCAAGTTGCAGCCAGATATTCTTAAATGTACGTTGGCAGGAAATGAAACTGCGGGCCATTGAGATCACCGTCTGTACCTTATTTTCTACATGCCTAGCAGATTTTATCCGAAGTGACTTACGGGGCTCATAACTATTGACTGAACATCCTGATAGTGATTGTTGTTTTATTCTGAAGTAGTTTTGGTTTGGCGCCTTAATGTAGGGATGGAACACTGGTTTCTTAGTCAGTCTCTTTTCCAGGAAGAGCTGCTGTGGATTAAGAGCATCAACACTCGGCAGCAAGGAAAGAAATAATCTGCTCTTCCAAACACTCGTCCTGGTCAAAATCGTGGGACAAACCCATCGAAGTGTTGCACTGATAAATGTGTATGCCACACTCATGGATGCGCATGAAAGTCAGAGGTATCATCCATCCATCCATCCATCCATCCATCCATCCATTTTCTGAAAGGGGGGGTCCATAGCCTTTAGCGGAGCCTACGAGCGCAAGGCAGGGCAGAGGTATCATACTGAACTAATATCCAGTAACAACACATTTCTTGACCCCCTAAGCTATGAACTGAAAAAAACATGTCATGACAGAATATGTACAAATAAACAGTAATACAATAAAAAGTATAAAAATTTCTTGTCTTCTCCAAAATGATATTGGCATGTTGTTGGGTGGCAAGAAGAATACAGGTTTCGCTGCTAAACATCTCATCAGGACCACCACAGCCATTTCATGTATTTGTTAAATTTTCCTAACATTCCACTTTGTTTACTTAATTAGTGAGTTATCTTGATGAGGTTTTGATTACCCAAACGTGGTGTGCTAGTGGTTGAGTTAGCAAGTACAAGGATACATTGGATGGTTACTTTGAATACTCGGGTGACATGAGGAAATGGCTAAGCTAACACACTTCAATAGACATAAAATCACAGTTTTGCACCAACATAAACATAATTTAAACATATTTTCCTTTGGCTGCCAAAGACATTTACAGAGTACTGTACTTCCTTAGGCAACACCTTATTCAAAGCACCATTTGCAAACCTGGAAACTTGCCTTGGCATGCAAATCTCTGTCTTCAGCCACTCCTGTCAGTGGTATACCTTGAATTTTGTATGTTCTTTGGTTCAGCTACTCGTTTATACTGCAAACACGCCAAATACAATCCCTTCTTCCTCAGACACTGTTGGAGAGTTTTGGTTTGATGTAAATTTTTATTTTTATTAAAGGCTCTGAATAATATACAATTATATTTTTTGCAAAGAAAAAACAAATTTGCATTTCTACATTACAGTTTATATGCTTGATTTGTGTTTTATAGCATGGGGATAAATGGCTTCCTTCGCGTGTATTGGACAAATAATAAAAGTCACCTACGATAACTTGGCAGATTTAATGCAAATTAAACAGAATAACTAAACAGGCACCCGTGTTGCCATCCTGTGGCCTGTTCAGGGTTAAATACAGAACAGAGCGACGCGCGGATCAGGGCAGGTGTCTCAGCGCGATTGAATGACCAGTCACGTACGTGTGAACTTGCGTGAAGGATATTGAACCCATTACACTATGCGTTTAACAGCGCGGACTGGATCCAGTCTCTGGGACGCCCCCAACTGACCCCTCCCCCCTTCCCTGGCATGTCAGGTTAAACCTGTGATTCATTACCAGTCCATCTTGCTAGCTAAATATTTACCCATCGATGTTCAGTGTAATAGGGGGTCTGGGGACGGTGGTACCAGGGTGCTGGGGGGCCACATTTGTGGGGCAACCGTTGATGGCCCAGTGGGAGTCCAGTTATGAAAAGGTTCTTGGAGCCCCCCCCCCCCCCTCCGGCCAGAGAGGGAGCAGTCAGAGCGTGGGGGGGGCATGCCCTAGACTGCCAGGTCATTCCAGTGCTCCAGGTTACATTCCAACCTTTTCACCTCAGACGTGAGGTGTTGTCAATCATCAACGGGAAATTCATAAGACATATGGCTGCATTTCAGCTTCTGCTTCTTTTGAGGCACCAATACGGTTTGAGTCTTATAGGTCTCTGCGTAAGAACGCCACACACACACACACACACTCTTTTCTGGGTTTTCTTCACGTCTTTGCATTGTTTTTTCATTTATTCAAAGTTTTTCTGATTTCTGAAAGGTCAGCAGCGTCACATGTCATTTCCAGAACTCGGCTCGGGTGACGTCCTGGTCCTGGTCCTGGTCCTGGTCCTGGTCCTGGTCTGCTGCACCTTTGAATACTGTTTTAATTCCAAGGATGTTTCAATGCACATTAGACATCATAGTACTGTTTAAAATTAAGTTCAGGATGAGGTATGTTTTTGTTTTTGTTAATTATTCTTCCTGATAAGTGTGTATTGCGAATTGTGTAATTAAAGTCTGGATGAATTCTGCCAGCAGTCAGTATAAGCAAATACAGCATGGAAGGTCTTTGATTGCTGTTAATAAGTGTTTTTTTGAGATTACAGAAATGGCAATGCATTGCACTCCGCTCTGTCTCATGAATATACATGACACACGGCTTTTGTGGCACTCTGCTCACGTAAATGCTTTGGCGGGGTGAGGGAACGCAGATTTATATTTGGGTATGCAGAGTTACTTGTAGAAGTTACCTCAAGGGTTCGTAAAATGAGCCTTTATAAATGTCAAGCTCTTAATGTCCCTCCCATCCCAAATGCCATTTGTTACATTGCAAAGAAGACCACCTAGACCAAGATAGGAGGGGCAGTCTGCACACTGACGTCTGGTATGAATTTATGCCTCACCTTTGGGTGTCTGCAAGAGAATCATGTCCACGATGAACTGCTATAACTGCACTTCTGCAGAGATTACCCAAAAACTGCACTGGATGTGCATTAACCTTTAATATTAACCTTATTCTATGAAGCTATTTAATAATATATTAGGTGGATATGAAAGGTCTAACTATCCAGAGTTCTAGAGACAATCAATGTCTAGTGGCAGGGAAAAAAAGACCATAATAATGCCAGAAGATTCATATTTCGATGACCACCTGCTGTGACCATAAATATTCATGGTGAAGACCACATTCAGAGCTACTCCCTGAGCATCAATGGAAACTGCTTTGTTTGGATAACAATGGGGGAGCCACGCTGCTTCACAGACTCACTTGCTTCATGACCAAAGTTGAGTTTATAACTTTTACAAAAATGAAGGCTGTTAGTTTTACTCTTAGCATGCAGTTACTACCAAATAAAGGTTCTGACGGTTTATCTAACAACAGTATGGGTTCTGTTAATCTCCTGGTACACACAAGTCACCTCCATTCTCACCTGATGATGATGACGTGCTGGAAGATAATAATTCATGGGTCGAGAATTTTTTATGGGATACATTTGCTCCTTGTAATGAAACAGTTTCACCTTAATACCCATAAATAGAACGTTCACTGTATAATTCAGGAATTTTCAATAGGCCTGTCAATAGCAATAGCCAGAGGATTGCAATACCAATCACCTGTTAATTGACCCGAAGGCCACAGAAAGGCGATATTCCTGCAAATGAATAATTCAGGGACCCTCCTATAGTTCATCCACTCGCATAATCTAGTGTAAATGTCTGTGCTGCCAACTCTGCTGTCTTCCCCATACAGGAAGTGGTCTTTCTCTGTTGGTCTGCTGTGTGGTGGTCGTCCCCCTGGACGGATGAGAAGGGTTTAACCACGAAAGCTCAATCGATGAGATTTCCAATGTCCGTTTAACCCATCTCCCAGCAAAACGGGAGTGTCTGCAGGCTGATTTACAGACGCCGAGGAATGTTTACCCTATAGGTGAACCACTGTCTGTATCGGGGAGGCCACCCCTGTCACCCCCATGTATACAGCAGGCCGGCGTGCAAGTAGGCCGGTGCTTGGCGCAGTGTAAACAGATTCTGACAGCGGCTGTAAACCGGCGGAGTTGGACAGGAAGTCAGACACATCCCATTGAGTGGCCTGTGGGATCACCTTCCTCCAGATGCCTTTTGGGGAGCCTCCTTTGAGAACCCAATAGCCTCCTTTTGGGGCCAAAATGGCAAGCCTGAAGTGGAAGCTGTTCTGGGGACCTGACCGAGGGGCAGGCTGCTTTCGATGCCGGCTGCCTTGCTTCTCAAGCTCCCAGGCCCTCCTGGCTTGGGCCCCTGACCCTGCCTAGTGAACAACTCCCAGAGACTCCTGAAATGTTCATGTGTGTTCTACGGCATGGGGTGGGGGGGGCTCGGGGGGTGGGCTTGGGAACAAGGAGATGTAACTCTTTTAGGAATACCGCGTGGCCTGATACAGATCTGACACGGCTATGTCTGTCGTCAGTGGCGATACCTGGACAATGTTACATATCTTAGTCTTGCTTTAGAAAAGACCCCCCTCCCCCGCCACCCACTTTCCAATCTTGCAGGCTTTCACTGGGGAGTAATGAGCCCACCTTTGTTTGACTGTCTGGCCCCAGTCTTTTGCTACTGCTGCAGTCCTTTTGCTGGATTTATGAATGGCTGACTCTCAGTTTATTGAGGCAGAGCCCCCCTGAGCTTCTCGTGCATGTCCTGAATCTGAGAAGAGACTCACAAACTGGCTGTGGTGTTTTCACAGGAAGTGAGGAGACTGGTTTAGATTAGCTGTGATGGATGTGCTTGGGGGAAACAAGGCTGTACAAAGTCAATATAAAAACATCCAGTGCTTTTAATGTCTCACTGCTATCCCATTATTGATCATAACAGTGAACTTTTCCAAGCCTGCCTTCATATAAACACCCCGTTCCTCAACCAGAGAATGCGATGGGCCCACCTAGAACTTGGATCTAAACCGGCCTTTGGAAGGATTTCAGTGTTTCTTACACAACTTAGGACTGATAAAAGCAGATTTGTTGCCCCTGCGAAATTGCCCTTTCCTGAACTTCTTCGGTGAATTTGTAACTGTACACATACACATTTAAAGCTATTTCATGCCTCTGAAATGCAGTCTACATTTGTTGCAGGCAAAGTTGCACCGAAACTGTTTCTGAATGTTGTAGAAATTAGCATGAACTTACATTTTAGCCTGGAATAAAGACGAAATGGTTTTCTCACAGAAGGCTGGTCTAGGGTTTTGCGTAAAAGCCTGCAAGGTAAAACAGTAGCTCTGTCGGAAGTCGACCAGCTGAAAATCATCTGACAGTCAGTTATATCGGTTGATGTTATTTCATTTGATGGCCAGGCGGTTAAGAATAGGAACTTAATACAAAGCAAAACCAATGTGTAGGGAATTGGGTGAGACACAGTACAAGCTAACCCTGCTTCTGGAGTGAGCAGTTGCCGGGTTTTATAATTGTGTGGTAGCCATCATCTCGCTGTGCTCCACTTATTTCAGCTGGAGATATTGTGGTTATAGAGGTCAAATATTATGTTGGATCTTGTATCCTTGTCAACTTCTCAACTAAAAACGATAAGATATTCCTAAGATATTCATGTGAATTTTTCCGTACTGGTCACTGGTTCTGCATTAATTCTACTTCTTGGGCTTTTGCCAGATTGAACACTGCCCAGTTTCTAGAGAAAGGACACTGGATGTGTGTGTTTGATCGGTGGTATTAGGATACTGTTGTTAAAACCAAATGCCACACATTGCTAACAAGGATGGGAGATAATTTGTGATCACACTGCAGTGATCAAAAGTCCAGCTAATGGTCCTGCTGCTAGCAGGGAAAATAACCAACAAAACAAATGTGTTATTAGTCAGTGTATGTTTTTATTTGGTCATATTCATATTGATAGTGTCATGTGACATTCGCTATGGAGTGTCAGTGGAAAATGTGAATTAAAGGATTTTCAAAGACCTTTCATTTTCAAAGAGATGCATTTACATTAGCAGGTTAGCCGCCAAGCTAACTTTAGGGCAGTCCATCATCTTGCTTCCAGCAAGGTGGGACCTGTACCGCTGCGATCGCATTTTTTGTCTTGGTGCGGGTGAACGTGTCATCACCCTCGTTCATGCCCTCAAGACATGAGTCGCAATCGATGATGCTGGGCCCAGTCTGAGGGGTGATGGGTTAGCGCAAGCCCAACAGCAAAGTTAAGGGAAGGGAGCGTTCCGCTTTTGTTACAGGAATATAAACTCGCTGTCTCGTAGGGCTGAGCTTGGTTACTGCAGTAATGTACTTTTCATCTTGGTTACGCACTTTATGGGGGTGTGGCTATCAAATTAAGAGTAGGGATGTCTTGGGACAGGGACAAACCATTCAAAATAGCATATTCACCTTCATCTTTCCCAGTTACTCTTTGAGAAAAGACTTTCCTAAGTAAATCAATGTAGACGTTGACCCAACTTGTGTCTGTGTCAATGACCTGATGCTTTATTAGCTATTTTCACAAGTACAGATACATTAGAAGGCTTCTTTTCACACATCTCATCTTTCTCTCCTTTGAAATACACACACGTACAAATATATTGAGAATGTAGCTTGGGGTCTGAGCCCAGGGTCAGGTCACTGAACCGACACCCCGTGGAGCATTTTGGGGAGTTAAGGGCCTTGCTCGAGGCTCCAATGGACATGTGACTATTCTTCCCAGGCCGGCACTCAAGCTGGCGACCTTTCTATCACAGACATAGCAGCCTAATCTGCTGGGTAAAACACCTCCAGCGGTGATTCTGAAATAGGTGTAGTTTGTTCAGTGTCAGATATAAAAACAAGACTAAAGTGACTATCTTTTCCTTTTGGTCCTTTCAGTACTTACAGAACTGTAGGGCTGTTTATGGACAGTGCTGCTTTCTTGTGTTCCTCAAAGTCACTCAGAGGTGCCCGAGTCTCCAGAACCTTCTTTCGGTTTTGTCGCCAGAGGCCCATTCTTATCTTCTGTTCATGATTTGTCGTTTCTCTCACACCCGCCCTCGGTCTCTCCCTTTACTTGTTCTTGTTCTTGTTCATGATTGTCTTAAACAGGAACTAAATTCTGCTCTTTTCTGTTCCCTTTAGGTCCGATTCGGTTTATATCGCTATAGCAGCCTTCCTCACCTGCTTCTCCCTAAGCCCTGCCCCACCTTCATGCATGTTCAGAAACTGTTTGTATTCTTGATGAAAGATAAATACAGAATTGTAATGTAGGAGTAGTAGTGTGAGTATGCCCTGCAATGGGCTGGCGGCCCATCCTGGGTTATTCTCTGCCTTGCACCCGTAGCTTCTGAGAAAAGTGCCGGACCCCCGTGACCCTGCATAGGACAGGTCAGAATGGGAAATGGATGGATGGATGGATGGATGGATGGAGGGGTTTCACCCATTTACTCATTTGGAAAAAAGTTGCACACAATGCACTTTAAATCAAGTTGCTGAATTAGGAATCATAACTAGAGTCAATTAGTACACATCACTAGCTAGTGACTGTTCGCCAGGGAAAGGCTTTTGTGTGTGTGTCCACCTTGATCAATACTCTGAGTATCTTCTGAAGTGAGTAATAATCATCTCCGTGCTTGTCTGTGGACAGCAATGAATCTGTTAGAAAAATACTCTGTTTGTAGACAGGATGAACCCGGTATGCGCTGGTAATACCAGATTACTGACGCTTTACTGACAGATTACTTTCATATGGCTGCTGATGGGAATTGATAGACTGGGTTAAACGGTCTTATTGATTTTATTGTGTCACATTTGTAGGTCTTCTTCTCATACTGGTCCTGGGTAAAGCAGACATTTTACTTTCCAATCGATTCTTTTCTATTGACTTTCTTTCATAATTGCTCAGAGTAGCAGGTGAAGTGCGGTGCCATGGCAACACTGTAACCCAGTGTGACCCCCCCCCCCCCCCACACTTTTCCACCTTTCAGTCCTTAATTGTGCTTCCTTCTGGCGAAGAGGCAGCATGATTAGAGCAATTTGCAAACAGTGGGCTGATTTGTACCCTCAGGGTTCAGCCCCGGGTGAGGTGACGGATGAAAGGTTTTCTGAAACAGTGTTTGCGATCTGCCTCTCTGGCCAGCAGGGGGCACCAGGGAGCACTGAAAGGAAGATGTCACGTATGCTAATGTGAGCATTATTTTCCAATTAAGCAAAAACAATGCGGCGCCAACACCAGCGCCGCCAGTGTGCTGAAGGTGACCTTTGTTGGCACCCCTGTGCTGCCTTGGTGTCCTGTATTGTGTGCTGGAACGTTCTCCCAAACCACGTGAGAACTATGCCATACCTTATCCTCACCTCAACCATGTCTCATTTCTTGCTAGTTTAATCTTATTCATGCTGTTTTTCTTTATTGTCACTGTTTATTTTCAACCCTTGGGCATACCGTCTTTTGGACTCCTTTGGTAACATAATAATTAATGTACTTTGGTTGCTTGGAGGAAACTGAAATCTAAAGCTGAATCCATAGGTCGCAGCCCTGCAGCTGTATAGCTCAGGACCCAAACTTTCTCCACAGCTCAGCATCTGGGTCCCGTCTGAGACTGGGGCCCGGGAAGCTTTCGGTTCAGTTCCTTAATTACCAGGTTACCTTCTTTCTATATCCAGTCATCAAAACTTTTATTTTATTTTATTCTGTGTAAAAATACTCCTCCATTCAAAGTATGGAGGGCGGACAATCCGGACATCCCATCGTAAAAATAAGAGGTTATTCTGTGGTTGTTTTGGCTAATGCCTCATTTAGTCAGGGTCAGGATCTACACAGTAGATACTTCTTCTGCAGTGTGGACGTGCAGGACGTCTACCGAAAGGTTAATGCATTTGTACTGATGAGGTTTATTAAACCCCGGTATCACATGTGCACTTTTTCACGCTATGTGCACACACGTTGCCAAGGTATTTTTGATGGATCCTGCACTGACCCCTCAATGACCTGCTCGTGTTCTCTGCGCTCATGGCACCAGGTCAGCGACATAACGGCTGGATGCCGAGATCCTTAGCAGTGATCCCCACTGCTCCCTCACCCCCTCCGCTCCCTATGCACTCTCCCTGGACGCAGATCCATCCTCGCACTTTCATGCGTAACTACCAGGTGTCGCGTTGCATGCGCTCTGGGTTTCATGCTCTTTGTGACACAGAGCGTTCCTCCGGCTCACACCTACAGGCCCTGACTCATTTGCTGTTGGTTATGGCTGGGTTATAGCTTAGGATGGGGGCTTCTCTCTGGAAGGTTGTGGGTTTAAATCCGGTAGCCTACAGAGTGACCATATCAGTACTGGTCCCTCGAGTAGGATCCTGAACACGAACTGCTCTGGGGGCTCTGGATTCTGGATCTCACCTATGTACATGCGTGTGGGTGGGTGGGTCTCTCATGGAGAACAAGATGGGGTTTGTAAAAACATAAGCATTCCTGTGTACCTGTACTCACATTTGTACAGATATCAAATAAAGTTTTTTGTCTTTGTTATGTTTTTATCACACTGCTTAGGTGGCTCTGAACAGTCAACATGTAAGAGTCAATATGACTAAACTACAGAAGAAACACAACAGACACTCACACCTACACTACACACACGCTCCTCACACTCAGACACTCACACCTACACTACACACACGCTCCTCACACTCATACAGACACTCACACCTACACTACACACACACTCCTCACACTCATACAGACACTCACACCTACACTACACACACACTGCTCACACTCATACAGATACACCCAGCTACACTATAAACACACATGCATGGGGCCTCTCCACCGCTCCAGTACCTGACTTCCTGTGACATCACGCGGCGCTCGCGTGTCCCGATGGACATCCAGGCATGAGGCTCTTTGTGGGGATGTCAGGGGCTATTAACAGCCACGGGGGGAGAGACAGAGAAAGCCATCCTCGGAAGCCCCCCCACCCCCCTCAGAAAACATTAGCAGCTGGTCCTGCGGGGATCATGCCCTGGCCATGCAATGCAGAGTGTCTGGTCACGCCAGATGACGCCAGCAGAGCCACTCGGTAGCGTGACGGTTACGACGGCAAACTCGTGACCGCAAGGTCGGCGGCCCCGGCGCCGGGAGGGGGGCTGCCGTCGTAGCCCCCCAAACAAGGCACTTAACCTGAATGCCGCCTGTCATTATAGGCAGGGAAGACCTGTTACCAGTGACCTTTTTGCTTAATGTGCCGTACGGAAGGAGGGTGAATGACTTTCTGGTTTACTGTGTTTCTGTATGTGATCAAGAACCGGCGACGGCAGGAAGGAGCCAGAATGGAAAATCATTTTATCTCAGCGTCTCCCTGTGATCTCTGATCGAGGACACTCCATTACTCAATCAATCACTCTCTGTCTGTCTCTCTCTCTGTCATGCACACACACACCCAATCGCTCACAGAGGGACCAATCTGTATACAGAGCAGGACCTGGCCGATTGTTTATCAGCGTGGTACTGCCTGTCCCGCTGCCCATGGGCCCATCCTGTCATGGTCCAGTTAATCTTTTTTTGCAGGGTTTGTTCTGCGTAAGGAGAGATGTTTATGATTTGCATGTACAAATCGCTGGAAGGACTCAGCAGTTCAGACCTTAATGAGGAAACAACCTAAATTACGTTAATCGTAATCGCTGAATATTGCTGAAATACAGTTATACCGGTAATGGGTAATGCATGGTAATGAGTTCAGGACAAAATAAGTGCAAACCAAGGACTCAGTGGCGGGTGAACACTGTATTCAAAGGAGACCGAATATGTACTGGGCACCAGGTCCATAGCCAGACATACATTTCATGGGGGGGGGGGTCCAGCAACCATTTTCCTTCATAGATCTTGCTGGACAGTGGGGTGGCAGGTGGGGGAGGGGGCTGGTCCCCCTTGGTAGATTTTGTCGATTGGGGGATGAAGCAAATTTTGTGGGACTGTAATTTTGCAGAGACTTGTAATTTTATTACCCGGCTATGCACCTGAATGGCAACAAAAAAATTTGGGGTGGCGGGGTATCAAACCTGTTATTTTAGTATGTGCCTGCTGGACATGGGCAGGTTCATCCAGGATCCCTGAAGCTTCTCTGCTTGTCTCCTGTCAGCTTTTGTGCTCAGCACCGGCCTGCACACGCATGTCCCTTCATCAGTGTCCCCTCCTCGCTCTGAAATGAGCGCGGCGCTTTCCTGGTGCCACGCCCATCTTTAAAGCGCATCCCCAGTGCGGCAACACACCATCATTTCACGTGTGTGCCAAGAGTCTCATCAATCGCGCAGTGACCTTCTCCGCCGTGACCGAAGGAGGATGCGATAGCCCTCATATGTGTCACAGAATGAACTCCTTGGATTGTCCATGAGAAGGATTTAATTGCTTTACAGTGGACACAAATCTGCCCTTGATTATTTGAGCGATGGAAGTTCACATATCCGTTTTAAGGTGACGAAGCCATTCTCAGGTTACGTTTTATCAGACACTCCCATATGAGCTTGTGAATATTTTAAGGAACTTATTTTGGACGTGTGCTGGCTTACATTACAGTTTCCAGTTCATAACTCCCTTGGGAGCTACACAGAAGAATAAAGAATGAGGTGCCGAAAGCTATGACGTCTTTGATTTGTGTCACCATCAACGCTTTTCGTCCTCCTATATGTCACGGTTGTTTCAATGAGTTACTCAGATTAGTGTTCAAATCTTTGCAGACTGAAATACTTTGAGCAAAACTGTTGCTCTAGTTTTTGCAGTTGAAAAGAAGGAATCGAAGATAGTCTGGAGGGAGGCTGAGTGTCGAACATGAATGTTCCAGGTGATGAAATCAAAAGGTCACAGTGCTACCGGAAGCTTCCAGTCTGTCTGTGCTTGACCTCGTCACACTCAGATTACCTTCCTAGTTCTTTGAAACAAACCAACTTGATTCTATAGCAGCCAAACCTTCGCATCAGATGCCAGGTTTTGAAGCTTTGGTTGGTTTTTGTGCAGGGCGTCTTAAAAGATGATAGTCTGCAGGAAAGACTGATGGAGTCAGAAATGGAAGACAGATCTTACTTGGATGGTCTATAAAAATTCAGTTGTCTTTGGAAACATGCTGTTATCTTGTGCCAGATGTGTATTTATGGGGAGTTGGTGTTTATTCAAGGGATCGGAGATGAAGTTAAATGCTTCCGTCCATGTTGTACTATTCCTGTAACATTTACAGACCCAAACAAAATAAGGGCGCTTACGTTAAATATAAAAAACTAAAGAATAAAATGAACAAAATAATGAGTCTAACAAAGGCATTGCCTGATTCTGAGCTTAAATTCCATTTTGAAGCTCCTCAGCATCATTTATCTAAATTGTTTTTCTTTGATTTTCACGTCAAATAAACGATGACGGCAAAACAAAACTTACTAGCTGAGACCCCGTCGGCCCTCTGTATAAACTGTAAACAATTACAAAAAAAGGATGTAAAAATATTACTTGCAGTCTAGGTAATTTACATTCTACAACTAATGCACGTTAGTCTGCACATTTAAAAAAAAAAAAAAAACAGACTAAATCATGGGGCTGCTTTTCCCATAGCTGCTGGATGTAGATCTGGTCATGTGACATTCTGGGCCTCAGTGATCCTGCTTACTGGAGAATTTTCAGTAATTTAAAACTGCAAAAGAAAGAATGGAGGCATTTTTTCTGATAAAAAGGAAACTGTGAGTGCATCTGTCCTCTCGGTCCGGGCTGGTCTCCTGCTGCTCTGGGGGCAGGGGGGGGGATTTCGTTGTCAAACATCTGCTGGCTTTGTCCCATCAGAAAGCATCTTGCGTTTATAGACAAGCCGCTGATTAGGATGACCTTCTCCGTTACAGCTTTTGCTGCAGCGTAGTTAGAGCAAACAGAGGTGTAGTCTGAAACAACACATGTCATTTATCACAGAAATGGACACACACAAACACACGCTTCAGAAAGATAAACACACGCTCGTTTGCAGAGGACTATTAATACACTTCTCCAGTGCTTTTGAGTATATTTATTTTTTAAAGTTATCATTAAATATTGCTGTTTTTTAAAGAATATACAAACCAAAAAAAAACTCAGAAGAAAGACATATACAAACATACATATTTGTACATTTTGTCTGGCTGTTGATGGCTGTTGAACAAGACAGATTGGTTCTAAATGCCCACTGTAAATGTATAGACAGTGGAGTGATGGGAAGTTCTCCCTGCCCCAGCTTATTACATGCCTTAACAAGAACTACTAAGTTTCAACAAACTATCCTGTTTTTTCTCTTGTTGGGTAAAGTTTTACATTAACTGCACCTTCATAATGCCTTTATAATGCATTCAAAGAACTTTCACTGCACCTTCATAATGCATTCACAGAGAATTCGTAAGTAGCATCCTAACGTACCTTTGTTATTAAGATATATTACATCTGTAAAGATATGTTAGGATGTTAAAGTATATGAATGTTCTATGGATGCATTATGAAGGTGCACTGAAGGTTCTATGAATGCGTAATGAATGCATTATGAAGTTGCAGGTAATATAAAGCATTACTGCTTGTTGTTCTTGTTGCTTTTTTGGGTCAGTCCCCCAACCAAGCTACAATGTATGCATAACTTGCAGCTTTGCTTGCTATTTTCAATTGTTCTTGCCCCATGCAAAAGACTTCTGTGCAATGCAGTGACTCATAGGGCCAAAACGAGTTCATCTAACAATCCGATTTTTCTGTATCTGGATGTACACTATCCATGGGTGATGGTCTGCCGGCTCAGTCTGCATCTTAACCCAGTCATCTCAACCATAACTGATTGGTTAGTGCCTGTACCATATTAGTGGAGGTTTACTGTTAGTTAGGGATGCAGAATGTGTGACATCCTTCTAATCTCAGAACAAGGCTGTCTCACTGAGTCAGAGGAAATCCCGACTAAGATGTGAACCCGGACAGTGAAAATCGGCACAAATCCCCAGCTGCCTCAACAGCAATGGGGCTGCGAACCAAGACCTCCTTCAACCTACTAAGAAGTGCCCTGCTGTGGGTTAGCATGTTAGCACCCGCTATCTTTAACCCTGCAAGAGTAGGTGACACCTTAATGTAAGCCATTCCCAGTCAGTTTCGCTGTATATTTCACATAAAAGCAAACACTGGCTGCCCCCTTATATTTTGTAGGAAATTTTTGGCCACCGGGGGGGCTTACCCATGTATCACTGCCATTGTTCCCCTCTGAACGTCATTGTCATCATGAGACTGTCACCAGCTGCAGCCGCTGGCACGCACAGGCTGGCAGAGTGCTGTAGATTGGCCTAGCCGTGCCCTGACTGCGTGCATCTGTGTCCTGGCAACGAATGTCATGAGTTTCAGCCTTCTGTGGGGTCTGACGGGAACTCTACCTACCGCGCTCGGCTGGCTGCTGCTTCAGACATTGCTGGTCAATGACATTGACTCGAAATACACTCAAGTACGGGCTTAGAAGCCGAATAATGCATTTCTGTAGACCATATGCAGTTTGCAAAATGGACACAAAACGTTTTTTCAGGATGTTCTAAATGTTGCATAATTGGGAAATTGCATTTATCGATTTTAAATGCCTACTTTTTAAGTTCTTCATCTTTTGCGAATGCTGTTTTGTTACCGATTTCCTAAATATTTGCATTAAATATGTAAAACAGACACTATGTAACAGATGAGACATTTAAAAATGAAATGACGAGTCATGAAATGAGATAGGGTGCATCTGAAATCGAATACTTACACAGTATGTACTGAATTTCGTAGAAGAATACCACAGGACCGTTAAGGTAATGTATACTGTATGTATGCATGAGAACAGTACAAATGCACTCGGACATACTATGGTCACCGCTTCACACAATACCTGACCCGGATGGGTATGTACCAATGATGTAACTTAACCCTGTGAAGATTAAAAACTGTTAACAATTATCAAAGACAAAAATACATACGAGTCAGCTCATGTAACTGGATATTGTTTTCTACTGACATTTGTACAGAGTTGGCACATTCTCCGCCATATTGACAAAAATTTTTGAGCAAACAACATTATTTCGCTTCTCTTTGCAGCTCCAGTGGCATTGTGGGATAGCGTGGCACCGTTCACCTACTATCTCATCCATACTGAAGATTCGGATATATTGCTCACTCTGCGTACTAGATTTCACCTACTACACAGCAAACAAGTATTCAATTTCGGACGCAAGCATGACGTCACTCTGGGTTAGTGTAGCGTAACAGTTATGCACGTGCAAAGAACACCACAGCAGAAATATGGCAACTGAAGTCTGAGCATGAGAGTGACAACTTAATGGGGACAACCGAAGTAAAGAAGTGGGTACTGGCAAGGTTTCGCAAAACAATGTTCAAATATCTACAAGTCTCGTAGAAATTCAAGATTGCGCAATGCATGTTTGTCAAAAGTTGGAGCGGCGATCCACATTGGGCCTCTGACTGTTTTCAGATGCTGCAGAAGTTTCCCCCTGCTGTTTTTGTTTTTACATTATTACTGCAAAGACCCATGCAAAAATACTGTAAGAACATCTCCCAAAGTGCGGTAAAGGAGTCACATCCTTCTCCTCGAACGCTGAAGGCACCGACTGGTCCCTGCATCCTCAGTGAATGTATAAACACCACTTGTCACAATCCTGTATTCTACAAATAAAGAGGTCGGCTTCTTCCTGGGGATTCTGTTTTAACTTCCTGTTCTGCTCCGGGTCGCCTGATTTAAGTCATTACCTGAATTGTCATTCACCTGGTGCTTCAGGTGTAAATGCAGTGCTGAAACGATCACGGACCCCACTGAGCTATCGTCCATGAGGCCTACACTGTGTTAGGCACTCGGACCCCTGCTATAACACACACTGGTCTCATATGCTTCCCCTGCAAGGTTGTTCCTGTGTGGCCGTGAGCCAGCTCGAGGTCAAAGGTCATTATTGAAGACATAAATTTACAAAGATTTGCGAGTAGTACACGTTTATTTTCAACAGCACTGCACGACTGGGCCGGCGCCAAGGTCGATGCCGAGTCCATGTTTTTAACTCCACAGCAAGCAGTCCATTCTACACACAAGGGCCACAGGGTGACAGGAAAGGTTGTTGGTTCGAGTCTTGTGTTTTCGGTCTTGCTTCTATGAACACTCATTGTGTATCATCTGTCAGCTACTGAATGTGGATTTCTTTGGTTCAAAGTGTATGCTAAGCAATAAATAATCAAATTAGCTTAATGACATTACCCGTAAATTGCTCTTGCTTAATGTAATCAGTGTAAACCATATATTTTTTCTTTTATCTAAAACTTATTTAATTTGTTGTAAAACACCTACTTGCTTTCTTTAATGACTTTGACCTATATCTCAGACAATGCTTTTGCTAAGTGTTTTCTACACTGTTCCCCAGCAACCACCAAACAGGCCTTTACTGTCTGGAAATGCTTGGAAAAAAACTAATTATCTGCCTACAGCTTTCTCCTACTTGCAAGCTACCATACCCATGAAAACTCAGAAAACTGAAATAAAACAATTTGAATAAAACAATGGTCACTACAAAAACAGATAAATGAGTAACAGAGCCAGCAAATGGAAAAAAAAACAAACATTTAATCCCTGGAAACATCAGGTTCACCCCGCAGGGTACTGGGGTCCAATCTCTAGTCTCTAAATGCTTCCTGTTACATGGGCAGGCAGCTCAGAGGTGAAGAGCTGGACCTGAAGAAAGAATTTTCCTATTCATATCCCAGCAAGGGAAAAGCTGTTTGACCTCTGAGCGAAGCGCTGAATCTGGCTAGCTTTAGCGCAAGTCCAGATGAGAACATTTTACATCACTTTAGACAAGAGAGTTAGTTAAACAAAGACATAATGAGATATAACTGGGGGAGGTGGGATAATCCCATATTTTCAGTTTTTATATACGTCACCCCTCCCATAATTTATGGTTAAGGAATTATTTGGCTAAAGGCATCTCCGTATGATATAATTCTAGCAACTGGGTAAAGCGGGCACGCTAAATGTAAGCTGGCCTTCATGTGTCCTACCTGAAGGCTGTAGGGTCACGTCTTAGCAGGGAGCATTGCTGATAGGCTGATCGGTACTCTGAAGCAGAAGATGCTTCAGCCGTAAGTAGGCAGAAGTCAGTACGTGCAGTCAGTCGGTGGGGTCACGTTTAAGGAGGTCAGTCTTTGAAGCAGGGCCCAGTGGTCGGTCTTAACCCTATACTGACCTGAGTGGTTCGGAGGCAATGGGAATATGAATAGATAAAGGCGGTAGTGTTTAGTTTAGCTGTGGTTGTTGCTCCAGTCTCTCTCGCCTTGCTGTCATTACAACATGTTAAAGAGCTTCTTTTTGGCACCAGAGGAAAACAAAAATGACATAAATAAGAAAAATATATTTTTCCATAAAATTAACAGTAATAAATAACAATAAGTTAATTCAATCTCAATAAATACTTTTCACATTTTTGCTTATGCCTATGAGTCTGAGTAGATGCACTGCACCGGCGATTCACTTTCTCCCCGTTTGAAGTCTCTGGAGAGAGTCCAGCTTTGTGTCAGAAACTTCAGACTGTAAACTTTGGAGGTCTGCGGCAGCACCACTGGGCCAGATGGGCCCAGGAGCTACATCTGGTTTGGGGAGAGAGGATCTGCTCTTCTCTCCAGACAGACAGCCACAGTGTCTCCACGAATGCACATGCTGCTGTGGGCTGGGGTCTGTCCGCGCCTTTGACCCAGTCAGAGGTCAGTCTGCGGGCGCCGTTCCTGGGGAAACCGTCTCTGGACATCAGAGCGAAGTGGTTCTCGGATTCACACGCAGGCACACCTCTTGGCCGAATGTCTCCTGAGAGTGTGGTACACCAGGTTGTCGTCCAGGAACGAGAGGTCGTCGTCGAAGGCCACCGGCCGGCAGCAGGCCCTGGGGGGTGAGTGCGGCTCCAGCCTCTTGTTTTGGGTGAGGTTGTTCAGGATCCGGTCGTAGTTGGTCTCGGACGTGACACAGGGGCCGCTGCAGTACTTGAATATGAGTTCCTCCTTGGTCTGGTAGCCCAGTCCCAGGTCCGTCACATTTAGGTGGATCTGCTTCAGAACGCAGCCCCCGTTTTTGGTCCCACGGACGCCCTTCCCACCCCACCGCCGGTGCTTTCTGCCCTCCTTCTGCCGCCCTCGCTTCTGCCCCCGGGAGCTCCTGCGCCCCCTATCTGTGGACCGGCGCATCCTCCTCATGGTGGCTTTAATGAAGTCCAGAACATACCCAAGCTGCTCCGGGTCAGGACTGGACCCCCCATCTACAGAGGGAACATGGGGAAGAGAAAACAACAGGCTTTGTATGGATTATACAGAAGGAGGCAACCAGTCAGAAAGACGAAAGGACAGGAGATGGGGACAGTGAGCACCGACCTTAGAAAAACTCGCTCTGTTGGGTCACAGCTCAGAATAAAAGTTCACGGTCTCGTTTTAAGGGCACGCTACTGCAAAGCTCACAGTTCAAATTTCAGGTCAGATGGAAAACTGCAAGCTTGCCACGGCCTTTGATAAGTCGTCTTTGATAAAACATCTGCATCTATAGTCAACTATAAAGATCAGCATGCGACTCATGGCAACCGACGCCAGGCCAGAGTAACAACAAGCAGTATGACAACTACAGTGGTCATTCAAAATTTACGCGCTGTGGACGGGGCAGATGTGTGTCAGCTGGAGGACGAGGCCTCGCTAGAGGATGAAAAGGTGAGGACCTTCTGGGCTTAGAAAATGGTACCATAGCCTCCCTTCGACTGCTTTTCCAGAGAAGGGAGGTGGGGTGGGCCAGGCGTATCAGCTGACAGGTTTAGGGCGTCACTGCTTCTGTGTCACCTGTCACCTGAACTGCGTAACCTGATCTGCCAGGGTCCCCATCGCCCTGCAGTTACAGCATCCTGCGGTAAGGCGATCCGCGTGGCCACCACACCGGCATGGCTCAGCGTGTCCAGGATGCTGCTTTGCCAGAAAGGAACGGTGAAAAATAATAGACGCCAGTGCTTTGGGCCAAAGCTTCGTTCATGTGGCTCTCAAAGGGTAGAGGTGAAGGACATCCCATTGAGGCCCTGCTCGTAACACGCCGCTGGGGATGGGGGAGGGGCCTTCAAGCATGCCACATGCAGCTGTGGGCCCCGATCTCTGGGGGCCACACAGGATGAGGGGCCTCAACCAAAGCAGTGAACAACCCAGCGGGAGCACAGCTTCGCAGCCCTTCACAGCCCAGCCTGATCAATCAGGCTACAATGAAAATCTAGTTCCCAGTGTCTGGGATGCATTAAGTTGCCTGTTTCAAATGAGAGGATACATGGGAATCTGATTTCGGCATTAATTACTGGTACTTCACATCAAAGGGGCGGGGGATGTGTTAGAAATTCTGCCAATCATTTTCATGTAACTAAAGAAACTCATTCACATAAAGGAGGTTAAGTCTGACTTAAAGCAAAATTAAAAACATTTAAAGTCTTAATGAATTCTAGATTACTGCAAACATAGGATTCCCACGGGAGACAAACAGAAGTCTCTGTGCAGCTAAAATAACTTCTGTCTCAGTGGATAACAGAGAGAATTTTACGTCTGTACCGTGTTATTTTACGCCGAGAATTCTTTCCAACTTTCTGTTATACAGTCAAGGATTCAGAGTTGCCTAGCCTTGGCACAAGCAGCGCAGCCAAGCCGGCATGCGAATACTTAGCTGCCAGGCACGCTATACATGTGAGGCAAAGAGAAACAGATTTATACGGAAGAAAAATGCTTTTCGAACAAAGAGCATGAGTGTAACAAAGTAAGAAGCCAGGTCTACACATTCAGGTCTACACATTCAGGTCTACACATTCAGGTCTACACATTCAGGTCTACACATTCAAATCCCAGAAAACTTATTAATATTGTGGTTGTTAACAACAACAACAATAACGGTATGTATCATAAGAGCATCTTAATAACATGTCACAACCGTTAACACGATTTAGTCTATGTGACTTGCCACTTAGACATCTCTTGATTTGACTTTCCCTGCCGGCCCTAGGAGAATGGGCTCCCTCTTTGAGTCTGGTCCCTCCCAAGGTTTCTTCCTT
>JAODLD010000046.1:5695114-5717903 GCA_026781065.1 Mormyrops boulengeri
TGTAAAGCGCTTTGAGACAATGCAATGTTGTGAACAAGCGCTATACAAAAATAAATGTTGTTGTTGTTGTTGTTGTTAATATTGTACAGTGGAAAAAAAAAATCTCAGTGGAAAAAGTCAGAGAACAACAGAGGACATGAAACTAAATCCTCTGTGGTACTTATAGGCGGAAAAGCAAACCAGTGGGGTGGAAGGTCAGCACTGGCTAACCGCACAGGAACCGCCAACCATACACAATTCCACCACAATAACAACAATGAACGTAATAATCGAACTCTGCTGGGTTTCTGTCCGAGCCTGTGCCCTGCGATCGCATCCCTGCCAGTCTGTCGCTCTCATTCACGTTTATCTTCCTGTTCTTAGATTCTTCTATCCAAAGCGAATTGCAATGAGAATGGACTGAAAAAATTAACTGTAAAAAATTGTACAAAACAGGGGCTGTGTTGGATTCTAGGCCGGCAAAGTTTGGGTTAAGAGGCTCATGGTTTGGTGATGCTAGCGCCATGGGAAACGTCTCAGTGCAACCAGAGAGTTCAGCTCTGATCCAAACACTCTGTGTGTCTGTGATCCAGCAAGCTTTGCAATTACATAACACATATACTGTACTACTATAAACACGGCCATTATCTGACCACATAAATCCTCGACTTCCCCATTTAAGCCTTGGATTGTCAAACAGAGGTTGTGAGACAACCTAGAGGAGAACATCCAGAACCAGTACAAATGGCGAGACTGGGAATCCCCTGAATCACCTGAGTGGTGTACATGCCAGACCGAGAGCGAGATGTCAGCTTGGCCTAATTCATGTGCTCTGCAAAGATGCAATAATTAGAGCGCTTACGCTGATTCTGAAGGGATCGTCCCTGCAGTCTCACTGACGCTTCGTTTTGGGTCTCCGATGTGGATTCGGACTCTTCGTCATCCAGCAGCACTGGCGGGACGCTGAGCGCTTGGGCCAGGGGTCGTAGGCGCTTGTCTGACCGTAAGCTTTGGAAGAGGGGGCTTGTGGAAACGGTGCTGAGCAGCAAGAAGCACATAGCCAGCAGGTCCCATAACTTCATTTTAAACTCAATTCCTATGAGAGAACCTGTGTGGAGCCAGGGAGAGTGCAATTAGATCGTGCACGCACATGTTTCAAAAGGCTGAAGCCTTCCCTCACGTTAGGCGTGGCTAACGGGTTTTACCGATCCCAAACCGGTACTGGCTGGCCATTAGCCTTATGACTTTTATATCATGTATATGATTCATCATTTCTGGGCGACAGGGTCGTGCAACATCGCGGGATGCAATAGTGTTGTGCTTATTAACAGTAAACGTCAAACTGTGGAAGATGGTCATTTACGCTCATGTAAACGTAAGTTTACACAGGTGATTTAAGGTTTGTTAAACACAAGTAGGTGACACTGCGAGTAGTTGAATAGTGTAGTTAAGGCAGTGGGACTTAACGGGGCAAACCCGCTTCGGCCGTATTAACACGTTTAGAAGAAAAAAGCATGGCTGTGTGCTGTTTACAAATTTTTAAAGCCATTTGATTCCTCGCTACCACATGCAAAAATCCAACCCCGAACTGCGTCGTACTGTTCAACTGTTGCGCGTCTCATTTCTAACCACAAGCTTTAAGGTACGTATGAAGTAACAGCGCGAATTTATGCTTTGCAGACGACACAATTTGTAAATGCAGCCAGCGGGGTAAATTTACCAGCTGCAACATTTAATGCTCCCTTCTCACCTTCACTTGGGTCCATACAGACCTGCCGTCGGTAGCCAAAAAAAAAAGCAAAACAAAACGCGTTTGAAAGGTCCAAGCCTTTGTGGTGGGAAACACTGTAAAGTCTGAGTATCAAATGCGGTAATCGTCTAAGTAATTACAGACTAATTTGGCCATGCTGGCTGCGTGGAGAAGTAAGTATGTCCCGTGGAAATTTCACGCTACTCTTGGGATCCAACAGTTCTCAGCCTCAGCAAAAAGAAGCGATCCCTCCAGTAGATCTCCAGGTACATGGCAGCGACTGGCTGGTACCCGCACGGCCAGGAGCGCAGTGACGGGGCTCCCCAAGTCTGTGCGCAGCGCAATAAGACGAACTCATTCAATGAGCGGAACCCCGAGACTCCGATTAAAATTTTGGTTCTGTCTTTTGGTGAGTGCGGTTCGGAGGATCAAGTCAAGGAAAGCAGGAGCCCCGGAACTGGAGAAGCGGGATCGCCAGGACGATCGTAACGCCACAAGATCCAGAGCAGTTCACAAAGTTATCAGCGTGGCTTGATGACTCCTCAGGAGAGTCCTGCTTCTCCGCAGCCTCCTGTCCACCTCTCGTTACCTGGTCTGGCAGGTTGGACGAACCCGCAGGGCAGATGCAGATCTGGGAGCCTTACTCTTGGACAGATGTGCGCACTCCCAGGATCGCCTCCTTGCCAGAAGATGCTGTTGGATAAGGTAGATTTATACATTCGGGGGCGCTGACGTCTGTCCAAGCCCGTCCTCCACTACTAGTTTATATATATATTTTTTTTCCTTCAATCTCTATCACGACCGGCTGAAAACAAAAACACCAGCCTACTTCACCACGGGAGAAGATCACCCCGCCTCCTCGGCTGGAGGAGACAGGATTTGGCCAAAGCTCCAGTAACGCTTGAAGCTTTTTTGGAAACACTCTTTGGCGAGCTTTATTCTTTGTGGCAGTAAGTATGAGACAAAATTACGGACATTTTTAGTACTGGGATTGGATTAATAGAAGTACCTCATTCCGTCCACATTCCTGGTTATGAGTGATTAGGGGTATCCCATGCAAATAATCTCAGACAAACCGTATATATACCAGGAATTTTCAAACAATGTACTTTAAAGAATTAAGGACGCTGACGGAAAAGTCAGGCATCTTACCAAGATATTTACATTTAGGGCTGTCATGGTTTGAATTCCTCCAGTCAGTTGCCTGCTTAAAGACAGAACTGCAACTTAGATCATAAGGCTGAAGATTCGAGATATTTCCCCCAATATGTCTGGCTGTATTACACACTTAAAGGCATGCCGTCCTAAATCAGATCGACGGTAAATATTGATAAAGTGACTACTGCTGTCTCAGCTGCACTGAGATCAACATTATATATGAACCAGAGGGCAGGAGGTTACGGAGAAAATCTGGTGATATAAAGTTTACCTTAGAACCAGACAGTTAACTCTTGGTTGATACTGCTCGCCGAAAGTTTAACATACTAACTACAGACAGAGTAAGCATTTTTTTTCTGTCTTTTTTGTTCTTGTTAGTTTTCCACGTACAGTAAACAAAGCAGTCAGTTAAGATCTGGAGATATGCCGGTGGTCTCTATTTAAAATTCTGTGTGGCTGACGTCATACTTGCTACCACCTCTTACGTTTCTCTTACATGTGGTCTTCGACTGTCACATATATGCATTGACCTGCATTGTTGTATCGTTTTAATATTGCATGTGGTGTTACTTTATTAGCAGTGTGATATTACCTAATGGTAATGGTGGGATAAATGAGACTTAAGAAATGAGGGGGTTATTTGGTGGTTTCGATCGTATATTGAGTGACGCATTTTTTTATATATATATACCGACATTTAATGGTGTGCAGTTATATGACCTCAGCATCCATCACTAGTCAGCTGTGCCTGGGAATCCTTTTACTTAAGTGTGTCTCGCATTTTCTCGATATCCTTCTGTAGCTCACGCGTCACACACATGACAGAATATGGCGTGTAACGCTTGATAGAGTCTCGTGAACTCGGCTGAAGCTGACTGGTACGTAAACGTGCATGACATAGAGTTTAAGTTTTTATTATTTTGAGGTAGCGCACCATATTATTAAAGGTTACTTACAACCTATTATTGTGGATATAAGAATATGTATAATATGCAGAGATATACTTTGTCTTTTGGACAAGATACATAGGAATTCTTTGGTCTTCACATAGCCAGCTACTTCTCTGTGACAGTTTTGGGTTAATCGGCATGCAGACCCCATGGGATGCTGGGGGTAGGCCTTGCTTGGCTACTCTGTCAGTCACAGGTTATAAACCCAGAACCTTCTGGACACAGACCCCAAACCTGCTGAGCTGCTCTCTTGCGAGGTCCAGCTTCTCCTTTATTTCACATATATAGGCATATATCTGCCCAGGGGAATGTTTTACTTGGATGGCAGTTCTGTGTAGCTGCTGTCAGAGACCAAAGGTGCGCAGGGACGATCAACACTGATATTTATAGTTATATATATATACCAAGATCTAGAGCTTTTTAAGCAGTGAGCACAGAAGATGCACCCTGCATGTTGACTGTCAGAACCGACCATGATATCTGTTTATGATGTCACACTCATAGACAGCATTCATTTTGTTAGATTTTAATTTTGAATTGCAGCTTTTACTGAATGTGTGACCTTCCAAGAGAAGCAACTCAAACCAGTGACTTGATTTTGCTGCTGGACCTTAAGTTGTAACGATAACTTACAGTTTAATGGACCTCAAATATTGGTGGGGTCTGATCTCCGGCTTGTGTGGCACTGGCTGCCAACGTAGCCTCCTGTGATTGGCCTCATGCCCAGCATTGACTGGGATTGGGCGTTGTTTCCCCTGCACTGTTTTTGATGCTCTCCCGGTCGACCTGAACCCCAAAGCCGTCACCCGGCTGTTATCTCCCTACCCCAGTCTACAAGACAGTCACGTCTAAACTGGTTAAAATGCAACATCCACTGTGCACAAACAAACAAAGCTGAAAATGGCGTGCATGCTGCAAAATGCTTTTTAATTTTAATTTGTTTAGTAGACACCTTTATTCATATCAATTCAGGGGATAAAACAGTGGATGTCTTCTTGGGTTCGAACCTGCAGCCTTCTCTTGATCATTGCAGATACGCTTGTTTTTGGGGGTGTTGCCATGGGGAAACCGCGAGGATCAGATCATTGTTGAAAGTGAGGAGGTGAGAAGAAAATGACGTCTGATGGTGGCCCATGGGATGTATATGTATCTGTCGTCACGAGGCACACGTCATCTGAATTATTTAGTTGAGTACATCCTTTGCCATGATGTTTTTCCATGTCTCCTTCAACCTTCGAAACTCCAGCCCACGTACGCTATGAACTTTACCTTAATATACAGTAGGTGGTGCCCCGTAAGGCTTCTGTATTAATTTTGACAGTAACAATATTTTTATAAAATAAATGTGTATATGTTCAAATGAAGACACGAAACATAAAGGATCACATTACACCATTGTTCTGTACAGCCGTAACCCTGACCAGGATACATAGGTAGATGGGTGGATTACAGGTTCATTTTGTATATGGAGGTGTGAAGGTGTGATGTTTTAATAATTTATATATATAGCTTTTACGCCTGGGGATCTGTAACCTCTTTAATTCTGGTTCCCTTTGCATGAACTTGCTTGTATTTCCAGTCATTCACAGGCAATATCGTGTTCCATATTTAGAATGTTTACTTAATGCAGTGGGCAGGACTTGTTAACGGGGCCTGACAGGGCAAGACACCGAACGACATTTTGGAAAATGTCAGGCAGTGGAGATAAAGCCGGGGCTGATTGCAGAGTAGCGTGACATCATCTACCGTGTTATCGCCCCGGCTTTAGCCACAGCCCGCAGCCCACAGAAAGGGTGTTTCTCAGAGCAATTCAAGGTTAAGCAATGGGTTTCAGCAGCGAGCTATTTGAAGGTATAACAGCTGTTCCCCGCCTAGGTGATCAGGTACATGTGTCGAACAGAAGCATCATGGTGACGTGGAGTTCGGCGAGGCGCTACGGAGGGACTTTGCTGTCAGCACGGCCTGGGGGCGGCGGTGGAGGGGGCGGAGCTGGGACGGCCGGGAGGACGACCGTCATCGCGCTTCTGCTGCCAGAGACCGAGAGTAAAGATCAGAGTCCCCCACCGGTCAGTAACGTTGCATGTGGCTACCCACGTGTCAGATACACCGTTCCCTGCCCAGTTGTAAAAAAATAAACAGGTCATTGACACAAATGTGCATTTACGCTTTTGTGCAAAATTAGTGTTACGAGGCAGAAAACGGCTGAGTGCACCCCGTCAAGACTCACTTCACTTTTATTTCTGACCTAACACCATACTTTTGGAGATAGTTCACACAGGATTTTTTTTCCCACCCAACTTAAAGAAAAAGTGATATTGACCTCAAATAGTTGTGTACATATGACATTCATACATCTTCCAAGGTCTTACCTGGTACAGGTTCACAGGGGCGGGTTACACGAGATCCCACATAGCAGAGGGCATTCAGCAGCGGACACCCTGTGGCAGGAAACACACACATTTTCCACCCACAGGATCTGCGCGACATGAGGGGAACCTGCAGTCTCCACTCACACAGAGGCACAAGGTTTTAGCCACCAACCCTGCAGGTGTGAGGCAACAAATTAATTAGCTCTATAACCTGACAAGCCATTAATATGCATTTTCTTCCTTACTTCGGGGTCTGCCTGCATTGCACTGCTTAAAGGTGGATGCAATTTTCTGTGCAAAATGTATTCTATTAGTCATGAACAGTGGTGTCTTTTAATACAGTAAAGGAAGCAACTTAAAAACAAAATAAAGGCAGTGGTGTAGATTAAGCTCACAAAGCATTTGATCGTTTTTGTTCTGTTGTGTCCCGTTTGTATGGCAGGGTACTGTCAGATTTGAGCCTGTCGAAAGGACCTCTGACCTTTAACTCGCAAGTTGGCTCCCATAACTGCCTGTTTAGAAAGGGACACCGAGAATGCACACCAGATACGTTCTATATTACGGAAAGTGTAATTCATGATACATTATATCAGCTCAATGCCGCTTCGTACTGTAGTGCAAAGAGCAGAGTACTCTCTGTATTCTAATACCTATATTTTCAAGCATCTTATTGACTTTTAACTTAAAAACTTTTGACATTTGATATCAGCCTCTAACATTAAGTGCTTATTTGCACTGGCAGCTTGGATGATACCTTGATCCATCCACCCGTGTCCCATAACCACTTATCATCCAATTTAGGATTGTGGCCTGATAAACTCAACAAAATACAAAATGCTCAGGAAAAACTGATACTCTGAACCGGGTGAAGTTGGCTTAGGGATTAAATATTACCCTCTCGCAAAACCACTTATAAATACAGTTCAAAAGATGATTCCGCAATGCCAACGGGCCAGCTGCTTGTAACACTGTGGAGAATTATTGAGGGGGGACCTTTTCCTCAGAATGTACCTGTTTATACAGATGAAGGCTTTACTGAGAAACAGGTGAAGCCCATTGCTGATCTGCGTCCTCGAGCACTCAGCTCCATTACCACAGTCTAAAAAGCACTGGATTTTACTTTAATTCTTAACCACTTGCTGTCAGGCTAAATTAGAGTGCAAACATGTTAATACTTCATAAGAATGTATAATTTTTTAACGTATTAATTTCTTGACATGTTTGGATTTTGAATTGAGTTGGATATCACATTTTAATGCTGGAAAACACCAGCTGGGATTTTAAACTGAATAAAATTGTGCCCCTTTTGATGATTTAAGTATGCTAGATTCTGACACCTGTCTACCCTGACAAGGTGCTTGCATGAGAAGCAGGACATTGGACAGGTATGGACATGTGACCCCACGTCTTCGTTCAAATGTGGCGGGCATGCAGAGCTGACACGCTGTGAGGAAAACCTTGCGCTCCCAGAAGAGTAAACATTTACCTTTTGGTGTTTAGTATAGAGCACAGAATAATGGGTGAATCTTCATTTGCCTCAGTGTTGCTCCTCGTAAAGATGAAGTAATACACTGGTCTGTGTAATGTCAGGCTCCCCTGGGATCAAAGCTCCTTAATTCTGTTTGGAAAAGTCCCCGGTATGGAGGAGAAGCAGTACTCCGATCTGTCCGTAAACAGTGCAGCACACACCTTGGTCATGGGCAATTTCTTCCCCCATAGGAGTCACAAGGCACTAAGCAGACCATTAGTGGCAGTCAAACATACTTCCATTTTACATTTCAGAGGCCTCCTGGGCTTCTCTGGTTGACTTTGCCATGTCTGTTCCAGCCAAGTAGGAAGTCAAGATATATGAGCAGAAGATAGGCACGGCGAACCCTCGAGAGTGCCTATAGCCATCTCCAGAGCTTCCTCTACATCTCCTCATCTTTTTGTTTAATCATACACGAGATTTAAGAAGTCCATATTTACTAGTACCCATAGCAACACTACAGAGCCTTCTCTGATTATCCTTGGAAGCGTCGCAAAAACACACAGTTGGAACCAGTTACTGCGGTCCTGCTTTTTGTTGTCATCAATGCTATAATAGAAAAGTCTGACCTAAAATGCTGCATGACCTGAATTTAGCCATAGTTCTTGTTACTGTCGTCCTCGGTATGAATTTAGCCATAGTTCTTGTTACTGTCGTCCTCGGTATGGCTAATGATGTTTAATCGTTTTGTCGCTAATTGAAATTAGTCAGCTTTGGTGAAGTTGATTTACTGCAAAAGAGTGACATAGACTAGCGGTAAACCATCGCTTGCGATTCGTTAGCAGCTGGTATCAGAGTACAAAAATGTCCCACCTTAGGCATACTGATTTCAGGGAGGTGGACAATGGGGGGGAGGGGAATATATTCGTTCGAATTTGTCCCTGGGGAAGGTGGGGTGCTGGCAGTAAGCTTTGCAGACTGGCACAAGCAGGTGGTTAAATTTGCCGACTGGCTGGTATGGCATGGCGGCGGGACCGTCGCTGAATACTAGGACAACAGATATCCGAGACACTGGGCATCATTTGCGGATGTCAGGGAGCTGCTGTCAATTTGTGAGAGACTTCTGGAACTACTGGGAGAGGTGTAATGTCTGGATTAGATTAGATTAGATTCAACAAAAGTGCTAGAAACAGCTGTGAGGAAGAAGCCTATTTGTGCTTGATGGAAGTACAACCAGAGTAGTAATGAATGAAACCATAGTATGCCTGTAGTATAGTATAGTATAGTATAGTATAGTATACCATTAGTATAACTACTGGTTTGACATCAATCCATGATGATGTGGTTCTTGTAAATAGAGCTTGTCCAAGTCCTCACTCTTACTAACAGTTGAAAGCCATCATCCTAATCCTTTAATCACCGTACTGTGTGTCCAGATTTTGCTGTGATTGGTTAGCTGAGACGGCCTCTCCTCTCCTTCAGCTGGTTCCTGTGGTCGGACCAATCTTTACCAGAGGGCTCTACCAGCATCAAGGGCACGTGGACTTGTGTGCGAAATCGTAGCTACTGGTGTACGTCTCCTAAACGCAGTGTGGCTATTGCATGTCATGCCTTTTGCCCTCTGAATCGTTCTAAGAGGACACAGCAGTTTAAGCACTGTCTGACAATCACCTCAGCCACGTCATTCACCTAAATGATCTAAAAATATATATGTATCTCAGTCTATTGCTGGCTCCACACTGACAGCCAAAGAGTCACATGTCTGTTTATTGCCAGCTGTTGTTTTTGGATGTTAATGCAAAGATTTCTCCTCTTAGGTAATTTAACGTGAAGGACTGCATGTAGTATCATTTGTGTTGTTTTTAAGACAGTCAAACTGAGTTTAATTGTGGCAAAGTCCAGGCAAGTTTAAGACTAAGGAGTTTCTTAAACATCAGAGCTTCCAAAGAGGCCTTTGATGATTCAACTGGAAAGCAAACCACCTTGGAGATATCGGGATGCTGGGAGTGGAGCTTCGAGGTGACAGAGCTCTTCTATCCCACGTGCTTGTGGTAGCTTGTGTGCTGCATCAAGAGACTGGGTACGGGGCCTAATGGTTAACGGTTTGAATGCACTTCCCAATCACTGGGGGGCCCCTAATGTAGTTTGTGTATGAATTACAGCATGCCCAAAAGAATTGGGCTGGTAACCAAATAAAATAGTATAAAATATATCATTATTTAAAATTATAACCCATCAGCTATGAGCAATAATCTGGTTTGTGATTTAGGGGCCCTTTCGGACCAACTGACCAGCATCATAAAAAAACCAAACAAGCGCCGGCACTGGTTGTCAGCTGGAGTCTGCTGCAGTGGCGGGTGTCAGCAATCGCTTATTACGAACAAATGCAACAATGTGGGTGATTGACAGTAATCTGCGCCTCTGTAACTACGTTTGAAAGGCGGTATCTGGGGTTAAAAAATAACCGAGTCAGACGCACCCTCACAAAGGCTGGGGCGTGGTTTCAAAGAGTGGACTAGACCCCGAGCTAACTGACAAGGTGTTTATCACTTAGTATGTACTGAGAAATACTAAGCAAGGGGATTGCCAGTGGCTTCCTTCCCTAATTGTTATCCCCGGCTGTTTGTTTTGCTTCATGAAAAGCGACTTGATTTGTTTATTCTGTTGGAGCTTTACTCAAGGGTACATCTGATGTCGCAGTTGTTAGGCTGTAGACAGTACTGGTGGAAGCTCAAACGATGCCCTAGGCAAGCTTCCCTGCCGGCGCCCCCTGTCTGAGATGATGTGAAATTAGCCTACTAAGTTGGTGCCCCCTCAGAACACGGCCCCCTTAGACAGCCTACCTGTCGCCTAGTGGGTTGACCGACGTCGACTTTAGGACCATTTCTGCAAACACTGCACCGGCCACGGTTCCTGTTTACTTTCTCATCCGCTGATGTTGGAACCTAAAACAGTCATGAATTTTCCCACCAAAGCGCACTTGAACGTTCACTCGACTTAAAATACAGGGCAAGGCTAGGAGCTAAGAAAGTCTTTGTTATGAAACATAACACATTTAAAATAGATTTCAGGCCAAATTCCAGAAGAATTTAGGAGGATTTGTTTGCAGATGTAAAAATCTTTCCTTTGTTCCTCTTGTCTCCACCCCAGCCCTCTAGTCTAAAGGAAGGTATTAAATGCTGTTTTTAATAAAGGATGTCCTCCTGTCTTTTTCCCCCCATGGGGGCATGATTAAGAAAAGACACTTTGTTCACCGATTTTTCCAGAACAAACAGGCTAACAGCCAACAGGTCATAATAAATGCATCCTTGAACTTTGCCCCACACGACACAAACAAGGTTGTATCGTTATGGAGAAAATAAAACCCAAGCATGTTGTTGAGCTGGTTTAGAGTGGAACCGTGGCCTTGAACTTGAGGAACTGGGTCGTGGGAAGCTCTGAGCGTCAGGTTTGTAGTGGAGCGGTGGCCTTGTGAAGCCAAGATCTGCAAAGATCTGCTAGTGTCCAAGGTCAGGAGCTCCTGCGACTGTCAGAATGCCCTGAACGATAACTATGACACATTTACAGTAGTTGTTTGCACATATGGCAACAATGCAGGGAAATCTGGAGGCCTGTCATTGGTAGCAACCAAACCGCGTATTTCACTTAGCCTGGACAGCATGAGCCCATTGTATGACCCAATTTTGTCCCAAAAAAATAAAATTGACGCAGAATTTAACTGAGGAAGCAGTTCACTTTGGAGGACCATAAGATGGCGTCTGACGTAAGGGCTACGGATGTGTCAGGCTTGTGGAAGTCTTATTTTCAACTGCCCCTGTAGTGTTGTTAACTGGGATCAGCATATCTGCATATTCACTTTCATTTTGTCATGAATCCCCAGCTTTCATCTCGCCGTACTCTATTCTGAAGACACATTTCTCTGTCTCCACCGTGTTCTTGCTCCAGCCTCTGTGAACAATGGTAAATCCAACATTGAATGGGGCCAACTTTGCGCATACACATACTTGCAAGTGTGAACATGCTTGCGTTAGGTCAACCCCACCTTCGGAAGATTCTATACCTCATGCTTCTAGTTTTAATGCCTGCAGCATCCGGCATTTCTTGCCAGTTGAGCTTAACAGCTGCTAAATCCTAGCTGGAGAAAACATGAAAGCGACTGAAGAAGGGACCATGGATTAAATCCCAGCTTAGACCTTTCTATGTCCTGGGAGAAACACCAGGGCAAAGGAACAGTCAGAGAGGAAAAGGTTTTAGCAATCGAGGAGAGCAGGATGCAAGATGGTCGGCAGAAGTCAAAGTCAGGGACGAGCCAGAAATGTAGGACACACCAAAACACCAGGCAGGCAACAGATAAAGAAGCCAGAGAGGATCACATGGATGTCAAGTCTCACGTCTTACCCCATGACACTCATGTTTTTAGCCCATGGCGCCAACTCATGGCTGTGAGAGGTACGCCTCCAATGCCGTACTCCCCCCATTCGGTTATTAGCATTTTTCACATCGGTGCAGCACTATGCGTAAAGAGACCCCTCCATTTTTGATGGCTCACTGTTCCCACCAAATCGTACAGGTTTTTAATGACCCATCTCTCTCTGTTTTCAGTGTGGCTGGGTTGACGTGCACGATAATGAACTGTGGAATCCAAAGGAAACACCAGTGCTTTCTCACGCGACCTCTGGGTAGAAATCCAGACTGTTGACAGTTACTAGTTTTCCCAGGATTCCCAGAATACCCTGGGGTCTGGCTGGGTTCAGAAACGCCTCTATAATTGATGAACTTGTAGGTTCCGGGGCCATCGCAACTACCTGCTCGTCTGGAGATGCTGTAACTGTCTCTGTGTATAAATGTATCATTGCGTGCGATCTAATGCTCAGGACATTTTTAAAACAAATAAAATGCTATGAAATTTTTTGACGTTTGTTCTAGTGTTGTGCTGTATGTTGCAATTTTTCATGTGAGTGGGAAAAACCGGCGTTTAATTAAATGGCTTACAACTTTACTCCATACACGTTGATAGTTGCATATTTTCTATGTAATATAGTCATATTTATGACATGTGAAACACTTCATACAAAGAATCTGTACTGGAATCGCTGCTGGGAATCCTGTCAACTTATGCACCCAGCTGAAATGACTATGTTTCCAACTATCTTAGCAACAAACAGATCAGAGGAAAATTGCACAACTTCACTATGACAACACTGAAGCTGGGGTGGCCACATAAAACGTGACTGTTATTCACCTGATGGAAGCCTAGCCTGAGGAGTGCTGCCCATTGGTCATGGGGAGATGGGTGAGGTGGTGACAAGCTGGGTCTGCCTGCTTTGTTCATTGTTTGTGACTTTATGGTGGCCTTTAAGTCATTAAAGCTTATATTATCAGCGCACCGCTGAGTTATAGCATCCATTAATAATTCTGGAAATTCCAGTGTCAAAAACACTGACAACAATCATCTCCTGATGTGGCTTAACAGTCTCTGATGTGGCTAACAGGATGTGAAGTTTTTGGACCCGTTTTAGCCATTAAAAACTCATAGGAACACCATTGGAAAATTGGTGCTATAAACAGGCCTCATACTCTGTGGCCATTACATGACCATTCAGAGCAATCATGAAATTTAATGACTGCCATGAAGGCGTCCTTTCCCCCAGACAGAAACCCATCTGGATGTAGGCAAAAGTGTGAAAGATGATTGATTAGATCAGATTTGATTATCCATTGCTTGGGGGTCCAGGTTTGTACTCCTTACGCCAGGTTATGTGTCTTTGTGCTTCGGAAATGGTTTCCAAACTTCAGCACACGCTCCACCTTTTTAAGTCACATACCGTTTTTTTGAGACAGGTGCTGTATACGCTGTGATCATTTTAGATGTGGTTACCGCATGTTGCTCTGAAAACTCACAAGTCAAAGTGCTGATTGTGAGACCTCCTTTACACTTGGCACTAATGCTTTCTGGCATTCCATCTGAAATGACTCATTTAGTTACGTTTAGAACAGTGATGGACTTAAATTTTTCAGTTTATATGTTTGGTTTTTTTTTTTTATCGGGATAAAAGTGTAGCTTCAGAAATCATTGGGGTTCTTTAAGATTTTCTATTATCATTACTTTTTTTTATCATTGCTTATTATTATTGTTGCTATATTAGTTTTTGTTCTATGTCCCACAACCTTGACAGGATATGCTATGAGAAGATGGATGGATGGATGGATGGATGTGTTATTAGTTATTAGGGTCATAATTATTTGGGTCTTACAGTTTAGCCATTTATACCGTTCATACAGATGGTCTTGTACTGAAAACTTGCACAAGTTCTATAAGTGCCAGGAGAGCTTTAGATTCACCCTTTGTCCTGTCATCTGTTGCCCATCTCAGACAGACATGTGCATGATGTTATATCAGGCTAGGAAGCCGCTTTTCGCGCACGCATGCCGTGCCTGTTAGGAAGCTCCGCCATGAAGCATGCTGAGCAAAATTAAAGCTGATTTAACCCCATCCTCAGGAGTTTTGTGTGGGGCTTTTTTGCATAATTACAATGTAGAATATGGCAAATAAACATACGAAACTTTTAGAATGAATATTATTGCCATGTTGAAAAAACTGCTGAATTATGTTTAATTCAATGCATATTCTGTAATTAACCTTCTTTCTGTTCCAGTTGTGTACAACAGCGAGTATCTATGGTGCCCCCTAGTGGTGGGGCAAAACAGTTTGAATTGTTCCTCTTGAAGATCAGGGCTTTGAACCCACAGCTGCAACATTTACAAATTCCACAGATAAAGGATTTCAGATTGAAGTTTCAGGGCTCTGCTCTGGCGTTGTTAAGTACCGTACTTACCCGGCATTGAGAAAATGTGTAAAAAAAAAAAAAAAGGGTAAAAGGAGTTCTAAGCTGTGTAACTCAGAAATGCAGTGTCACGTTGTGAGAGGAATAGCGGCTTCTCCCGCGAGCTCTGTCAGACTGCTGAGGGGATAGACTTCGTGGCTACGTGGTTCTGTTGTCTGTGGCTGAATCCATGCTTTGAATGTCAGTGTGAAGCTGTCGGAGACGACCCGCATACCCACAGACATCTGGTTTTGTCGAGTGGCAGCAGCATGGAGCTCATACACCGAGATGCTTTATATCGGCTCTTGCTAACCGCCTCTGATTCGCCTTGTATAGGACTTTCTTTTTGCCTGCAATCCACAATGGTTGAGTAACTCTAAAGAGTCATTTGGCTATTACTGATATCATGTTTTCCTCGAAAAACTCTTTTTTTACATATATAGCAAAATGTTTTCAGGACTCAAAGGAACTTTGTGGAAAGTAAATAAATCACAGACATACTCTGGCCTATTGTAGGCTTTACAGAAAGCCCAGCGCACCTCTATACAGAATGAAGGTGATTTAATAATCTGCCACTTGCCCTCTCCCCCTGGTTGTAGCTCTGTTATGACCAGAAAGCCACAACACAATATACGAGGCCCAGGGAAAAGGAGAGGTATTGCAGTTCAAATGGATTGGTTTGGAACTGGTGCATTTCCTCCTGCAACCATTGGGTGGCAGTAATGGTCAAAATATGGGGATACCTCACCCTTGTCGAGCCTCATTTGCAGGCAAGCGAAAGACAAGTTCGTGTGATAATACACTTTTAAACATCTATGGCTTTAAAAAGTTCTTGGACCTTGCATCCTCCTGATAGTTTGCTATATAAATGGGATAGCTTGTTAATGTTGGTTTGGTAGGATGTACAGTACAGCATATTCTACAATAGATCGTTGCTACCAGCAGGTCGAGATAATCGGAGGGGAGGTCTCCATTATCAAAGGTGATTCTCCCACCTTGAGATCAGAGACTTCCTTCTGCTTTTGGAATTTATAACAGTGTTTGATTTTCAGTTTGTGTGATTGACTGATGTTCCATCCTGGGTGTTAAACATAAGCGGAGAGTTTGGCGTTCACCGAAGGATCTGGATTTCCTTATGAACGTGTTTCCTTGCCTGCGATAATAACATTGTACATTAACTAGGCCATCCGCTTTCCTAGCAGGTACATTCGACCCTTCTGCATTGTGATTCTCCCCATCGTGGTTTCGATATATCACAGGGTCGGCATAAGAAATTAAACGTGATTTGGGGGGGAATTTTGCGAAAGCCACAGACAAACACACAAAAAGTTTAGTAACTCATAAAGACATAAAATATATTATGGTGCCAAGCGTGCTTACGGCATCACTCCCGTGATATTTCGCAGTGATCATTACGGTTTTCCCAGATTGCTGGGGGCCTGCGTCCCCCCGCAATGTGGAAGGGTCTACTGCAGCCCAGTTTATACGAGGTACTGAGACACTGCGTCTGCTCTGGAAAAATACATAGATCCCCATCGCATTTACAGCAGCCCGAAGTTTTCCTGAATTTGCATACAAAACAGTCGTTTAAAATGCAGTCATTGTACATAAACATATGTCATGTTTGCTTTTAGTTCGTCAGGCATTCTTGCATGGAAAGAGCTTTTATTTGTATTGTACGAAAAACATACACTGTTTATTGTCACTGTGCACGATTTAAATTAATACGGAAAATGCGTTTCCCTTCTGCATGAACGTTCTACTGCTGCAGATTTAATTATCTAAAGTTGTGGACCATGTATCTCCCGGCACAGCATTTCATGGCTCTGTGGACGCTGTCACCGCAGCCCGAGTGTCACCAGTATAAGGGACTGCTATTGTTCTCGTGGATGGTCTGGGGCCGATTTTTTTTTTTCCCAGAAAACGCGACATGAATTTCGAAGAAGCATTTCGTCTGCGGGTTACGGAATCCAAACCCGCCATAGCTCCCTCCGGTCGTCAACTTGACAGGTCCGCCCGGCACCCTTCTCCGGGTCCAGTTTCACAGTCTGGACTCTCCTCGCCCCCGTTCCCCCGCTCATCGAGCCCGATCGCTGCTTAGCGCCTGACACTCGCATGCCCTGAACATACTCAAGGCCCATAATCTCCCCTTTGGGAGCCAGCCTGCGGGCTGAGAGATTAAGGGGTAATCTTCCGAGGCGGCAACTGGGATTTGATCGGCTCGTCTCCCTAACGAGCCGAGTAATTACAGGCACCCGGTGCACACTTCATCCGCAAAGACCCCTTCCAGATTGCTTCTCTACAAATTTCATGGGTACAACTTTTGGGGAAGGGGAAACCGCATTGGGGAGTTTAACTTTAATGAGTAGTGACCCTCTCTGGTTAACAAAAATACACAAACCCTGTGTAAAGTTGTTACGGTTTCTGTAAGTTATACTGATGCGATGACTTGTGGTTCACTTGGTATCACATTCACGTGAAACTTAATTCAGTATCAGTAACAGTATACATGGTATTGGTGACCGCTTTACTGGCCATGTACTGTAGTTGATTTTGCTCTGAATTTCATGTGCAGGATTAACTCATAGTTATGGTATCCACTCTGACCATGAAAGCATGAGAAAGGTGTTTTATCATAATAAACTGTTCCTCCTTCTTGGAATCAGTGTGTTAACTGCTGCTGTTGGGTAATTTCGGAGACGGGTGTGTAACTGAAGGAGCTTCTTCTAAGTGACATTAGCCTTCATGCCCTGACGCTGATCACCCGAATCATCAGCGGTGGTCAAGGCTGATGGCGCCACTTCCAAACGCACGTCCTGAAATGGCATATATTCACATACATGGCTGATTTGTTGACAGCACAAAACGAGAAGGTTGAGGAATAACTGATTTACCATTAATGTCCAGGGTGCCTTTGATCAATGTTACGCTTACTTTGTCAGAAGATAACTTGGCCAACATTTTAACTGCATCTCAAGAATGTCCTAGTACGTAAATACGTAGGATACTTATAAATAGAGCTGCATAGAAACTGACAGCAAACAAAATCATTCTCCTTTACTATGTTTGAACAGCACTGTTGGGCGTCCGTGTCCACATGCTTTTCACGGTGAAATATAGTAATCTAACAGGCTAGAAAGAGTATTCATGAGTTTAATGCATAAGGGTTTCCGAAGAAGATATGTGATCGTCGTCAGCGGGGCAAGGTGTGCATGCACATGTGTGTGTGTGTTTAGGCTAACCGGGACACTGGCTTTGTTTGCACGGAACTCATGCATTTAATTAAAGCGTTACAGTGCAAACCGAATATAATCTTCGTATAAATAATTGCCCCAGCGGCAAGCGAACAGCTAAGAAATGCACCCAGCCGAAACTGTTAAAAGCTATTCAATTTCTTTAGATAAAAGAATCTACTTAGCAACCTAGTATGGTAACAGTAATAACAAAAATTATATTAATTTCCATTTAATTGTGAAAATCTATAAATAGTTCACTTTCAATACCCTCAGCTTGCATCAGAAGCGAATAAAAGCAAGTTATTTATTTATTTATTTATTTGACTAGCGGACAAAGGAAAAGATTTTACACTTCAAATTGAAATGTAGCAGTAAAAGATCAATAATAAATGGCAATTTGCTGATATGAAGTGTTAATGATCAATTTAAATCATGTCATTTCCTCCAAGTTTGTCTCTGCCATTTTCAGACTCAATTTTTTTAAAAGAATGAATTAATGAATGAATTTTAAAACCTCTGGTATTATCGCTTAACATAAGGTACCCAGAAGATTCGGCTTACCCCTAAATCCTCACGTTATTTTGTGGTCGTGGGGGGCGGCTATAAATCCGCATTACCTCCTTGTTTAAATGGTAAATAGTTGAATTAACGGTTAATAGAGAATAATTCATTTTCTGATCCTATTACGATCGCCATGTATTCTGGTATTCACTCACAAAATGCAACCATCGCCCCAATTTCTTTGCAGCCCTTCATTCTAGTCTGTATTTGTAGATTTAACCGTTTAATGTCTGGGACTGAAGGTGGGACTCCATCTGGGCGGATTAGACTCGCTTTATCTTCTTATGCCCAAATGGCTCCATGCTTCTTCTCTCTTCTCAGTGTCATTTAAACAGTGTGTGTACTTCTCACATCGCCCCGATTCCTTCTCATTTTTATTGAGGACTCTCTCCGCTGGTCATTTCTACTTTTTCTTCCCCCCCCCCGGACTTCGTCCCAATCTCGCTTTGTCTGACTGGCTTTTCAGCTGTTTTTAATCCAGCGGGGTGTCAGATCTCTGCCCCTTTATGAGAATATAACGCCGGGCTCCCTGTGCACCCATCAAGACCGCTTTCATAAACTCCGCTACAATTAATATTGCGTCACTTCATATGCTATACTTCTCTTTGTTATATATTTTTGTGGACAGCTTGACATTTTACAACTTAATGTGGGAAAGACATGGAGTTTTCTAGCAACAAGCGCAGCGCCGTATTTATTTCGCTTATTCTAATTACTATGGTGGGAAATATTCTGTGTGCGCGGAGGTCCAGCCTCAGAAAATCAGGTAAGTCGCCGGACCTCATGTCTTGTTATTTCTGCGAGACGAAACCCCGCCTTACATAAGCACATTTACAATTTAACATCTTTGTTACCCATCTAATAATGAGTAGTAGCCTAACTGATGCGTGACACTTTTACAGTGTACGTTTAATTTAAAGAGGAGGAAGTAAGTGGTTTGATTATTACACCGTTTACAGCACAGGTGAGACTCCTGCATACGGAATATATAAATATAAAACATGGCTGTGGGAATTTACGCCGCCGGGCGGAGCGCCGGGCGGCGCAGCCGCTCGCCGGACACCGCCTCTAGAAACTGACGAGAAGCTTAATGAAATAGCCTAATGCAGATAATTATATAAATGAAGTTTCTTAAACTATCCTACGACACACGTAATGCATTTAACACCTGGTTTGTGTGTAACGGTATAATAGTATAATTGTTAATTTCAACAAAATATCTGGAAATGAAGAGAGTGGAACTCAGTGTAGCTTGATATAACATGCTATAAAGTATAAATCCATCCATACGTTTTCAAATCACTTACAACCTTCATTGCGCGGTCGAAGAACAAATTACATTCATGACGAGTTTATGTACTCAGAAAATATGACTCAATTAACTCCGACTTGTGCAAATACTACTTATCAATAACGCGAGAACATGTGGGGAACGCGTTATATGAATCATATGTGTGTATTTGATTTAAAAAGAACTTTATTGTGTTATTGTTGTCACAATGAAGTATTATGGGTAATTAAATTGAGTGCGCATCCCGTGGGTTTTGATATGTGACATGCAGTCATATGTCTATGTACAAATGTCGCTTCCCAGACCTGATTCTGGCCGTTTTCATAACCTATTAAGACCCACACTCAGTCCGAGCCATACTCCCCTATTCGACCAGGGGTAGTCCACCGTTGCTGGTAGCAGCGGAACTATTGAACGTAATATTTGGTTTCCCACCATATAAATGTTAAGTGCTTTTAAATGTCAACTTCAAGGCTCTAATTGGCGCGGCTAGATTAAAGGTCAGGCATATAATTGTCACTGGTAGATTAAATAGACTTAATAGTGTATTATATATTGCCATTTAGTGTAACATGATTCATGGATGTTGGTTTCCTGTGGATATGCCAATATATCCCTCTCCCCCTTAGGTATGTAATTTAACCTCGGGGCGGGGGGGTTAGCCTCCCGCAAACGCCTGTATACATGACAGCGGTGCCAGTGCGTTGTTATGCTAGCTTGCACCTCCTACTTAAATGCCCCTTGCTGGCACAGCTGTATTCTTGGTTTCCTTTACCCCCCCCCACATGCACACAAACTGTTGTCCTTATAAATAACACATCACCTTCAGTTTCTGCACCTGGTCTCACAGGAAGAAATTAATTCGGTCAGTTTTCAAGACTGCACATATGGACCAGGACCGCAGTGTTAGAGTGTTAGTCTAGGGCATAATCGCGGGGCATAAGCCGGGGGCATAAACTGGGGGCATAAGCTGGGGGCATAAATGTGGGACATAAGCTGGGGGCATAAACTGGGGGCATAAGCGCGGGGCATAAGCTGGGGGCATAATTCTGGGACATAAGCTGGGGGCCTAATTGCGGGACATAAGCCGGGGGCATAAGCGTGGGGCAGAAGCGCGGGGCACAAGCGCGGGGCATAAGCTCGGGGCACAAGCGCGGGGCATAATCGCGGGACATAAGCGCGGGGCATAAACTGGGTGCACAATCGCGGGGCATAAGCGCGGGGCATAAACTCGGGGCATAAGCACTGCGCACACTCACTGCAGTTTGCTCACATCTATTCATCTAACCCGATTGTAATGTTTCAGCAGTGCTGGTCGAAGCTCATGTGTTGCTTCAGCCCCCAGCCCATCTCCCAGCTAACTTCACCAGCTAATTTCTCTTTCTCTCAGGCAGTGCACTGCTTTGACGCTTCACATGCTGTCATACGTTGGGTGGGGAGCTTGCATGTGGGGAGGGGGGCACCAGGGGTGCAGCTTGCAGGGGGTGGCTGGCGAGAAAGACACCAGGCTCCCCCTCAGAAGATGACGCCCTAGGTGGCCGCCTATGTCGCTAATTTAGCTGATCAGCCCTGCATTTCAGTCATGTATTTGGACCCGCGCTCTGTCTCGGTTTGGTTCGGTTCTGATATTTGGGATCTGAGGATCCTGAGCGTTCAGACCCCCGCGTTCTGGCTGATGCTCCACCTTGCCAGAGGTGATTATTCACGGTGGCCTTTCGGGTCTGACGGGATTCCGTTCGACTGCCTTCAGAGCGAGGTCATGGAAAGACTCTCGGCTGCTTTCCTGTATTGCTGAGGGCTTGATCTGAAAGGAGCCAGAGGCACAAATCAACTAATGTTTAGTTCATCTGCCCATCATGTCCACTAAACTGCCCTTTGGCTTAATTTTGCTAGACTGGTGTGTATTTTTTCCTCTGTGTCCGTCGCTGGCGATTGTTACTTGAGATCATTCTAAAGAGAGTAAAACCTGGCTGCTAGAGGACCTGGTGCAGACCAGTGTGTGAGGCTGGGCAGAGCGCTGGGCAGTTTTAATGGTCTGTGTCCCTCGTCATGGTCCGGTTGTTTGCTGACCAGGGTGTCAAGCCGTAGGGGATGAACGCACCTGCTGACCGCACACCTGAAAAGGCCGCCACTGCCCCTACCCCAGTACCCCCACCACAGAGGTCGCCACACTTGGCTGGAGAGAACATCGCTGTCTGTCTGGTACCGGGCAGCAGGAGGGGTTTGGATTAAGGAGGGGGGGTCCAGGTGCTGCAAGTAGAGAAGAAATGGGAGCATGGGCCATGGAACGCACCTGAACAAGGGGGGCGTGGGGGGGCATAAAGTCATGCCCATTTGACTGTGTGCTTTTGGAAAACTCACATATGACCTTCTCCCTCTTCATTTTCCTCCTAAATCTCCAAAGCCTGCTCGCCTCACGATGCACTTTTTTGCCTCGCGATGCATGTTGAGATTCTAATGCCGCCAATGACGTAACAGTAAACGTACAGTCTACGAATACTGCTGATTGGTACATGGTAAATGGACTGCATTTATATAGCGCTTTTCTACTCCTACGAGTACTCAAAGCACTTTATAAATTCACTTCTCACATTCACCCATTCATACACCGGTGGCAAAGGCCGCCATGTAAGGCACCAACCTGCACACCAGGAGCAATTTGGGGTTCAGCGTCTTACTTAAGGACACTTTGATGGGGTCAGGAGGAACCGGGACTCAAACCTGCAATCCTCCGGTTACCGGACAATAGCGCTACCTCCTGCGCCACCATCTACATATCAGACCACAGCAGATACAGTAACCTGTATCATTTGCATCGCCTAAAATCTCTTTTTTTGTTTTAAGAAACACAAAAAATATAAGTCAGGGTCTTATTAATAAAGTGTTAGCAGTTGACAATTGGGGATTGTTTCCTGATTGCTCATCACTGTGTGGTTAATGACGCTTTGAAATTAAGCAGACAAGCACAAGTAGACCAAACAGTGGTGGCACATTTGTTTTCTGGCATTTTGGAAGTTCCTGCCTCTCGCTTTTATGGTTTAAATGACCTTGCTCAGTGTTGCGTTTGGATTACTGCTACTTGGCTGGTATTTTTGCAGCTGTTTTCTAGTGATGGACAAAATGAGGCTTCATGAACCATTTGATGTATTTTTTGACCCCACTAGATGGTGCTCTTGGTTTGGTGTGGGGGGGTTGGGGGGGGG
>JAODLD010000046.1:5718003-5739373 GCA_026781065.1 Mormyrops boulengeri
CTTCATGAACCATTTGATGTATTTTTTGACCCCACTAGATGGTGCTCTTGGTTTGTTTTGGGGGGGTTGGGGGGGGGCGTGCGTTTTGCCCGTTTTTGTACCGAGAGCTCCATCTAGTGGGGTCAAAAAATACAACAAATGGTTCATGAAGCCTCATTTTGTTCATCACTACTGTTTTCCTTTATTAAAAAACGTACAAATTAATGTAATCTGTAAATTATAAATGTGTGTACAAGACGGGGAAGATGAACAGAAGACAGGGAAGTCCCAGAAGTGGCTAAAATTTATCTTCGCTGTCTGGACTATGTTTGAAATACGTCCTAGTTATTCTAGAATTTAGGGTTAGCTTCTTATTCTAAGTGGGCACTTGACAGGAGAGCTCAGGTGGTTAAACCTTTAGGTGGTGGCCGCTTGCAGCAGGGCTGGTGAGTCTCTGGCTGTCCTCCTCCACTGTCTACCTTATACCACTCCACCGCATTTTCTGTTTCTTAGTGGCATTGGCCACAGATGGGCTCCTGGGTTCGGAGAGATGGATGGAGAGAGTGAGGAAGATGGAGACAGGGTGGGCTTGGATGTGACTCACACATCACATCACTACCAAGCTGAAGTCCCATGAGGTCCCAGTTTCGTTAACTCTTATTACCCATAATCCATTTAATCAAAAATGCAAACAGAAATCAGTGCTGGACTTAGGTTTACAGTCAGGATGTTTGGCAGTTGTAAGACATCACGTGACACTGAGATGGAGCCCCGTGGATTTACATTAACATCTGTGATTATGGAAGCTGAGCTACATGTATTGATTTATTCACGTAGTATTCCTTTTTAGCTTTCCGCAATACATGCTCTTTCTCTGCATCGCAGCGGGATTTATTAAATTGCTTTTGTCCAGCTATTTATTAGAGCAGTGTTTCCCAGCCTGGTCCTCAGGGACCCCCAGCCGGTCCATATTTTTGGTCCCTACCAGCTCCCTGCCAAACAATCCACATTTTTACTCCCTCCCAGCTACCTGCCAAACAGTCCACATTTTTCCTCCCTACCAGCTCCCTGTCAGACAGTCCACATTTTTGCTCCTTCCCAGCTCCCTGCCAAACAGTCCACATTTTTGCTCCTTCCCAGCTCTCTACCAGACAGTCCACATTTTTGCTCCCTCCCAACTCTCTGCCAGATGGTCCATATTTTTGCTCCCTCCCAGCTCCCTGACAGACACCCCAAATTTTTTCTCCCTCCCAGACAGTCCACATTTTTGCTCCTTCCCAGCTCCATAGTGGATTGTCTGGGGATCCCACACGACTGGGTTGGGAAATACTGTATTAGAGCTTTTCAGCCATTTTCCTGGGCGATGTTGATGTCAGGAGTGAGCTTTTGAAATAGGAAAGTGTCCTGATTCTCCTAATTGCGGCACGTGACGGGGATGAAACACTGAAAGTTCAGTATAGACCTCTGGAGGCTACAACTCTGGAACAGAGAGTTCCACCGTGTCCCAGCTGCCTCAGGCTGCTCGATATGAGGTCCAATTGCTAGGTGGGTTTTATGTATACAAGTCTTTAGTTTTTCATTTGAGATTTTGTGTTTTTATGAGTTCAGGAACAGTAAAGACACCTTATTCACTGTTGGAGCCCCGTCAAGACAGTACATTAAGTTTATTGCAGTCTTGAAATACCATGCTCATGATGTCAGCTTTGTACAGAGAGTGAACCCAGAATTGCTTTTAAAAATGTTTTATAAAAGCTGTTGTGTGTCACTCAGGCCAGTTGAGTGGCTCATCTGGTTGTGATGTCATCAATGTGCGACGTGTGTTGCACCTTGCTGTCACAGAGCGCCTCAGCCCTCCCTCACATGTTCGGCTGGACACGGTGAACTGCACGGCCATCAGAGTGAGATGGAGGTCGCCACGACGACACCTCAGCGTCATCACCGGGTACAAGGTACGGCCACCCCCCCAGCTTAACCTGCGTCTTGTGTCATGTGACGTAAACACTGCTCAGGGCTGAGGTGGAGAGTTAACCTAATCAGTGTTTACAAACTCTGTGGATAATCAGGTTTTTTTTCCATAGACATGTCACTACATTTACGTTCATTTTATTTAGCGGACACTTTTATCCAAAGCAACATACAAATGAAGCAAATAGCACATTTCAAACATATGGCTGTAGTGGAGTCAAGGGAAACACTTTACTTAATGGGGCACAAATAATGTAGTATAATGTTCTTACTCATGTATTAATTAAGCACAAACAAACTCTTAGTTATATACTGATGTCATGTTAATTCATCATTAATGAATCATGTTTTATCTCAAGCAGTTACTATATTTGTTACTATACAGTATCTGTTAATTCTGTAAACCTTTGTGAACTACTGAAGGAACTACTGAACTTTGTGAACTACTGAAGTCATGAATAACACAAGTAAAATACTGATCTCATGTTTGTACATCATTAATGAACCGTGATGCATCTTTTATCTCAAGTAGCGGCTATTTTTGCTCATGATCTTCAGTAGTAACTGAATTATTACTAAGTATTTGTGCCCCATCAAGTAAAGTGTTAGCAAGTCGATTGGGCATAAGGGAAGCTGGCCTGAGATTCTAATCAATGATCAGGTACAAGTGAATCAGCACTGGAGCAGCAGCTAAAGAACAACAACTTATAACAAAGTAAGAACCTAATGAGACTGCTACTCAAGTCAGCAGAAAGTAGCAGAACAGCGGGAGTGTTCATGGAACATGCAGTAGTGTGAGAGTTATTCCTGGATCAGATGGGTCTCCAGGAGTGTCACAATAATATCTATGTTTTATCTAAGGCTTGACCATATTGTTGTGAGTTTTAAGCTTAGTTTTCCTTGGCTCAACATCTGCCATCCCCCATTCAGCAAGAATGATGTGTTGCTGGAGAGAAAACAGTCACATCTGAAACCTGACTTAGAACCTGGTCTTTATCCTTGCTGCTGTCATTTGTCAAGGCTGGTTTAAGTTAGAAAACACTTGCTAGATGAGAACCTTTTTTGCTTCCAGACCACACAGTATTCACACGCAGCACACTGGGCACCAGGGATTAGCTGCATTGACTTGTGGGCAGCATCTGAAGAGCTGGAGCGGGAAAATGTTTCTGTTGCCATTTACCAGAAGGGATAACTGTCTTGTAAGGAGACTCCCTGATGGATGTCTGTAAGAGAACTGCCCCCGAACTATGAATATCAATGCTCCGGCAATGATGGCAAGGCTGGGATTTGTCTGGCATAGATCCATTTGCCACTGAAAGCACACGTGTGGCTCCACCCACCAGCCCCAAATCCTTTTCTTACATGTGCATGACTAATGGCTCTCGGAAGACTCAATCTCAATCAGAGCAAGGTACCGCCCCCAAGCACTGCTCCCCGGGTGCTGAATTAGCTGCCCCCTGCTATGTCACGACGTCACATATGGGTTAAATGCAGAGAACACATTTTGTTATTGTGCACTGTGTGCTGTGGTGTGTCACAATGACCACTGACCACTTAATTCTAATAAGGAAGATAAGGAGACAGCAGAGCAGTGATTGTACCCTTTATTTATTGTAAAACGCGTCTATGCTCATGACCTCTGTTGATATGTAGGACTGCTCTGAGAACAGCTGGGCTGCTCCTAGTCTTGCACGACCTGATTTTACCGAGTTCAACGTGTCCCTGGGTCAGCGAGGGAGGGGCTTGCGTTTCACTTCTTTAACCAATCAATGTCTTCGTTGTATGACATCACCACACTAATTAAAGCCAGTGTTTTCTGTTAAGTGGCAAGTTGCACAGATTTTTAAAATACCTGTTTTATCGCATATTCGTATGTACTCGTATTTTATTGTGTATGCTAAGATAAAAATAAGAATCTGCTTATCTGAGGAAGCTGTACAGAGCAATGTGGTGATGTCACTCTGGGGGTGACCAATCTTATCCGCAAAGGGCCGGTGTGTGTGCAGGTTTTTGGGATAACCTTTAGGTCAGCTGTTCAAACCCAGGTGTGAGGACCCTTCAGCCAATCAGCCCTCTAGTTAGTAATCTAATTAAGTTACAGTGACAGCCCAAATGCCCGACGGCACTTTCTGGATAAGATCGGCCGGCCACCCATGTGTTATTCGATGGAGGCTGTGATTAAGGAAGTGGGGGCCTCTAAAACCATTTGGCCTGCACTGTAAATAAACAAAAAACATATGAGCATATGAATGAGTAGTTCAGAGCCTGATCAGCGGCCTCCCACTTCCTATCTGTGTTTGTGTGTCTTCAGGTCTTCTACACAGAGAGGAAGCACAATCGTGCAGCAGGACCAACGATTGCCCTGGATGTGCCTTACAATATGGGCACTCTGACCACTGTGAGTCCATTAATTGCCTGTGTGTCAGTCCCGCCCTAATATTTATCACTTAAGCCTAATTATTACACTGCTGATAATCCCCCTTATTCATACCTCCTGGATAATGAATTCTGACAATGACTAATCCACGGACTGGTTTCATAATGGATACTGCAGGAGTAGAATCATCAACCATAATTGTTCCTCTTTCTCTCGGAGACAGGGTTTAATGGACAGCACAATGTTTGTTGTACCTGAAGATTATTACTTTGCTGAGAAGATAGATCTGACAAAACTACATATATCAGGCCTAGAAGCTTTAAGTTAGGCTCTTCTGCTTTTCCCTTTGAGCTTAACCTAATGTATCAGTAAAGGAATTACTATCTTGATGACACATTTTTCACAGTAAATGTCATAAGCCTATAATTTTAAATTCTTAACTGTCACATCAACTTACTGCTAGTGACTAATGAACATTTGCTAAAAAATGTTACTGGGTGAGCGAAACACAGGACTGCGAATAATGAAAGCCGTCATAAAGCATAACGGACAATCGGATGACTGATAGGACGATTTGGGTGTGACAGATGTGCCGCCATGGAGCCGATGCCGTTATCTCTGTCTCCACAGGATGCAGTGATCGCGAAACTGCGGCCTGCCACCACGTACCGGGTCAGTATCAGGGCCTTCAGAAAGGAGGGAGAGGGCCGACCCAGCACAGCGCGGGATGTCAGAACCGCGTCACGAGGTGGGCGGGGCTGCCTGGAGGCTGTGTAGCTGTCCCTCTCACTCTTACCCTAACCATAATCCCTTTACCCATAATCCTTTGCCTATATCAGGAGTGATGTAAAGTTATGCGGGCTCTCTATAAAAGGGTTAAGCATAGAAAGATATGTGGAACAAATTTTACTGTCAGAGATGTAAAATCAGTTCATAGACAATGAAAATGAGATACCCATTGAACCACAGATGATCAGTCCGTTATTAAAAAAATTAAGAAGCTTTAGCAGGTTGTACTGAGCCATAAAGAACCCTAAATTATCAGCACGGAGGCAGCTCTTGCCTTAATGGCGGTATGTTTGTTTTTATGCATGTAGTTTGGTATAAGTTTGTGTGTAAGGAATATTTTGAATAGACTCTGACTCTGGTTGTGCCATGTATTATCACTGTGCCCCGCAGACACCTGCAGATCCCCTTCGCTTCCCACGCAGCCCAGGGTGTCTGTCATGTCAGACACAGAGCTCGCATTGTCATGGAGACAGGGTGAGGCGGAGGGAAGCTCGCCAGTGCTGTACTTCCTGGTGGCCTACATCAGGTGGGTCTGGGTTCTAGACCCGGGGTTTGTTCTGGATAATGTTTAGTACAGTAAGCCTAGCTGGCTGGTCTGCAGTGATACCTCATACCTTGGCAGCTCTGCAGGAAGAACTGATGAGGTCTTGGATGCACGGGGTGGTGTTACTGTGTGAAAGTTTGTTCCCCTGCATCTTCCACACTGCTTTGGACATTCTCTAGCATGCTTAAAATGCCCCCAGCACACGTCTTCAGTCTGTTTAAAGAAGCTGTTTCTTTGTCCAGTGTCCCATATGCCTGAGGCACTAACAGTGGCGGTAATGGTGAGGAGAGAAACCTTTCTAGGTAGGGGGTGGGGAGGTAGGCTGAGTTCGAGTGCCTGGGCTTGAGGTGATAAAAAACTTCTTGCACACACAGCTCTCCTGGCATCCGTCTGAGACCTAAGGCGGCCATATTGAATCTACGCTGTTAGGCACCGACTGGGTCCCCTATGAAATGAGATCCATCTAAGAAAGGTCCTTTGCCAGATCCTGCTCAAAACAGCAACCACCACATTTGTAGGCTGTTAGGATTTGCTATGTTTGGATGCCTTACAATTCAGGCCTAGTTTCTCATCTGGCCATTCGAAGGTGGGTCTAAATTGCACCACATAAAAACTCCTGAGGCTCATTGTCACATTACTCATGTTAACCAATCACATTGTGCCGCATGGGGTCAGGGTTAAGTAGACGGTTTTAAGCTAGACCTGCTCAGCAGGAGAGGATATTTCTCTGTTTGTTCAGTTGCAGAGTTCAGACGTTTGAGGTCGCTGGACCCCTAACGGTAACACAGCATGTTTTTTATTAACATGAGTAAACCGTGCTGACATAAATCTCAGAACGAGCCCATTTACGAGGCAACACAATACTCCACAAGCTGTATCTGAAAGGACGCCATGAGCACTGTGAGAAGCAATGGTTTTTATGGATGCTTTGAAAGCTGCCATGAACTTCTTGGCACCAAATATGGTGGCTGCTTATCTTCTTCTTGAAGCACATGTTCTTGAAGGAACGCAGCTTGTGCTTAGCCTGTCAGGGGACCAAACTTCGAAGCTTTGCACAAAGATGTCACAAATTATGGAGTAAAATTTCCCTGCATCCAGGGGCACCATGGGGAACATTAGGTCCCAAAAAGCCTGACATATTGAGCCCCTAATCCAATTATGTCCTAAATTGTTTAGGGCCTCTCTCACTCAGGGGCCCTTGGAATTGTTCTAACAATCCCCCCCCATTGCCAGTGTGGGGAAAACTGGGTGTGGGGAGTTTGTTGTCAATCTGGTAAAAGACTGTCACTGGGTTACCTGCTCAGAACATTCAAAACATCTCCTGCATTGTTTTCCATACTGTGAGGATCCAATAGTCAACACAATGGAACTACGACAGTTGGGGTGATTATATTAATCAGGGTCTGAGCCCTGACTTGGGATATATTAGCACGTCTATAACTACTGTCCTGTGATCGATCTCCCTTGCCCCCACATTACTGCCTAGAATTACTGGAAAGGTCTTCAGAGGTAAACAGTGCAGGGGTGGTGGTTGGGTGAGCTGAAAGACAGAAATTTGCATCATGGAGTGATGTTGAACATGCCTGAACTATATTCTACAATCCCATTTGTTTGCGGCTAAAACTGTTTCAGAGCTTTGGCTCCACTCTGTCACCCGAGAGTTGAGACCACTCTTATTTGTTAACATTGTACACTGGTTCCTGACAGCTTTGGCAAAAATATACATTTCTTTCAGGCCTGAGCTGGACTTGGAGTGGATCCATATTAGGGAGCCAGTCATCTCCAACTCTATGGTTCTGAAAGGCTTGGTTCCCAACACCCAGTACCAGTTTGTGGTCCGAGCGGTCAACAGGCATGGAGTGAGCCTACCCAGCGCTGTGAGCGAGCTGGTCCGGACCTTCAGTAAGTGCCCTAAGCATTACTAGTGTGATTGTATGCTTTGTATTCAGATGCCATGCTTCTGTCTTTTTCCTGACTCTCTTATTAGCACTCTCCAGAAGGAAGTCACTGACTATCAGCTTTGTCTGCACATATGGCATATATCATCCACCGGTAATGCAGCATCATTTTGGAAAATACGCTGACATAAGCAGTGGGGCTGAGAACAGAGAGCTGACGTTGAAAAGACTCTTGAAACCAAATCTGAGTCACTGAGCTTTCAGCCGCTGCACTTCACTGCACTCAGAAGTAGCTTATACTTCCTGCAGAGGTCAAGACATTTCCTGTCCAGTTTCTCTTGGGTTGTGCTCCCTGCTCACCAATATCTCTGGCTGTTTTTCCTGCTGTCCAACCTCTCTTGGGTTGTTTCCTGCTGTCAAACCTCTCTTGGGTTGTTTTTCTTGTTGTCCTACCTGTGAGGTTGTGTTTCCTGCTGCCCAGTCCCCCTTGGTTTGTTAATGCCTGATATTTGGTACAGCACTGAGAGACCGATGTACAGGTTAGTGGTCAATAGGTCATGGGTTTGTTGGTTAACCTTAAAGATCACACTGTGAAGTATCTCCTCACATTCTCGGGTTACCAGTAACCTTTATCCATAATGTCCCATATCTGTCATGCAACATGGCTCCACAGGGTAGGTAACAACCTACCTGTCTAGGCTTTAATGGAAGATCCTTTATTTTTATCTTCATGTCAGCATGGTGTTAAGGAAATCCCAGGTTATGGATAATGGTCCCGGGGCAGAAGAGACATTGAGTAGGCTGTAGAGGAAGAGGCATGCCTTGCAGTTATGGGGTAGGGTTAAACTAGACTATGTTAAGTATCTTAAAGAGGGGCCATTTGAGTTTGGAACCCCCCTCCCCCCCCACGTCAAACTCCATTTGAATTGATGAGGTGACTTTTCATCCCTTCGTCCTCATGAACAAGACTGAGAATGAAACAAACACAGTCAGCACACTGGGGAGTGGTGTGTGGCTCAGGGGTTAGGGCTGTGTGCCTGGGGCTTGAAGGTTGCCATTTCCGGCCTTTTCCTTTAGGGTCTTCATTGAGGCCCCTAATCCCTGGAGGGCTTCAGGGGTGCCGGATAAATGGCTGACTCTGTGCTCAGACCCCAAGCTTCCCTTTTGACTGTAAATGTGACTCATTGGAGAGTAGGATAAGATATATGAAATGAAGCCTCGAAATGTACTTGGGCAAATGGTAAATGAAGCATTCTTGCGTCTTAAAGTTGGATGGTGGGACTCCTCTCCCCCTGGCCATCTACAAAGAGATAATGACACCAATAATATATCAGTCTAATGCTGTCAAATAGCTACGACTATCCCTGTGCAGTGATTAGTTAGTGTTATGTTTGGGGAATCCAGACCTGAAGTCCAGCCCAGCCCTTCCACTGTGCTCAGTTCAGCTTCCACTGCCTCGCTGGAACATTCTGATCACGTCCCCCCCCCCTTTTTGAATCTTTGTTTGGTGTTGTGTGTTTGTTGCTGTTACTGAGCTGTCTCTCTTTTCTCTTCTCTCTCTTCTCTTCTCTGATTTTGGCAACTGTTATGGTTCATGTCATTAAAGATGTCTCGCTCTGTACTTGGATCTAATCTCCCCACCTTAACAACTGCAATTTTCAAAGAGCAAATTTCCAAAATTCACTCAGTCCACAGCCTGGCCGTTGTTATGGTCTCGAAAAGTAGGGGGCCCCAGCCACGACATTTCTGGATTTTCCCCGGATGATTGCACCGTTTTCAGCTCTCAGTCTGCTGTCTGTTGTGCAATAGCTTGGTGGGTCAACTACAGAATGCAGCGATCACTTTTAAATAGTTTGTTGTAAATGACATTACTGGTTAGTGAAATCAAAGTCCTGTGTTTGAAACAGAATGGACATTCATATCTTGTGTCCATCCACAACGATAGGGTTTGATTGAAAGAAATATAGACATGTCAGTCATGGCACTGACTTTTACTGAAAAATAACAAGAAACTTCGGTCAGAAAAAAATCTATTTACAACACATTATTGGATGTTTCTGAATAATGTATTCGTATTCAGCTGCATCTAGCGGTTCTCAAACTGTGCCATTACACACTGGTGTGCCTTGGTGAGGTGGCCAGGTGTGTTTTGGAATTAGTCTTATGATCTTTTACATGTAAAGGTCTGCCTTGGAAATATTTTTTTTCCTGAAGTGGAGAGTCTTGTTTCAAAAACATCTGAGAGTCTCTGAGCTACACTAACCCTCTACACTAGCCAACTACGCTAGCCCGCTAGCTAGCGCGCCGTCTTCTTCACCAACCTAAGCCAGCAGGTGAAGCTGCTACGGCGACAGGAGGTAATTCTTCCTCCGCGTCCTCGAGCCTTATCTGCACCGCCTCGTCTGTCTTCTTTATAAAAAAGCTTCTTTTTTTTACCCATAATTCTTTTGGTAAAGAAAGTTTGTTTCGTAAAGTAAAGTAGCTAGCTAGCTACCACCAAATGTCAACAAAGACAAGCCCAGTCCCCAGTACTCTCCCGTAGTGTGAAGTAGATCTGCTGTTTGAGGACTCAAAATATACTTTTGATCAACGATATCATATTATTTCTGAGGGCTTTAAAGTAGGATCAAAATGACAGGATAATAGATCAGGGTTGTTTATTATTATTATTATTGTTATTGTTCTTTGGAGAAAAAAAACCCGGGAGATCCAGGGTTATTAATAAAAGATGCTTGGCTCTAGCCCAGGCCCAATGACGCCTATGGTCCATGGGCCCATTTCTGTGGAATTTTGGAAATTTAATGAAAGTTCTTTGTTGCGTTACATGTGGCCTCTTGTGAGTTTTGGTTCCCAAACTGTAACATATGATGAGGAAGCCTGACTTTAGGTCTTCGACGTCTCATCTTCAAAATGACATAAAATTCGCTTGGAGAGTTTTGGAAATTTGCTCTTCAGTTAGACTTCATGTACGTTGACATGAGATCCAGAAACTATGTAAAATAATGGTATAATAATGGTAAATGAATTCCAAATGAAAATGCCTTTTTTCAGCTTGTAACTACTCTGAGATGGCATACATACCACACCGTGGCTGGTGTTTAACTGGAGTGTGCTTCAGCCTGCGACATTTTGCAGGTGCTGAGGAGATGCCAAGTGGAAACCATAGACGACCTCATCATACCAGCTCCAAGATCACAGAGGCCGCCTTTGATACAGATGATTCAGACCATGACGTCTACGTCGAGGAGGTAAGCATGCCCGAAAAACCTTTAAATATTCTCCATGCGTTTGTTTGAATTCCTAATGATTCTTTTATTTTATAGCTCTACCCGTTTCCTGTCATCCGGAGACATAGAAACAGGAAATCCCAGCTGAGGTCCAGGACAGGAAGTCCCGCCTCCCAAACTGAGATAGCAAATGTGGTATTTCGGCAGATAGCTGCTGCTTCCAACACCACTGGCAGCGTTTCGGAAAGTGTCATGACGAGTCTCCCCAGGACCACCGGAGAGTTGTTGCCCCCTAGTACCACCCTAACTGCCGCCACATCTCCAATTACTCTCACAAACGCCACAGTAGGGTCTGTTAGACTTGCCCCCTCAGCTATCAGACGCTCTAATCTTACTCCCATCGAGTCCACAGCTGCGCCTCCCCTAGACCATGTTCCTCCCAGCTCCCTGACCATACATCCTCCTTTAGCCCCCAACTCCTCTGGCCCCACAGCTTCTTTTTTGGCTCCCACCCCCATGGACACTGTCCACCCATGGAAGGGTGCTGCCCCCCGCCTCAGCGATCTGGCATGCGAGGATACAGCGTGCCCCTATGACAGTTTCTGCATCGATGACTATGACAGCGGAGGCTCACGCTGTCACTGCAGCCTGGGCCGGAGAGGGGACACCTGCTCAGAAGGTGAGCGACTGCGCTATCCCAGGATGCTCTGCTTATGGTCCTCCCTGTCATCTCTGTGTTGTACGTATGATCTCAGTTTTTGCTGATTTGAGGAGAAAATGTTATTAGTCACTGTCTTCACCCCTCATGATATCTTATCCCAGTGAGATGGTTGCCCTCCCCCCCATTAAAGTCATCATCTTCCTGACCACTATTTACCTTTAAATATGTATAAGGTGTAGACAGGTGGAAATTTCAGGTCCAGAGAGTAAAAGTCCAGATCAAGATTTTGTTTCAACCAACCAGTTAAGTATAAAGAGTCACAGTTACAGAGTATTCAAATGGTTGGTTGAAACAAAATCTTGGTCTGGATTTTTATTTCCTGGACCTGAAATTTCCACCTCTGGATGAAGGCATGGAAGGTCAGGGAGAATGTGGTGTTTCCCAAAGCTTTTCCACATCCCAGACACGTTCAGTTGTATTACATGTGGCTTTTTATAATTGTTCTCATCTTGTAAAATGTAATTCTAGAGCTCAAAGTCATCGCTGTTAATTATCTTAGCAGATGTTGTGATTTGAAGCATGTCATACAGGACACACTTACATGCACTTTTATTCATTTTCATAGCTCCGTATAATGATCTCTCAAATGTATGATCTTTCGATTGCAAACCCAGTGTTATAACAACAATGGCAGCTGCGGTTTCTCTGCACCAAAACTGCAGTGTAGAAGATGTCACATGGGACATTTGTCAGGCTGGTCTCAGCGCTGAGAGGCAGGGTTGCTTATGATGTGATTAGAGCTACTCTTGGTGTCAGTGTTGGTGCTGGTCTTAGCATTCATGGTGGTGGTAATTGCTTTGGTGCTGGAGGTAATTGAGCTGTTAGTAATGGTTTGGGTTTTCGTGTAAATATTAGTGTTGGTGCTGTAGTTGGTTCAAGTTTCCTTGTGATGTGTGTTCAGAGGAACAGTGAAATTCTTATGTCACAGTTGCAGGGGTTGGGGACAGGTGCGGGGTGGACAATAGAATCAGCAACGGTGCAATATAAGACAAGACAGTGAAAGACAAAGTGCAATACGAGACAGGACAGTGCAGGACAATCAGTGCAATATGAGACAAGACAGTGCAAGACAAACAGTGCAATGCAAGACAGGACAGTGCAAGACAAACACTGCAATATGACACAAGACAGTGCAAGACAGACAGTGCAATACGAGACAGGACAGTGCAGAACAAACACCGCAGTATGAGACAAGACAGTGCAAGACAAAAAGTGCTTGTGCTGATTTTAGTGTGAATACTGGTGTTGGTGTTGAGTTGGTGTTGGTGTTGGATCTAGTGCTGGTGTGGGTGATGAGGTGAAAGGTTGTGTCGATGCTAATGCAGACCTCACTCTTAGTTTACTCCTGCTTCATGAGCTCTTCGACCACCACTGGTCATGTGGCTGCTGGATTGAAGCGGGAACTAGCAAAGATGGATACGGCAGCAGGGGGAGACTGAGGGAAACTTAACGCATGGTTGATCATCTCTGGCTCCTATGAGAAACGGCGCTTGATAGTGACCTTCCCTCTAGCCCCATGTCTCTCCTACAGGCTTCTCTCCCTGGGACAGAGAAAGAGGCAGACAGAGCGAGGAAGCAGGTGGAGCTAGAAAGCAGAGAGAAATATAAAACGAAATAGTAACAGCACTGACCTACAGCCCTGCTTTTTTGTTAACCCCTCAGCAAAATTCCAAAATAACCTCCTTTAATTTCGACAGGGGTGACAATACAGTTCCCCAGGTTTAACGGCCACTCCCACATGACATTCGAACCCCTGAAGAACTCCTATCAGACGTTTCAGATCACCTTGGAGTTCAAGGTAAGCAGGTGCAGATTTTGGGCCAAAGCCAGAGGGTTACCTCGCTTGACTCCGGCTGGAAGTTCTCGCCAGTAGTTGCGTTGCCCCCCCTGTCCGCCCCAGGGACCTGGCAGCCAGCTCCTCTTCCAGGTGGTGGAGAAGGTCAGAGTGGTTCTAGCATCAATCTTCCTGGCTGTGTGTGGCTTGTCCCATGCATGTACCAATGTCTCTGTATGCATGTACCAGTGTCGGATTCCATGGCCGACACCCGTGTTTGTCTGCCTCTGTGTGTGTCTGTCCAGGCAGAGGACGAGGAAGGGCTACTCTTCTACTGTGGGGAGAACGAACGTGGGCGTGGCGACTTCGCCTCCCTGGCACTTGTGCGCCGCAGGCTGCACTATAGGTGAGTGGGTCTGATGGAGTCAGTCGAGGGTGTGGCGTGCTGTGGAACAGGAAAACGCCACAAGTAGGTTTGCGTAGCACAAGTGCCAGAAGTGTGCTGGTTGGCTCCTGATTACTTAGTGTGAGGGGTCATGACAGCTAAGGAACAGAATAGTAATGCTTTATGTATCATTGGGAAACTATCCTTTTGCATATCCCATCTTACTCTCCATGAGATACACAGACATTTATAGGTGAGAGCAAGTTTTGAGGTTACAAGGGCTGGCCAGCCTGCAGTGCCCATGGAGCGACTGGGGTTGAGGGCAATGCAGGCAGTCTGATAGCTATGTAAGTAATCTGTTATGCGTACGCTTACGTAAGTCAGGTTTTCACAAGTCAGATTCACTACCACCCCCATACCATTCCAGACACCTTATAACACAAAACGCATAAGCTTTCTACCGGTTCCCCTCGCAGGTTCAACTGCGGCACAGGTGTGGCACAGATCGCCAGTGAGAGCCCGGTGTCCCTGGGCCAGTGGCACAGTGTCACTGTCTACAGGGATGGCCTGAGTGGCTGGCTGAGGCTGGACAATGACACACCTGTCACAGGCCGCTCGCAGGTGAGAGCACCCTCAAGGCTGCAAAGCAGACTACCTGAACAAGAACTCAGTACAGGAACAAATGCAGGAACAAAATCAAAAAACCTCATATTAAAAGCAAGTTTGTGAATTTCATCCTGCTGTGATAAGTCTTATTTTTTGTAAGGAATGAAAGTCTAGTGCCACCTAGGTTCTAGAGGCTCCATAGCATGGGATTGGAGTTATATATCTGTGTCGTCATAAATATATTATGTAAAGGTTTTAGCAGACATCCTATCTCGAAATATCCTTTGGGGGAAATGAGACTTTTAAAGCCACTTTGAGGTTGAACCGTGCCGGGGCAGGTGGACGTGGTGCTGGTTACGGTGCCTCCCTAAGCCTCTTGTCTCCCTCAGGGACAGTACACCAAGATCACCTTCCGCACACCTTTCTTTGTGGGCGGCACCCCCACTGTGTACTGGCTGGCGAAGGTGGCAGGGACCAGCCGCGGCTTCCGGGGCTGCCTGCAGACGCTGCTGGTCAATGGCAAAGTCGTGGACTTGAGGCCCTGGCCACTGGGTGATGCCCTGAGCGGGGCAGACATTGGTGAGTGCTGGGCACCTCACCTGAATATGTGCTGTTGTTTGTTCTCGTTGTCACTGTTGGCCATTTTGTCTGGAAGAAGAACCATCTCTACGAGTTTCCCCCTGCTGTATGACACCCACACATCTGCCACCCGCTTATTTGCACTTTACAGACTTCACTATGTGACTTAACATCTTACCATCATTGGAGCAAAGCTGTATTGTTCAGTTCCACTTGTAGCCCTGTAAGTGTCGCTGTAGAGCACAGCTCACGCGTGACTACACACAAGTCGATTTTCCTTGCCTGGGTGTGTGGGAATCAAACCCAGGCGAGTTCGCTTACACCTCTGTGCCCTCGAGGGTTTCGTTGCCCATTTTTTCCAGCGCGTTGCACTCTTGTCTTCGGCTGAAGGTTTCATGTGGTGTCACGCAGAGCTTGGGGCAGTGAAGGCAAACGGCCGGCTCGCAGATGGCTCTCGTGCTGGTAGGGGGCTCTCTCGAGGTAGCTGGCCCAGAATATTCCCAGTAACAATGTCAAACCACGGTCTGTCCCTAAGAGAGGTCCCTGACTGGAGGGAGTCATAGTAACATAGTAACTGAATTTTCTGCAGTGATGGATATCACCCAAATAACCTAACATTTGCAGGGACAATATTTCTAACGATTCCTTAAAACGGTTTGAGGGTTTGGCTGGAGACAGAGGTGCTATTCACAGAGCCGGAGTAGGACACTGTGTGCGTTTCCTTACCGTGTCGTTTCCAGCCTTCCCAAACTGGCCTCACTCGCCTCCTGAGGAGTTTGTGTGAGAGCGTGGGGGGGGGGGCTTTGCATGCTGATCAGTATGCCAGCCCCCATCCCTAACACAAGGCATACTTGGGAGGCACCGTTTTTAACCCCATTAACCAGGACAAAGAGCTGGTCGCCAGTCCCAGACACTAAAACAACTGCTTTATATTTATCGTTATTCTTGTCAGTTTATTTTTGTTTCTGTGTGCACCTTAAGGGCTTCTGCGTTTCTCCGTGTTTACAGTGGTGACCTCAAGCCCCCAGTTTCTCCTGAGAAGGAAACCCAGTAAATCTCTGCTCCCCTACCCACTCGAGCCATAGGCTGCCCTGTCACTCTACCTTGGCACGTTCTGATAAACAAACCGGTCATCTTGCGATGCTCAGTTGACCGAACCGGTCCAGTAGCCTCGGTGCGTAGTCTGTATGGATCAGCGGGTTTCAGCGGCTTGGGAGTCTGATCCAGTATCGGCTCTGCATGCTCCTGTAGGAGGCTGATGACTCGGTGAACGCACACTCCGGTCATGCTGCCAGGTCTCATTAGGGACACACACACACACACACACACACACACACATGCACACACACATTCCGTGGGACGGCTTGATACTGGCACTCGCTGTGCTGGCTGTATAAATAACAGCTGTGAGTTCCATACGTGTGACACAGCCGCCACGGGTGGGTGTGTTTTCTTCGCGTCACGTTGCTCCATATGCTGTTCAGAGTGGGGGGTCGTGACAGCACAGGCTTGTGGGACAGGGGGAAACGCGCTCCGTCTTTGGGGATCTGGGTGTGATGTCCCCTCGTGTGCGTTTATTTCGTACGTGTGCGGTGATTTCCTGCGAGGTGTGTGAATGCGGTGACTGCTTTCGCCCGGCAGGCGAGTGCAGCGACGGTGTCTGTGAGGAAGTCACCTGTGCCAATGGAGGCGTGTGCTTCGCCAACCGAGCGGATGGGTACATCTGCCTCTGCCCGCTGGGATTCAGGGGACCGCTGTGCCAGGAAAGTGAGTCCCGCCTCTGTCTCGACCGCTCTCATCTCGGGAACCGGCAGGGTGTTCGGGGTACGGCATGGTTGTGGGGTTAAATCCCTGGAGAGCCAGCATCTGCTGCTGGAATGTGCCAGTCTGATACTCAGCAGAATTAATGTGTGAACCATGGAATAAAAATATCCTCTGATACTATATAAACTGTAACAAATGTGACTGAATCTTAAAAAATTACTTTTTTAAAATGAGTCATTTTGAGACGTAATGTTACTTCTTTGTGTCGATTAATGAGTAAGAGTATGGACGGACTTCCCCCGGCAGTATTCTGCACTCACTGATGCTCGTTCCTTTAATCTTTCATTATTTCTGGCCTTCATCTCGCCCTCTCTCTCCGGTCCCATCCCAGGTTTCTTACTCGCATTGCCATGGTTCAATGAGACCCTGCTCTCTTATGCTAGCGCCCCCTGGCCGCAGTCCTCCAGGCATTACTTGTCCTTCATGGAGTTTGAGATCACTTTCCGACCATCGGTGGCTGATGGCACACTGCTGTACAGTGAGGATCAGGGCAGCCGCGACTTCCTGTCCATCATGCTGGTGGGCGGGTACCTGGAGTTCCGTTTCGACTGTGGCTCTGGGGCAACGGCCATCAGGTGTGCTGGTATCCTATGTCTGCACTGGGCCTGTAGCATCAACACCTTCAGAATACCTTGCAGCTGCATTTCTCCTCGTCTGATCGCTTGGCTTTGGTTACTAAATGGAAAATAAATTGCCCCATCTAGTGGTGGACTTGAGCCAAGCCTGGTAGCGGCACTTATTTTAACTGCATTTATTGACATTTTTCTCTTGTTTCTTTACAACGGTGTGTGTGTTTCTGTACTATATATTAGAGCTTTTTAAAGAGCTCTTTGTTGATATAATGGATGATATTTGCATGTGTTTCTAATTGGTTGTTGTTTTTATTATTGCTTGGTGATTGGGCCCCTGTGTGCACAGATCTGATTGGCTGTTGCTATTTCTGGCAGGAGCGAAGAGCCTGTGAGCATGAATGTGTGGCACGAGGTGTGGGTGTCTCGCACAGCCAGGAAGGGCATCCTGCAGGTGGACAAGCAGCAGCCTGCGGAGGGTGTGGCTGAGGTGAGGGACTCCCTGGCAGTATGCGTGCAGAATCTGACAGGGACCTGACCCCCCTCCCCTATCTCATCCCACAGGGCCCCTTCACCCAGATCCACTGCACCACCCCCCTGTATGTGGGCGGAGTCCCAGACTACGGAGCAACCAAGAGGAGCGCTGGGGTCCTACGTCCCTTTAGCGGCAGCATCCAGAAGGTCCTCTTCCACCCCCCACACACTCACACTTCCTTCAATGAATGGCCAGCCAATCAGTTAATGAGTCAGTTGGTCAGCTAATAAATCACTGAGTCAGTGACTCAACCAGTTAATCTGTGAATCATGAAATTAACCGATCAATCGACTGACCGACCGGCCAATCAATCAATCAATCAACCATTAAACCAATCCGTCCAAACAGATCAACCAGTTAATCAATCAATCAATCAATCTGGCAATCAAAGAGTAAATCAGTCATCTGTCCAATCAACTAATTAGTCAGTAATCATATCAATCAACTAATTAGTCAGTAATCATATCAATCAACTAATTAATCAATTATGTCTTAAGTTTACATTACACACATGAGAATGACATTTCTGATTAAAAAAATTCTAACACATATCTGACATAAAGTGGGAGTTTGTTGTAGCAGTTCGGCAGATAGTATCGACCTTCCTCCATTCTCCCGCAGGTCTTTCTGAACGATCACGTCATCCCACTGGCCAAGGGCCTCACCTCTGGTGTGAACGTGGAGAATACGGCGCATCCGTGCGCGGACCAGCCCTGCGCCAATGGCGGCACGTGTCAGCCCCGGCATGACACCTATGTGTGCGAATGTCTGCTGGGCTTCGAGGGAAGCCACTGCCAGCGAGGTCAGTCCCTCAGGGGGTGACAGTGCGTGCAAATCAGAGGCAGCAGGTGGCGTAGTAGCTACCAGAGTCTTAAAAGATCTTGCTGTTGTACCCTTCAACTAAGTCCTTTATTTGTGAGGACCCAGTCAAATTCTGGCTTTATAATTGGGGGAAACTGTACTTTGGCCTGGTTAACAACATCATATGTAAGTTGGTACGGGGGTCGGGGGGGCAGGTTGATACAGTGTATGTAGAGAGCAGATTTTGTCAGACTTGCCCTTCTGTAATAGTCAAAAGGTCACTGCACATCCAGCTGCAGTGAATATGTCTATCCCTGCAGGCTTAGATGTTCACACTACGCTAACATCTGCTTCTCTCTCCTGCATTTCACTGCCCTCAAGCAGAGTGTGGGACATCCTGCTTGAACAGTAAGTTTCGTATACGACCAGGACGCTTTCTCATACACCAGCAGGGTGGCCTTGTAACTTATCCATTTTACAAATCTACAAGGTCAAGATCGCCATATGATCGACAGGAATCATATGCTGTGGTGTGTGAATGTGATTTCAACGTGTCTTAGTGCATTTAAATTCAGGTGTTTTGGAGCGTCTGATAAAAAGCTGGCTCCATGCGACCTCTAGTGGTCGAGAAAAACAGTGTGCCACATGGCTTTGTGTTTTCCCAGCTTTCACAAAAGCCACTGAGGTCCCACAGTTTATTGGCCGCAGCTACCTCACCTATGATAACAGAGACATCCTTAAGAGGTAAGGGACTGAGCAGAGTGAATGCGATGTCCACTGAATGATGTCATGTGTACACTCTGGGGCAAGGAAAAAATGGGCCGGCCAAAAAGTGTCAGAACTGTAGTTTATTATGGCTGTAACCAATGAATGGTCAGGAAATTAGAAAACAATTGACAAAATATCAATTATATGAAGGTTTTCCCCTTAGATTTCCTCCAATATCGAAACCTTGTGGGTGAACTTACAGACAACGTTTTACTGGAAGCTGAATATTGTTCCTCTAAGTTCTGACGGCTTCAAACTGTGGATCAGTGGTGGAAAAACATTCCCCAGCTGGTTCAAATTTAATGTGAGATCAGATATTCTCTGTAGGGTTTAAATATTGACTCAGACCAGGCCAAAACATCAGACCAATGGGCTTGCTCTCAGTCTACTTCCTGGTGGTCTCTGCACTGTGGACAGGAGTATATCTTTGTTGAGAAGTAACTGTTGACTATTCCTGCTATGCAAATAACATCTCAGCTGGAAAGTAAGCTTCTCTGCAATATTCTTCTATAATCCACAGCATTAATCAACTTTAAGTGAACCAGCTACCTAGAACCAGCAGCTGAAAAGGCTGCTCACACAATGACGCCTCTGCCTCCACACTTTACTGTGGTTGAAATGCCTTGTTCTTAAACTGTGATTCATCAACTCCACACAACTCTACTAAAACCACTTAACACCAAACTTTCCATACAGAATTTCCGTACTTTTCTCAGAGAGCAGTGACTTTCTCGCACATCATCTAGACACAAAACTGGCAAGGTGCAACCTTCTTGTACTTGTCCTTCAAGTAAGTCTCGTTGTCTGAGGTCTTCTGACACGCTTCATGGGCTTTTTCCTGTATTTCAGGACCATACATTTCAGACAGTGGTCATCCCTGCTTTCTAGATCCTTTACTTCTAGCAATATGACCTGTTTTAAAACATTGATATATTCCCTTAATAAGTGATAGGGAAATGTGATTCTTCTCTACCTTTCAGGTGTACAAGAGCACAAATGATGGTATAGAGGCTCTTGAGAAGGTGTAGTATGTGTTTTAAAGTGCAATATGTCTTAATGTTACACAATCTGCATTGGCTGAGAGTACATCTCTCTAAAGCTACCTGGACCATTTCTTATTGCCCCAGAGTGTATATCCATGTAGCTGATGTGCTGTGTGTCTGCGTGTACGTGCGCACGTGTGTGCATTGGCTGAACCTTGTGTGTCCTGCTGACCCATCCACACACCCCTCCGCTCAGGGTCTCGGGCCCCAGGACCAGTCTGTTCCTGCGTTTCCGCAGCACGGCCAGAGACGGCCTCTTGCTGTGGAGAGGAGACAGCACCACCCGCTTCAGTGGCGACTTCCTGTGCCTGGGTCTGCAGGACGGGGGTCTTGTCTTCAGGTCAGGACCCTGGTGCTGTGGAGTGAGGGGTGTGAGTAACTGGTCAGGCTGGTCCAGGTTGGGTGCTTCATTTTCTGTCTTCCTCCAGCTACAACTTGGGCAGCGGTGTTGCCATGGTGACAGTCAATGGGACGTTTAGTGATGGACAGTGGCACCGAGTCAGAGCCGTCAGGTGGGCTGTAGTCATACACTCACCGCAGGGCTGGGCGATATCATATCGATATTATATCACCTATGTGCAATAATCACCAGGGCTGATGACAGATGACAGATGAAGCATTTGGCCAGACGGCAGCTTTTCAGTGTTTTATGGACGTTTATTTATGCCCATAATTTGGTAAGGAGATTAGTAGTATGGTTTAAATATTAATGAGATGCGTTTTGTGATACCCAAAAGTTAGTAATCTGTATAAATTATGTTTATTAAATTCGATTAGCGGAGCACACCACATAATACTGTTTTGGTATACTATGGTTTGGTACACTTCAGTGCAGTATTCACTGTAGCGGAGCACATCACATAATACTGTTTTGGTATACTATGCTTTGGTATACTTCAGTGCAGTATGCACTGTAGCGGAGCACATCACATAATACTGTTTTGGTATACTATGCTTTGGTATACTTCAGTGCAGTATGCACTGTA
>JAODLD010000046.1:5739643-5753065 GCA_026781065.1 Mormyrops boulengeri
GGTATACATCAGTGCAGTATGCACTGTAGCGGAGCACATCACATAATACTGTTTTGGTATACTATTGTTTGGTATACATCAGTGCAGTATGCACTGTAGCGGAGCACATCACATAATACTGTTTTGGTATACTATTGTTTGGTATACTTCAGTGCAGTATTCACTGTAGCGGAGCACATCACATAATACTGTTTTGGTATACCATTGTTTGGTATACTTCAGTGCAGTATGCACTGAAGTGGCGGTGAAGAAAGGAACAGCTCAGCAGCCACGACATCTTTTAAAAGATTATGTATAAATGAGGTAAAAAAATGTTGGCGGTGTGGCGGTACTTTTTGCAGTTCAAAAGTCTGACACGCTTATTAAACATAAGGATACGCCAAATTTATACTGATACTGACTTTTGGGCGTCATACAATGCCTCATTAATATTTTAACTGTACTACTAATCTGCTTCACAAATTGTGGGTGTAAATAAACGTCTAAATAGCACCAAAAAGCTGGCGCCCGGCCAAATGTTTCGCCTGTCATCTGAATCCCTGGTGATTATTGCACATGCACGATGCAATATCAATATTATATCGCCTGGCCCTAACTCACCATTGGCATGGTAACGGATACTGTCACCTGTATGATACCCACCACCCATGAGATGGAGAGTATTCAGTGCTCATGGAATCAGTGGTTCTAGATCTGATTTTTTGTCTCAGTCCCCCTAAATATTTTTATTCTGGGGGGCTGGGGGTAAGGTGGCGGTGAACTGAGCACCCCGATGGGGGGAATTCCATTATCACCCCTGGTTTGCAATGAGACAAACTGGTATTTTAGGGAATTATTACTAAGCTTTACCTAGTCGATAAAGTAAATCTAACAAGAATTTAAAGTTCAAAAGATGAATAAATCATAATAAAATCAATTAAGATTTTAAATGCATTGATATTGGACACTTGTGCCTTTTCTTGGACACAGGGACGGTCAATCTGGGAAGCTGACTGTGGATGGAAAGGGCACTAGGACCCTGAGATCGCCAGGGAAGATGAGGCAGCTGAATGTCAGTGGAGCCCTCTATGTCGGTAAGATGCTTTTGAGATCATTCTGGAGATCATTGTTCTAATGATGATGCATTTCTAAATTTACACCGGAACGTCATTATAAACTGGGACTTTGCTGTTTCGGACTTCCTCTGCCTGGCCCCAGGAGGTTGGGCTCCCCCTTTGGGTCTGGTTAGGGTTAGGGCTTCCTCTACCTGGCACCTAGAGGTTGGGCTCCCCCTTTGGGTCTGGTTAGGGTTAGGGCTTCCTCTGCCTGGCCTCTAGAGGTTGGGCTCCCCCTTTGAGTCTGGTACCTCCCATGGTTTTTTCCTTCTAGGATGCCACTGTCACCTCTGGCTTACTCCCTCTGGCGGGGATAATGTAAAGCGCTTTGAGACAATGCAATGTTGTGAAAATGTGCTATATACTGTAAATGAATCGAATTGAATTGAATTGAATTGAATTGAATTATGATGGTTGTGGTCGTCTCACTTGTCCCACAGGGGGAATGAAGGAGATCGCTCTACACACCAACAGGCAGTTCATGCGCGGTCTGGTGGGCTGTATCTCCCACCTAACGCTCTCCACTGATTACCACCTCTCCTTGATGGAGGATGCCGCAGATGGCAAGAATATCAACACCTGTGGCAACTGACGGCCACGGCGCCTCTGTTTCCCCGGGGGACCCTGTCAGCAGCGGGACTGTGAACACATGGGCCAAATAAAATGGACAACGTGATGAGAGAGACCACAGGTGTTTCCTACGGCAGGTGACAACATTTCCTCTCTTTTGTGGACACTGACTGTGGATTTTCCCGTGTGATTAAAATCTTATTTATTATTTGGTGTTTTTGTACATCGCAAGGTCATCTTAAGACTTCGCAGGTGAGTAAATGGATAGTGTTTTGAAAGATGTCAACACGGATATTTAAGCAGATTTATTTCCTGCAAACCGTTTCCTGCCACCTCTTTATTGGGCATGACACTCTTAGTGGTCCATGATTTGTTTTAACAATGTGCACAGAGGGAAGGTGTTTCTGTAAGAGGGGTGGGATACCCCCCACCCGAATAGGGGCTATATGTTATGTCTGTCGTGTAATGCAACGGGCAGTGTGACTGTACAGGTATGAAGTCCACCAATAAAATCTGAACTGTCAAAACGAGCCAGATGTCACGGTGCCTGTTTTCAGCTACCCGCCATGACAGGGCAGGTCGCCTCCGTCAGCAGGTCCATCTCAAACTCCACCCCATAGTCCCAGATCTTTTCTCAGTTTTGCTACATTAACCTCCATGTTCAGTACATGTCTTGGTTGGTACAACTCCCGCCATGAAGGCCAACGTTCAGATGTCCTGTCCAGGTTAATGAAAGTCATTCCTCATAAAGCCCGGATCAGTCAGAGGTGACTCTTTATGTGACAGCCCAGATGGAGCGTAGATGTTTGTGGCCAGTTCCCTGTATAAACTATCATTGAACCTAGCTGCTCTCTGTGGCTCAGCGGGTTAAGCCTCAGTGTAGCTACGCCGGTCACAAAGAAGTCAACGCTTCATGCTGATGTTCAAATTGCCATTTTATTTTCCTCTTCATGCAAAGAACACCGTGAAAACTATGGACGCAAAATAAAGTTCTTCAGTACAATACACACATATATGTACATCTCTATACAGAAAATAAGCACATATTAAATATTTATGCAACAAATAAAAATAATAATTACCGTGTTGCCTCTTTGACCAGTCGTAGAATGAGTCGTGGCTAGTCATTCACTGTCTATAACTAACGTATAACCTTACGTATGAACTTCCGGTTCAAAGCCATGTTGGTCATGTGACTTAATAGCTCATTCTTATGCAAATACTTACTTTTTTAAACTTCAAAAAATGTAGGCAACACCACAAACGCCTATAAACAGTACACAAAATTAATGCTACTATTCAAACTCTCTTTTTGGAAAATCGCTTTAACATAAACACACTTATTAGTGTCAGCTACACTCAGTGCCTGTGATTGGAAGGAAGGCCAATGATTAATGCCCGGCTTTGGCAGAAATAGGAATAGCCACGCGGCAGTGGGCCCTTGAGCAAGGCCCTTAACCACTGGCTCCCTGAGCTGCTGCAAGTGGCTACCAAGCTTGCTGTGTGTGTCACATAGAGGAAGATGGGGATTAATAATGTGTTGTTCTTGTTATATAACCCTTTGCCCCATCCACACTTCCTTTGTTCATATTTATACTTGGAGGGAGGAAGTTAACAATAAAATGAATTAGAACAGGAAGAGTGGTGTGGAGAGAAGATGAGGCAGCTGTAACAAGCCTCATGAGTCATGATACATCCCAGATCCCGCAGGAAACGCTCAGGTCCCGGAAGGTCAGGTGAAGCAGCTGCTCCTCTCTCTGTCCGTGTGTCTCTCAAGTCTTTGCTGATCCTCAGGGTGCTGGATGTGCTCTTCGTGTCGCATCACCAGTAAAGACGCATTCGGAATGGTCAGATTGGAGTTTCAGGCGCATTTTGATTGGTGGAGGCACAAAGGCAGATGTTGTCTTTGTGTTAATGGCCACGCAGGGGTTCCTGTGCGGCGTCAGCAGTCTGAGAGCCAGGTGCCGGCGGTTCATGCTTCTGTTGGTGCAACAGCTGCTGCTATAGTTACCATGATGGAGTAGCTGAAACACTGAAGGTGATACAGCGTAATTATGAGCCCAGGTATCAGAAATCGTGGGACGGTGCTTTGGCCTGTCCGAATTTTTAAAAACAAAATGTGAAATTAACTGGAAATAATGAAGTTGGATGTCTGTGATTCTACTCCGTTTTCATACAGGTGCTCCTCAACTTACAGTGGGGGTCACCTTCCGATGAAACCATCGTAAGTAAAGTCATGTGTCACGTAACGCCCTTTCGGTAAACGACGGGCTGTATCTACAGTGCAGGTCCCATCCATTAAGATTACAATGGAGCTGAAATATATCTATCACCTAGCGATGTCGCAGTCGTCGTAACGTCATAGTGCAACGCATTGCACACGTGTTTGTGGTGAAGCTGGTGTAGACAAGCCTGCTGTGCTGCCAGTCATGTAAAAGTATAGTAATAATAAACCACTGTTACTGATTTATATGTTTACTAACTGTACATTTCATTGTTATTTTTGAGTACTCTTACAACTTGTATAAAAAGTTTACTGTAGCCTAGGTGTGTAGTAGGCTGTACAAGTATACTCTACAATGTTTGTACGAAATTGCTTAACAATGCATTTCTCAGAATATATCTCCATCGATAAGCGACGCATGACTGTACATAAGTAACTTCTGTTACTGGATAAATAAATATTTGCATAACCAGAGAAAAAAACATAGTTAGACACATTGTTAAACACTGTATGATATGTTGACATTCGCGATCACTACGGAGCCTTGGAAGTCTGGTTACGTGAATGCTGTGATCTCCTGGCATCAGGAGAAAGGCATGGCATATCGCTAGCCTGGGAACATGACTGCTGGATGTGCATCTCTGTCACGCCATTGTGAAGTCGAAATATCGTAAGTCGAACCATCGTAAAATGAGGAGCATATTGAAGGTGCGTGGTATGGACTCCCCAGGGAATGGTCAGGAGCATCTGAAAATGATCATGTAATGAGGAAAGTCTCAAGCCCTTAAGGGTGACTTAGTCCGGCTGTGGTTGCTTGGTTGTGACTCAGTGATCTATTTTCATCTGACTCATGGGGCCTGGTGACTCTGAGCCACAGGGGCTGCTCTCAGTGCCCTGGGTGGCACGTTAAGCCAAAATGAACCGAAAGTTAAACAGTGCTGAATCCCTTAATGGCCTCTTGGAGACGCTGCTCTGCTGTTTTAGTGTTGACCTGCAAGGGTGAACTTTGAATGCTCCCCAATCACACAGGGTATTTGAAGAAACAGGTGAAGGATGTAATTTTCATGCAAGGGCCTCAGTTTGACTGTAACTGGGTAAATCAATTCAGTGTGTTAAATCTTATAAACAGTGAATGTACGGTACAGCATTTAAATTTAGTTTTTTAATTAGTTCGCTCAAATTGCGGGTAGACTGCGTCATTGTAATTTTTGTATTACATTACAGTTAACTCATGCAACTGCAAGTAGGAACAATAAATTTACCCCCCCCCCCAAAGCCAAGAAATTTCCACCTCTGGGAAAGTGAACCGCTAGTCGGTTTTGGACGTTCGCCCTGCACTTGAAGCTCCGCTTTTAATCTTGACAAAAGCTTAATATTTCACAAACCCAAACATGTCTAAGAATAGCTCTGTGACTCCTGAAGCTGAAGGTGGCTTCAGCAATGCCCACTTCTGAGGTCCGGTGCAGTCACCAGTCAAACCAGAAGTTCTTGCAGCACACTCATCATCCGTACATCTCGTTTCTTTGTGCTGGCTCCCCATCCACTGCTGCACAGCTTGACCAGCATCATGTATAATGAGCAGATTGGCCTGTAACTGACGCATAGTAGAATCCAAGTTTGCTACCTAGCAACCGATGTTGCTGCTAAAGGAATGACCATAGTCTCCACAGAGAAGGTGAAAGACATGGTTTTCTTTAGATTTTAAAGTGTTTATTATAATCTTTTGGATTATACATCATTCACAGTGATGAAACTTGACCCTTGGAGACCTCAACAGCTCTGTTCTAATTCTGGCCCAGCAGAAGCATCATTTTTTAGGGGAGCACATTGGCTGGACCATCTGACTCATTGTTAATGACTGTTGTTGGCCTGTGGTGACATCAATCACCATGATCTTGTGCCTCCTGCCAAATAAGAATCAGTTGTAGCTACTCACAGCTGTAATCGCAGCTCTGCAGATGAGGAGATGGATGTTACTGCTGAGTGATATTGTACTGGACACCATGAACACCTATGTGATGCAATGTCTGTGTTTTGCTATTTTTGAAGCTTTTTGCCATTCAGATATATCTGCCATAAAGGCATTATATCTCACCCGATAGCTGATTTGGGTGTCATGTCGCAGTCAGTCACACTACAGTGTCACACCTTTAGGCTTGGAAGTTTGAGTCCTGTCCTTGCTCTCCTATTGGACTTTGCACATTCTCCTCAAGGTCATGTGAGTTTCCTCCACATATACCAATTTCCCAAGGCAGTAAGACATGCAGGTAGACTAACCGGCATCTTTAAATTGCTCATGGTGTGCAGGCAGCATCAGCTGTAGAGTGTTCTCCTGCCTTGTACCCCATTTGTCATTATCACCACCCTTTCAGCAACTTTCCCTGGTCAGGGCGGCAGGGGATCCTACATCCGTAAAGTTTTATTTTCCTCCATGCACAAATGGCCTTCATATATGGTGCCAAAGCATGCAAGTCAAACTCTCTCAGCAGGAAATGCTGGAAATGATGTTATGGCGAATATGCAATGTTTAGTAATTGCTTTGTAACTGTAATTGTTTACAATCACATAAAAGTTTTATAAACCGGTGACTCTTGCCTTTCTTTCCTTATATGTGGTGGTGTTGAGTGTGTCATGTCGTTCGCTGCCTCGAGCCCTCGCAAACACTCAGATAAACACAATAGCACACCAAAGCTGAGACTCTTGGTGCTCAGTCGCTCATCCTTATGCAGGATTATTCCTACTGAATAACGTCCAGTAACCCATCATGCCTTTAGGGTCTGCAAGATATTCATCAGACAGCATCAGCAGTATGGAAAGAACCAGGACTTATGGTGCACGGTTCCAGTGAACTTTGACTGGACACATAAATGCGTTGTTTTTGAAACCTCACATCAGGCTATTTGATTTGTTTGTGGAGAGGCAGTTGGATGTCAATCTCAACTATCCTGCAGGGTAGGTTTGGTGGCAGGGAGAGGGATTGTTCCATCGGAGGGTCCTGGAGCCTCTTTCACCCCGCAGGTACCATCAGGCCTTGCTGTCTTGTTTTTAACTCCTGCCCCTTTTCCTCAGCTTGTTCAATTAGGGAGCAGTGGAGGCAGGCAGGGTTGTGAAATCGGCATCAGGATACTGTAAGCTGAACATGATAGAAGTGTCTTCAACACTTTGCTCTTGCACACGGTATTGTCTGCTCCAACCAATCTAAGGGGTGCTAGGCTGGAAGCCGCAGGCTAGCTCAAACACTTTTTCATTATGTCTTTTCCTCATGATGTGACTCACTGCCTGGTTCCATCTGTCAGTTTCTTGTGTGTATCCTGCCTGAGGCTTCCTTTGGTCCTGCTTGCTGGTTTGAAGCGCCACCTTCAGGGTAAGTGCTATGATTACAGTCAGTCGCTCGAGGGACAGATTGGCTCTGTAGTGGCTGGGGAGTTGGGATCGTCACCTGAAAGCCTGCAGGTACAGTCTGTGAGCTCTCAGGCCCTGTGTTTCATCACGAGGAATGTATGCAAAAATATGGTCGTCAGCTCTGATGGCCTGATTCTTTTTTACCTCACATTGAGGATTCTTGTCCCTAAAAGTAACCTGCTGTTCTTTGTAAATGGAAAACTGCATTCTGTGCCTACAACTCCGGATGCCATATGGAAAATAAAAGGATATTGTGTTGTGGATTTCCTCATCATTGTCATCCACAAGATGAAACATCCATCTGTTCTCAGTGATTATGGAGAGGAGGGTCAGGACCAGGGAGCCCACAGGGTCTGGCCATCATGGTCCTAAACTCTGGTAAGAGAAGATCAGTCACTTGCAGGGAAGAAACAGGAGATGAACAGTGGCAGACGAAGGATTAGCAAAGGTGAGCTGGTTCATTAAAGTATTTCTAGCTGCGGGCTTCGGTCATCTTATTGTGATGTTTAACTGTTCTGATGTTCAGGTCTTCCCACTCAGAAAAGTTATAGCAGCTGCAACCTGAACTTGAAGCCAAAAGTTTACCAGGTTGCCTTTCATTTTCCATCTGCAGGTAACATTTTATATTATGTCATAAAATTTTCAAGTTTCTGATTTTCTTGAAGCAAATGAAACAATGCTTTCATATTCAGAAAAAAAGCATGCAATTACACATCACTTGGTAGATTCTGCGAATCATATGTGGCAGCTGTCGGCTATTGTGCTGTCAGGGGGCGGGGTTTAAATCAGCCAATGAATTTAAAGATTCTGTCCAGCTTCCATTTCAGTACCAGCCCCCATGATATTTTGTGATTTCTTTAACTGAACATAAGACTGCTTTGTTTCCTGAGATTGATGCAAGAAATGGGATCAGGTGGTAAGCACAACTTATTTATGTGGCCCAGAAAAAAACTGTTTGACTTTAAAGGAAAGTGATGACCACAAGATGAATACTAATCATGTAGCTAACATAAACTTGGGATGTGCAGGTGACAAAAGTGCAAAATGAATGAACTTGTGTTTTTTCTCAATGACACATTCGTTAAAATAAAAAACAGATTGAATTGGAGATTGATGGTTGATCCGCTAGAAATTCCAGACTGGTTCACTGTGGTCATCAGCACTGAGCCATGTGAGCAATAGGGGACAGACCAGCGATTTCAGAGGCTATAAGATGAAATGTGATTGTTGTTTTGAGGTTGAATAACCCAGGACTCAGGCTCTCTTCTGTCATAAAAAGCCTTAATTCAAGGATACAAGGGTTTTATTTGTTACATGCAAGGTATACAGTCAGACAATAACCTGCGGTGAGATACAAGGTGGTCGAGTCTGCCATAAAAACAGTGAAAGTAAAAGGAATTGAAAATAACAATATAATAAATATGTCATAAATAAGGAAAGTTATACTGTAACATTAAAATAAAAGACCAGAGATGTGAAACACAGATCAAATTACATGCCAGGTGCATAAACAAGGAGAAAATATAAAATTAGAACCATGAATTAGGGATCAAGCAGTTTAATGGCTTTGGGCTAAAAGGTCCTTCTGAGCCTAACAGCAGAAGTGCTTTCCAAACGTCAGCCCAGTGAAGAGGTGATATGTAGGGTGGGGTGTGTTCCTGCTGATTGTAGCGGCTCGGGGGGGAGTTAGCCGGCCTGATCGTTCAGCTGAACCTGAAGACTGAGCAGTTACCAAAGCAGGCTGGGACTCCCGTGGTGAGGAGGCTCTCTGATGCTCCTGAGTAGGAGGTTCTAAGAATGCCTGATGAGACCTAGAACCCCCTCAGCTGCCTAAGATGGTACAGCCTATGCCTGGCTTTAGATACCCGAGTCTCTACATGATTGGAGCAGGTGAGGTCATCACAGATACAGACTCAGATATCTAAATGTAATTTAATATACAGTAAAACCCTATCTCTTTATTCTTGCTTGTAGAGAAAGGTGCTGATTGGATGGTGGATCGTGGCTCTGACCAAGTCATCACATTAACATCACATGTAATTACACCATGAGTCCCTCCGCTCCTCGTTTGGCTGCTGACTGTCTCAGGGTCCCCATGGGGGGCTGCATCACTGAGGCTGTTCCACATCGCAGCTCATCACCTCTTCCTCTCTATGACCTTATGATTTACCTACATAACTGCCTCCCTGTTGGAGCCATCAAGTCCTCATACAACAGATCATCAGCCTGTAACACAGTCTTGACCAGTGTTTCTCAACCCAGTCCTTGGGGTTCCCCAGACAGTCCATATTTTTGTTCCCTCCCAGTTCCCACATGTAGCGGGTAAAACATGTTTTTGGTTGTTTGGTTCAGGTGTGCTGGCAGCTGGGAAAGAACAAAAATGCAAACTGTCTGGGGAACCCCAAGGACTGGGTTGAGAAACACTAGTCTGGAAAACGTATCCGTGTGCTGGCATCATCCCGGATACAGTTTTCAGCACCGGGCCATTTTCAGTACTGCTTCCCGCAGTTGGATCATCAAACTATGATCACTCATCCAGGCACTACTTCTTATCACGGTGACATTTCAATACAGCTGCTGATTCTGCCTGCTGCAGACACTCTTTCCCAGGGTCCCCCTCAGTCTTCTTCTTTCCAAGGGTCACAAAATACTTTCAAAATACTTTTTCTGGAGTTTTATGTTCCTTCTGTTTTATTCCCTCTGAGAAAATGACCTTAACTCACACTAAAGCTCCAAGACAAAATAATCATCTCATTTATCATCAGTCAAGGTCCATTACTTATCATGCAGACTCACTGCACGGGTCATGGACGGATCATACATGTAACATGTCTCTAATTAAGGCTTCGAATCAACTCTACATATATACTGTGTGCTCCTGTGATCTGGACACCGCGTAAGCAGTGCACTTCCTAGCAGACGCAGTGGGGACCATCATCACATATGCTAACGTAACTGGAACTGTATTGTACTGTAGATTCAGGACAGACAGTGGAAAAAGATACCCCTGATCTAGGGCAGGTAGTCAAACCAGATACACCCAAAGGCATCCATGGGCAATTATTTTCATGCTCCATGAAAGTTACAATAGATTTATTAGATTTCCCCTTTTTGGAAAATGCATGCAGAAATCAATAGATCTAGTACATTTTTCATGTTTAACTTGCATTGTATATTTATATTTTAGCTCTTCGGACCCACAGGGCAGCTTTTAACCAGGTCTACAGTATGCCAGAACCAGGTACATTCAGGCCTGGTAGGATATGGAATTTAAGGGGAACTGGGACATAAGTTAGCAACTGGGGGAATAAGGCTGGAACCCCATTACTGGGGGGGCTCAGCGTGTGCTGTCAGTCACTCATGTCTGATTACCTCTTTGGCTCCCACCGGGCGACACCAGGCAGTGCCGGGGGGTACGTGGGCTGCTGTACCACATTTTGCCTCGATAATGTAAATCTCATTGGTGTGAAATTTTTATATCTATTTTATTTGCTGCACATTTAATGCTTAGTGGGAGTCCTGGATGGCTAACTTACTCCCCAAGCCGAAATCTCAATGGACTAGCTGCCCAATCAAGTGGAGAACATGTGCTCTGTGGGTACGCACAGCTAGCTGGTGGACGGCATCCCAGAGCCCGTAAGAGTGTCCCAGTGCGTCTCTCGCCGGAGAAAGATGCTCCGCCTCCCAGTGCCCTTGTGATTTGTTCGGTTCTCTGCTTAAAGCTTGTTATTACCGCAGAATCGCTTTTGTTTCTCTTGCCTCAAAATTTCCTTTAGTGACTGACAGCAGGTCCTGGAGAATGAACTGGGTTGGGAGTTATGCTGCGGAAAAACAGCTCCTTTGTTTTCCTAAGAAGGGAACTCAAAGCTCTGCAGACAACAGAATGATGTGCGACCTCATGGTACCCAGCTCTGCCCGTCTGGCTCACATCTTACATCACCCACAGCAACTTCATAGTCACTCCTCTATATCAATTCTTCATTTCTTATACCCATAATGGTAACACTTTATTTGATGGGGCACAAACAATATAGTACTTATTAATTTACCACAAACTTAGTTACATACTGATCTCATATTAATTCGTCATTAATGAATTGTCATGCATCTTTTATCTCAAGCAATTTATATATATACATGTGTGTGTCTGTGTGTGTGCATGCGTGTCTGTGTGTGTGCATGCGTGTGTGTGTGTGTGTGTGTGTGTGTGTGTGTGTGTATAAAACACTGACTGTGGGTATAATAGGACATATGTAGCATGTAAGTGACGATCGCTCTGGCCTGGGGGGTAGGGACTGAGTGATCAGGGATCAGGGGGGACAGGGAGCCATGTGAGCTCTCACTGTGTCCTGCCCCCCCCCCATCTAGACAAGCAGTAACATGGGGCCCAGCTTCTCCCCCAAAGTGGACGTCCTGAAACATCCGATGAGAGAAACCCGAAGTGACTATATTTCAAATTAGTTTCCTTCGGTCCTAAATATATCTTACTGCCTGAGGGTGAGAGACATGCTGTTTTATTATAACTCTGAGACTGTCTTTGTCGTCTCATATCCTCAACTGTTTCTGAATATTTATTGACGATACAGTTACCAAGTAAATCCACCCTGACTATGGGTCATTTGTTGAGATTATATATAGTTTTGTATTTATATTAAAGAAAAATCATATATAAGATGTTTCTCAGTCTAAAGCTTAAGAAGTAATATATTTCATGTTAACAAATTTCTGCTCCCTTAAACACTGACTTCAGAACCTTTTCTGATTTGGTTTTATTGCCAGTATAGATTTGGGGCTGCCTTGTCCTCCACCATAACTTAAAAAACAACCAACTAATTCACATTTTTATGTTGTGTCCACTTTCATTGACTGGCCATTGTTTGGACTGGTGCTTTTTGGTTTTGGGTGTTGCTTTCACTCTGCTAGGCTTTAGGTTATCTTAGGTGACCAAAGCTTTCAGCTAAATCCTGACACTTTAGGGCTCAAGCAGGAAGAGAAGCAACAAGAAAATGACTTGCCACAGGTCCCCTGTGCTTCACAACCTGTGTCGTGAGTACCCTCTGACACTCACAGTGAGTACCCTCTGACACTCACAGTGAGTACCCTCTGACACTCACAGTGAGTACCCTCTGATGTCTGCAGCCTAAGTGCTCTTTATGTGGCTGTTTACTCTAGAAGTATAGATCAGATAGTAGTTTACCATAACAGGGAATGGCACTCTGCCGTACATGTCAGAAAGTTCAGGAGACCCAAGGGAACAGAAGTGAGTCCCCCCAGGCCAAAGCCCTGAGTAACAAAAGTGGAACGAAGCCCAGATATGAGAGAGCAGCCTCGGCATTTATTTCTGGCACGATCTGTGACTGACACAATACTTCCATCCTGTCAAATTGTCTCTCACCCTCAGGCGGTGAGATATATTTAGGACTAAAGGAAACCAATTTGAAATGTGGTCACATTGGGATTCTCTCATCGGATGTCTCATGTTTTTCTATGAATATATATTTGATATCTTATGATTTGAACATTTGTCCCCAATATTTCCATATAATGTTTTATTTGTTGCCAAGAGCAACTGTGGTTTAGAGCAATACAAAAATGAAGCTTTATAAAGACTCATCCTGACAGCCAATGTTTCTGCAGGGGGAGAATGGTCAATGGTCAATGGTCAGTGGTCAATGGTCAGTTAGAATGTGGCCTTGCACTCCTCTTCTGTACTAGAAGTATTTACCAGGAGTTTTACCCATGATGCACAGGAGAACAAGTTTAGTTCATATAGTGCCTTTCACCAACCCAAGGACAGAGGCATGATAAAAGGAACAAAAGGTAATAAGAGGTGGAAAATTAAGGTCCAGAAAGAACAAATCCAGACCAAGGTTGTTTCAACCAACCACACCGTCACAGTCAACTGGTTGGTTGAAACAAAACCTGGGTCTGGATTTGTTCTTTCTGTACCTGATTGGTCACACTTTACTTGGGGGGACATGAATAATTTAGTAGTACATACTTACTTAAGGCATTAATTAACCAGTAACTAAGTGTTTGTTAAGGACTGATCCCTTGTTCATTCATCATTAATAAATCATGACAGTTCATGTATTTCATGGGGAAACCTATATTAGTTCATGATTTGTTCTT
>JAODLD010000046.1:5753165-5768269 GCA_026781065.1 Mormyrops boulengeri
GTTTAGACCAGAATTTAGGCACACCCCCAGAAAGAGGGGGGTTGCTCCCTTTGGCTGGCTTTTGGCAGGCAGTCGGCAGTCAACCGGCTTGGAGGGGAAAATTGAAGTGGCTACATCTGTATAAGGCACTTAAAGGTCTAGCACCCGCCTACCTAACAGAACAATGCCCATTACCCACTCTGATCACAGTGTCATTTCACATATAAATATAGCGACAGTTGGCGGTAAAGTATCCTGCTACAGGGCCCCTATATTGTGGAATGGTTTGCCAGCCTATGTTCCTGATGCTGAATCGCTCTCAGTCTTTAAATCTCGACTGAACACCTATTACTTCGGTTTAACCCACAACTTAACACATAACACACTGTAACTATGGCTGCTGGTGCTGCTGTACATGTCATTTTTATCTCCTATGTTTGTCCTTTAATGTGTCTATGCATGTTCTGAGCACCCATGCTCTGTGCCTTCCTTCCCACATGTCCGGATGGTTCCCGGGGTGGGCACCATCTCAGCTGGAGTCCCGGTTCAGTTCCAGGGAAGGGTGACATCATAGATGTGACTTATGAACTGTAACATCGTGGGTGCAGCCTTCACTCTGCCGCCCTTCTTATCTTCCCTTTCCCTGTTTTTGTATTATTCTGTTTGGTATCACTTTACTTGAGGGGACATGAATAATGTAGAAATAAACGCTTAATGCATTTAACCAGTAACTAAGTGTTTAAGTACTGGTCGCATGTTCATTCATCATTAATCAATAATGACAGTTCATGTATTTCATGGGGAAACCTATATTAGTTCATGATTTGTTCTTGAGTAGTAAATGAGTTAAGTCATTTTTGCCCCAAGTGAAATCTTACCATTATTAACTAATTAGTTAACTTTTATCTAATATAGTTCCTGATTGGAATACATGATTGGCAATGCAAGGTGGTGTTTTCGTGTCCTTGTTTGTAATGAAATGGATACAATACTGGGATATAAAATGATTGTATGATGTCCCTGTGATGAAACTCCTGTTGGATTTGCAGTAAGGGCGTAAACTTGGTGATGGGTTCAGTTAGAGAATTGCAGACTGGAGGAGGTTAAACTGTAAAGGAGGATAATGGGCTTTAAGTTGTCATCGCAGTAAAAATTTTAAAAGATCTCGTGACCTTATTTGTGAGGAATTAGAATGGGCTTGGAGAGGGCTAACACAGTTCATGTGGGATTCTCTGGGATTTCAGGAAGGACCATGATATTTGAAAAGGATGCACTTTGGTTATTGTTACTGCTTTGGGTGCCACTTTACAATAAGGCAACCCATATAAAGAGTTTATGAATGGTTTATAATCTGGCTATTAATTAGGTTGTAACACTTTGTAAATTATTAATAGACAGTTTTAAACAAGTTATAACACAGTTTTCTTTTTATTAATGAGTTACTACCATTTACAAGTGGCATGGGAGCCTTATTGTAAAGTGGTACCCTGCTTTGTAGCTATAGGAAAAAGGTTTCTGTACTGTGTGGGAAAAATTTACTAGGTATAGCACCAATACCCTCATGCAGGATTCTGTAAAGCTACAAACTCATGTCAACAGAAGGTGAGTTATCTGCTCACCTTGCCTAGTTCCTCAGATCCATGTTTCTGAAGGAGATCGTGTTGTGCTTTAGGTTCAGGAGGAACATTGTGTTTCATGGTAAAAGGCACGAGGCCCTGGTGAAATGGCAGGTCTGTTCCCTCAGTGGAGTGGTCCGTTCCCTCAGTTAACTTCTGTATTCCCTCAGTAGAGTGGTCTGCTCCCTCAGTAGAGTGGTCTGTTCCCTCAGTTAACTGGTGTATTCCCTCAGTAGAGTGGTCTGTTCCCTCAATTAACTGGTGTATTCCCTCAGTAGAGTGTTCTGTTCCCTCAGTTAACTGGTGTATTCCCTCAGTAGAGTGTTCTGTTCCCTCAGTTAACTGGTGTATTCCCTCAGTAGAGTGGAATCCATTCCCTAGTAAGGTGTCTCCCTAGAGCTTGCATAATGGGGTAGTTTAATAAAGGCTGATATCACCACATGACAAAATATACCTGACCTAAGAGTCAGGTACCTAAGAGTACCAGTAATAAAAGGCTTCAGACCCAGTCCAGTTGTGAACTTGGCGACATATGACTTCCTCATGGCCATCTTCCAGTCACCCATCAACTACCTGTACAAGGAATGGATGTTTGGGGAACTCAGTGAGAGCTTCGCAGATTCCTCCCTGTCTGCTTCTAGATTTTAACAGCTTGAACATACTGATAGATGGATCTCCAGAGCTCTTCAGCTCTGGCCATGGGAATCTGTTATATCCAAAATTTTTGATTACTGGCAGGCGCTGAACCTTTTTCACCCATGCTGATAGCACCTTTTGTCCTTGTGGTACTGTACTGAGGAGGTAAGCTGTATTGTGGAGCCATGTTCGGATTCACCTCCATGACCAACCTGCTGGCTACCTCCCTAGGCTACTACCTGGTCATCACCAGGCCCCTGCAGGCCCTACAGTGGACGCCCTGGCTTTGCACAGCTCTCATCATCTTCCTGGTGTGCCTTTATTCTTTGGCCTGCAGCCTGGCCCCACTTCTATGTTGGAGTGTGTGTCCTCTGCCTCACGCAATCCATGGAGATTTGTGGCTTCAAAAACTCTGTGAATTCAACAGCTGATTTTTTCGTTTCACTTGAGTGCTTTTATGTTTAAATCAAGTCAAAATTTGCGGCATCTGTTGAAATGTCAGTACAATGATTAATAGAACAATGATACTTTATTCAAGCTCAAGATTAAACTGGATAGTTTTTTCACATCCCATCTTGCACTCCGTGAGACTTTCGGCCACAGGATTTCAACCAGCACCCTTCTGTTCAGACTCATAACCTGCAGAGCCACACACTAGCTCAGTATGACGTAATGCAATAGTTGGCTTTAGCGAACAAACCGGTGTCATGTTGCATGCACATTTATTAAGGTTCTGAACCAATATTAATGCTGTTATAGAAGTCTGATGGAGCAAATTTGTCTAGATCTTTGAAGCCCCACACCATTAGCATGTCTATATTGATTGGCTTCAAGCTCTGATCTGAAGATATGTATGTTAAAAATGGACCATCCCACAGGTTTCCATGTTCCAGAAGATCTGATGACCTCCTGTACTTAGGACTAAGTCAGACCCACATATGCTAACAAGAGCTACACCCTTATGCTGTGCTGTTCCGTGTTCTTCATCCTGCTGGACCTCATCTCCTAGTGCTACCTCTTCATGTTCTTGGCTGTCCGCAAGGCCAGTAGGTAAGTGCCCCTGGTTCTCATGAAAAATGAACAGTGTTGACAGTCATCTGACCTTAAGTAGAATCTTTAAGAAAAGAAACTGAATTACAGAATTAAAATTTTAGATGTATAGTGTAGACCATTATATACATGAACACTCTTGCGTCCCTGAGCTTTTTGTTGTTTTGTTTAGTAGACTGATCTTCTTGACTAGTTATTTGTGCTTGTTGTGAAGATTTGGTTTCAGTTCCCAGCTGATGACAGTGGCTGTTACGTTGGTGACATGAGCCATTTACTACAGAATACTGGTCATCAGTCAGAGGAGATTGCTGAAGTATTTAAAAGAGGAGACCGTGTGTATTAATGAGTCTATTATGATGGTAACTTAATTCCTAGAGTCGAGTGAGTTGAACTTCTCATCCTTATCCAGCTGAATACACATAGCCATTGTGTTAGAATTTAGTACATAGTACTTATATTCCCAAATATAATGAGGAATACAAGTAAGAATGTCACTGTACAAAGTGCACATGACAACACAGCCTTGAAACTTGACTGCTCTTGGATGCATCCTCCATAAGCCGCTTCTCTCTTTGTGTCCACAGGAACCTGCAGGAGTTGGGCATGCAGGTCAGGAAGTCCTCCCTGACCCAGGAGAAGTGCATCAGAAATGAGGGGAAGCTGGGTAAAATTGCCTTTGTGATCATCATGGTTTTCGTGTCCTGGTCGGCCATTGCCTGGGTAATGAGCTGGGTAATGCAAGAGCTTTTGGGGAGTGTTGGATAGGTCATTCAAGCGACCCCTAACAACAAAAGGTCTGAAAAATACAGCACAACAAAAGACTGCTCTCACGTGAATTATAAATTGGGCTTATTATAAAAGGGATTGGGTAGGCTGTGCAGAGTGAAGATTCCCACACGGCCTGCAATGCCTGTTCTAGAACCGTTTAGCCAAACTGTTTTCCATTCTATGCGCGTCGATGTCCTGTCCCCATTCCACCAAACAGCCTGTGGGAAGGAAGCCCTCTGACGGGTTGGCACCCCATACTGGATAGTTTTCCCTGCCTTGTGACCCCCTGCGACCCTGATTGGGATTAAGTAGTTTCGGAAAATGGATGGATGGGTTCCACTGAGCCTGGGTGAAGCTTACATGAACTTAGCAGATGTTCTTCACCTGAAGTAACGAAAAGCTTGGGCTCGCAGAGCAAGGTGAGCCCTCAGGATGTTATTTGTTGTAAATGAATCCCTTAAAAGCCAGAAACATGCGGCCACTTTGGGAAGCGACATTCAGACTGGTGGTTTGTTGACCAAATAAGGGCAGGAAACCATCTGAGAGAACATGAGATCCTAATTCACTTTAGTCCTAAAGAATGATGGTATTTTAATGCAGTTAAAACATCCTGTTATTAACTGACACAGATTTATACTGTCTACACATTATTTATATGTGTTTCATGCTAACTAATTTTATGAACCTCATGTTCAAATGTTAAATATATAGATCTTCATTTTTAATTGTTGACATCTGGCAACGTGAAATCACTGCAGTTCTAACAAGCAGTGGGTTCCCATGTAGCCAGTTTTTAATGGTTGGATCCAGTTCGGTTGAACCCGATTCCTGATCTTCTACAGATTAAAATCATAAGTTCATAAATACAGTGAATGTGGTCTTTTGTAAGCTATCCTGTCCTGTTATCTTCTTAACTGAACTGACCCAGACCGATGGTCTCAAAGAACTACGACAACCTCACATTGTTGGTCCCCATTTTCCCTCCATCAGTCTGATTGGCTGACATATCAGTGGTACCCTAAATGAGGCAGACTGATCTTCTATCTAGGACATCGTTCACACTGCTCTGCATCCACCGGAAAGTCATGTGGAATAAACTGATTGAAGATCCAGAAATGCATTTCGAAAACAAAATTAAGGAAATAACATTTCCCTGTCACCCATAAATGGTCCCTTAAAGTGCTCCCGAGGCAGTTGATCCAATTGATTCTTGCCCTCATGTACTGCTGAACTATCTGTAACAAAGATGTTGGGAGTCTGTGTGATGACTGAACCCACATTCCAGAATGCTCCGCTGCCCAGATAAGGGGGATGTAGGATGTGTGGACCCCCAGACACCACAAAAGGTGCACGGGCATGACCTGATAGAACGGGAGTAGGACACAAGAAAATCACAGCAGACTCTGCAAGTCTTGTGGAATTTTGGCTGAAAGGTTCTGTCCAGAAATCTCCGGGCACAAGGTGGGGAATGACCCAGGATAGGGCACCAACCGGGATGCAGGGAGGGGAATGACCCAGGACAGGCTGCCAACCTGGACAATAGGAGGGGAATGACCCAGGACCGGACGCCAACCTGGGCATAAGGTGGGGAATGACCCAGGACGGGGCACCAACCTGGAACTTTCCTAACAGGCAGCCGTCCCTGTGTTTCAGTTATTGCAGCTTAGTTTTCTGTGACTAGGGGCTGTGGAATATTTCATCACTCATGTGGGGGGGGGCAGTTTTCCACATTCCTTCTGCAGTTAGCTCTTTTCCCGTCTCCCCTGTGCCCCTCAGGTCTCTGCCCCTGTCGGTAAATCCCACAACAGTCATGAACAGCGACCAGTGCCATTGGCAAGACAGCCGATTGCCCATGATTTACAGCACTGGAGAATGGTATGATCCGGGAGCAGAACACTTACATGGAGGGGGGGGGCTCGTGGGCTCGGAATGGGACCTGGGACCCAGCCGCTACACCTGTCCCCACAGAGGCCCAACATCAGAGGATCAGCCATTCGGGGAAGAGGAACCAGGATGGACCAGAGGAGCATGAGGCCTCCGCAAAGCGAGGTCTGCGGAAGAGCTTCACTCACAAGCCCAAGGGCCCCACGGCACCAGGAGCCGGCCTGGTTTTATAGACACATTCCCAGCTAGTCACCAGGAAATCAGGCGGGAAGATGGAGGAGGAAGGTTCAGATTTCAAAGGAGGCTCTGCTGTTTCAATAAGAAACCAGATCTGAATGACTTCAGTAAAACAATTAGCTGTGTAAATGGGAAATGGTGTGAAGCTGTCATCTACTGTGATATACATACACATACAGACATACAGACACAGACACACAGACACACAGACACACACACTTTTCCCTAGGATTTTGGTCATGTACTAACTAAAACATAAGGGTGGCTTTTCCCAGCTATTGCCACTAGAGGGAGCAAGAAGTCTTTATAATGTTTATATTGCTTCTTAAGCAATAAGGGGACTGACAGACCGAATATAACAGGCACAGCTGATTTGTTTGATGACAGTCACTGGTGACTTGTCATTGGTGGTCACGAGTGATGCGTATTGTTGAGACAAAATTGGGGAGAAAACGAGTGGGTGGGACTCTTGTAGAGGCATTTGCTAGTTGTAGATGGCTACAAGCCAATGGTGAACAATGAAAAGTGAAATTGACTTCCTGGACAGTAGTGGAGAAGACCACAGAGAAGAATGATCACATGTGTGATAAATCCTAAGCTAAATACAAAAATAAGATTGTCAGACAGAGTCATATGAAGCTTTTTTATAAGTAAGAGTGTGTGGATGTGTGTTTTTTCTGAGTTACATCGTCACATGACTACTAAAAAAAAGACAATGAATAAATTATTAATGTTATTTTTGGAGGTGCTGGGAAGGCTATCACATTTGTTTCCTGCCTGCTCTGTTATATGAGTTTAAAAAACAGATCCTGGAAAACCAAGTGGTGCAGTAGCCCCCCCCCCCCACACTCCGTAAAGAGCTAAAAAAAGAACAGCCCATTTTTATCAATGAACGTTTTGTCACAAAATGGTGGAATGACTTAAAGATGTGGCCGCAGCAGAACTGAAATTGACTGCAGATTCAGAAGCCGCGACGTTCGGTTAGCTGGAAACGGTAAAAATGGAATACATTACATAGTTTATACATAGTTTAGCCTAGATCCACCTCAAGCTCTAAAAACAGCCACTAGGATGAGACATTTATGAGTGTCCATTAAGTGGGAGAATGGGTAGCTATTGGGCTAACATCAGTGTAGCATGTGCACAAAATTTGTGGCCAATCCAAACGCTAGGACAGAAGCTGGCATGGAGACGTGAGCAAGCAGTCAACGTCAATTACTCAAGTACCTGCCCAGCCACCTGAACCATGCAAAAAATACCTGCAAATTCATTGGTTGTACTGGGAGAAACATGTTACCTGTGATGAAGGAAGCAGGCAAATACACACAGCTGAAAAGCTTGCATGTGTCAGGTAGCGAAAGGTTCCCCTAATTAAACACTGATGTATAGCTTCTGAGCCAATGAGGTGCAGGGCTGACAGGGACATAGGGTAGGTGTAATTCTGTTATTCTATTACTGTCCGTCAGGGTGAAGACCAGATGCTGATAGTCACATCTTCGAGACAAATCAGGATACGCGTTATGTAAATAACAACGATCAAACGTCTACACTATGAACCTAGTTCACCAGTTTCTGTTTGGGCACATTAGGACATAAGAGAACATATCCACTGTTCTAAATTATGCTAATGAGTGGAATGGTATGTAGTCTATTCCATTCTAATTCATTATTCCCTTATGTTATTACCCACATCAATGACTAATATGCATTAATTGTCACATGTCATGGTCAGGGATGATCCAAAGAGCAGCTTGTGGACAGAAGGGGATTTTATTCATTGATTGAACAGAATGAAATAGAATTGATTGAACAGAATGAAATAAACAAGAAGCAAAAGTGACCAGGAGAGGACAAAACAAGGGCAGGAAGGTGGACCAAATACCTACACAGGCTAGAACTAACAAGGAGGATATACTGAGAAAATTAACAAAAACCACGAACACAGGCAGGAAACACTAACAGCGCCTGCTGCATTGTCAACAACACTCACAATGACTGACATAAGACCCAGACATGGGCAGGTACCTATACACTCTAACAAGGCTAGAAGAGTGACAGGAATAGACCAGTTACTAATTAGACACAAGAAACTCAAGGCTGAAGCGAACAGGTGAATGGTATCAAACGCTAGAAGAGACTTGGAACAAGGGTACATGACATTACTACAAAACTAAACAAAGGCAGGGATAACTAGACAAGGATACAAAAACAAGGACCTATGTTAAAATGTAAGAGCATATTAAGAAGGGGGAAACAAAACTAATAAACAAGCAGTTCAACATAGTGGATGCAGCCTTGAACTCACGACAGTATTTTCTCAAGCACACACTTAGAGCAGCAGAACAATTTAAGGACCAAGAAAGGGGCTACAACAATGAGGAATGAACGGGATGGCCAGTGACACCTGCTGGGCAAACGAAACCACAGAACATTAATATTGTTTAATGTCTTTAAAATTTCTGCCCTGGAGTTAAATGGTTAATCTTGTTCTCAGGATGCTGATATGAATGATGGTCATAAATGGTGCTGTGGAAGTTTTAATGAAATGCCGGTTTCCACACTCTCCTCCTCAGCTTTCAACGCCGGGAATAGAAGACTAAGGTTGCCCTGGGGGAGCCACGGCTTCCAATCCCCACAACTCTGGGCCCTGAAAGATCAGCCCCGTAGGAAAGGATTACCTCACTTATGTGACCCCCCAAGGGTTCACGCCACAAACGTGTAATTGCTCAGCAGAAATACCTGGTGGCTGAAGTCAGGAGGGCTGGCACCCGTCACTCAGGCATATTTGCGGGGTGTGATAAGCAGAGCTTTTCCCCCTCCCGTTTCCTGGAATGTGGTCGCCACCGGTAACCGGCTACTGTCATAAATGGCCCTGTTGTTTCAGAGTGTGCTGCGAGCTAGGTGACCTCATGGAAGGTTCAGTGGGGGGAAAAAAAACAAGCTTTTCGAGAAGCGGGCTCATTATTCCCACTCTTATTTATTGTTTTTGTTGTCACCACAGACACCGCAGCCGGAATGTGAGATCTGGAAAAGGGCTTGTTTTTCTGGGGAATGGTGTGGTCCCCATGTTCTGGAAAGGGGCCTGGAATTGTGAGGAGCCAGAATTTCAGGACAAAGTGGGTTGTATTACTACAGAAGCACTTATATGTCAAAAGTCACGTGCTATAAATAAATGACTTCTTTAATGTCTGCTTGTTTTAACCTGTATTCCTTCTAGTTGAGGAGAGATTTGGGAAGAAATTAACTGGTTTGATTGTGTTCTGATATCAATCCACCATCTTTCCATTGTCCCCCCCTTTAATACCTTGAATGTACTGTATAAAGACTGTTTGATTCAGGGGTGTAACTGGAAATTCTGGACCCTTCCACAAAATGCTGCCTTGGGCCCCCAGATAGATTTTCCCAGGTGTGTGGGGGGGGGGGGGGGCAACATTACATTTTGGGGCCCCTATAAAGTGCCGGGTCCCTTGAATCTACCCCTCTGAAGCTTCTGGTCTGACCTCACCTGCCCACTGGTCTGATCTCCCACATTTAATTTCCTTAAAATCAGTTTTCCGATTTTAACGAAGTCAAACGTGGGAAATGGGAGAAGAAGATTGGGTTGGTGAAGCTGGAACACAGAGAGACTGGCTGAGATTTTTATCCAAGGAATCTTCTACAGCTTACAAAAGTAGTATATTTTTACCGATAGATAAAGTCGGACATATTTACTGAGAAAAAATCAGGTTATTAGCTCAGCAAATGGTAAAATTTCAGGGCACGTGTGCCAGGACTTTGAAACTCTCCATAAAAAGAGATCCTTGGAATAGATCACTTGAGCAAAGTACTAGACCCTGGAGCGAGATTCATGTTTCAGCACTTCTGAACTCCTTCAGCCCGGACTGAGACGGCCAGGATGTCGAAACATTATGCCACAGTAATAATTCAGGATGAAAATAAGATGTTCACTAAATGTAATCTGATATTTACCTTAAAATTCTATTGCAGCATATAGATGTCAAAAGCTTCATGCTACAAACAAATGACTCCTTTATTGTCTACTTATTTTTTATGAAGACCATTTGCTTATTGATCTATAAAGAGAGCTGTAACATAATCCATTCTGGCGTTTTTTTCATTTTTCTATGGTTTGGCTCATATCACAGTGATAATGATGCCTGGTTTGCGGCATTGAAATGATTTGCATTAGAATTATGTTACTGAAATAAAGACAGCAAAAGTGGGTAAACAAAAATACCGAAAAACACAGTGATAGAATGGCATGCAGAGTGATGGGGTTTATTGGTTGTTAAAAAAGGCAGGTCACCCGTTAGGGGTCCAGTTAGCATGTCTTAGGCAATGTGAAACTAGCCACTTTACACACAGTAGCATTCTGAGAATATCCAATCAGGGGGGACCTGAGCAGGCTCTTAGATAATCATCAGCCACGGACAGAGTAGAGCCAATCAGGAGGAGTGGTGATCACCTCACAGGACTTCAGCTGTCCGTTACCCAAGAACAGAGCTGAGAGTCCTTCAGAAGGATCAGGCTCCCTCAAATGATCCCAGCTGCTCTCCATCTAACCATGGAAATGAATTTGATAGGGACGTTCCCCAGTAACCTAATTCTAACTGGTGATGACTGGTATGAGTCATGGATCCAAGAGGGTATAGCCTAAGAGAAGCTTTCATTGGAAGCTGAAGTCCCGGGAGATCTCCTGCTGTCTTAAGTCTGAAGGGATCCAGTGAAATGACCAGCTTCGTAAATATGCGTGACTGCACTGTCAGCAAAAAACAGTACCAATTTGTACCTTTGCTTGTCACTGGAGCTGTACCCTCAAGGGTCTGCCAGTTGTACCCTTAGCTGTAGGCACTTGTACCTTTTAAGATACAGAAACAGACATTCATGTTGTTTGTACCTTGGGGATGTTCCTTTGAGTCCATTTCTGTACCTTAAATTAGACTAAAAGGTACATTTACCTACAGGTAGAGTCCAGACCCTTGAGGATACAGCCTCAGCGACAAGCAAAGGTACAATTTTTTTTTTTCTTCTGACAGTGTGTGAACCATTCTGAGAAAAACCACATTATCTTAGAAATAAACCACTGTCCTAAACCGCCTCAGCACGTTTATCCTGACAAATCTTTCTTGGTTCTTGTTTCACTTCATGTCACTCTTGGCTGTAGATAAGCAGCGTCTCCTCTCTCCTGGTACCACACTGTCAGATTCTGCTGAGTGCTTACGGCCGGGGCAGCCACATCTGCGCAAGCTTCTGCTGATGCGACGTGTAACATTTACTGTTTCAGAGATACCAGATGTCAGTAATCGTAAAGATGAGGGTGGTGGCAAAGATTTATACTCCGAAATATGGTACAGATGCACGTCGTGCCGTAAAACTCCAGCAGATACCGCTGCTCTGGTTATGACTGATAAAGGAGTGAGGATTTTCCTTGAATCCGCCGAATCTTTGCACGTCTGTTCCCCTGCCACCACCAGGGGCCTTTTCACATGCTGTTAGTACTGATGTGCATGTAAGATGGGTCTTATCTGATTAAATTTGCTGTTGAGTGACTTTTCTGGTCATCTATCCAATCCCAAAGGACGGCATACTTGCCAACATTAGGTTGTGAAACGTATGAAGGTTTTTGTCGTGCGGTAGGGTAGGGAGTCCGCACAATAAGGTTTGCTGAGCGAGAAATTGGCCAGATTCGGAAAACTGGGAGTTTATCGGGAGAAATTGTGAATCGGGAGTACGGCGGGAGGTAGGCAGGTATGGACCTATTAACCACACCTGACAGACTGCGGACGCCAGTAATCACAGCTGGGAAACACGTCTCTGTTAAAGAACAAAACTGTTATCATCTCTGTCCTCCATCTTAATTGCGGGAACATTATTAAACATTCACCCAGAGAATTTTCCCAGCGCACTTTTTCCGGGAGGAAACTCACTTTGTATTCCGCTGAAAAGTGATCGTATTAGCAACATGTCATATTTCTAGATAAAGGTGAATAAAATAACTCTACGTGTCTGACTGATTAGTGCTTTTATTTTGTTTATTGCAGCCTTAGTGACCCTGAGACGCGCTGCCTCTGAGGCATGGGGATGCATTTAAAACAGCATTAGTCCTAATCCAACAATTTATAAAAACAAATGCATAGGCTAAAGCCGGCCGGCATGGGTGTTAGTGCAGGCTGGTCAGGGTCTTTGGGGAACATGGATCTGTGCAGCTGTCACGGAACGTTGTTTGACATCTTCTAGCCGGACTGTCATCAATTCTACACCTGGCTTGTGTGCATGAGAAGTTAACGTCTCCGGCCAGGTAACTTCGTAACGCTGTTAACGTCACTGGAGTGAGACTGCAGCAGGTCACCTTCATTCACGCATGGATCCCCCTAAGTAGGAAATGTCCCTGGAGTCCGTGATCTCCCATATAAAACCGGACTTACACAAATAATAATAATAATAATAATAATAATAATAATAATAATAATAATAATAATAATAATAATAACATTTTCAGTTAAGTCTTTAAAGTTGTATGGCTTAGTGTTCCGTACCGTGCAGCATTACATTATTTATTAATTAAAGTGATTTATCTGTGTTATTTCATGCTGTCAGCAGGTACTTGATGATATATTTTTGGAGGCTGCTTGGCAGGACACACAAGAGCATTTATTTTTCATTCCAACAAGTTAATGTTTATCGGTCGGTCCACCGCACCAGCCCAGGACAAAATCACTTGCTTAAAATGACCTTTTCACGCGAGCCGCTCTAGTCTAAAGAGCAGCCAAGCTGTCCAGTTAACAGCCTGGAATTGCCCCCCCCCCCGAAGTATTACAGTGCATTCATTTTAGTGAACATTTCATTTATAAAAATGTACTTGGTCTGCAAAGACGAACGACGGATTAATGTTCTTTAAGGCCGTTTTTATTCCGTATTGTTTTGATTATATTGCAGTTTGTGTTATTTTTGGTCCAGCCCCTGCTTCCGTGACGTAAAGGGAAACGGGGGCATTAACCTCCCCCCGGCGGGGCAGCTGGAGTATCAGCAGCGCTTCGCACCCGGCAGAGTAGGCGGCTGAACCTACGGCACAGCTGGAGGACGACTGATTCACGCCGGTAAGGATCCGCACTTACATCAAACCGGAACCTGGATCGGATGGGGGGGGATGAAAAAAGACTGGCCGAACCCGGACGCCTCGCCTCCGGATAAAAGTAGCGGGGGCAGCAAGTGCACCCCTTATAATTAAACACTGTCCCGTGTGTCACAGGGACAAAAGCGGCTCACGGTCATCGCGTTTTAGGACAATGGCGTGTTAAAATACAGTGTCCTTAAACCTGGAGTTTAGCGGGGACTTGAATGCAGATTTAAAAGCTTGTTTGTCAGGTTCGGACTTTAATGGCTGTTTACACACTGTCCGCACTTTAATGCCAGTTTATAGCCCGCACTGGGGCTATTATGTAGGATGTAGTATCTGAGTGTGAAGTTTTGATTCCCCCCCCCCCCCAAAAGGCTTGTAATAATTTAATAAACGCAACACGCGTTTTCCGTTTGTCGCTGTAATTTTGTCGAGGACGGGGGCTGTTTTATTTCAGTAATATAATGGAAAGTTGGATGGGATGTTGCACAAAAGAGCGCTTCTGTCTGGTTTAATGAATTATTCAGTTCAGGGTCACTTGACTTTGCGGTGGCATCTATCTTTTCGTTATTTTTGTTATGAGATTTCTGCACGCAAACCCCCGGGCTAGCATTTTCATAAGATAAGGAAATACGTATGGCAGAACCCATTTTACACTCGTCTTATTCGTTTGGAGTAGCCTATTTTAGTAAAAACTTGTCTCTCGGAGATATGACATACACGTACTTGAGTTAGCACCTACTGTTTTATTGTACGTTAGGTGTTTTAGCATTTTTTTAAAATCATGCCGGTTTCAGATATGTCGTCTGTCTCCATATTAAGGAGGTCTGGGTTGGTTATATGAAGTTGGTCCGGTGGAAATTGCACGTTCCGTTTCTTGTTTGTTTGTTTGTTTGTTTACTGGTGTCATTTTTTTTTCATAATCCGCGAGCTCACGTCAGAAAACACACGGCTGATCTCCAGTTCAGCCCATCGACATCCATGTGGATTTGTAATAGCGAAGGATCTGGCCGCACCGCCTCGTAAAAGGTCCAAATATTTGGCTGCATTACTGAGGCTGTTTGGACCCTCTAAACAGATCGCCCATTAAAACATAAATATAGATGTTCAATCACCAATGTATTTTTAAATATGCTGTATCTACAGATCTATTCCCGACTCATTAAAATATGATACCGATCCAAATGCACTTTTTAAAAGTACATTAAGATAGCCTTACAATGTTTTCTGATTGTTATCTTAAGATTTTGGTCTGAATAGGGGGTGAATTTAGTCTGCTTCAGTTCACATGCATGCCTCTAATTGCAGTCCTTTTCAAGGATAGTAAAGTGTCTGATAGTGTGTTTAAAGTCCTCAGCACCCGCCTAAAAATAGACTATATAAATAGATTATGTTTACATTAACATACTTATGTGTACAGATATGTTTAAAATAGTTTTCAGTTCGGAAAAAAATAATTGCAAGTTATTAGGCTGTGACAATTAATTTATAGTTTTTAAATGTTTAACAAAGCTATTTTTGTCTTGCAAAATGACTAATAAAGTTAATGGTATGGAATATCAGAGGCTTTGGGGTCGTGGTTTAAAAAGTGAATGAAAATTGAGTAATAAACCTGTCACTTTTATTTCTGTTTCAACAAAAAGGATTTTTAGTAAATGTTCCACTCAGAGCCCCCCAGTTTCTCACAGGCCCGCTCTCAGCGCCCGAGGCCCAACTTCAAGACGTGTTGTCAGGTGTCACCCCAGTGGGGGGGGGGGGGGGGGGGGGGGGGGGGGGGGGGGGGGGGGGGGGGGGGGGGGGGGGGGGGGGGGGGGGGG
>JAODLD010000046.1:5768369-5795233 GCA_026781065.1 Mormyrops boulengeri
AAAACTTTTTTTTTTTAATTTTTCAACTCAGCGCCCCCCTTTTTCCAACCGGCCCGCTCACCGGGCCCGCGGCCAAACTTCAATTCTTTTTGTCTGGTTTCACCAAAATAGCCCCCCCCCCCCCCCCCCCCCAGCCTGGCTCAGGTGCATACAGGCAGGTGCAGAGTCCTTCAGGGCAGCTGTTGACTTGGGCTCTGTGACAGGTTTAAGTTCAGCCCATGAGCTAAGAGCAGAAGGGGAAGGTACGTCCCTGCCACCCCCCCCCCAGATACGCGGTTTCTGCCAAGTGTGCGGTAATCTCGATCCGACCGGGTCACCTGCGTCACCAAAAGTCACCCTTCCTGCTCCTTGATGGGGAAGCAATTACCATCCTATTCAGATGTCCCTGGGTTACATTCCGTCCCCAGAGTGACAAGCCCAGGGTTCCTCAGTGGGGCCTGTTGTATGTCAGCCTCCCACTTTGGGTTGAGGGGGTGCTATCGCCATGATCTGGGCCCCCCTCCCCGGGTCCCCTTCATAACCGAAACCTCAAGTCCCCCACTCCCCAAATGCAAAAGAAGCAATGCGTTTCAGTGTGAGAGAGGGGGAATTGTTCACACGTGTGGGCCCCAACGCGGAGGCCGGCGTGCTTGGAAAGCGGGGGCCACGTCCTCACCGACGTCCATCACGATTCTGCCCCGTTTCGTGCTTTCACAGGCGGGTCTCCGTGAATCTCTGCATTAGGATCCCCATGGTTAGGGCAAAGAGCTGTGTGTGATTTTACTTACTGAAATCAACCTCTGATCTCGGCAGGGAGGCCGATTGAGTAATACTGCTGGAGTCTTGTGTCTGTAGAGGCACAGACCAGCGTAGGAGTGAGTTTGTTATTGGAGGGGGGGGGACGAAGCAATAATTTAAATGTAAAGGTCTATTTATTAGGGGGATGAATTGAGCCAAATTAAATATTTGGGGGGTACGCACCCCCTCTCCTGGTTCCTGTTGATTATGACTTAGAAGCAGCTGGTGGTCATGGGGGGTGGGAGAGGTTGTTGTCTGTCAGTGAGGGTGAGCAAAGTGGTGGACATTTTGGTGGCCAGGGGCAGAAGATTCATCATGAGGTGGCCCTTCCCTTCCTCTGCATGAGAAACTGGAGAAGCACAGATAATCCCACGGGAAGGCCGGGCCAGGGGGGGGGCTGGATGGGCTGAGGTTGTGGGGAGAACCTCTCCAGCACTGTACAACAGCTGCAGCTGAAAGAGGTTAACAAATGAAGGGGGAACAAAGACCATGACCCTGAAAGAGGGGGTTGGAGAGGGTAAAACAAACTTTGGGGCACGGGGGGACGTGGTTGAATCTCATTGTTTCTCCTGCACATGTAGCTTTATCACGTCGGTGCTGGTGACAGACCTTGTCCGCCAGTGGAGGGTGGATTCTGGCAGCAGATCAATCGGCGGGAAAGATTTAGTTAGATTTTTTTCTATGTATTGCTTTCCAATTCAATCAAAATGCACGGTCGTCAAAAAAAAATGCAGGGCCCTTGAGTAGCAGGGGCCCTAAAATTTGGACCATAATTGGTCCGTATAATATGGTTTCATGGAGGCCAAAATCTCGAGTGGCTCTCCTGGATGAACCCTGTTTTGTTGGGATGAAGCTCTTCCATTACCAGCTGTGGACGTCAGTCATTTATATGGGGGAGTTTAGCGGGGATGAGCGCTCTGTAATTGGAAGGGCGTGTAAACAAACAGCGGCGTAAGATGGGATGAAGGTCGCCGGTGGCGGATTTGGCCCTTAACCGCTGTGAAATCCATGTGCTCAGGGCCATTTGGCCCCATAAGAGCCGCGCAGATGATTCTGATCAGCAGACGATGGCCGGCTGCAGCGGCACTACCCTGGGGGGACAGCTGTAAAAGGATCCTGTCTCGCCTTCACGCAGGGTCAAATCCGGGCAAGCCGCTGAGCACATCACAGCTTCTAAAAAAATGTACAATACCGCTTTTATTTCAGCTGCTCGCGGGGCCCACGAGCTCCAGAAAGGGCTTGAGTCCCTGAGGATTCAGCTCGGAGCTATGCTGTGGCATCGTCACGTAGCACTTGGTGTTGTGGTGTTCATTCTTGGGGTTAAGACCTCTGCTCTCCATCACCATGGTGACAGTGCCAGTGGTGGTCAAGGTAATTTGTAGGCCCCCCCTACACTGAGCCCCAGATTAATGGATACATGGATTAATGAATAATGAGTATAATATAGATAGATCTGTGTTTCAGTTTGACAAAATTGTCTACTGTATTTATGTACATTGATATATTACATTTTGGATTATTTTCATACATTGATGTATTACATTACGGTACTATTTTTATTATATATATATATATATATATATATATATATGAAATATTACATTATAGTGCCTGGGTCCCTCTCATGCAGGGTGGACCCCAACCTTGTGCCCTGTGTTGTCTGGGATGGGCTCCAGGGCCGCACTCTGACCTGGAGATGGATGGGCCGATTATAGCGCCCTGGCGTGGCCCTGCACATTCTCGTTATATTCCAGTTCATGTACAAATTCATGTGGATTTACAGGGTAACAGAGCTCTGTCTGAAGAGGAGGAAAGTCCCTGTAAAAATCGTTGCCGCTCTGTGACTTTAAATTAGCCGCACTCTGGTTCCGGAAGAGTGAACTCGCAGAACTGAAGCCAGACGGGAGTGTGGTGCCGTGCAAAGACAGCTTCAAAAAGCCCAAATATGGAATAGGGTTAGGCGACAACCGCCAGCTCGCCTCCCTGTGGCTGATCTTTGACCTTTCCCACTGAGGGTTGATGGGAACACTAGAACTGCATATGTCTCTTTGTGTATTCCAGGTTCGTGTCTGACTGACGCATTCCTACGTTTGCGTCTGTCAGCTGCGGACGCGCTCCTTTTGCCTCTCTGGGCAGCAAAACAAAAGGAAATCTTCACAAATAATCTGAAGTATGCACAGTCTGGAGCCAGACATGATGTGAATAAACACCCCTTTGTCGTGTTTGCGTCTACTATCTCAAAGGTTAATGGCTCCCTCCCTCTGCCCTACCCCTGTTGTCTGTATCACTCTGGAGAGGGTGATCAGGGTTTATGTCTGGGGGATTGAAACGGCTGGACAATGTGTTGTTAAAGTGCACTGCACTTTAAACGTTCATCCCTGCGTCTGTGCTGGATTGCGGCCAGCTTGCATCATCGAGATCGCGTAAACATTCCCAGTCAAAGAGACAAGATAATCATGGCTTAGTTATGACGTACACAAAAACAGAGGAGACTGTAGTTTTCCTTCTTTGACGTAGGAGAGACATTGAGAACACGTCCTGCCTCAGGGAGATGTTCTCATCCAATCTGTACTGAGAGTCCAGGTTCAAGAAGGGCCACAAGAAGGGCCCTGGATCAAAACCTGAGCAGGATGTAGACCATCACTTATGTCTGATCACGTAACAACCAGCAAAGGTATACGGAGGTGTCCAGCCTAAAGGGGTACATTATTGTGCTATTTATAAGGCCGATGACTGGAAAACCGTGGGACGGAAACTGATGAGCACAAAGGGTGAAAATAGACTTTGGACCGACCATCGGAAAATGTCAGTTGCCCCATCTGTGCTGTGTGGCATCTAAATTCACTCTGATTATGGCCAGTTCATTTTATCGCCCCGCCGTCTACTACGAACTCCCAGCATCATCACTGCGTCTGCATCTGAGTGGCTTTATGGCCACATTTTACATTTCCCAGTCTTGTCAATAAATTTTACAGAGGAAAACCCTTTAACTCTTTTTGTTAATGTGTTATTTTCTCATCATTTAACTTGTGCTGCTATTTTCTTGCTCCTGATAACTGCTTTGGGCACCGATTCTCTATCAAAGCCGATAGACTTACTCTGGTGTAATGGTTTAGGTGAGCTAGTAGCACCATAATGGTCACTGTAAGAATGTTTCTTTGACTGAATGGCTTAGTTTACAGTCCAGATAGTTGCAGCCCACATCTCACTTTCCATATCTCAGCTGCCTTAATGTGTCAGTGGCCTGAACATCTTAACATATCAGGATCTTTTACATCTCTTTGGCTTTAACATCTCAGTACGCCCAACATCTCAGAGCCTTCTTAACATCTTAACAGCCTCAGTACCTCAATAGCCTTTGACATCACAGAGCCTTCAACCTCTCAACATCTTAGCCAGATTAGCATCGCAGAAACTTCAACATCTCTACAGCCTCAACATCCCAGAGCTTTCAACATCTCAGCAGTCTCCCCTTGGGCCCTCATCATCTCAGCAGCATTGACACCTCACTCATTGCTCTTCTTGTCCCATCTTCCTGCTCACCAAGGCCAAGTAGAACCATCTTGAGTCCCTCGCAGGGAACAGCAACAACAATGTTGAGAAATCTCAAACTGACAATTGTAGCAGTAAATTGTTAGAGCTGGTTAAACCTATCAGGGCAGGATTTACTAATGCAGGTTGATGGCTTCCTTTCCTGAGCCTCACAATCCTGCACTTAACATGGCTCCATTGCAGGCAGTTCCTTCATTCATGATACCACTCATATTTACTGGCAACAGCGCCACCACAGGGCACCAACGTCCACTTACTGCTATTTGGCATGTATTATATTTACTAGCTATTTTAGTGCATTACCATCCATACTATAAATAACGTGATGCAATCTTTACAGTGGATTTATTGGCCATTGTCATTCATACTGTGATGCATATAAATACTCATGCACATGTCAAGGCCGCCTGCACATGTGGAACGTCAGGGTGTGGTCTTCACGAACATCTTGCAAAGTTTCCACGCTTTGGTCTTCTGACTTCTGATGGCTCTCCGAAGGCAGCGGAACCTCGAAAGCTCTTGGCCCAAAGCCTTTGTCTCCCCATTCGGCGCTTTATCCGTGCAGAACATCTGCGACGGTCTGATCTGAATCGCATGTGTGCTCGTGTTGGGATGAAACCCTCGGTGTCCTTTAAGATTCCCCTGCCCCCGGGACACCGGAAAGACCCCATCTTTCACCCGTGGCTGTTTCTCGAGCTTTTCGAGCTGGACAGTTGGGGGGGCGAGGCGGGGTAGGGGTGGTGGCTCTTCCATTTAGCATCTCCCTGGTGCTCAGCATCCCGACTGAAGTGATCAGTCAGCTGTCATTATGCTTCGGCAGAACTTAACCCCCCGCTTTACCGATGGGGTTATACCAATCCTGTCCGATATCCAAAGAGGTGCCATCGCAATGCTGCCCGCAACATTCCCCGAAAAGATAAATAACAACTGCAGCCTTTATCTGTGGTGGGCCGGATGACAGGAACATCCTGTTTTATTTCATTAGTCACTTGGGCAGGGGAAGCTTTTAACCCTAGCGGGTGTGTGTGTCTTGCACTCTTAACAGTTTACTCTGTAAACACTTCAGATGGGCCCACACTGAAGGCTTTAAGTCTGCTGCCTTCCTGCATTTTCCCGCTTTTACTGCACTTTCAGTCTGTCTTGCTTTGTTCTCCTTGTTTCTGTGCTTGAACAGAGGAATTACACAGTCTCCTAGTAACCCCCCCCCCCAATGACAACTGAACAGCAGTGATGCTTTCTGGGGAGGGACAGAGATTACCGTTCTGGCCCTGGATGAAGGGCGCCTCATCTTTAAACAAAAAACATTCTGTTTCTTGTCAGGGAGCAGCTTCGTGACATTCATAGACTGAGGCAGGAAGAGGCTGGCAGACTGCAAAGGTGGAGGTTTATAATCCAAATGAGGTCTGTATGAAAGCTGCTTTAGCTGGAAGGCTCCGCCACGGCTTCCAGTGCAATCTAAACGCTCGAGCCCCTGTAATCTCACGGCACGGTCAGCTGCACCCGTCGCTCATGCGCTGGGCGCCCGTGCCAGGCCAGCTGCAGTAACCCACACCACATGATTTATTTTTTGACCCAAATGAGGGCAGATCTGAGCTGTTTTGGTAATCAGGACGGTAGTATCGGTATCTGTAATGGCCACATACTTCCGATTCTGGAGTCTTAAAAAATCCCGCTCTTCTATGTAATTCAGCCTGAGAAAGGCAGCCAACCCCCATTTCATCCACAGCTGCATTCAGACCGAAGGACATCCTGTGGGCCACTAGGTGGCAGAGCAGCTAAAGGCAGCATGATTTTTCTGTGCAGGAAGCATGTAGGGATTAAGCAGCAGACTGGATTTAGAAATACCAGTGCTGTGTTTCAGCAGACTGAGCAGCCTTGGAAAATGAGTAAAATCTGAAAGTATATAGCAAAAGGGTCTTCAGCTCTTTTGGGAGGTAGGGCGCAAGGAAGAGGCTAAGCATGGAGGTAGGTGTTATTAACTTGATCCTTCTATAATCATACTTTGTTTATTATCATTTCTCACTCATGGGAGTTTTACTTACAGGAAAATGTTCTGAGGGCAGAAGGAAAAATGATTGGTTTAGAGAGAGAACCAATCAGATGTCTCGGTCCCGCTTCCTCTAGTTGCTTGGGCCCACCTCCTCCACAGTCTGATTGGTTATCTTTCTGAACCAATTATTTTTCTTTCTACCCTCAGAACATCTTTGTGTAAGTAAAACTCCCACAAGCTCTTTTCTCACAATGATTTTTTTTTTTCTGTATGGGGCTTCACTTTATAAAACTTAATTAATTTTTTTCTTCTCTTAAAGGTGAGCTCCATATGAACTTTAAAATAAAGTGACCCATCTCTCAGTTCCCACAGCCAGATAAATGTCTTTGCCATTGAGTGCATAAACATGCTGGGGCATAATTGGTCTTGAAGACCCGACATTGTTCCCATGGAGACAGCCCAAATAACAGAACGATGGTCTTTCTGTAATTTCTCGGAGCCATACTTGCCACCTGCGTCATGCTTCCCTCTCCTCTGGCCCCACCCCCTCCCTCCTCCCCTGTCTGTAACATCTCTGGTCACGTGACCTGCAGTCCCAGGGTGTCGGTGTTGCTCCGAAGGGTTCAGCTTGGCCTGGCTCCATCCCAGCGGGTCATTTTGTCTCACAAACAACATCTGAGGCTAATGAATTACATCCTGGGATGAAAAAATGTTAATTTAAATCACCCTATCCGGTTTATTGAGCTCTGGGGCCATAACCGAATAAGGATTGATTACTGTGGGAGGCGTTCATGGGACAAAAAAAAAGCCTTTTTAATGTCATGCCTGTTCAATATCATAAGAGACATTTATTCTTCAGTCCTGGGGGAGGAAATGAGAGCGAGTGTGGTCCAGGGCAGAGGGAGACTTGGCTGCCTTTGATGTAGGTCCACTAGCAGATGCCAGTACAGTGCAGGGTGATGAACGCGCCAGGCGGTTAAGCGGCCGTGGGCATGTGTTGCACACTAGGCCGTCCAGACGGCGCAGGGCCGGCAGCCAAGATTGGCAGGAGGGTGAACAGAAGCAGGGAGCATGCAGGGTGGACACACGGCTCTCTGAGTCTCCGATCCAAACCCTTGCAATATCTGTTTGGGTTTGGTCTCGGTTCCACCTTAAAATCTATCACCCCTGTTGATGTTTGTTTCTTAAAATATCCGGCTGGAAGTGCCCCCGCCCCCCGCTCCCTGCCCCCCAGCAGTGGTATAAATGGGCACAGCTCTGCCTTGCAATCGGTACTCTCGGCTGACGGGTCTGGGGAGGTCCAGGAAGCCCAGGTTCTGCTCACCTGTTTTCTTCCAGGTTCCTTAGCTCATTTGGTAGGCTGAGCTCTGAGTATCCCGGCCAGTTTATTTTGGGGGTGGGGCGGGGTGTGAGGTTTATAGCACAGTTTTGTATGTTATCTATGTGCCTCAGGTCTATTTGCTTTTAGCTGTGTGCTGATCCTCTCTGTCTCCCCCCTGGTTGTCCTGTGTCTCTTAGCTGTCGTCTGGGTTGTTTTTCGGTTTCCAGATGAACATCTGACTGATACTGTCTTCTTGCTACAGCAGTAATTATTAGATTATTTAAAAAAAAAAACTCCTGATCTGTGAGATGCTCTGTGAAGATGACGGTCTGTATAACTCAAGTCATTTATACCGATAGACTCGCTGAGCAGAAAGACCATCTAACTTGGTCGTTTTTTTTTCGACAGGAATTTTCAGAGCTGCTAACTACACACCTGAACTCCATCTGAACTCCACCTGAATCCCAACGAATCCCAGCGAATCCCAGCGAAATCCAGTGTGACCCACTAACATGAGCAGCAACTATAGCGTGTCCCTGATGGGCCCAGCTCCTTGGGGGTTCCGCCTGCAGGGGGGCAAAGACTTCAATATGCCCCTCACCATCTCCAGGGTGAGTCATTCTCTAGGGACTCCCCTCCCTTTGCCACACCCCACCCCCAGCTCCTCTCTCTTGCGTCACTGCAATACTCACACCCTTGGAATGGCAGAGATGCGCGTGATGATGCAGGAGCGCTGAGTGGCCATAAACTATGATTTATCTCTGTCTCCTTAACTCATCCACCGAGAGTTTATCCTCTGCCGTTTCCAAAGCCAATGCTGAGGCATGATTGGCTGATTCAAGCCCCTGTTCCAGCTGTGTGCAACCCACCTGTGTCATGGGAGCCAGGGGGGCCTGTCTGAAGGACTGGGCCAGGGCACTGCCCCCTTGTTCCGTGAGAAACCGTCACTCCGCTGAAAGCGATCTCGTTTATTTTTATTTAGTGTCACACTTCTTGATGCTTTATGGCTTTTCTGTGTCGCTCTGGTTCCACTTGCCTGTAAATAAATAAACCGAAGCATGTTTCTCCACAGTATAGCTGCCAAACGAGGATCCGTTTCTGGAACAGACTCACTCAGAGTGGTGGGCTTTCATTGAACTCCAGGGCTTCGATTTGTCGTAAATTGTTTCCTCAGTTATGTACACAGTGGAGTAGCCACACGGGGCAAGCGTCGAACATCCCAACAGCTCTGTGTCCATCTTAATCCTGGCGGGTGGAACAGGAACTCGGCGGTGAGTGGAGATTTGCGGTCCAGCAAGTGCTGCGGATCTCACACACGGCATGGCTTCCTCTGGGTGCGCGCTGTCTGTCATGTGCGTCCCTCTCAGGTTCCTTGGGATCGCTGCATGGCATTGTGGGAATGGCTCTTCCCCGGGGGCTCTTCTGTCAGCCATTGGCTCCGGCGACAAACATCCCATAATTAGCCTGGAACTCTGTCCATCAGCACCCCATCTCTGTCAGTGCCCTTACGAGACATTAGTTACCATTCATAAAAGCCATTGTTGTCAGTTTGGTGGAAAACACTCTATAAAACTGAAAGGCACACAAACGTGCACACGCACATATGCCAGGAACTGACGGTCTGCCCTTTTATGGGAGGAAGCTCTCCTTGTTCTGACTTGACTCATCTTGATGGCCAGAAGGCTCTGGTTGGTGCTCCCCATGTGTCCTCTCCCTCCTTATTGGTGCTCCTCGTGTGACCTCTCCCTCCTGATTGGTACTCCCTGTGTGTCCTCTCCCACCCGATTGGTGCTCCCAGTATGTCCTCTCCCTCTTGATTGGTGCTCCTGATGTGTCCTCTCCCTCCTATTCGTACTGCCCACTTCAGGTTTACGAGTCTCCATTTTGTTATTTTGGACTTTTGGGCCAAGCAAGTGTCTAGGTGTCTGTGTGTCTTTAAATTTTTATTTTATTTATTCAGCCTTGTTACACTGTTATCTTTGTACTGACCTCAGTGGTCTGGTTACCAACATGTAATCCTTTAGCGACTACAAATAACTAATATAGCAATGAACTACCGTTATATTTAAAGGTCTAATTTGTATACATATAATTCATAGACATAGTTTATGTATTTTTTAAAGTTATCTTATTATGCGGGTAATAGTTATATTCATCGTTAACACTACATAATTTTTTAATACTTAAAATCAGGGCTTGCTAAACACCCCAGTGTATCACAGTGCCAAAGTGTGAATAAAATATTGGCTCAGATTGAAATGGAGTAGGCGGGAGGAGGTGCGTGTGGTGCCCAGGACCAGGGCATGACCAGAGGTGTCCACTTGGTGTACTTGGATCCGCTGGTGTTTAAAGCAGTGGTCTATCTGGAGCTGGGCACCAGATGTTCTTAGAATCTATGCTCATTTCATAACTGGTTTACTGAGCTCCAATTTTGATGGGTCACATGACACACGTCTGGGTTTTTTTATTTGCAGGCTTTTTCGAAGGGTCACGTGATATACAGATTTTTTATTAGTAGGCTTCTTGGAGGGGGCCTGGTTCTTTTCAGGCATGACTGAGCAGACCCATGGGCAGCTCTTTGGAGGGCAGTGCCATGACTGTGCCTTACCAGACTCAGGAGACTTCAATGTTTCTTCCTGGTATGTGTCACACACTCACGGCCCCCTCTGCCCTCCTCCTTCCGCGTGCCGCGAGGCCTTGGCGTCTGGCATGAACGTACCTGCCAGGGAAGCCTGCCCTCAGCCAGATGGGAAGGTGGCGGCGAGGAGAGAACACTGGGGCTTTTCAGAGTTCTAGAACACACCCAGTGTTCCACCATCGTACCAAGGCCTTCTGGGATATTGCTTGAATGTAGAAGCAGGATTCGAAACGACAGTCCTAAAGTTGGGCAGAAAGGGTCTTGTCCGAATGCGCCCACATGGCTAGTAGTGCCGGTGGCCAAGTGCCCGGCAGCATTCCCAGACAAACAGCCCTTGACCGTATGCATGCTCTGCCTTGTCCAAACACTTTAAAATAGGGCTGCAGTGTAAATTTATTTTCTTTTTCCATTTGCAAACCTGGATTTATTAGGGATTAAGCGATAGACCGTGGACTTACAGAATAATAAGCCTTCAAACGAGGCTGTAAAAATCCGCCTGTGGGCTGTGTGCCGGAAAGAACGCACTTCTCTCCAAGTCAGACGTAGGGGGCACTGTGGTCATCCACACTGTGGAGAGGTCGGCTCCATTCTGTGAGCTGTTATGGAGAGAGGGAGGCTCCAATTTTAAGGTGTCATTTTCACTGTTTGATAGCCCTCAGTCAGCTTCGGACCTGCCTGCCAGGCCTCCCCCCGCCCCCCCATGGTGTGGTGGAAGCCCTCTCTGCTCAGCAAGGCACACTCTCTGACCTACACAGTCATGTGGACTTGGGTGCAAGGGGAGGGGGATGTTGTCCGGGCATCATGGGGTTCTCAGTTGGTCAGATCTGCACACTCCTGGGGTGTTTCTCAATACCAAGGATGCAAACGTCATACTTGTGGTCTTGGCAAGACCAGTCGTGCTAACTTGCCTCCCAGTAATGAACTTGGTCCACAATGAATCATGGGATTGGTCTCGTTCGGTGAGGATGCAACCAATTTTTACCATCCTCTATACTTCTGTTCTTAGTGTTGGAACTGGTCTTCGGCAAAGGAGGATGATGTAAAATGGGTACACGAGAACACAAGCACACATTTTGAGGAACAGCCCTGGAGTTACGGATCTGGACCCATGATGTTCTTTGGATTAAAATTAGAAATGCAGGGAGAGCTCCAGCGTTTGCCGTTTATTGCTGCTTCGCTGTCAGTCCATGTGGGCACATCTCACAGGAGCCATGTCACGTTGTACAATCTATATGCATGCATAAGTAATGCCGCAAAGCAGGAAGAGATCTATGAGCAGCCGTTGATCTCCCATACTCCTCTCGTCAATGCTTGGGTTAGCTAGTAAGCACTGATGCTTTTACTGAGTTGTAGGAACAGGCTTGTTCATCGATATTCTATTTCCATAAGTTCTGGTTATATATAAAGTTAAGATAGATAAATAACTGTGTGTCTGTATATGAAACCTATTTTATGTGTGTCTACATTACTTTACATTACATAACATTACTCAGGTGTAAAGACTTCAGCCAGTCAGTCCTCTAATTAGTAATCTAATTCGGGAACTGCAGTGAAAACTGCATACACAGCAGAACCTTCTGGATAAGATTGGCTACCCCTGGTTTGCATTGATGACAGACGTGTTGTTTGCATAGATTTATAGTTGCAGTGGAAGATGAACGTCTCTGTAAGCCTCATAGATGTTTTATTTGGTGAAGGAGGATGACAGTCCTTAACGCTCGGCTTTCCTTCCTTCCGCTCACTCGTCTTCCCTCCACAGCATTTAGGGAGAACAAACAAACATTCTCTCTTCCAGAATAAAGAGCACGACTTGTTCTCTGGTGGCAGGAGTCAGGAAACAGAGCCCCAGATGGACACGGCTGTCGAGGCGGCTTTGCTGGCGAGACATGAGAGCAACAGACAAGAAGATGGATGGAAACCAAATTGAAAAACGCAGATTAAACTGGACTTGACGAGATGGCGGTTTGGTTTAATGGATACAGTGTCAGAATGAGTTGGGCCTGAAATGATGAGGTGTGGAAATAATACAGCCAGTAGATCATGTAACATGGCATGATTCATGCTCAAGGAGAGTAGGGGGTGGGCTACTGGAATTTCACACCAGTAGTGCACAGTGATCTTTTTCCCTATTTGAAGGAGATTCTAGCTGGTTGTTTTAGCACAATCTGAGCCCAGGTCTGAATTCTGCAGGGTGACGGAGAACACCTGACCTTACATTTATGTCTTTTAACCCGCCCCCCCCTTCACGGGCCTGTGGACTGTAACGCTGCTGTACTGGGAGCCACGTCATTCTGGGAGACTTCAAAAGAAAATAAATGTCTGTATTAGAGGTCTCAAAGATTCTCCGTTCATGAACGATAACAGATGTGGGTCCACTGTGCTTTGCACCTGCAAGTTCAACAAACATAAGCTCAGGTTTTGCGGATCCGAAGAGCAAGGTGCCCAGTTTGTTTAGTCAGAGACACACACACTGAAACACACATGCTCACTGCCTCAGTAGACTGGTTAACCATCGCTGAGGAGTTAAACCCCCATCGTCTCATGGCTTTGTGACATTAACTCCCTCTACATTTCGGTTGGTGAACATTCCCCATTTTTACTGGCTCTCTGGTCACAGTCATCGTCATTCGCTGTGGGCAGTGAGAGTCCAGTTCCCTGTGTGTCACCGTCAGTGTCACCCATGTGAGTTACACCTCTACAGTAGACACGCAGCCAGGGAGGAACTCACATTGCAGGCCAGGCAGCCGAGATTTATAATATTGACGTGGCTTGTGAGATGGTGGGGGTGAATGCCAGCCGGCCCTGAGTCTGTCCTCTGTGTGCTGGAGTGACGGAATTAGCCTAAATGATCCCGCAAATGTCCATGGCCAGTCTGCTGGCCCAGGCGGCACCACGCTCTGGGAGGGGCACCATGTATACCACAGGGGCTGGCAGTTACGTTTGTAAATCCTACTTTATTTTCTTTCCTCCTTTAGTTATTTTCTAGCCACATACCTTCTCTCTGCTCCATATTCCTGGTCGGGCTTCTTCGTTAGCGTTAGCCTAGCATTAAGTCACCCCAATGGCATAGGAGAGAGTTCAATATTGGGGAGACACAACTTAATCATTTAAATACAGCAGTCTGTTTACTGGGGGCCGAATGAAGCCAAATTAAATATTGGGGGGGCACATGACCCCCCTCCTGATTCCATGCCCCTGAGTCACCCAGCTGGTTAATTGTACATATCGATTATTGATAATAGTACTGCTTATAATTAAACTAGTCCCCGCTCCAATTTCCCATGATGAAAGGTGTGCATTTTTTAAATAAGAGGAGGGACAGTGTTAGACTGCATTGCAGAGGGGCTGGGGGAAGCTGGCGGGCTCTAATGCTGCTGGAACCGGTAGCTGGGAGATGAGGGCACTGCTGCCAGGCCGCATCCCTGCCAGTACCGTGCCTCTGCTGTGCCCATATTTGGTCAGATTTTGCCGCCGCTCCAATCCTAAAACGCTGCCCTGTGACTTTGTCCGAGTGCTTGATTATAGCCTTGGATAGATAACTCAGTACCCACTGATGGCTGGACTGAGTCCATTCCGCCCTTTGCCCTCCTCCTTATCACCACTGACTTCCCCAGGAGATCCCTGTCATTCCGGAAGATGTCCTTCACGTCTATACAGCCAGCCACTTATTTGCGCAATTCACTGGCGGAAGTTCTTCCGTGTGGGATCCGAAAGTTGAGTTTTCCTCAGGTTTTTTTTTTAACCCCCACTGCCCATCGCAGAGTCTCAGTGACCAAAACTCCATGGATTCACCCGAGAATGCACTAACCCAACGGCGATTTCCTAAGACGGCTATGTGACATAACGGAGTGATAAAGGAAGCCACCTGCGCTAGTGGCCTGCAGTCCTGTAATCAAGGCGACCCTCATCACCACACACTGATCATGTCAGGATGACTGCATCTCTGTTTATCTGTTGCTAGGTTGAGCTGTCTTCTGCTGGACTTTCCTATGACGTTGTGCGCTCTGGAAGCCCTCGTGAGTATTACCAGGCTGTGAATCGAATAAGGGTCTCAGGCCTCCCTGCTAGGGGGGGGGGGACACCCTACCTGTTGAGGTACATACAACTCCAGGTGCCGTGCCCGAAGAAGACCGAGAGGCTGGCTTTCTGAATACAGTTGAGGGGCGGCGGGTACTGATTCAAAACGGAGCCAAAACGCCAGGGCCAGAACTTGTATCTTGGTTTTCGGAGCGTAAGAATCTGTAAACGTTTTATGGGTTTGGCATATGCGTAGAGCCGTGGCTAAAGGAACGTGGCTTTTAAGTCATTTTTTGAATAGCTTGCTGGGTAATAAATCGTTGCTTTGAGTTTTGTGCGCAGCTAGCGGGTGAAAGGAACTCTGTTAAAAATGTGCAGTGCTCAAACTCTCCAGACGGGCCACTCTTTTGATCATTAAGAGAGATTTCGGGGCTCTGTCATGGCTTATGAAACCCTTTGTGTGTTATATTGAATCTTACTGCTAGATTACTCAGTTATTTATAGGTAAGTGCAGTTGGACTTGAAGGCACTTAGCCGCCCCCATCTGTGCCTTATTTCTGATGCCTGGCATTTGGCTGTACCGTTGAGTACCGTTGGATATGTGTGTCTCCCATTTAGAGACGTAATTACAGGGGTTATGATGGAGGTCGTGTCCAGAATATTCATGCACAAAGTGGAACATTTCGTTCTTCTCTGGAGGGTTTTTGTGAAGATTCTTCCGGTAATAATGTACCAGGTGGCTTTAGGGCACGCGTGATGCCACTGTTATCGCGGTTCACTGAGGTTTAGTTTTCACTTACATTTCTGCATGTGTGTAGTGAGCGGGACTCGGAGATGTCAGCGCTTGGCCCCACGGGTCCCATAAATCTTGCAGACGTCACATGCGTGACGCAGATGCTTTCGAGGACACTGCCAGCAGCTGTACGGTACTTAACCATGGTAGTTCCCCTTCCATGACACAGAACTGTAGACTATCCGTCCCATTCTACAACTACCTCAGCCAGCACAGAAACACACTTCTACTTTCAATGATTTGATTGACATGGCATTGCTGATTGAATAATGCTCTGTTTTGATGAGACACAGTGACTGATTGGCTACTTGTGACATGTTCTGTGCTATGTCCCGCTGGATTGGGTGGAACGGACCTACAGCTAAACCCACCTGATGTAGGTTGGGAGAGTGCTTGAGTGGAGTGCGAGACCAACTGAGAATGAGATTGTATTTCCAAAGTCTGTTTTTAGCCTCAGGCTCGGGCTTGAACCAGATGAATGTTATTTAACCTGCAGGCTCCTATTCCAGTTAAAAATTCCTTGGAAGGAAGGGAATAAAACAATAAACTTGGTATTGCAGTACAATATAATAGGATGCTTTTGCCAAGGTTGGCTCACAGTTTACTTAATGGTATGTAACATTCTACAGTACTTGTTACTCTTTGGTTAACTTTATATGGGGGGCAGGCCTGTCATAGCAAAGCAGAACAGTGTAGAGGTTCCTGAAATTTACCCATCATTCACCCTTCTGCTCTTTGACAGGTTCTGTCTGCCCTGGTTAGCGTATGCTAACCTCAGTCCTATGAAGTGAATAGAGTTGCTGGTTCCTAATTGCAGATGATATGAAAATGAATTGCCTGTACTGTACTGTTCCAGGTGTCTCTGAAAGAACTGGTTTGCTGCATTTCCCTGTTCAGGATGCATTCCTTCCTGTTACTCTTACAGGATAAGCCAGTGCGATATGGTTCATGTTAATATAAGTGGGTCATTAAGGCTTGATGCTAACAACAGACTAATGAGTGTTTGTCTGGCAACAGATTACCGAAGACCTTCATTAGCTAAAGCCGCTTTTGCAATGTGTCAAAGATGCCCGTAAGGAAGACTGCTTCACATTTTTTGGCTTCACACAGAACTTTCCAGGTTGTACTGGATGTGAGAGATTGGCATGCTTGCTGATGGGGAGGTCCTTCACTACAAAGCAGCTGCAGAAGGCGGAGCTTCCAGATGTTGTTCAGTCTGAGGTGACTCACCTGCAGCTGGTAAAATGTTAGCGAAGCACCGCATCGCCGTGGGATAAGTAAACATGAACCTTTATCTGGAGTCTGGATCCGGATCCCTGCATTTTCCGTTTGGAAGTGGCAGGATTCCTCATGTTCGATGGGCGAAACGTCTATGTCAACAGGAGTCAGGGGGGAGATTATCAGGTTTACCAGTTGGCTGGAAAAGGCTTATGGTTTTCCACAGTGATATTAGGGGACGTTCATGCATTCTGAAGACTTTGCAAATGTCGATTGCAGTGTAATAGATGATTACTTTTAGGTTCTGTTTGTTTATATGGTTCCGTTGATGCAGCCAGTAATTATTGTACTTTTTTGCGGCTGCTCTGCCAGGCGGTTGGTAGGCTACCGGGATCGTTCATTCTTTTCCCTCTTTTTCCGTTGACGCCGTGGCTTAGCATAGCGATACAGCTCCAGATGGTGCATCCTTCTCTTGGGTCAGCACTTGGCCTCGTGAGTATGCTGGCATCCTTTCACCAAGCTGTGCTTCTACATGTTCACCTTTAATTACACAAAGACTTTGCTTGTTCTATGATTCACGTCTTTTTACAGATACTGAAGCTCCAGGCTATAGTTTTTTTTTTTGAAAGACCTCTTCTGTCATTTTGGGTCCATATCAAGGACTTGGACTCTAGATCATGATGTTTGCTTAATATAGTCAAGCTGTGATTATGGCTACGTTTAATCCCACTAAGATCCTCACCCTTCTCGGATTCGCGATCGTACATTAGACCTGGTTTCACAATAGTCCTGATATTGGCAAGCTCTGCTATCCTGTGTGCAGTGAGGTGACAGACACTGGGCACTGAGCTGGTCCCAGCACAGTCTGTCCTTCCTGAACCAGACTCCCAAGGCTGGCCACTCCCATTCTCTGCCATTCTCCATAACCACATTGAGAAATTTGTATGATTTTATTAGGAACATTAATCCTGACTTAGACTGAGAGGATGGAGAGTTTTACTGTGAAATCTCTGCAGGCCTCAAGATGGAGAGAAGTGGGGAAAAATAAATGCTCAAGCATTGATAGTTATTAATTTGCTTAGCTTCCTTTTCACGGTCATTTAAAGGGACATAATAGCCCTTTTGTATGTAAGCAGAATAGGTAACTCTTTAACTTGAATGTTTGCGGTCTGGCTGTTAAAGCCATGTCCCCTGATGCTCGGGAAAACCCAGCGTTTCTCCTCAGGGGCAGAGTGTTCTGGGGTCGTGAGCAGACCCTCTCTCGAGGAGATCATCAACTCGGCCCGCAAATTTTGAGCACTGAAAGGCGGTTTTAGAGGGCAGGGCTGAACTTCTTTCTCCTCTTCATGTGTGGCATCCGGACACCGATGTGAAGGAGTAGGGGACATGGTGACGTTAGGGGCTGCCATTTATCCGAGCATGCAATATGGGCAGCCCTGGGTTTGTCACCTACACACCACACCCCCACACCGCCTACACAGAGTGCTGTTTTGGTTATGTATCCATGGCGATGCGACTCAGACCTTCTGGAAACTGAGCAGGAGAGTTGGAGCGACCCCACGGTGTTCTTTCAGGCAGGACGGCACTTCTTCTTGTATATTTTGCCTCTGCTCACTCCTCTCTCTGCGTTGTTGTGAACTGCGGGCCATCTGGGCCACAGCTGCACGGTGCGTCCCGTGAAAGCAGACCTTTTTATAGGTGCCGTCCGCACTGAGGTCTGAGGGGGTTCATGACTAAAGAGGTGTCATGTAAACAAATACTGACGCAGCCCTGGCGGCGAATCCCATCCTCTCTCTCTTTGCGGGGGGACGTCTCTGCGGATGCAAGGCCCCGAGCACTACCTCAGGACAGCCTGCACTGCACACGTGGCGCAGAAGAGGCAATATGGACCGTTCTGCTTTTGATTGGCACTGTCTGCTGCAGGAATTCCACTGTCCTGATTGTGAGAAGACGGATTAGGTGATGGTCACGTCTCCAGACGACTTCCAGATGAAACCAATAACACACGCCTGCCACGGGCACAGACCTAACTGCCAGACCCTGATTTTATATCTTTGAAGCTCCATGCATATATTTCAGTCTTTCTCAAGCTTCTTCTCGAAAGCACCCCTTCATCACTGTGAGTTATTAGTAAGGCTACACGTATCAGTCATTTGGAAATAAAGCACGCAGTTAAAACTAATTTTCCACCAGACACAAAAAAATATTGCTGTGAAATGATGGAGAACAGCTCCTGTCTTCTAAGGGCTTTAGATGTGGGGTGTTCATGGACGGCGATATAGACCATTCAGCTGAAATGTTCTGTTCACCTGTTTTTTTCTGATGTCTATGTACAGTGAATCCAAGGATTAGAGTACTGGGAATCACCAACAGCCATCAAGAAAATGAATTTTTTGAGAATAAACACACCTTCCTACACACACCCTTTCTGTTGGATGTCCTTCCCAAAAATGCATCGTGTTCAAGATGTTCATTTACCGTATGTGATTTTCTATGGAAAGCATTCATCTAGATTTTCACAATGATAAAATATCAAGTCAGGTTGAAATTTTATGCTGAAATGGGTGAATAAATCAGGCTGCGATCACACTCGGATTTATGCTTTGTGATTCTGCTGCTTGCTTCCAGAACATCTCCTGGTCAAAGTATGTTTGAGGGACCTCTACCTCTGGACTGGAGATTCAGCAGAAACTAATCCTGCGTTTGATTGGTCGGAGATCCCGGGGCTTCTCTCCACGCCGCCAATCCCCAGCCATGTGTTTTTTTTTCTCTTTTCTGACTGGATGCCCTTATCTCGACATACTACATACTACACATTTTCCTGCTGAGATCCCGTCAGTCCATCAAAACTGCATTTTTCAGTACTTGCTTGAAGGTGAAAGGAGCAGAAGTTCCATCTGATAAGAGAGTCAGGTAGAGCAGGTGAGAGTGTATTGATCTGTCCTGCGTGACACGGTCCTACCCGTCGCCTGTTTGACGACACTTCTTGAGCCCAATGTCCTGCAGGGTGTTAGTTGAATGATCCTGGAGATCAGTTTAGCTTTGCACAGAATATGCTGCTCTTAGCTGTATTTTCAGGTCAGGCACAGATTTCAGACAGCTGATGTTAATATTTATTTTCTTTCATCCATCGATCCTGGTCAGGGTTGTTGGGACGGGGGGGCTGAAGTCTGTCAGGCAGCCTAAGGCACGGAGCAGAAATAAGCCCTGGATGCAAAAATGGCTCTTAAAGTTTCATTTAAAGTGTTACTGTGTTGTTCTGTAGATAGTGTAAGCTGCTACATGCAGCTGTTAAAATAATCAATGTCTTTCCTTATTGAAGCTTTAATCTTTAATTATCCCCGATCCGATGAAGACCATTGGTTAGCACTGTTCCTTCACAGCAGGAAGGTTAGGGGTTCGAATCCGCTGCATGTGTACAGTCTCGCCTGGGTTTCCCGTGGGTGCGTCCTAAGTCCGACTAAGCCCTACAGTAAGGCTAACTGCCCGTGTGTGCCCTCCAATGAACTGAATCAAATGTCCCCCACAATGTGACGATAACCTGTTATTTAGACATTGTGGGGACCATGTTTCAGGTCCCCATAAAGTCTGTGAATACAATCAAAAAACTTCAAAACTCTCATATTTTCTTTGGTTACTTATGGTTAAGGTTAGGGCTGGGTAGGGGTTAAGGTTGTCATCTTGGGATTAGAGTTTTGCCCACAGAAATGAATGGGGAGTCCCCACAAAGATATAATTACAAATCTGTGTGTGTGTGTGTGAGTGTGTCTGTGTGTGTGTGAGAGAGAGAGAGAGAGAGAGAGAGAGAGGGACACAACGAGAAACTTTACTGTACTTTCTTGACAGCACCGCATAACTCCTGTTATGCCAGTAAGAGCAGTCTGACTTTTAGAGCATGGGTCAGTTGTCAATAAGGTCACGGGGGAAATTTCTGCCAGTAGCAGTAATCACATTTGTAACATTTATGATGCTACAGATATGCCACTACATTTCTCTGCAGTATGGACAGATCTAAAGTCGGCATATCCAGAAAGGATCAGAGTTATGGGTCTGGCTGGAGATCAGGCACAGTAAATATCAGCGTGTACTCAGCTGTTCCCATTGAGGGAAGTTGAGGAGCAGGCGACTAGAGTTCGCTCAGTGTCTCCCCTTCCATGGCCCCTAATCAAATGCAGCTAATACCCTGTGAGTTCCCTAATCTCCTCTCCATACACGGCCCCTACTCATACCATTCTAATACCCCGTGTGTTCCCTAATCTCCTCTCCATACACGGCCCCTACTCACACCCTGCTAATACCCTGCACGTTGCAAAATCTCCTTTCCATTCATGGCCCCTACTCACACCTTGCCAGTACCCTATGTGTTCCCTACTCTCCTTTCTGTACAGGATCCCTACTCATCCCCTGTTTACACCCATTGTGTTCTCATACTTCCTCCTCCTCTTCACGTCTATAGAACGTTGCTCCCCACAAAAGTTCCTCAGTGTGCTGTTTTCTTCTCATTTTATTGTGTTCATTAATGACTGCCAGGGATCCAAACATTTTTAAATAAATCCTTTATAAAAGCATGACATGGGACTGGCATGAACATAAATGTTGCTAATTTACAGCTTTCTGTCAAGATTGCTGCATGCAATTTTCCAATTTACTGCTCTTTGTAATTACAAAATCGCTACTATCCTCACGGTAGTTACAATAGAATTTCCTCTCTGGGGACTTGAACTCAATTCCCTCTGGTAAGGAGTCCTACTTGAGCACGGCCATTTAAATGCAGAGAGGTGTGTGTTGTTCAGTTTAACACACTGCTTTGTGGGGACTCTTTCCCTAATTGGCCAGTCATTCTGTCAGAAACAGCTGTGTATATAATATAAATTGCTTTTGACTCCAATTTAGAGTTGCAGTAGGTTGTTCTGTTTTTCCTTGATTACTTGTGGTTATTTGCACTAATTGTGTCATAAAATAACTCCAGAAGCACATGGAAGCAATTGACTGTTTGCATACACTGCAAGGGACGGACTTCCTGTCTTACTAACGGTTCAAATAGCTTTATTGCTATGGATTACATTTATGTATACAGCACCAAAGCTTAAAGGAAGAGATCATTATGAAGACAGAACAGAGATGATCATGTGTAATTCATTAAAACATACAGAACCTTAATGTAACAGCATAGTTATTATCATTAAGGATAATCACAGGAAAGCTATGTAAAGAAAAGCATATTTTAAAATATGATTTGTAGGATAAATGTAAGCCGCTGCCATGTGACGGCACGCTCTGTCTAACTGGGGGGCGCCTGACTTTTGTCAGGAGGCCTTTAAGCTACTCATTCTGAGAATCGGCGTCATGCACTCGCGTTTGCATTCTCAGCGGGATGACCCCGGTCATGTGACCCGGCATTTGTGTGCCAAACTTTGGCCCGCTTGCTCTGGCCGGCGTGTGGGTATTAGAGATGATGGTGGGGGCTTTTCCAGGGTGACCGTAAAGAGCCGCCATGTTGGCCTGCCTCTCTCACCCCCTCCCCAGGCTCTGACAAAGAAAGGACTGCCCCTTTGGGCCCCCGTTTCCTGCCTTTGAAACCTCGGGCAAGGCCCAGCGTGGTGCCGCAAGGGACGCTGTGTCTTTCTGTGGCCTATCATCCTGCCCTTGTTCCTGATCATTTAGCTTGACTGAAGCCGAAGGCTTGGGAAATTCAAAATGGCTGCCTCACAGCCAAAGTACCTTAGTAAATTAGCTTATCCTGTTTCTTTTGGGGGTAAGGAGAAACTCAGTGATCCTTGACTGTGTTTAGTGATTTCAGGAGACCCAAGGGACCTCAGATGCGGCCAGTGCTTCCATGTGTTTTCTTCTGTCACACTGAGTCTGGGTCTGAATCTATCTTGTTAATTGGTCGGTCATGCAGCAGTGTCAACTGATAGACCAGCAGCCCTTGTTCTGACAGAGGACATACTCTTCATCAAAACCCGTGCGAGCGATGTTAACTGTAACTTCACTTAAACTTGTTACAAGCCAATGAGCTACAACCCAACTCTGAGTTAGGTCATTTTGGCCAGATTGATTATGATTATGATTGTTATGATGCCGTTTGGTTTCGTCAGGAGGTTCCACTCACTGCCTATGATGGAAGCACTTGATTTAATGACCCGTACCTTACTAATTACCTAGAGAGCTGCCTAATTATTTGCTTCGAAGATCCAATGACAGGTGAATCTTTACACAGGTTCGCCTGTTTATCCATAAACCTGGACAGAAACAAGGGGTGTTATAGATGGAATTGAGGTAAAGGCTGCAAAAGGGCAAGGATCCATACAGCTGTGATGCTTCAGCACAGCTGCTGCCAGCTTCCTGTCCAGCAAGTGAATCTTCAAGGAAGCTGGTTGCTTCACTTGTGTCAGCAGTTCTGGACTCCAAGGAGGAACATACCCGAAAACGGGCATCTTTCTGTTATTGCTCCCAAGATAAACTTCTTAAAGCTTAGCTTCTGTTCGCTTCCTTCATTTTAATTCTGCTAATTTGTTTCTGTCTTCTATACAACAATAACTGTCACACTCGATTAATGTGGCACTTACATTTGACGCTGACAAGAAACCAGCACTTATTTCTGCTCTGCAGTGTGCAGTCTGTAGTTTTTCAGTCTGACAGGAGGTGATTGATTTGCAGAGAATCCTCCTGAGAGCAAAGACATTGGAATTTTCCCTTGACGGACCTCCCTGGTTACAGGCCACGCCCCCTTCCAGTCGCCGTAGCCACACATTTCCTTATAAGAGCAATCCCATTTCTGAGAAGCCGGGCATGAGAAGTGAAAAAGTCTGGAGGCAGTGATTGGGACTTCAAAGGAGCATCAAATTTGCCGATCCACATCCTTCCAGACCCTTCCTGGGTCCAGCTGAGGCAACAAACCGAACACTAAAGCAGACAAGTGAGAAACAGGATCACCACAGGCCCACTTGGAGGTTGGCTGCCCTTAAACTCCCATCATGGGGCCTTCTCTTGAGGAGAAACACTAATTTAGTTTAATTGTTCAGAACAACAATGAACTCGTACAAATCCCAACCAGCACCATGGGGCGATTGCTCCCACATGGAAAATGAGTTTATGTGTTTGGTTACTTTTGAGCTGAAACCACACGCGTGACATAAATCAAGGGCTCATTGTGTGCCAGAGGAGTGTTTAAAGCAAGGAGTTGTGCAAGAGATGATAAGATTGAAAGGCCTTGCTGTGTCATGTGACTGTGTATTTTAACAATGAAAAGACAAATTGAAAGCATAAAGGTTTTATGAAAAACTGTTTTGGATTAAGACAGTTTACCGAGGGACATTAGTAGAGTAGTGATACTCCATTTGTTCCACGAAATCTCATGAACTTCCGGAAAGAGACCTTTGTGTTATTTATGGCATGTGTCATGTAGATTCTTCATTTCATAATTTATCCATGTCTATAACCGAGGGAATCTACTCAAAACCACACACAGCAGAAGGAAACACACCATTTCCACTCATCAGACAATTGTGCCTTATATTTTGTGGTCCTCCAAAAAAATATCGCAGGTTTTACTGTTTATTTTATTGACCAGTCAGCTGCCTGTTAATAATTTTAATGCATTTTTCTAATGTTTATTTGGGAGACATATACAGCTTTAATTACTTCTGTGTATGCCACATGAAATGAAATTTTAGGAAAGTAAATGTTGAGGCCTCAAGTTCTGTTTCTGTGGAACCCTGAGGGCTGCAGCCGCGATGGCGCAGAACCCTGAGGGCTGCAGCCGCGATGGCGCAGAACATAGGTCTGAAGTTGTGTTGTATGAAACACCAAAGGCTGTAACTGTTTATATGGATCCCCAAGATCTGAAGCTATGTTCACATGGAGCACTGAGGGTTGAAGTTATGCTGCTTGTTTTTGTTGGTACGGTGCAGGGAGATGAAGGTAAATCCACCATAGAAACAGATCTCACTGCAGTTGGGAGCCACAAAAAAGCAATATTCCACTAATCACCTCAGCAGGCTTCCAGGCCTCTTGGATAATTGGACTCCTATTCATCATCAGACATCCCCCTTGACCACCTATGGGTCTGTGCAGCCATCTGTATTGGAATTAGAACGCATGTATGTGCCAGCAGCCAGCTGGAACGAACTAAAGTACAGGCAGGATTCAACTCTCTGTCCCCCATGGAAAGGCTGCTTAAAACTGGAGCTGTTTTGTGTAGAATAAGAGCTGCAGAGGTCTTCTGTTATTCCAAGGGAACTAAGTGAACTGTCATAGTCTGATATTTATTTTAAAAAATGAAGTTGTTAAGCCAGCCATATGTCGTATGTGCTGTATTGGTTTTATGCACAGATTTACAAAGAAACATATCGTGATTCATATAGAAACATACAACTGGCGTTCCTTAAAAGTGGCTAAAACAGGCGTGATTCTGGATTAAAGTCACTGTACCAAAATACCAGGTTGTATTTCTTTGGTTCTGTTGGAGAAGTGATGAAAAAGGGTCTGTAATGGTAATCTGAGATGGAACGTGGAACTCCCTCTCAGTTTAATGTTTAATTTACTTTTCGCTGCCGATTTGTTGAATGGTAAACCATTAACCCACCCACTCTCCCAGAAGCCTAGTCCAATTGTGACCAACCAACAGCAAGCCCCAAGGTCAGGTCACTGCTACCCATCCTCCTGCCTTCACTATGTCATGCTTCATTCATACATGCATATTTAAAACCATTTTCCTCCGTCAGAAGACCTGCTCAGACTTAAAGAGAGGGAGGTGCACCATCTTACATGGTGAAGCAAAACATTCATCGCATTTTGACATTTCTTCCTGGAATGCTGTGAAATCATTTCCAGAGTAGCTTGTTGGTTAGTGTTTTAGTGCATTATTGTAGATAGTTTTTGTTAAGTGCATCAACCAAACTGATTCCCTTAGTAGGTTGGTTTGAAGACACCCTTGGGACTGAGGAGATTTATTTATGTAATTCCAGGGCAGTCTGCCCCCAAAATGTTAAATATTCCATTGCATTTACTCATTAATCTGTTTAAGATTCAGGGCCTTGCTTTTTCAAGTTCAATGTTGAACTTCAGCAAAGGTTAAGAATCTCCAGGGATAATAATCTACAACCTGCAGGTATGACTCCAGGGGGACTCTCCCTCACCATGGTAACGTGTCTTTACAGCTGACAGATGGGGGCAAGGCCGCCAAGGCGAATGTTGCCGTCGGAGACGTGGTGCTGTCCATCGATGGCATCTCCACTGATGGCATGAACCACCTGGAAGCCCAGAACAAGATCAAGGCCTGCGCAGGCAACCTCAACCTCACCCTGCAGAAGTAAGTTTTCTGGGTCCTACGTGTCTTCGGTAGCTTCCACATCATTGTAGCTGTTCTTCATTCAGGTGCTGGGACGATGTTCCTCATGCTTCAGCCAATAAGATTAGCTTACCACTGCATATCCGCTGTATTAACTTAGCCTGACCTTAGAAGATTTGTTCCTTCTGTTTTCAGCTCTGGTTTTTCTGCTCAGCGCCATGTGACCTTGCGTGCAACAATGGGCTCAAAGCAGAGCGTGCTGAATGTGGGGAGGGGAACGCTGTCTAACCTTGAGCCTCCTTGGCACAAATAGGAACTATGTACAGGCCACAGACAGCTACTCCAGGCAAAAAGGCAGGATATATAGCAAGCTATCTGTTCATGAAGGAACAGCACTCCTACGCAGAGCAGCGTGCTCCCTGGCCCGGGAGATTTACACACTCCAGCGTTATGCACTCCCTAAGACCTGTGCAAAGCTGTCTTCAGTGTGCTTTAAAGCTTTTAGGGCAACTTTATGTTTCTAAAGACCTATCCAAGTACAAGTCGCAGCAGTAAGGTCTCACAGAGAAGGTGTCTGTTTGGTTTATGAAGCCGCAGTCCAGTAATGCTCTCTGCTAGCCGCCTGAAGCATTCACGGTACCTGCCCTCAGCTAACAGCTCTGTTCTTGAGTTTTCAAATGGACCAGAAATGTTCCTTATTTATCTGCAGCAGTTGAAAAATTTTTTTGAAAAGGATAAACTGGGGAATTCCCATGCTAAAGTCATCAGCCTTTTCTTACAGACATTAAGGCAGTAAATTATAGAAATACTTCAGGGATTACAGAGTTTTAAATGTCTTGCAAAAATGACCGAAACTAAAAGGTATATTAGGACAGAGTCCCAGCATTTTAGCCATGGTCCTCTTTAGCATTGTAGCTATGGTCCTCTTTAGCATCGGCCCTCTTTAGCATTGGTCCTCTTTAGCATTGTAGCCATGGTCCTTTTTAGCATTGGTCCTCTTTTTAGCATTGTAGCCATGGTCCTCTTTAGCATTGGTCCTCTTTAGCATTGTAGCCTTGGTCCTCTTTAGCATTGGTCCTCTTTAGCATTGTAGCCATGGTCCTCTTTAGTATTCGTCCTCTTTAGCATTGTAGCCATGGTCCTTTTAGTATTGGTCCTCTTTAGCATTGTAGCCATGGTCCTCTTTAGCATTGGTCCTCTTTAGCATTGTAGCCATGGTCCTCTTTAGCATTGGTCCTCTTTAGCATTGTAGCCATGGTCCTCTTT